>OX421981.1:21312917-21987917 GCA_949128135.1 Parasteatoda lunata | reverse complement strand
CCAGTGAGATCCCGGGTTCGAAGACCACTTCGAGCATAGGTGAACTTTATCTTCCAGTTCTATCTCTTCTTCTTTTGCTATTAAAGAGACGCATTGATCAGCACCTCCCAGAAGAAAGAAGGCCTACGCACGGGTTACTATAAATGAGAAAAACGATCCTTTAGTAGTCCAATCGTAGTGACTTCTCTCTGATTTTTCTCCTCAACGCAGTTTATGTTCGTTACGTCGAACTACTAAATTGATCCGTGTGGAGGCCTTCTCTCTTCCAGGAGGTGTTGCTTTGATCCAGCTATATGATGCTCACGATAAATTGATTACTAGAATGGCTAAGCACTACAAGTTTTTTTTTCTGCAAAAAAAAATAAATAAATAAATAAATAAAAAATAAATAGAATGACGAAATAATTCTTTAATTTCAACGAAATTCGTTTTCTCGAAGAAGTGAGTATAGATATTTCGTCATTTAGACGGGCGATTCGCTCGGATGATATACCAGGAAACGGTTTCGTCGAAAACGAAAAAGTTTCGTGAAATTTGAGTATTAATGTTTTCGGTGTTCTATTATTAATTGCATTCTTTTCCTTTAAAATCATTGTTGTTTCAGGGAGATCATGGCAACCCGGGTCTAAGAGGACCCGAAGGACCTCGGGGTCTGACAGGACCAACGGTAAAATGTCTTTACATATTTTTATACAACATATTCTTTTTGTGGCTCTTTTAACTTAATACTATAATATGATTTTATTCAAATTAGGGATCTTCTGGGGAACTAGGACCTCCAGGTCCACCAGGCCTTCCCGGTTTAACAGGAGCTACAGGACCTGCGGTAAATACAATATATATATATATATATGTATACATTATTTGCTTATGAGAAAACACTAGCTTGATGCTAAAAAAGTAACTTCGTTAAGGCTGACAAAAGTTTCAAATATCGCCATAAGCTGCAAATTTTATTTAGTAAATGAGATGATTTATTCATAATTTTTAAATTAATAAAAATATACTTTTATTTTAGGGACCACCAGGACCACCGGGACCTCCTGGACCTATGGTAAGAAAATGAAGAAAAAGTAACTTTTTATCTTTCAAATTTAAGACTAGTTATTCTGTTAAAAGTATTCAAAACTGAGTATTTTAGAGCATTTAAGAAATTAATAAGTCTAGATATTAAAAAATGAAAAATCTTAATTTTTTAGTTAATTTTTTTTCAAAATCTTTAAGTCCTTCTCACTTTTTGCAATAGATTTTAACTACTATTTTCTTACTTAATGGCATGGGGAAAAATAATTTTGTACAGTTTCATCAATAAGTAATAACCTGGCTAAAACAAAAATGGAAAAAAAGATCTTACAAATGTTACTACAATCAATAATTTTTAAAGAGCATTACAACAATAGATTTATTACTTTTTTAATTGCTTTGAAAACTACAGTGAAGGTTAGTTAGAAGTAAGTATTGTTGTCTTAAAATATCTGAGCCGCTATTCATTAGCAAAGAATTACCAACTTGGGTCAATACAAATAAGTAAGTTATAATTATTTATTGTCATTTAAGCGAATCACAGTTTATATCTTATCCAACATAATTAACCAAGGTAAGTTTTCCATTAAGATGAGTTTTATTGATCTCATATTTAAAATATTTTGAAATAAATTCTTTTTGTGTGTGTTGTGATTGCACCAACAAAAATTATTTCCTAAAATAAGCTTAGAATTATTTATATTTATGAAAAAATCCCATAAGCAAATAAAATTTTAAAACCTTATTTGCATAAAAATCTAAAGGCATATTTTTAACATTTATATTGTTTAAAGTGATTAAAAGTTTAAAACAAAATTTTAAAAGCGCTAATATAAATGAAAGATTAATATTTATTTTAAAAAAATACAACTCGATATTAAGTAGAATTATTTAACCATTAAATTCATTTTGCTGTAAATCAAAAATGTAAACTAAGGAGAAAAAAATTTTAAAAAAAATGTTTAGATAAAATATAAAAATATAGGTTGTGTTTAAATCAGTTTACGTGTACTTGTTAAAAATATAATTCATTGATTTAAATTATTATAGTATAATATATCATTTGAATGAAATTAAAATTATTTTTTATTGTTTTATTTTATTTCAATTTGTTATTTTTAATTTTTGATGCCAACAAATACGCGTATTCATAATACATTTTTAATTATCATATTTATATAAATGGTTCAAACTTTTAATATTTTTTGATTTTTTATGAATAAATCAATTGATCAATGCTGGTTTTTACAGAGTGGGATCGAAATTTCTGATTTTAGAGCTGTTGATAATTTGCCCGAATTAAGGGGACCAAGAGTAAGTAGAAATTTCTCTATAACATCTATTTCTTTATAAACTCCAAGCATTTTTATCCGTTTATCCTTTTTTTGCCTTTAATCTCAGTGAAAACTGAAATTTCTCCTTGCCCATCAAAATTACTACATTAGTTACACTAGCTAAACAAAATTCTTCAAATAAACATAATAATATTCTATAAATTCTATTTATAAATCTTTAAGCTTTAGATTCCTTATTAAATCATTATTATCACTAGCATTATTTTAACTATGTCACAATGACATACATTATATGTAAAAATTATTTGCAAATTGCAAACGCGAATTTGATTAATACATATCATTATTTCTAAAAAATTTTGTGTTAAATTCTTTTGTTCTTTTTTTTAAAATGTGGTTAAATTTTACTGACCGTTTAAACAGGTACAAATTTTAAAATGTTGGCTTATGTTATGATTTAAAGTATTTCATTGCTAGATTATGTACAGTGAGCATCAAAAAGTGCTTCAGTTACTGACCGTGAAAATCAAAATAGATAATGTACTATTGTGAAGTTACGCCTGTAAAACTGTCATGAACATAAGTAAGCATGTCTGCCCGTAACTTTGTCAGCCCGCAAAATCTATAAACGTTGACTTTAAATTAAGCTGGGTTAATCTTCAGTACGGGCCATGACGTTAGGCAATTTGTTAGTCGAATAAAGATCAACCGTGAAACGCGGTGAAAGAGTGTAGTGCTGCCATCTGTCGCGGAATGAGAGAGTTGCGTGCTAGTTGGCACTGAAGTAGACAAAATGCGAGGTTTGAACGCGGGACCTTTGTGACCGTAGTCTGAAACTGAAACTTCAATGGAAAAGGGAATCAATAACTTTTGATCTAATGATTGGATTTTCGCGTACTGGGTCACAATCTTAAAAGTTAGGGGGGCTGACCTAAAACATGCTAATTAATAAGTGCAAACGGTATTTTAAGTCGCGAAATCATACACAACAACTTACTTTCTCTGAATAAACATACCCTTTTTTTGAGTGATGTAGGTTTCTGACCCTCAAAAATAGAGTACTTGCAATCTGGTTAATAGGGTCCTTTGGTCAGGAGAGCTGTTTAAAGTTTGGATCTCTTACATCACGAAAACATTTTAACGAATTGAAAATTTTTTGCACTAAATTATAAAATTCGCTTATCTAAAGACAATTTCATGCAAGAAATAAATTTTTATGTTTTAGTAAATAATGGTTAAAAAATGTTGAATTCAAAGGTATATAAATTTTAAATTGTTGTAAAGAATTACAAACTTTGAACGAAATCGGTCGAATAGTTATCAAATTTTAAGTAATTGACATTTTTAAAAATTCGATTTATCGGAAACTATTTTACCGACTTCGTTCCAATTTTGTATTTTGCCATACAAAATTACATTGTTAAAAATTTCGTAAAAATTTGTACGCCTTATTATTCAAATTTTTTTTGATCAATTTTTAATAAAGAAATAAAATAAAAATATTACAAGTTATAATTTGCATCTTTGGATATGAGAATTTTATAATTGTATGTAAAAATTAAATTCGTTTAAAAAATTCTTGAGACATGGAGAAATACGTAAAAAGTAAAATTAGCATTAAAGAATTCAAGTTTGCTCTCTTGACCATATTAATATTGGGAACATATTCCCCAGATTGCGTTTACCTAATAAATTTTGGAGGTCAGAAATCATAATACATCGGGAAAAAAATGTTTATTCAGAGAAATGGTTCTGAGTGTATGATTTCGTTACTTAAAATATCTTCTATACTAATTACCAAATTTGAAGTCACCTCTCAAACCATTAAGATCAAGTCTTAGTACGTTAAAATCTAAACATTAGATCAAAAGTTATTCAGGGTGTTTCGTTCATTTATTTATTTTGCACACTCTAGATGAGAAAGAAGAATGTTATAAAATATTTAATCCTTTAAATTTCGATAGCAATTCATTTGAAAATTGTTTTCTCCAATATATATATATATATATATATATATATATATATATATTCATATACAAAACACTTAAAAGTATTTATATTATAGATTTTTAGAATCTATAAATTTATTTTTACAAAAACTGGCAGTTTATACATAATTTTTAATATATATATATATGTTTATATATAATTTTCTATAACTAGTTTCTTATCGTTTTAGGGTTACAAAGGTATAATGGGTCCTTCTGGTATGGTAAGTTATTATATTATAGACAACTATATAAAGCACGATATTGAGCACTCTGAATTTTACTTTTAAGTTAAAACAAAACATTTAAAAATTTGTTTTGCTACGTTCTGTATTCAATATTTTATGTAGAAATTAAGTTACAAATGCAAAATTTATAAAAATAAATTTCTGCTGCAGAAATAATCACGCATGCTCTGTGTAATATTTACATAACAATTACAGGCAAAGTCTAAAGTTGTTCAAGTGCAATTTTTCAGTGTTATTAGAAAATATTATAGTCATTATGGTGCTAAATGAGTTAAAGATAGCTATGTTTTTAAGAGCCCTCAGAATCCTCCAAGAAGATGAATTAAGAGTTTAAACACAAAACATTTCAAACAGCTCTACTACTACAAGTTCTTGAAAAAAAATCAAGTATATTTCTGAATGTTTTGCTTGTTAAAAAAAAAAGATATTACAAGCTATAATTTGATACCTTGGAAAATATTATACGATGAATTATAAGAAATGTTTTAAATTTAGAACATTTGAGAGTATGTTTTGTCAAAAACGTTTTGATGTTTTAACCAAGAGATTTTTATTAAACATAGAGAGCTAATTTAAAGAAAAGGACAGTTTTATATTAATCTTTTGCATCAATATAAGAACACTATTTCATTAAAAAAAAAAATTTTTAAAGAATTAAAACCAAAATATTTTTCCAGTTAAATGCATTTTAAAATATCCTTGTTTTTAAAATAAAGCTATAAACAAATTATTGATAATGATATCAATTAGAGTTGTGATATTTATTTCGAACATAAAACTTTTATTATTGAAATTACTATTTAAATAATTATTATCATGAGCATCGCATTATGTATGTTGAAAACTATTTTTAGAAAGAATATTTTTAGAGAGAAAATTTTTCAAAGACCTAAATTGTTGCTTGTAATATCTATTTTTGTTTACACAAATCTCAGAAGTATACTTGATTTTATTTAGAAATATAACTACATACAGAAAAAATGCATCGCCAAAACTGGCAGAATATAATAAAAATTTTTATGTTTCTGGCTCTATGTGGACACCAAAAAGCTCGGTAATTTTTATCCAAAAGCTTCGGCAATAATTTTGGCAAATTAACAATAAAATATTGTATTATAATATGCGATAAAATTTGGTAAATATGGTAAAATTTGGTTATTTTATCATGATACCTGAGAGCAAGACATAAAAATCATCTGTTCAGTTGAACTTACTTTTCTATTTTTTAATACATGTGGTAATAATGAAAACCAGAATTCCCAGAAAACCGTTACTGAATGAATGAAAAATTACCAAATGAATGTTTTAAATACCGTATATTTTAGTTTTTTAAGCTGAATTTACCAGAAATGTCACTGTCACAAAGGTCGGTAATTTTACCAGATTTTTTCTCCTTGTAGCTGAAAATATTTTGTATTTGAATTTACCATTCACCTCCTTAAAGGGTCCTGAGCGCGTTAAAAAATTTTTTTTCCAGATAAAATGAGTAATATTTTAAAGACAAGTAGCTACTCTATCTTATACTCTATCTGATTATAATAAACACCTCTTTATATAATAAAGGAAAACATTAATCATAAAATAAGAATTCCCAATACTTATCTCTGAAAGCAATTTTTTACAATCTGGGCGAAGATTAATCGTTCAATTTATTAAAGTTCGTATCAAGATAAAAGTACTTATACCCGCTTATTACCAGCTTACAATAGCAAAAGGGGAATTTTGAGATATTTTTGCTGATACTTCATTTATGGATTAGACAATTATTTCAATCATTTTGTTTATCTAACATAGGCGTGGCTCATTTTTTACTTTGAAATACAAATTACCAAGTTGTTCTCCTTTTTTGAAAGCATAAAAAAAGTTGCTTCATGACTGCATACGAGAATGATCAAATGTAATGTTTTCCTTTCATAAATTTCTGAAAATTTATTTAGTGAATAGTTCTTGGTTTATGTGTATTTAAACTTACGAGTACTGTTACTGAAAAAGTTTCCTCTCTTTGCTGAATCCTCAAAAACTAATGTTCCTAACTTTATTAAAATGTCCCTAAAAATAACTCTTTCTTCAACTAAATTCTTCAAAAATGCACATAGAAAAAAATTCTGGTTAAATTACCTTGCTGTATAATTTTGATATTTCTAATAAATAAAAATAAAAAAACCATTTCTAGCTAATAAAACCAATTATACGGTATTTAAACCATATACTTTCAATTTTTCTGTTCATATGATAACGGTTTACATGGAATTCTGGTTTTCAAAATTATAATTCTTATTATTTGGTAAAAAATACAGAACTGAAAAGTAAGTTTTAACAGAATAAATGGTTTTGATGCTATGCTCTAAGATATCATGATAGAATTATCAAGTTTTACACCATTTACAAAATTTTATTGCTTATTATAAAACTATATATAATTTTTAATTTTACCTTAATCAATACTAATGCACTTCGGTAAAAATTTCCGAGTTTTTTGGTGTTCCCATACAGTCATAAACACTATAAATTTCTTGTAGTTTTGTTCATACTTTTTTTTCTCAATGTGTAAATTGAGTCAAGTTTAATTTAGAATTTATTCATTAAAAAGTAATTGCACATGAGAATGATCAAATTTATTTTTTACGTTGACTAAAGTTAAAAATAAATAATTTTTAAAAGTTCCTTTCCTTTTTGTAGTTTTAAACCATTTGAAGTTTGATTTGCTTAACAGTTTACTACTCTAAATCTAGATATTTTCTTAACTTATTCAAATGTGCACACTTTCAAATTAGCACTTCTGATAATCTTCTAAGCAAATTGAACAAAAAATTTCATAAAATACGATTTCATATGGAAATAATAAAAAATTTTATTTATGAGTTTAAAAAGATATATTATTATTTATGAAATCAAAATTATCAAATTATCAAAATTTTTATCATAAAAATTATTATCAAAATTATTATCATCAGAATTACAATCAGAAGTATTGTCATTCATGAATGATCTTTTGTTTTTGTTGTATTTAAACATTTGAAGTCTGGTTTGCAAATAAGTTAACTAAAGTCTTCAGAAAGTTAGTTTCCTAAACTCATTCAAATGTTAATTATCACTTTTTTTCTCTAAGTTCTTTAAATATGTAAATTGAACAAAGTTTAATTAATATTTTGTATGGACATACAGAAAGGATCGAAGTTATTATTTACATTGGATATATTTCAAAAATGTATTTATCAAATGATTATTTCTGTTGCATAAATATTTGATATTTTGAAGTGTGATTTGTAAAACACAACTCAAAACATTAAATCAACAAACCGTCTTCCATTCTTGCTATATCTTCAGAAAATAATCTTCCTAAGTTCACTTAAATGTCTAAGCTCATTTTTATCCTCTAAGTTCTTCTAAGTTCAAATTAAGATCTTCTAAGTTTTAAGTTCCAATATGAAAATTGAAATAAGTTTAATTTAAAGTTTCTTAATATAAACGATTTACTGTGATGATTAGAACTATTATTTTTCTTTGATAAATTTGAAAAAAATTATTTTTCAAATGATTCTTTGCTTTTATTGTATTTATACTTCAGGCTTAGAGGCCTGATTTGTAAAGTAATTTCCAACTTTTTAAAAATTTTCAAAAACTGTTGTTCTTATGCTAATTAAATATCTATTAGTTATTTTCTTCCACTAAGTTTTTCAAATAAGTAAATTAAATAAGTATGATTTAAATTTTCAAGCAAGGGGAACGTGGTCAACCAGGAGATAAAGGACCACCTGGAACTCCGGGAAGTAGAGGGATGCCCGGTCCATCAGGTGCTCCGGGAGCTTCTGGTCATCCAGGAAACAGAGGTCCACCAGGAATGCCTGGATTACCTGGACCACCGGTAAAACCATTTTTTTTAATGGAAAACACATTAATTTAAATCTATGAAATATTGTAATAACTTAAAGTAACTTAGAATAACTTTTTATCTAGAAATATGGATTTTTGCACCATTTTTTTTAGAACCGGAAGCTTAGGTGCATCATCCGTAAAAGCTTTTTTACTGTGAAAGCCATTTTATCGTAAAATCCATTTTGACCGTAAAATTTTATAACGTAATTTTTACAGTAATATTTATTTAATGGGAGTGATTCGTTAATTTAGTAAATACTACGGTAATAATACATTACATCACATTTTTCGATCGTAAAAATTTTACAAGAAAAACGAATTTTACGGTAAAAAGAAAAAAAAAAAAAAAAAAAAACGGCAGCGTAAGTGTCGGTACTTTTTACCAGAATTTGATCCGGATTTTTTTATTGCGGAGAAAGTGCTAAATATAGAGATTAAGTACTTAGCATTTTGTAAGTTTGCGTGTTAATGCTCCGTGCACTTTGGAGCCAGTAGTTTTAACAGGAACTATTTATATTGTATTATTAAGTGACGAAATCAGGCACGGCACATGATTTCTCTGAATAAAAGTACCTTTTCCCGGCAGATTCGGTTTCCAGACAGTAAAAATTTTTGAAATAATCACCACCTGAGTATATAAATCCAATAATATATATTACAGACATTGATTAAAAGTTGAGATTGCTTATTTTTGTATTTTCTATGTTCCTATGTAATTAATTTCTTAAAAAAAATTTAGCAATCATTTATAAAACTTAAATACGTGTAAAAATTTAGCACAGAAAAAATTTTAATGTTTAATTTTTATGAATTTATTTCTTGCTGTTTGAAAAAAAATGGGTGAATTTTGAAGAATAAAAAATGTCACATCCTCATTAATTATGTAATAGTAAAATCTAAAGTTTGAATGGATTCAAATTAATAAAGAAAAAAAAATCTATAAAATTGTACTTAAAATCGACCCTCTTTACGTGAAAATTCATTCGTTAGATTACGAGTAATTCAGGATTTGTCTTTCTTTTATAACTCATTGCGATAAATTATTATTTTGAAATTTGTGAACATTTTGAAAAAGTTATGAGTGTTTCATTTTTTTCTTTTTTTGTATATAGGGACGAGGTTTTAGCGAAGAAGAAATGAGAGATATTTGTGCTTCGGTACTAAGAGGTAAAATAAATATACTTTTGACTCGGAAAGTTTACTTATTCTAGCAATATATTCTTACCCAGGTAGCAAAATAAGGTTTATTTTCATTCAGCAGAAACCTTTTAATGTAAACCTAAAAAGATTAGTTATGTGGTTTACGTGTAAACCTTATTTCCTTAAAACGAGATCTGTGACAATCTGCTCTATTCCACGCACATTACTCTAATCCAAAACCTTGTAAAACAACCTTCTATATAAAAACCTTAAATCGAGGTTGACTTAGAGTTTTCAAGCTTGAAAAATTCTTTTAATAAAGCTAGTCTAAAGGAGAAAATAATCTTAAATCTTGGTTATTATAAGGTTTCTTTTCGCATAGTCTTGTATGCTCAGCTAAGAACAATGAAATTTGATCCCATTTGCAATTGTGTGACGTCAGCTAAAACGTCCTAATTGACCTAAGCGACCAGTTTACCTAAGTGACAATACTTTTCAAAAAAAGCTTTAAAAATATTATTTTATTATTTTAGGATGAACGGTTTGAAACTGCAATATTTTTGCTTCATTGAAAAAAGATTTTTAGTACAAACATTTATCTTGACAATAAAAAGAAAATTCCACAATAGGTTGTCATAAGGTTGCATGCTTCCTGGGTATGTGGGCAGCATTTCCCTTACTTTAAATTTACTAGAAAATAATGCATGCTAGAATTTACATGCATTTCATAGACCCATAAAAGAAAAACCCTCAATTCTAAGCTTTTTTTAAAAATATTTGTGCAAATTTTGAAGTTTTATATTTTACTAATTGATCAAAAAGTTGATGTTTTTGTTGCATATGGGGGTTGTTGTTGAATTTTATTTTATATTTTGTAACCGTCGTTGAGCAGCCAACCCAATCTTTGAGTTTACTGCTATTTATGTTCAACACCGTAGCCTTGTAATTTTGAACCCAATCCAGAAGACAAGGGAACTCCTGAATCAAGTATTGGGAAAAATTTGCCTTCGTGGATTACTTTCTGATGGAACTAACCTGCAAATGCGTTACATAAAGAGGAAAACCGCGTAAACCTCCCGTGCTTAGCCTGTTGTCAACGGGGCTCTAACCCATGATCCGTCTACCACTGAGGATATTTTACGTCAGCACTATGGTCGGTGCTTGATGTTGCATTTGTTGAGATACAAAAGTTGATGCATTTGTGGGTGAGCTTAGAGTCTAACTTTGAAACTTATTGAGTGGAAAACCTTATTCTGGACCGAATGTAAAAATATAAAAAAACATGCGTTTTTTTATTTCCGTTTTTGATTAATTGATTTTTCCTTTTTTTTTGTTGTTAGTTTTGTGAGATCTGGAGATAGTATGTTCATTGAAAAAAAAATAAGGTTAAAGCTACTAGAATCAAGTAAAATTTGCCATGCTCTAACTTTATGGGAACATCAACAATCAATTTTTACCGAAGCGCTTTGGCAATGATTTTGATATAATTAACAATAAAATATGGTTTTAAATTTTTGTGATAAAATTTAGTAATTTTATCATAATACCTTAGAGCATGGAATAAAAATAAGTTATTAGGTAATATTTGCATATCAGTTTTGTATTTTTCACGAAATGTGTGGTAATAAGAATTATAATTTGAATACCAGAATTCTTGGCAAACCTTTAAAATATGAACGGAAAAACTGCCAAGTAAATAATTTAAATATCGCATGTTTTGGTGTTATTAACCATGTTTTTTTATTACTAGAAATGCCATTACTATACAGTATGGCAGTTTTACCAGAATTTTTTTTCTCCGTGTATTAATCTTGCATGGATACAAACAATATGGTTTCGATAACCTCATAGCATGCTTTTTCAGAGCATGTTTTAAGTTCTAGTTATAGTTATATATCTGAAATATTTTACTACAAATGCAAAAGGTGTAAATAATGTTCCCACTGGAATTAAATTTTGATGTGAGCAGACTTTCTAAATTAACGTATCTGTTTTGGACTTTGTTAATAAATTAAATGTTTTCGCAATTTATGAAGCTGAATTGAAAGTTTAAGTATTTATTAATAGTTTTCAAAAAAGGCATTAAACTAGCTGGATTTAATATCAATTAAATCTAAATCAATTTGAACCTACTTATCCAAATACAAGTCAGCATTTTTGACTGTTATGGAACTAATTGTGTTCATGATTGCGTATACCATATGCTCCATAGCGTACATTTCAGAATTCGTGATTTAGTTCAAAAACTTTGTTGATCATATGTATACTTGATTTCTTTCATTTTATCACTGTAAAAAGGGTTTTTTCAAAATTGAAGAAAATTGTGTCAAAATTGCTCTGAAACAAACATAGTCGAATTGAAAAACCTCATGTAATCATTATTAAGCATGTCTTACCGACCATATATTCATTATTGAGCATTTTGAGCATGTTACTATACGCATTATACTCAATATCCCGACGGACGTTAGTCAATAAATTCCCTGTCATCTGCCTAAGTATTATCCATCTTGCCTGAACGACCCATCGCTTACATGGCAAAAGAAAAGGGAAAATATGGGTACATACTTTGATGAAAGAAATAGTTACTTATGTTTGTAAGCTTTTAACCAATTTGTTTTTGTCAATGAAAAAGTATCATTATATTATTTTATTCAATATCTTTTTCTATACATAGAGATTAAAAAAACAAAAAACAAATTAGAGACATATATTTAAGGTGAATCTAAAAGCGAAGTGCGTTAAATCTTTTTCAATTTCTTATCAATCAATTTAATTATTTGTCAAGTTAATCTTTGTGCGATAAATCTCGAAGTGTGTTAAATCTTCAATTGTGAGGAAAAGTTGTTAACTATTATCATTAAGATTATCTTTAATCTCTGAATCTCCACAGCAACGAGCCATAAATTGACTGAAAAATTCAAAATTATGATTTAATACCTTAAGTTGCTTCAGTGGACTTATCAAAATTTCGGTGCTTTAAAGCGGCATAAGATATTTATTTATTTTATTTTGCATTTTTGATGTTAATTAATTTTTTACATCTAATATGTATTTTTTGAGCTACATATTTTTCATCATAACTACAGCTTTATAAAGAATATTATAATCTCGCTATGTTGTTACTTTTGTATTGTTGTTAAAGGTGATAGTGTAGTTTCTGTTAGTTATGGAGTAATTTTGCAAGTCTCTTAATTAAAAAATTATAAAACTTAACACATTTATTGAATTCTGAAATTTAAAGTAAATTTTGAAAGTTATAAAATAAATGTGGAATATATACTAGTTAATAAATAATATTTAATGCTTTATTTGTATGCTCCAGATAGTCTCGAAGAATTGACTTCCAGGCTACAGGGGCCCCCAGGGCTACCTGGGCGTGGTAAAACTGGACGCTCGGGTCCTCCAGGTCCACAAGGAGCTCCAGGTATATAACAGATTAAAATTTGTTTGTAATTGTGGTTTAAAAATATAAATTATTTAAAACAAAGTAACTACCTGGAATTACCTGCAAAACAAGATTAACCTGCACATGCTAGGCAGAGAAAATATCTTACCATGAAGATGTGAATTCAGGAACAAGAAAACTAAAGAATGAAAAGACCGATTTTATTTACTTACCTCAAAAATTGATGTTGTATATGAATAGAAATCAAAGACGAATTGAAATTTATTCACTAAATTAACAGTGATTGTGAAATGTTTTATTAACATGTTTTAAAGATGTTGATATCTTTCAGTCTTGTTAAAGAATTTGTAAACTAAGTATTTTATCTTATTTACCATACAACCCATAAACATTAGATCGTACCTTACTCATGGTATAGTAGAATAATAGTTTGGTATCCTCTTCTTTTTTAAATTAGGTAAATGTTATTTATAAGAAAAATTTAGATTTTCTTTGAAATAAAATCTAAAGGATATTGTTACTGCATACAGAGTAACAGATCAAATCTCTTTGAAAACATTTCTCTCCTTCATAAACAAATAAAGGAATCAATAACATGTGTTTTATTTGCATGTGTTTTAAACACTTCACTACCTTCAATTGTTTGTAAAGAAGAAATATGCTCCAAATTGATTGCTATATTTTTTTGGTTTAACATGCTTCCTATTGATTGTTAGTTGCAGATTGTCTTCTTAAAATTGTTTATTTGATTCATGATAGATGTTCTATTCTTGATAGTTGTTCTATTTCTTATAGTTGTTTTATTTTTGATAGTTGGTCTATTTTTTATAGTTATAATATTCTTGATTGGCAATTATTTTCACTTTCTCAAGGATATCACACAACTGCAATATTGTAAAATAAAAAGAGTTTACTGAAGATTCTTGCTTCAACAGTGATTTACAAATTGTGAAAGTGGAGAAAATATCATAATATCAAAAATATTAAAGTAATCACATAACTTTTTTAGTTTAGAATTCATCAAATGACCATTTGATATTCTACATAGCTAATATTTAATCCTCTCTTAAAATGTCTATGAGAAAAAATGGCTAGTTATTAAAATAGAATAATTTTTAAACTTATATCATACCCAGGATATAATATTTCAAGAACAATAAGACATTAACACTATCAAGATTGCTACTGAAATTAAATGGTTCAAATTATTCTAAATTCCTTGCATTTTCATTGATACTTTTTGGGCTACATCTTTTTCGAAACATTTATTTAATACGACAAGGCGTTTGTTTCGTAGCACTGACTGTATTCTATTCTATAAAGAAGAACAATAAGTGAAATTCAAAATAAAGAATTGAAAAATGCTATACTAAATATCTCTTCAGCACACAGGAGAACAACCGTTGTTGTCTCTCGATTTGCCAGGGAACATCATTGTTTACCCAAATGTGCATCAAGTTTGGTACCCTTTAAACTCCAAACTGTGAAGAGGAAGTAGTCTTGGATGCACACTTCCTACCGTGCCACGCACTATCTAGAAACTATGTTTCTGGCAGGTACTGGAGGGTAAGGGACTTGATGTTAACGACCAGTCTAAACTTTACAGTCGAATTTCGCAATGAATTGAAGAAATTTTCTTAGATTTTTTTCTGAATCAATTGCTAGTTTACCTAGTTTTCGAGATATTGATCATAGCGGATAACCCAATCTTGTTGAAAAATAAGTGAAATCTAAAAATAAAATGGAAAAAAAAAAATGCTATATTAAATATCTCTTCAGCACCAAGAAGAACAACCGTTTTTGTCTTTCGATTTGCCATGGAACATAACTGTTTATCTCAACATCCATCAGGTTTTGTACACTATAAACTCCAAACTGTGGGGAGAAAGTAGTCTTGGATGCAAACACATACTAATGAGCCTCCTTCCATCTAGAAACCATGATTCTTGTAGGTACTGGAAGCCAAGGGACTTTATGTGAACAACCAGTCTAAGTTTTACAGTTGAATTTTATAAAATGAATTCAAGATATTTTCTTAGATTTTTTCTGAACTATAACTCACGCTAGAACTAAATCTTGTTTTCAAAACATTGATTCTAGCGGTCGACTCAATCTTGAAGATGCTGTGTTTCAAATTATTTTAAATAACTTAAGCTCAAATAGACTGATTTAACTATAAGATATTTTTGATAAATTCTTCGTGAATGGAATTTTCTCTGCCAAGAAGTGCTTTGTGAACTCCGAGGACCCGAGAAATGTTAGTGTATAAGGTTATTAATGTTCGAGTTTTTCTACTTCTACATAGACCAGATGGAAGAATTAGTTCGAGGACTCCATGGCCCCCCTGGACTACCTGGGGTTGGTCTGCCAGGAAAACCAGGTTCACCAGGCAAGCCAGGAATTCCAGGTAGTTTCCTCATTATGCTCTCCTAATAAGTGCAATAATTTTTTTAAACCTTAAGCTTGCTTTCTAACACATTTGCTCAGAAATAATGCTCTCAATACAATAAAGTAATATTTTTTTTTTTAAAAAGTAGGATAAATTAACATTTTTATTTTATTTTGTTATAAATTTAGGTGATCCAGGTGTGCCTGGCCTACCTGGAGAAAGGGGATTTATGGGTATGCCTGGTGTTCCAGGCCCACATGGTCCACCAGGAAGCAAAGGTTTGCTATCGCATATGTTTTTGATAAAAAAAAAATATACCAGATAATATACAACTGAATTTAAATTGTTTTTGTTTGTTTGCATTTCAACTCGTTTTATTTATTTATTTTTTTAATTTATATCATTTTAGTATTTGGCTGATTAAGCTTGTAAAACATATCACTTTCAGTATAGTTTCATTTATTTTGCTGATAATTCTATATAATATTCAGTTAAAAAATAATAATGAAACCTGAAACACTAAACTACTAAATTTAAATTTACCCAACGAAATAGCTTGTGGAGATTTCATAGAGCAACTGATTGTTTCGATTTTAAGCGAGAAATCGTTCGGTCTTTCTTGCGCTCACTTGATTCCTCCTCATTAGCTAGAAGTGTATGAACATAAAGCTCACAAAATGGCAATATTTCAAATTGTCGCAATATTTTAGTTACTTACACAATATCAACAGCTTGTCGGTAAACTTTTATTTTGGGCATAACTCAAAAAACATGTTTAAAAAAGATGAACATAATCGTAATACGCCACTAGAGTACTTATGAAAATAGATTCAGCTCTACGTTGCTGTTGAAGAAATCGAACATATAGTTTAAAATACGCATTTGAAAAAGTCGATGTTGCTCAAAATGCCTGTTTAAAAAAATGGAAATCGCTTGATATGAGCATTTGACAAAATGAACCTAACTCAAAATGAATATTTAAATAAATAAACATATAATTTTATTCCGCTTTTTTAACTACTGTCATGACTATTGTTTTTAAAACAATTACACAGGAAATCGAAACGTAGTGCGTAAAATCAGCAGTTAATAGTTTTTTATGCGACATTTCAACATATGGACATTTTTTTATGCGTTACTTTATTATTTTAAGAGTTACGTTGGTGTTTAAAGGTTAGATATATCATTTAACATTCAAAATATGTATTTTGTGCTTGATCCCTTTTTTAAACGCACGCAATCTTCTTAGACCACGTTACTTTTTTTTTAACAGTTACATTGTTGTTCATGTGTTAGATATATCATTTAACATTTCAAATACGTATTTCGGCCACATCCGTTTCATTAAATTCACATTTTGAACTATGTCCAAAATATTAAAAAAAATCACCTTATCACTTTATTCGAGAAAGTTAAAGCCCTTCTCTGCAACCCATCATCCTCACACACTATACTTTGTCTAAGAACTCCCCCCACCGCAAAATCTGAGGTCGTCTGCTGCTATGGAAACAAGAATAGCGCATTTCAGGGTGGGTTGCTTCTCGTCACATGATTCCATTTCTCTCACAGACCCGAGCCAAAACCTGTCCTAATTATTAACCCCACACCCATTACCTGAAATAGTTAAACCTCGTTACCATGGTCACCGCCACGGGTCCAGACGACTGGCAAGAGGAGTTCTTACTTTAGACAAACTATATTCATTCCTTGTGTTCATTAATATGTTGTGTCATGTCTTGTGTGAGTTAATGCTTTCAGTCAGATGACATTTTCGTGTGTACGATTTTTTTTGTCGTATGCATGTTTAGGCGGAGGGGGTGCGATTGTTCTTGTTTTTCAGTGGCGCCATCTATGGCCAAGAATTCGACTTCTGCCACACCATTCACACAACCACAAACCCGTTTATAGGGCGGGTCACATTCACACACACAAAGAAGAAAGGGCATAGAACAAACAGAGAGAGAAAGAAACATCCATGCCTTGCCCGGATTCGAACCCAGAACCTTTCTGGTGCAAGGACAGCTCCCTGCCCCCTACACATTCCGGTCGGCCGTGTGTACTATGATTGAGTTGATAATATTTGTCAAAAACTATTTTGTTAAGTTTTTCTGCTTTATTGAATATTTTTCAAAAGCTTAGAGAAAATACTTTCATATGCAAAATATAAAATATATAACTGATGTGTATGTTAATTTGAGGGTTGATATTTTAGGTGATAAGGGTGAAAAAGGTGATCGAGGACCTGAAGGCGTGGGTGTCGAAGGACCAATGGGTCTTAGAGGTGTTCCAGGTAAAATATACTTAAACCTTTTCTTTGTTAAAATAAAGGAACAATTATAAACATTTTAATATATCTTGATCATAAAAATAAATCCATTTTGCGAAAAAATAATTTCGCTTAATAACCTATAATAATATTACCTAATTACCTAGAACTTACGTTATTTAAAATTTTTTTAAAATTTATGAAATTCATTTTTTAATTAAAATTAAGTAATGAGTGGTTATAGAGAACCAGTAAAATTGAGACTAAAATATTATTTTTACTAATTCTATCAGGAAAATAGAAGAAATTTGTGTGTATTTTTTACGTTTATTGTGAGCAACTCGATTAAATTCAAAGCACATTTTCTTTTTATCAAAAATCAAATTTAAGAAATAAAATTTAAAAAGTAAAATTTTAAAATAACATTAAAATTAAACATATATTCAAATAAAAAATATTAAAAGAAAAATAATATTAAAAGAAATATAATATTATTAAATAAAGAAAAATAGTTTTAAAAGAAATATAATATTATAATATAAAGAAAAATAATATTATTATTATCATAGAATTTCAAAAAAGCCTCCCTCAACGTGGAAAAAATTGTACGTGCATTTCCTTATTTATTTGTAAGCTGAATAAGCTCAAGCATATTTTATTTTTATCAGAAATAATTATAAAAAATAATTGTTAAAAATAAAATTAAAACTAATAAAATAAAAACATACTGAAATTAAAAAAAAATCAAAATTATTTTGTTTTTTATTTTTTAATGTTGTTATTTTAAAAATCCATTACTTTCAACGTGGAAGAAATTTTTTCCTTTATCCAAAATATATTAAATTATATTTGGAGAATGAGTTACAAAATTAGTACATTCAACATCAAAGTGTTGAACAAAATATAAAACTGCACGTTGTTATTTTTGCTTCATTAAGCAGATTTTATTGTTAACAGCATAAAATAAGGTTAATATGCTATTCGAAAATATTTTTTCACTTTTATTCAAGTTATAATGTTATAAACCAGAAATCGCTTCTACAATAGATTGTCGTAAGAGCAATTCGGAAAAATATGTATCTCTTACTTATTTAAAAATTCAGATCATTATTAGAATGCTAGTAAACTATTCAGAACTTGTATCCTATAAAGGATTTTTATCCATAATAAAATAATAAGTGCGATAATTAGTTAAATAATTAATTTCATCTATCACTTCCTTTATGAAACAAGTTGTGAAAGCAAATAAGATATTTCTGACTGTGACTTTAACATGAAATATCATTTAGTTGATAGAAACTTTTACTAAAGAATAAGATAAAGGACTTGTTCTATTATGCTTGTGAACTTCATGCTGAATTTTTGTTAAAGTTGTTGTCATTTAATTAACTTGTTAACTGAAAATTTATACACTTATTATTTTGAAAAAATAGACTTTGATGCCGTGGTTAATTTTGAGTCCTGTTATAGTATTTAAAAGTTTTTATCAAGAAAAAAAAAGTCTGATACGATAATGGATTTAACATAAAGTAATATAGACACACACTATTAAAAATTCTGAATCAAATTCTTGTAAAAAACACCAGCACTCAGAGTGCACAAGGTACTTTTTACTGTAAAATCTATATTTACAGGAATATGTTACGGAGCAAAAATCTGATATACCGTAAATTTTAAAGTAATAATTACAGCAAAACCACTGAATCACTTTAATTAAATAAATATTACTGTAAAAATTACTGTAAAATATTTTACGGATGATGTGCACTTAAAAGGCCGGTACTTCATTTCGTAATTCCATCCGTAATGTTTTTAAATAACTTAATTCATAAACCATAAAATTAAACTAAATGAACTTTTGCTGGAAATGAAATTAAGCTGTTTTATGTATAAATTATTGTGTTTTCATTGACTCATCGACTAATGATTCATATATTCTTTACTATTCAAATTGGACTTTGATTATGGTTTATTCTGAATTCTAAGCTGTAGTTGTGTCTTAATGAAGATCACACTCCCCGGGAACTTGTCATGAAATGACATTAAGTTGTTATATAGTAAATTACCCCAAGTCATTATTATCGGAAAAAGAGTTAAATTGATTTGTTATATTATGTCTGTAATCTCTATATTCTGAAATTGGAATGAACATATTCTTGTCGATTTAAATTCTTGTTTAATCATTTAAATACAATACTATTATTATTATCCAATATAGATATTGGTTATTTCGGTAATTCCTCATACTAGCTGTAGTTTTAATCTTGTTCAAGTGAATTACGAAGTATTAATTTAAAATTAGTTCTAAATATTTAACTTCTTCAGAACCATGATTTCAATTCGGTACTTTCGTTTTATACTTCGTATTAGTACATAAACGTACTCTGTAGTTCGTTTACTCTCGGAACATGTGGGATTTTGGATGCACTTCTATCTCCTTCCACCGGTGATGAAAGGGCTTAAAATAAAGGTCTGGAAATGGAAATTATGTTTTGAAAAAAAAAAAAAAAAAAAAAAAACTTGCTATAATACAGATTCTTGTCTTTTGATAGGTCCACCAGGACCACCTGGTACAGGAGTACCTGGCAGACCTGGAGATCGAGGTCCACCAGGTCGTCAAGGTACAAGTGGTGTAAGAGGAGCTCCAGGTCCACAAGGTCCTCCAGGATACTGTGAGCTTTGTAATTATCAGAATTCAGATCTCGCAAATTTTTTGCACCCACCTCACTCTCAAGTTGATAAGGGAAATACAGAAAACGACTGATTTTCCAAGTCTTTTGCTAAGTCAATCACTGCCAATTATATGGAATTACGGACTAAGGAAAAAGTGAGAAAAAACTGAGTTTAGTACTCGTTTTTTATCTGCTCTAATTTATTCCGTCTGGAGTATTGCAATTAAAAAAGCACATATTCCTGGAGTATTGCAATTAAAAAAGCACATATTCCAGGAGTATTGCATTTAAAAAAGCACATATTCCAGGAGTATTGCAATTAAAAAAGCACATATTCCTGGTGTGCACTTCCTAATTTATCAAAAGATACAGTCTAGAATTAGAGTCATAAGAGCCGTCTTCAAAGAATGTTGTTCGTAAAAAGAATGTAGCTATATGGAACAAATTGAACTCAAAAGTTTAAAATGTTGTTAAACGGCTCAAATGAATTCGTTCTATGGTTGCAACCAAAATATAACTTTATCATCGATTTTTACAGATTTGATTTTTTTTTCACATTCATCTATGAAAGTGTGAATATAGTATAAAAAGTATTAGATTTTGAATTACTTTCACAGTTATTTGAAAAATTATGAATAAAATCGATCAATAATATTTAATAATTTTTTTTAAATCGATGATTTATTTTTTTAAAATTGTTTCTTAGCATAAAGTTTATGAAACATTTATGTCCATTTTTGCACAATACTCAATCAAAATTTTACATGTCTTGTGAAAACAAAACTACTGAATGTAATGTATATATATATATATATATATATATATATATATATATATATATATATATATATATATATATATATATATATATATATATATATATATATATATATATTAGTAATAAATAGTTCTGGGTGATATCAGAATCATCGAAATCTCTCTAAGCTTTTACATTAGTTAATATTTTCATTAAACAAATGAAATTTATCAATACTCATGTTAATTTTGTATTCACTAAATACAGTTATTAATAATGTTCGTATTGTTCTCGTGCTCGAAAAGTATTGATGTTGATAGTTACTGATATCACGACATGTAGTAAGAATATCTTTGAAAGTATTGTTAAAAATATCGATATTTATATACATATTTCTTAAATTTAGTGCCTATAACTAAATGTATAATCTATAGCACATTATTGTGAAATGATATTTTTAAAATTATTTATGATTTTTTATGAAGTTTTTTTGTTGAAAGAAAATTTTGTTTCTTTCGTTTTTTGTTTAAAAATTTTATGATAAAAATTTATAGCTTTATTAAGATTTAATAATCAAATTTTATTAATTAAGACACAAACTTTATTAAACGAGGTTTGAAATTTTAATGATACAATTAAAAATTTAATTTTCCTTAAAATTTCACAAAAGAAGAAAATATTAATTTTTATGAAATATACATTCAACTGCAGATTTTAGATTTTTATTCATTTATTAACTTAATTTTTTTAATTAAATATTAAAAAAAGTTAAAAAAGAAAACAAATATCTATTTTTTTTTAAATACAGCATTCGTACTTTTATTGACTTCAGTACAACATTCATACTTTTTATCGACTGATTTCAGTATTTTTAAAAATATCTTTAACTCTTGATTAATTTTGATTTATTATTAGTAGTATTAATATTAATAGTAGTATTAATGTTATTTAAGTAATGGCACTTTAGAAGAGATTTTTTTTTTCCTTATATGTCCTTTGATTCTATTAAAAATCAAACATAGCAATTTTTTTCCTGACATTTTGTATTATGAATTTGATTGAACGTAATGAATTTTTTAATTTAAAAAACTTCGTGAGTCTTTTTTTTTTCTGAATTTCTCAGATGCATACACATATTTTTTACCCGGTGAATAAAGATGTAAGACCACGTCTTGATGTGATTATGCGGTGCTTTTATATTATTCCTTAATTTTTTTTATCGCCATATTGCTTTTTTTGTGATATGTTAGTTGTAAATGCATTTTCTATATTTTGCTCAAATATAAACACTGCCATTAACTTCAAAAAAAATATTTAAATATTTCTTTTCCAAATTTTCTGTTAAAAAAAATCATTTTGCTTTGAACTAATTCTATGACTTATATTTTATTGAAAGTATAAAATGTCAAATTAAATAGCAAAATTCCTGATTGCTACAGATATAACATGTAATTTTAGAAAAAAATTTTTGCAAAATTTATTTTATGTGTTGTCCTTATTAACTATTTTGTTAATATATACATATTTCATTAACAATTATCTAATTGATGATATTCTTCAGAATAAAAAATAGTGCACACAGTAAAAAATTCTAGATTAAAAAAGGTAAAAAGTACGGGCACCCTGAGTGCCCGTACTTTTTACAATAATTCAATCCGGAATTTTTAACCGTGTATTTTGGATTGTTTTCGATATCATATTTGTGAAATTCATTTCATTTTCACTTCAAAATATTTTTGATGTATGAAAGAAATAAAATTGATTATGACAAGAAATGTGTGACTTATTTATGTTTTCGTAAAAAAACGGTGATAACTACTTTTAGAATCCTTCTTAAAAATGGAATAAATAAAGTATACATACAACTGAAAAGTATTCTGGTAAAATTACAGTTTTGTTTGGAAATGACATTTCTGGTTTAAAAAATTCTGGTTAATAAAAGCAAAATTTATGGTATATAATCCATCCATTTGGTAATTTTTATTCCATTCGTATGGTAACAATTTGCAAAAAATTCTGGTTTTTACAATGGGGTGCCTACAAGTGACGAAGTGTGGGTATCTCGATCCTGATTGGTTGTTGAAACCTGGCAATTGTTTAAATAAGCAGCTATTCTTTCCATTCTATTTCGAGTAAGCCAAGCCCGTTAAGTATCGATTCGGTTAAGTGACATTTCACAAAGATTTCAATTCTTTCACTATCTACATCTTACTTAACGCAAAGACTACGAAGCCATCTAAACATAAAGAAACTAATCATTCATGGAAGTTTCCAGGTACACAAAACAAAAATATTTTACAGTTACAATAAAATACATAAACAAATAATAAATCTAAGACGTAAATGTAGGAAGATTTATATTCGATGTGCGATACGACGTTGTATTTAATTAACTTCAAGCTAGTTAACATTTAAACTTATGTGGAGAACTTGACTCGACTTTAACACGCCATGTTGTTTCTAAGCGTCAACTGGCTTTGAGGCCATAGGTCACGTGACTGAATATAAGTGATTGTCTTCTTTTAGAGGTGCAAATACCCAATTATAGTTCTGGATCTTTGCACAGAATTTACCACTGGAATTCAGATGGCAAAATAATAAATAGCATATGTCAATATATTTATTTTCAAATCTATCTTTTCGTTTAATTTCTTGAAAGAATAGAAAAAGAAGTCATTATAATTCAATTTAATTGAAATTCAGTGACTTTAGTTACTTTTCCAATAGGTGGCACCACTACGACACATAAACACTCATGTAGATTACCGATCCAAAAAAGAAAATTTAACAAATTTTTTTTTTTTTTTTTTTTTTGCAATGCTCCAAGGTATAATCATAAAATACCAAATTTTACCTCATTTATAGTAAAAACACACACACACACGCACACACACACACACATATATATATATATATATATATATATATATATATATATATATATATATATATATATATATATATATATATATATATATATATACTTGCATGCGTTTCTAAAAAACGTTTCAGTTTGTCTATTTCCTCCGTCAATCAAGCAGGCTTTGAAGATAGCATTTTTGTTTGTTCTTGCGAACGAAATAGTATATGTATACATTTTTGGCATTAATTTGGATAAGTGTTTGAAAAATATTTATTTAACGTTTTTATTGAGGAACATAATATTCATGAAGAGATGGTATAATACGAGATATTATTACCTATCCTTATAATCACTTTTATATCGTTAGAACTGTGGTTCCTTTTTTTTTGTGTTTTTTCAGTTGGCAAAACCTACTCAGAGAAGAAAATATGATAAAAATTCACAGAATACAGTAAAATTAAGTGTGTATATTTGGCTATATTTGAACATTAAAAAGCTCGGTAATTTTGATGAAAGGGCTTTGGTAATGATTTTGGTAAAAATAACACTGAAATATGGTGATAAAATTTGGTAAAATTTGTTATTCTATTATGTTGCCTTATGAGTGAGGCCTAAAGCCTATTTATTCTTTTAAATCTACTTTTTAGTTATATATTTCTTACTAAATGTGTAGTAATAAAAACTATAATTTTAGAGACCTGAATTTCCGGTAAACCGTTTCAATCAACAGAAAAACTACCAAATCGTTTTAAATATCATATATTTTGGAGTTTATTACCAGAATTATGTTTTTTATTTATTTATTTAGGATAATTACTTACAATTTATAATTACTTTTTTTTAATCAGAAATGCCAACACCATACAGTACGGTTATTTTACTAGAAGTTTTTTCTTCGTGTATTATTAACTGCAATTTATAACTAAAATAATTAAAAATAAAAATTTAAAAAAGAATCTCCTAAAATAAAAAGCAATGAAACTAAACTATGACTAATTAAAGATTCGCTTTAACTAAATTTTAATTGAACGAACTTATTAAAACTAATTGAGCAGAGAAACAAGTGAGAACAATTAAAAATACAAAATATATTAAAAGAACCTAAACCTTCACAACTCATTATGGCTTTTCCTGAAACTTTTTATGTTTCGGAGATGGCTGGTCTTGCAACTGAGCAACACATTAACAAAAATACAATATACAAATCTTTATAAAAGAAAAATATTTTTATTTAATAAAAACTTATAAAAAAGCATATTTAAACCCAACTCCGTAATGAATCATAATCATTTTCGGATAAAGTCCATGGAATAAATACGCATATAGTCAACAATAAATGAACTCCAAAATCAACAAAATGCTCACGATGTGTACAAAATATAACAGGCTGAATAAAATGAAACCAAATTGTGATGAATGTAGAAAGAAATCTCTGGATGTTTTCTTCTCGCTCCCACCATAAGCACTGCTGCCCTCCTGTAACAAATAAGTAAACTAAATTAGAAACTTTATGGTAGAATTTGCTCATTTGATATATTTATATAATCAATGGAAGCCCTCACAACGACTGGTCTCATTTTATCTGATATCTATGTTTGTCAAAAGAATGTTCATTATAATGCTTCTGTAAGAATGCGTTTATACTATTTCTTTTTCTTTTTTTTTTTTTTTTTTCAGTTTGTTTCTCTATTTTTATAAATTTATTTTGTCTAACATTTTATGCGACATTTAAACGACATTTTATGCTATCTATTTAATATAATAATTTACATTTAGCACAATTATTTAGTTGGATTTTATTTATAAAAATTACTTTAAATGAGGAATTTAAATTTTTATTTTACTTATTTATTTATATTTTTAATTTATGACAGTCATTCATATCAGATAAATTTCAATTAAGTTCGATTGTAAGTTCATGACAGCAGTTTAATAGTTTTCTTTCCTGAGAAAACCCTAAAAGAACTTAAAAAATAAAATAAAATAAATAAAAAAAGTAGGAGTTTTTTTTTTATTTAATATATGGCAGCTCATATAGTATATTCAGTTTATGAGAGCTCTCTATACTCATATTTAAACAATTTAGAAAAAGTACAAAGAATAATACGTAAACGAAAACTCTTCGAAAATAATAATTATAGAACTATTTTAACCACCAGAGCTGAAACTAATACTTTCTCTACTAGATGGCAGCAGTAGAAAAAATATTCATTTTATTACAGACTACTTAACTACTGGTAAAGCCTTCTTAACTGGTTAAAAACCTTGACCCACGTTTATATGAAAGGAGTTGAATATTTAATGTTTGTTGATACATCAGCGAAAGTCAGCCATCCGTTCAGCTGGATTATGGGTCTATAAAATTTGTATTCATTCATGGTAAAGAAAGTAAACGAATAGCTTTTATGAATAGAATAGTGTTTCAATAAAATGTTTACGTTAAAGATCATTAATTAAATAGGAACCTTTTTTTGTTTATTGAATTGGAACATTTGGCTCTTTTTTCCTCAAGTTGAGATCTTATTTTATTTTAAAGATATTTATTGATTGATTGATTTTTTTTATGGGAAATAAAATTTTTTGAATAATATAAGGATGAGTGATGATACTAAATAATAATAATAAATAAATAAATAATAGTTTTCTTCAGATACATTTACAGTATCCCCAAAAATATCTTAACTGCATGCTTTTATTCGAAGCTTGATTTTATTTTCCAAAGAAACAAATACTTTGGATTTAAGATTTCAATTCTTATCTAAAAATTCCTCATCAAATTAAAGAAGAAAAAAAATCGCTCTTTAAAGAAGCCCCCTTTTTAAAAAAAAATTTTAAAAAAAATATTTAGTATTTTTACCTTAATTTTTTAATTAAATTTTTTTTGTTCCCTAAAGTATTAGCATTATTTTTTGCATTGAAAAATTGCAAAAAATGATGCTAATACGATTTTTTGCATTGAAAAATTGCAAAAAATAATGCTAATACGATTTTTTGCATTGAAAAATTGCAAAAAATAATGCTAATACGATTTTTTGCATTGAAAAATTGCAAAAAAAATAATGCTAATACGTTAGGGTATAATGTGGAAAAGTTTAGGGGGGAAGGGAGAAAATATTTAGAGTTTTTGGAGGTCATTTCCCGAAATAATGGCGTCTTAACATTTTGTTTAGAGTTGTTGTTATGTTTGGCATAAATACGGATATTGTTCAAGGAAAGCTTAAAACTTCGCCTGATCCTTGTAATATTATTTATTTAATTATTTACTTTTTTATGGACAGGAGTAATTAAGACAATAAGAAATTTTAAAAATGCTGTTTCAAAATTATAAAGTTTACCATTTTCGATTGAAAATATATAATTATCTGCAAAACTTAAACTATACGAACTGCATTATTTATAAAAGTAAGGGTGAGCTTCAGGTGTTGTCAGATTAAAAAACAACTTATTAAAATCACATCTTCTAAGTATTTCGTATCTTAAAAGTTAGTTTATAGTCTCAATATAATTTTTTTTTTGCAACTTTTAAGGTCAAACAACCAGAATTTTAAGGGAATCAACAAAAAAAAAGACTGTCTAGAAAAGGGCTTGTTTTTAAATAAAAATTCATTTATTTATCTGCAACAAAATATTTTGCAGAGAGAAGTTTCGTCTTTGATGTAACAAATATTATTAAGGTTTTTTAATATATATATGTATATATATATACATACATATATGGGTGATTCTCACGAAATATGACAATTCACTGTCCCTTGCTCCAAGATCTAATACTATTATACTAAAAAAACTTTTTTAAAAATAAATTAATAAATAGCAACGCTGTTAACATTTTAAAATGACTCTGCACTAGCAATGACTGTTTTGTATAGTTAAAAAATTTAATTGAACTTCAAAATGTCATTTTCCTGGCATGTCCCAAACAATGTTTTCAATAATAACTAGCTTCAAAACTTCCCGAAAATTTTTCAATATCTATTTTTTTTTTATCTCAACCGTTGTAAGCATTTCTAGAATATACGCAGAGGGTATTATTTACAAACACTTCGTTTAAAATAATTTTTGCTGTCAATAATTTGTTTGTCCCAAGAAAATCTGTCATTTTCCTGGCTACTTTTATTTAGTGGTTTATAACCAAAATAGTTAGAGCCAGCAATCAATATCTTATGTTAATAGATTGATTGGATACCCTCCTTTATGAACATGTCTTGTTACATGAATAAAGAACCAATTTTCCGATTCAAAATCTATTTCAAAAAATTTTTCTAGGTGAGTAGGTTTTTATGTTGTCATTTTCCTGGCTTCTTGAAATCATAAATAACATAAACTACATAGATTTATCTGAGTTATTTTAAGAAATTCTGTTGTTTTCTACAGAATATGACCGTCTTAGGCCAAAATATTAAACTAAAGTAAAGTTATATGCCATAAAATGGCGAATCTGTCATTATCCTGGCTGTCATTTTCCTGGTTTATGAATGACATGACATTGAAACAGTTACCAGCAAATTTTTTAAACAGTTGAATGTAAAGCAAATATTAACCTAATATCAAGTTCATGCAAGATTGTTATATGACTGAATGTAATCAAATTTTTTTTTTATTTAATGATTGATTACTACGCACAATTTTATTCTGTACATATCAGCAACAAAAACATTTTTGATTCTTTCTACAGTGGATAAAATAATTAGTTTAGGCAATTCATGGTCCACCTAACATAAAGGTTTAGCTTTTGTTACTTACTAATAGCTTAAAATGACAGTTTTTTCAAATTTATAAGCTAATATGTCATTTTCCTGGCATTCAAGATTTGGTGAATTTCTATTTTTTTTTTTTTTTTTTTTTCTCGAGCAAATGTCAATAAACTACACTGCTGTCTCTAAGGTATTAATAAGTGTAACTAAAGAAGTATACAAAAAAAAATAGATTATTTTGAAGACTTTAAATTTGAAGAAATTTTTTGGTCCGAATTGTCATGTTTCGTGAGAATCACCCATATATAACTGCAGAAGGTTTTGTTGAGAATCACATGCTACCACGTGGGGCAGAGGGTGAAATTTAGTTACAACACTCCCCACATCCACATGACCTTTTATGATAAATAGAGGGATCTGAAATTATTATGTGAGAGCCTTGGCTCCAGATCATAACAAGAATTATCACAAGCCTGAGGAGTTCCTCATGTTTGTTTAGTTGGCAACAGGGCAGTCTTTTATTGTGTTTAATTGGTTATTGAGCTTAATGGTCTGTAACGGATATTAACTGAAAAGTACTTGGAATTATTAGCGATTTGAGGTTTCGTTTGTTGTTAAATAAAATCATGAAAAGACAAGTTTCTCGAAGTATTATTTATCCCACAACGAAGAGATTTTAAATTGGATATAATAATTTTTTTATTTTACTACTATATTGTCTATATTTTTAATAATACGGCCTCATGTTTGATAACTTATTCAGTTTTATACGTTTTGCTTAAAACTTTTATAGTTTGTATATTAACAATGCATATTTTTTTCTTTCTTTTTTTTGCACATAGTATTTTTTTGAATAAAAATTTTTTTTGCAAAGAGATTTGCTTTAAAAGTCAGACTTTATTAATTATTTAATTAATTATAAATACTATAAAACATTAAAAAAGCGTGTAACGGAACTTACACTAATAATACATTCAATGCTTATCTATTAGCCGATAAGGGAATGAACTTTTTTTTAAAAAAATCCTTATATTGTATGAATTAGGAAACCGCAAATATGAAAAAAATCGGCTCCATTGTATTATAAAACGTCATTTAAAAATTGCAAAATTTTGCATTTATTCAATTTAAATGTGTGTGTGTGTATGATTGCCTGTGCAAATATTAGAACTGTATAAAAATGAAATCTAAAATATGTTTAAGCAAAATTTGAGATATGATTTTTGAAAATTCCTTATTGATATCCTCTTTGATTTTGAAACTAAGGAAGTTCAACTATCACAAGGCCAAAATATTTAAGAACATCATTAACATGCTCATATTTAGGTAACAGGTCACAAACCGGTTGGTGTAACAACATACAACGATTAGAAAATTGTACCAACATTAACTCGCCAACATGATATTATCATCTTCAATGCCCATTGCGATTAAGAAATAATCTTACTACGATAGAAATTTAGTGACGAGAACTTGTTTTCTTATCTTTGATGTGTCTTGTTTCGGCGAATAAAAATAAAATAAAATGAAAATAAATTAACAATACAATATGATAAAATGATATTCCGGATGTCTGTGTTCCATCTTTTAACACGCTTTTATTTTCCGTCATGCCTTCCTGCCCCTGAAGAAGAAGATATAAATCTGAATAACATTCCTAGTATTCTACAACCATTGAGAAAATAAAGATAACTATCGTCTATACCGTTTGCCGGTTTCTATTTGAGGCGGCGCTTTAGTTTATATCAATTTTATTTGAAGTTTCTGTATATGTGCGGTAAACTTTCTTTATATTTCAAAATGGCATTTTACAAGATTATCATACAATCGATGTTTAGAAAAAATAACATAAATAAGCCTATTTGATTCTTAGCTTATTGAGGTGGAGGCAATAAACGATGAAAAAATGCTTGCGATATTTATTGATTTTTGTTATTATTATTATTATTGTTGTTAATATTTATTTATTTACTTGTATTATTATTTGGTTTGCAACAAAGCAGAACAAGTATAACATTTAGTAACATTAATTTCGCCATCACTTTTTATTCTATTTTTTTTCTTAGTTATTGAATTGATATAGGCAGGTATAGAATTATTGTTTCGTATTAAATTTTTCGATTGCAAAAGTAGATTAAAGCAAATAATAATAAGTATCTTCGGTATTTTGTCGGTATCAACTTGAGGGGGTTCTTTAGTTTATGTAAATTTTATTTTAAATTTCTGTACATGTACGGTAAATTTTTTTTATATTTCAAAATGGCATTTTACTAGATTATCATACAATCAATGTTTAGAAAAACTAACATAAACAAGCCTATTTGATACTTAGCTTAATGAGGTGGAGGCAATAAACAAGAAGAAAAATTCTTGCGATTTATATTGATTTTTTTTATTATTATTATTGTTAATATTTTTTTTTGTATTATTATTTGGTTTGCAAAGCAGATCAAGAATAACATACGGTAACGGTAAATTTGCTTTATATTTCAAAATAGCATTTTACAAAATTATCATACAATCGATGTTTAGAAAAACTAACATAAACAAGCCTATTTGACCCTTATTGAGGAAAAGGCAATATACAAGAAAGAAAATGTTTGTTGCTTATTGATTGTTTAATTATTTTTTTAATGCTTTTTTATTGATTGATTTATTTATTTTTTGTATTGTTATATGATTTGTAACAGAGCAAAGCAAGTACAACATTTAGTAACACTAATTTCGCCATCACTTTTTATTCTATTTTTTTCTTCTTATATCGATGTAAGCAGATATAGAAATATTGTTTCAAATTTAACTTATAGATTATAAAAGTAAAGTAAAACAAATAATAGATAAATTTTATTTGACATTTCTCTATAAGTACGGTAAACTTTCTTTATATTTCAATCAAAATGGCATTTTATAAGATTTCCATACAATCGATGTTTAGAATAACTGTCATAAATAAATCTATTTGATACTTTAGCTTATTGAGGAGAAGAGAAGACAATATATAAAAAAATGTTTCTGGTGATTATTGAATTTTCTTCGTATTATATTTTGATGCTTATTGTTTTATTTATTTTTGAATTGTAATTTCATTTGTTATGAAGCAGGACAAGTATTAGAATTAGTATTATTAATTTCGCCATCAACTTTTTTATTATATATCTTTCTTAGTTATTGAACTGATGTAGGGTTTTTGTTGTGATTTAAACTTTTCGATTGCAAAAACATAATAAAGCAAATAAAGATAAATATTGCTTATACCATTTGTCGTTTTGTTTTTGAAAAGGCATTTGAGTTAATATCAATTTTATTTAAAGTTTCTCTATAAGTACGATAATTTTTCTTCATATTTTAAAATGGCATTTTACTAGATTTCCATACAATCGATGATTAGAAATGTTGTTATCATTAAGCCTGTTTGTAATTAGGTTACTGAGGCGAAGGCATTATACAATTTTTTTGACGTTTATTTATTTAGTTTTATATTTTTATTTTATTTGTGAAAAAGCAGAACGAGCATTTAGTAAGATGTTCAGTAACTTTGCCATTTTATTTTTTTCTTAATTAGGAAATTAACGTAGGTAGATACAGACTCATATTAAATTTTTCGATTACTAACGAAGTACAATAAAGCAATTATTCCGTACCGTTTACCTGTTTTTATTTGAAGTGGCGCTTTAGTTTATAACAGTTTTATTTGAAGTTTTTCTATAACAGCAGTAAACTTTCTTTATATTTCAATATGGCATTTTACAAGATTTCCATACAATCGATGTGCAGGAAAATCGATATAAATAAGCCTATTTAATATAACTTGTTGAGGAGGTAATATACCAGAAAAGCTCCTTTTGATACTTTTTGCATTGTTATTTAATTTATTTTTAAAGCAGAAAAAAGAATTTGCATCTTCAATTTTGACATTGCTAACTTAATTTTTTCCCTCAATTATTGGATTTATCTAGGCATGTATAGACTTATCTTTGTTCCACATTAAAGTTTTCGATTATAAAGGCAGAATAAAACAAATTCAAATACAGTCAATATCGTTCACAGATTTTTATTTTAACCGATGGGTTAGTTTACTTAATATGAAGTGTCTGTATACGTCAAGTAAAAATTACTTAGATTTCAAAATATCATTTTACAAGATTTTCTAACATGTATAAAATGGCGTATGAAAATTTAATAAATAAGCTTATTTCATAAAATATATTGAGGTAGCAGAGGCAATATATAGAAGTTATTATTTAATTTAAAATAGAGCCAGAGTAGTGGAACCAATATATAAATAATCTTAGGTTTATTATTGTGTCACATTTAGTCAACATATTATTAATAAAAAATAAACCTAATAGGGCTATACTGTAAAAATTTACTTATCGAATTACGGTAAAAACATCAGGCATTTTTACCGGAACATGCTACGGAACAAAACGTTTGATATACCGCAATTTTCACAGTAATAATTACAGTAAAATCACTAAATCACTCTAATTAAATAAATATTACTGAAAAAACACGGTACGGTAAAACAGATTATATGAATGATGCACACAAAGAGCCGGTATATTATACCGTTATTTGATCTGGAATTTTTTTCAGGGTATACTAACTTCTGATGAATTTATATAGATTTTCAATATAATTATCGAGGACAAAAAAAGAAAAACACTAAAAAATTCTAAAATGCACGTAATTTTTGCGAAAAAGTAAAAAATGCTTAGGTTCCAAACTTGACATACTGGATAACTATATTGAAAAGGCAACCCTAGTAGCAATAGTAATGTTTTAATATGCCTGGAGAATACTGAAAGAATTATTGATAAGACTCGAACTAAACTTAACCTACTGGAGAACTATATTGAAAAGACAACCCTAGTAGCAATAGTAATGTTTTAATGTGCCATACGAAGTAAGGTGGAGAATACTGAAAGAATTATTGATAAGATTCGGGCCAAACTTAACCTACTGGAGAACTATATTGAAAAGACAACCCTAGTAGCAATAGTAATGTTTTAATGTGCCATACGAAGTAAGGTGAAGAATACTAAAAGAGTTATTGATAAGACTCGAACCAAACTTAACCTACTGGAGAACTATATTGAAAAGACAACCCTAGTAGCAATAGTAATGTTTTAATGTGCCATACGAAGTAAGGTGGAGAATACTGAAAGAGTTATTGATAAGATTCGGGCCAAACTTAACCTACTGGAGAACTATATTGAAAAGACAACCCTAGTAGCAATAGTAATGTTTTAATGTGCCATACGAAGTAAGGTGGAGAATACTGAAAAAGTTATTGATAAGATTTGAGCCAAACTTAACCTACTGGAGAACTATATTGAAAAGACAACCCTAGTAGCAATAGTAATGCTTTAATGTGCCATACAAAGTAAGGTGAAGAATACTGAAAGAGTTATTGATAAGACTCGAACCACACTTAACCTACTGGAGAACTATATTGAAAAGACAACCCTAGTAGCAATAGTAATGTTTTAATGTGCCATACAAAGTAAGGTGGAGAATACTGAAAGAGTTATTGATAAGATTCGGGCCAAACTTAACCTACTGGAGAACTATATTGAAAAGACAACCCTAGTAGCAATAGTAATGTTTTAATGTGCCATACGAAGTAAGGTGAAGAATACGGAAAGAGTTATTGATAAGACTCCAACCAAACTTAACCTACTGGAGAACTATATGGAAAAGACAACCCTAGTAGCAATAGAAATGTTTTAATGTGCCATGCGAAGTAAGGTGGAGAATACTGAAAGAGTTATTGATAAGATTCGGGCCAAACTTAACCTACTGGAGAACTATATTGAAAAGACAACCCTAGTAGCAATAGTAATGTTTTAATGTGCCATACGAAGTAAGGTGGAGAATACTGAAAGAGTTATTGATAAGATTCGGGCCAAACTTAACCTACTGGAGAACTATATTGAAAAGACAACCCTAGTAGCAGTAGTAATGTTTTAATGTGCCATACGAAGTAAGGTGGAGAATTCTGAAAGAGTTATTGATAAGACTCGAACCAAACTTAACCTACTGGAGAACTATATTGAAAAGACAACCCTAGTAGCAATAGTAATGTTTTAATGTGCCATACGAGGTAAGGTGGAGAATACTGAAAGAGTTATTGATAAGATTCGGGACAAACTTAACCTACTGGAGAACTATATTGAAAGGACAACCCTAGTAGCAATAGTAATGTTTTAATGTGCCATACGAAGTAAGGTGGAGAATACTGAAAGAGTTATTGATAAGACTCGAACCAAACTTAACCTACTGGAGAACTATATTGAAAAGACAACCCTAGTAGCAATAGTAATGTTTTAATGTGCCATACGAAGTAAGGTGGAGAATACTGAAAGAGTTATTGATAAGATTCGGGCCAAACTCAACCTACTGGAGAACTATATTGAAAAGACAACCCTAGTAGCAATAGTAATGTTTTAATGTGCCATACGAAGTAAGATAAAGAATACTGAAAGAGTTATTGATAAGACTCAAACCAAACTTAACCTACTGGAGAACTATATTGAAAAGACAACCCTAGTAGCAATAGTAATGTTTTAATGTGCCATACGAAGTAAGGTGGAGAATACTGAAAGAGTTATTGATAAGATTCGGGCCAAACTTAACCTACTGGAGAACTATATTGAAAAGACAACCCTAGTAGTAATAGTAATGTTTTAATGTGCCATACGAAGTAAGGTGGAGAATACTGAAAGAGTTATTGATAAGACTCGGACCGGCTGTTGGTTATTGCTCAAGTTGCTTTTGTTCTTATTGTTACTGAATAACAACATAGATTTAAATTTTTAAAAATATTGAAATATAACTAGAGAAATTGTTTATAGATTAGATTTAAGATGTTTAAACTCTAAACGATAAGAGGCTAACTAACTACATTTTAAAACGTTTACTAAGAGTCCAAAAGGAGTTAAATTGAAATCGCTGAAAACAGTAGTTCTACACAATTTGCCGTAATTACTTTTCCAAAGGTGATAATTCCTTTAGAAATTTTTATCCAATAGATAATAACAAAAAATCTCAGAAACATCTTTTTGCCAGCATTGAAATCGTAGTAATTTTTTACATAAAACGTTCAACTGAAAAATTTGATAATGCGGCCTCATCATTATATTGCCCCAAGCTATTAAAATAAATATGACTATTATAATTGCAATTTAAAAAATAATGTTAATAAAAAATAAACAAATAGACACGATTTATCATATTTAAAAGAGGTTAAAAAAACCCACTTTTATCATCTTACATGATTAGTTAAAGATGAGAAATTTTTTTACGAAATAAATAAATATGATTGATAATAATAATAAAAACATCAGTGTTACACCCATATTTCTAAGAAAATAAAACTCAATAATTATCTAGTATTACACCCAACGATCTGATTTTACTTCAGATTTTTTACTGCCAATTAATTTTACTCTTAACTTATCGCAAAGTATTTATGCAATTTTCATTCACGAATACGAACAAGAAATTACGACAAACTATTCAACAGGTATTTGAGAGTCACTTAACTTTCATTTCATTTGTTTTCAATTTGAATTTTTATTTTCAACATAACCTGCGGCGACATTTTGGCGATATTCCAAGATTTAAAATCTGGTTTTCTTTTTCTCACTGTTGAGAAGTACTTTTCTTTCAAGGTGAAGAATCAATAACTATTTATATTTTTACCTCCTTACTAATTACTCACTCAAACGTGAAAGGATTGTTTAATTTATCACATCTAAGAATTTTCTCACGGTCTACAAATAGTATCTCATGTATGCTTGGGTGCCCAAGGATAATGTTTGTCAATTTAACTGTTTTGCTCTTCTTTTAATATCCATTCAATGTCCATTAAACTGTTCTTATTAGTCGAATTTGGTATAATAAAGAATATGCACTGATTCAGCCAAATTCAATAAAACTCAAAAATTAGTCTTTACGAATTGTTTTGTTATTTATTATATTAAATTTTATTATTCATCATAAGATCCTGGTAAAAAAAAGAATGCGCTCATTCAGAAAAATTCAAACAAATTTAACAATTATTCTGAAACTACAGCTCCGCTAATTATTTTATCAATATCATTATTTAATAGAGCTTGATATAAAAATTAATGCACTGGTTCAGCCAAATATAATGAAATACTAACATTTAAATATGAACAACTGCTTTGTTAATTATTATACTCAACTTTCTTACTTATTAATAGAGCTTGTTTAAAAAAAAAAAAAGAATGCACTGGTTCTGCTAAATTTAATCGAGTTTAACATTTATTCATGAGCAACTGCTTTGTTATTTATTATATTCTGTTTCATTATTTATTTATTTATTTATTTTATTTTTTTTTTTTGCTTAGGCAGAAGAGATGCGATTGTTCTTGTATTCTATTCTATTTTATTGATTATTATTAATGCCCGATATAAAAAAGAATGCACTGATTTAGTCAAAATCAATCAAATTTAACATTAAGTCATGAACAATAGCTTTGCTATTTATTATATTCAATTTTCTTACTAATTAATTGAGCGTGATAAAAAATAAAGCATTAAAAAATTGCTTTACAATTTTATCCCTCCTATTCCTTAATCTAATTAGGCAAGACAGCTTTCAGTCAAATTCAACTAAATGTCACAATTATTCATGAAGAACTGTTTCTTTCATTCAATTTTAATACTTATTGTAGGGCTTGATATAACACACACCGAAACTTTGCTTTTAAATCTTACAATAGCTTCTTTTTTCGAAAGAGGCTAGACAGCTGTCCAGCTAAATGTAACTAAATTTAAGAATTATTCACTGTTAAATTTAGTTTCAACTGTTTTGCTGCTCATTCCATGATATTGCTCATTAATAGAGCATGATAGAAAAAGAAAAAAAACACTGTTTTTCAAATTTTATCCTTCAGCTTTTTTTATCCAACAAGATTAAACAGCTATTCAATCAAATTCAACTTAACAATTATAATTCACCTGATTATAAGTTTTACTAAATACTAAATTAAGCATAAGCACTTTCATAAAACATTACTCGTTGAAACTGCTCCCAGATAGCAAATAGTATAAAAACAAATAGTCCAATAATAGAAACTATCATTCATTTTAGCTTATTTTTTAATATTCAACCGAAAATTTTACTGTGGCTTCCTCTATCCAGCAAGAGTAGATAGCTGTTTAGTCAAATTCAACTAAATATAACAATTATTCTTTTTTAAACTTAATTTTAACTGTTTTATACTTCATTCAGTTTTATTACTCATTAATAGAGCGTGATAGAAAAACGAAAACACTGTTCTTAAAATCTTATCCAACAACTTTCTTTATCCGACAAGATAAGACAGCTATTTAGTCCAACTCAACTAAATTTAACAATTATAACAGATCCGGTTATAATGTCTACTACAGTAGTAAATTAAACATAAGTACTTTTCTAATTTACAATACTTGTTGATACTGCTCCCAAATAGAAGTTAGTACAAAAAATAGCCCAATAATCGAAACTGAACCACTCATTTATTTGACCTTATTTACTCCCCCTCAACTAAAGGCAGGTCATCAATTTATTCCTTAAAAAGCTTAATGACTTATTGCATTTAATTCTTTATGCTTAAATAATTAGGGGGACCAGAAAGTAATGTCGTTTCGATATCATTTGATATTTGTTATCAAAATATTATTCTTAATCAATAATGTATTCACCGGTGTCAGCAACAACCTTTCAATGCCGGATCGAAAATTAATCAAAATAGATCGGAAAAAAATGAATTGCTTTTTAAGACTAATGAATATTTCTTTTCCTTCCTCCTAATATTACCAATAAATATTTGAGCCGCGATGGCTCAGGGGATAGAGCGTTCGCCTTCCAATGCGGCGAACCGAGTTCGAATCCCAGTCGGTACGAATTCCGCATCCAGCTTGCACCGACTACAGTGGTAGCGTGAAAATATCCTCAGTGGTAGACGGATCATGGGTTAGAGCAACACCCCCTAGAAAAGAGCAGGCCTCAGCACATATGACAGTCGACCCTTTAATAGTCCAAACGTAATGACATTTTTCGTATTTTCCACCACTGTGCAGCTTAGTACCCGAACGTAATGACATCGTTCTTATTTTTCATCTACTGCGTAGTTTAACTTCGTTACATCCGACTACTAAATTGATCCATGCTGAGGGCTTCCTTCTTCTAGGAGATGTTGGTTAGAGTCCCCTTGTCGTCAGGCTAACCATGTGAGGGACTTGTGGTCGTCCTCTCCATGTAATGCAAATGTGGGTTAGCCCCATAAAAAAGCCCTCCACGAAGGCAAATTTGTCCCACTACTCGATCCAGGAGCTCCATTGTCTTCTGGATTGGGTTCAAAATTACAAGGCTACAGAGTAGAACATTGGTAGTCGTAAACCCATAAAATTGGGTCGGCTGTTCAACGACGGTTATAACTATAACATAATATCAATACATATTTAATATTGATTTAGAAAAGCAGTTTACACAATAATTTAAGTTTTGTACCAAGTTTATATTTACCTTTATACCAAGTACTATTTTAAATCAAATTGTAACAAATAATAAACAAACAAATAATAAATAAACAAAACATTTACCTTCATTTGTCTTATCCAAAATTTCTTCTGAAGTGTTTTCAGAAACGTCTTCTTGACCTTTACCAGATTTCCATTTATAAATTACACCCAACAAAAACAAGGGCAATAACAAAAATGTATAAGACACACACAAATAGCTAAGTATTTCGTTTTCTTCTAAGGAACTTTCACACAACAGTAGCTGCAGTCTAACCACTTGAGATGGTCTTTGAGCGGGTGATAAAGTCCAATAACTGAATGAAGAGTTACCACTCTTAGATGCAAGATCAGTATAAAATGTTTTACTATCACCATCATGCATGAAGTAGCTCCGGCACAAAATGAGAATCGTAACATATGATGCAGAAAAATAAACAAAGGCTTTATGCTTGATGAAGGATAAAATGTAATTGTTGCTCTTTATTTTTAGTGAGTATATGTATTCTAATATCCAATTTATAAAAATTAAGTTATGGAGAGCAACTGCTATCATGCAAACAAATTTTTGGGCCATACATAAATACCCACTGTCCAATACAGAACTGACTAAATCAGAACTAACAAGGAGAAGGATTAAAGATTGTGGTAGTAAACCAAGAAGATATGTTATACCCGCAAGGGCAAAGCACCGTTTTTGGCAATCTTGGACAACATTTCGTTTGGAGATGGCACGTAGCTGTATCCACATACCACAACATATCAGCACCAGGCGGAATATGGCTATACCTGTTGCTAAATGTGAAATCCAATCCATGTTGAGTTCATGCGTTAACACATTTAACGTGATATCTAAAATAAAAATGAAATTATTTTAGAATGTATTTAAAATAGTCGATAAAAAGTACATGCGCAATGAAAAATGTACTATTTTGAATAACTTTTGATCTGAAAATCGGATTTTTATGTTATAGGATTCAATCTCAATGGCTCGATGGTGTGACCTCAAATATGCTTAATCACAAGTACAGACGATATTTTAAGTTATAAAATCAGACACAAAAACATACTTTCTCTGAATAAACATACTTTTTTTAAACGGATTCAGATTTCTGACTCCACTAGGGGGTAACCGCAATCTGAGAAATACGGTCCCAATAGTTTGGTCAGGATAGCGCTCCAAAGTTTGGACCTCTTAATGTTATTTTTTTCGTATTCAAAAATTTCCAAAATTTTTTAAGTGAATTGTAAAAATTTTGCACACAATTCTGAAATTCGCTTATCCAAAGATAATTCCATGCACAAATAGTTTTTAGTAAATATTTATTATATTATGTTATTTCCTTTAATAGCAGTTGAAAAATTTTGACTTTTTGGGTACAGAATTTTTTGCAAATTTTAAAGAAAGGAATTTTACATAGCAAAATACGAAGTTTGAACAAAATTGCTCGAATAGCTCCTGAGAGTTTGAATTTCAAGTATCTGACTTTTTGAAATTCAATTTCTCAGGAACTATTCATCCGGTTTCGTTCAAATTTTGTATTTTGCCATATAAAATTCTTTAAAATAATGTAAAAATTGTATACCATTCAATTCAAAGTTTTGTCGTCCATTATTGAATAAAATAATGAAAAATACTAATTTTTTTTTAGCATGGAATTTTCTTTGTATAAATGAATTTTACAATGGCGCTCAAAAAATTTTGAATTCCTTTAAACATTTCTTGAGATATAGCAAAATACCCAGAAAGTAAAATAAAATTACGGGTTACAAACTTTAGAGCTTTCTTTTGACCAAATCATTGGGAACATATTTTCCAGATTGCTGCTGCTCCCTATATTTTGGGGGTCGAAAACCCGAATCCGTCGAAAAAATGATGTGCTTTTTTCAGAAAAAGTACGTTTTTGTCCTGACTTTGTAACTTTAAATATCGTCTTTACTTATTAATTAGCATATTTGAGGTCACCCCCTTGAGTCATTAGGATTGAATCCTAGAACGTGAAAAACCGATCATTAGATCAAAAATTATTCAGGGTGATACTGAATGAAGTAAAATAACAAAAAATAAAAGTAACGAAAAATATAAATAACAAATAATGTAACAAAAGTATTTAATTACTAATGAAGTAAGTGTTTTACTTATGCTGCTCGAGTATTTTGTTTGAAACTTATAAATTTTAGTGTTTCAAACCTTTATATACTATAAATTATTAACTTGAAAACATGAAAAAAATTGTGTCAATTTGAAAAGTAAATCTTGAAGTTTAAACGTTTATCATTCCATTTCTGTACAAGAGTAATAGAGATTTAGCGATAAATAACTTTAGAACATACACGTACTATCCTGCAAGTTCACGCACGTTCTTAAAGAAATTCGATTGTGATCGATTTGAAATATACTTCTGTGAATTTTCGAGATAATGCTAAAAAGTGCTGAAAATAGAAATTTAATACTTTAATAAAGCATCTCGAACGTTCGTGTACACTACAATACCTACTGGAACATGCGTAATATTAAGTATGTCCTGAAGTAACTGTGCAGACCAGATTCTTCATTATTGCTCATCCTCAGTAACTTCGACGTATAAATTGTATTGTTAAATCTCTCTAATTTATGTTAATCCTTTTTTTAGAATTTTAATACTATAAACTTAAAGTTACTAATTTAATAATGGTTTTACACTTTTATTAATTTTTTGCAATAGTTTTAGATTTGTAAAAATTTTTAAAAATTTTTAAACTATTTAAAAAAAAAAAAAATATTTTATTATTTTTTTTACAAAATTCAATTATTAAAACATTAATTATTAAAACATTTTCACTATAAAAGTGTTGATTTTGCCAGAATTATATAAATAGTTTTTTTACGCTTTGCATTTGTTTTGAATAATTTGTTACGACGCGCTTTTTCTGGTAGAACCTGATATAGTGATAATTTTTTTAAAATCACTTTTTCCTTCAGAAAAAATTACTCTTTTTAGTCATATTTTGCACTTTTTCTCCCTGTTTAATATCATTGATAAGTAAGGGTAATGATCATATAAAAAAGTTAATAAGTACGAAAATTTAAAACACAATTCATGTAAGTTTTATTTAATTGTATTTTATATTATTTTAATGATTTAAAACATTTTCTGCTACAATTAAAAACCCCAAAACTCATGATACATAAAAATTCAACCTTATTTTTAAACTAAACTAAGCATAACTAAATCAACAACCCATAATAAGGAAATGAATTATTAAAATTTTTTTCTGATATATTATTAGTAAAAGCAGTACCAATAACATTTTTCAATTTTTGAACAATTTCAATGGTTATGAAAATATATAAATCCTTCCTTGATTTTGGTTTCAGTGTCTAAGAAAATATCTAAATCATCCATTCTTTTATTTTCCTAATATTTTTTATCAAAATACAAAAATCTCTTGATAAACATGAAAAATTGTGGTTTTTTCCGAATTCCATTGTTAAGCAACAAAGCAAACTCCCTTAAAGAGGTCACATGCAAAATAAAATCAACTAAAAAAAGAATAGAGTATCATAAAATATGTTTTTATTACTTAGACCTATGCCTTTTAAATGATTGATCTGGATGCAAAAATTGTGCAAGACAGTCATACAGTTATATGACTTTTATAGCCGTGTTTGGCTATTTATACCGCCTTTGAACTATAGCAATGTATTCTAACCCTATTTCGCTTTATTATAAGATAGATATAAAGTTTTATAGATCATTAAGTACTGGAAAAAAGCTTATTGTTTGAAGAAAGTTAAGATGAGTTTTTTGTTGTACCGTATTATAGAACTTTTATTTATTTTGCATAGTATGATAATTCGAAGAGTTTTGTAAAAGGTTTGTTGATTTAATCTTAAGTATTGGTATAGTAGAAAGGTTTTTTTTGAGAGATTTTAAATTGATTGGGGAATATAAATCTTTTTTAAAAAGTTAAAAAAAAATACCATCATGGATTTTAACACGTATTTGAGTTCAATAACTGTATTATTATTATAATTTTTTTTAAAGTCAACATAAAATTATTTTAATTTTTTAAAAAACGTGATGAGAGAAATTGTTATTGTTATCAATTTTTACTGATTTTTGAAATATTTGAAATCAATTACCCTAGAGAACCATTCTTTTTCCTTTTTTTTTTTCATATGATTGTTTAACGGATCTTCTATAATGTCTTCTATCTAACGTCGCTGATTTCAAATCTGCAATCGATTTATCGCTTTCTCAAAAAACGCTAAATGCGGTAAAACCTGGTAATTTAATCATGATACCATAGAGCATAATATTAAAACCATTCATTCGGTTCAATTTACTTTTTAGTAATGTATTTTTTGCGAAATGTGAGGTACTAAAAGCTAGAATTTTTTAAAAAACCAAAATTTTTGGTAAACCATCACCATATAAAAGAAAAAAAATTACCAAGTGAATGATTTGAATACCGTATATTTTAGTTTTATTACCAGAATTAAAGTTCTTTTTCTATGGTAATTTTACTAGATATTTTTCTCCTTATAAAAATTAATAAAAAAAAATCGCTAATGTGAAAGGCGATTTTTATCCCTTCTGAATGTTAAAATTTACTTGGCTTATATAATATAACTCATTTCAAGATCAAATGATACCAAATGCCAAGTTAGTTCTGAAAAAAAAAAATCACGACTAGGAGAAAAAAAAAATCCAAAAGTGACCTTTTCACTGCTTATTATATTCGACGCTTTCACAAAGCTTGAAACTTTTTGAATATAAGAAAATAAAGAGAGCAAAATGGGTTTGAAAAGATTTCTAAAGACTGTAATACGATCTTTTCTTTGAATCTACTGACTTGAGTTTTGTGTTCTCTTTTTTTAAGTTCATTGGCCTAAGATAGACAAACAATAGCATTTCTAAAGATGAAAAGCAAAGGCTATAAGTCACTCTTATAGAGTTACGAGCAGTATATTTCAATCGTAAAGATTACTATATAAAAAAAATCTCTTCCGGAAATCAGCACGAAAATAACAATTACAAATAGTTGAAACGAACATAAATTTTCGAATGTGTAATCAAAGTGACAACGATAAGAATATTTAAAGGTGAGATTTTGTTAAGTAATTGTGTTGTTCTAACATTCCAATTATCGCGCTTGTCACAATATGTGTTAAAAACAAAAGTTTCTTGTAATGTATGAAGGCTTTTTTTTATGGGAAAAAAAAAACTTTCAGAGCATAAAGAAATGACAAACTGTTTGAGAAAACATGTTAAAAGCGTTAGTTTACTGGAATTTTTGACATATTTTCTGCCTCTAAATTATTTTAATGTTATAAATTTTGAATTGCGAATTTGTTTTTGATTGAAAAAAAAAAAGTTTTTCTGTACAGTAAGCAAAATAAAAAAAAAACTTTGATCTAAAGATCGGATATGGACCCAATAGTTTGGTCAGGAGAGAGCTCCAAAGTTTCGACCACGTAATGTAAACTTCACTTTTTGGGTATTATGCTATATTTCGAGAAATTTTTAAGCAAATTTTAAAAAAAATGTTTGCTCATAATTATGAAATTCTTTTATTCAAAGATAAACCATGGAGAAATAACTTTTAGTAAATATAAATATAGTAAATTTTTTTTATGATTTTATTCAATATTGGTTCAGTGATCAAAAGAGAAAAAGAAAAAATTTTTACTATATTACCCAATGCGCAAAATAAAAGACGAACCACACTGAATAACTTTTAATTTAAGGATAGGATCTTCACATTCTAGAACTTAATCTTCAAGATTCAAGAGGATGTCCTCAAATATGCTGATTAATCGGTGCAACCGATATTTTAAGTTACTAAATCAGATACAAAAACGTACTTTCTCTGAATAAACATACCTTATTTCTGAGGATTTCGATTTCTGACACCAAAAAATATAGGAGGTAGCCGCAATCTGAGAAATATGGTTCCAATAGTTTGATCAGGAGAAGGGATCCGAAGTTTGGACCCTTTAATGATCAATTTTACTTCTTGCGACCTCGAAAACTTTTACGCGAATTGAAAAAAATTTGCTCACAATTATAAAATTCGTTTATCCAGAGACACTTCATGCAAAATGCAACTTATAGTAAATATTTACTATTTTTTTATTATTATATTTAATAGTAGTCGAACGACTTTTAAATGGCAAGATATACAGTTTTTTGCATTATTTTAAAGAAGGTAATTTTAAAAGGTAGAATACAAAATTTGAGTGTAATTGGCCATATTTATTCTGAGAAACCGAATTTTAAAAATACGATTTCATTTTCATTTGTTGAACAATTACGTATTATGTTTTCTCTCTCAACAATTTGACACAGAATTTTTATTGAAAATATTTTTTATACTTCACATGACATTAATTATACATTTCATATATTAAATTATCTAACATATAAACAAATACTCTTAGTTATCATCGTAACTTAAAACGTATGAAAACTTATTACTTAAACTTTATGTCATGTTTTTTTTTTCCAACTTTAAATTCGATCCGGCACGTAGGAGTATTCAAAAATGAATCATAGCTACAAACAAGCAAATAAAACACGATTCAGAAAAATAATTAAGTTGTCTTACACGCATCTTTTCTTCGATATACTTCATAGCTCCTTAAAATATCTTGCATTTTGACAAATATTCTTCAGCCTTACTTAATTTAAAGCATAAATTCTTGTTCAGAGAAAAATTCACTAAACGGTAAAATATCTCACTTCTTAACAAATACTCTTAACTATTACCGTATTTAAAAACTTAAATATTTCTTAGGCAATTTCTTTTTTCAAAACTAAATGTTAAACAAATTTTAACAAAGCTTTATTTCGTTCCGGCACGTAGGAGTATTTAAAAATTAACAGCAACAACGAGCAAAAGTACGACACAAAATTCAAAACATTAATTAAATGGTTTTACACGCATCTTTTCGTTTTTATACATCATCGCTCATTAAAATATGTTAACGAATATCCTTTAGCTATTGTCATGATTCGAAGGATAAATTCTTTTTCTGAGAAAATTCAATTAAAAACGGAAAAAGAAACCAAAAAATCTTAGAAACTGAAAATTTGGCAACATCCTTTAGTGCATTGTCAGTAGTTCTAAAGAGATTTATGTCCTTCATCTTTTTACTACCTAATCATTCAACCATTTTAACGTTTCTAGGTATTGTAAAAAACCCTAGTTTCAGACATGTTATGACATATTATTGACTACAACTGCATAAAAGTTTGTTTTATTTGGTATAGTCCTTTTTTATCCAACAATTTCAATCACTTCCTATAAGCTTGGCTATTTTTTATGAGGTAAATTGTATTTGTACGTGTAGTAAATGTTAATTTTAGTCTGACCCAGACGATAAACTTAGTCCTACTTTTTTATTTATAGATATAAAGTATTTGTATCTTTATAACAGGCTATCAATTAATAATAATTGATATCATGTTATAACAAAATACTACATTTTGAAAATAGATAAGGCGTAGTTAGATTATTGGCACAGTGATTGGTTAAAACTTAATGACAGTTTTTCCAATGCGGAAATATTATATCTGTTTCTTCAGCGCTGGCAAAACTTTCAAGATTTATTGGGTTATTTTTAAGTTTTTTTTTATTTTTAAAAAGAATCAATTATTTTTTTATTAATGTCTTCAAAAGATTTTCATATTTTTTTTCATATTATGCACATAACTTACCTTGTATAGATTAAGCTGACATGAAATAAATCAGATTTCCAGTATGAAAAATAAATATAGTTCGTTTTTAAGGTTCACTATCACCTAAGTTTTGGATATAAATATATTGCATTCGATCAATTTTTTTTAAAGAAATAATATTCTGATTAAGGTATGCCAAAACTTTGCTTCGCGTAATAATTAGTCGCGCTATTATTTAAATCTTGCTACATTGTCAGCAATGTTACTGTTACACTGTTAAAACTTTCTTTGAAAAAATGGTTATGAAATAATTAATTTTATTATTGTTTTACTACATTCGATTAAAATAGTCAAATAGCCTTGAAAAATTGTATTCAAGCTGTTAACTGAGGAAAGAATCGGTTATTGACTGTTTTCACCTAATATGGTTAAACAACCAGAGTATTACCCGCGCCAACTCGGCCCTCAGCCTATGAGGATTGAGCGCGCGTTCCTTGAAAGCTAGAAGCTAAGTCATATGACAAAGATTCATTTTAATTTTCTAGCATCAGATGCCCAATAATTTTGTAGTGGCAAACACGTTATGAAGCCATTTAGATTCTTGAAGCTGGGTACGTATTTTAGCCGAGCTAGCTATTAATCTCATGATCAACTGAAGGGAGGTTCGAATCCCAGCGTTGACATTACAATATTTCTTCCATTCCATCAACATATGAAGAGCTTCCAATTCCCGGCACTCCTCAATTGGCGACCCTTGCCTATTGGAGAATGAAACTCTCACTCACGCATAGATGGCGGCACACAAAAAGAATGTAAACTTTTAAAATAATGTATACCCTGAAAACTTCAATATTATAAAAAAAATTTAAGGATGATTTTATAATTCTTGCAATAAATCAACATTTGATGTAAGATAAGATTTCTTTACATTCTCTAAAAAATTTCTTTCAGAAATATTTTTAAAAAGTATGAAGTTTTCATAAGGTTATTTCAAAAGAAAGCTTTAATGTTAGCATGTTATTTTAAAAATATATTTTTTAGTACTATTTTTTTCTGAAAAAAGATGGTAAACCAAGAATAGTTATGATATCTTCACGGTTTTCGATTGTTTATTTAATAGATCTGTTTTAAGTTAAAATAAAACTTTGCGTTTAAAATGTTTTTATGCGTTTCGGCAAATATGTTTTTTTAAATTGTTTTTAATCATAAATGCCTTTAAATTATTTTAACTAGAGAAACATCAAATTTTGTAAAAAACACTTATACTATTTTTTCACAAATTTATATACTGGTTTCTCGCCGAAAGAAAAAATTCGAATCTTATACAGAAATTAAATCAAAATTAATGCTTGAATTAACTAAAATACACGATAAGGGCAATAGCTAAAAACTCTGTAAACTGTTTTTTTTTTATGTATCAGATTTAAAAACTTGATTTTTTTTCTAATTTAACTTTTTTTTGGAGTCATAGAGTAAGTTTCAATAAGAAAATCGCATATGCAGCTTATTTATTTGATTTATAATCCTAAGATGTTTTCTAATTTAACTTTTGCATTAAATATCTTAATTGAGAGAGAGAGAGAGAGAGAGAGAGAGAGAATTGTCTTTTATGAACACATGTTCAAAATAAATAATTAACCTCTCATTATTACATTTATTGTTTGTTTTTTAAATTTTCTAAGAAATACGCAAATTAATAACATCTCGAATGTATATAATCTTTCATTCAAGCAAGGAGAGGTAGTTCATTACTTAATTTAGTAAACATAACAGTATTTGTTTTTTCTAAATCTTTCTTTAATCAAAATAACTTCTTTTAGAGGCAACTACCAGGTCATAATTTCGCATCATTTCATCGATTAATAGTTTATCCAAAATTTCGGATCCAATGTTATTCCAAATACATTTAATAATATTTATATATATCAGGTGCACTTGGCTCAATTATTCCCCCAACCTTAATATGGAAATAGGGTACAGTGATGATACATACGTAATATGATACATGGAAATATGGTACTGGGTACATGTGTATGCACTGTTAAAATTTTTCACTCTAAAATTACGGTAAAATAACAGGCAGCTCTCTATTCACCCGATTAATCGTAAAGTTTACGGTGAAGAAAATTTTTTTCTTTTATGGTTTTGAAAACATTTGCAAAAAGTATGTTTATAAAACAATGAATACAAAACTATACGATTTTTTAACCATTTACGACTAGCATTTTTCAAAAACGCAAAACAGAAACTAATTATTTAACTAGACATGGGAGCTCGGATTTTCGTAAGGTAATAGGCATTAGAGAGTGCCGGACACTGGAAATTCTTCACATGTTGAAGGGAACGGAGGAAATATTGTGGTGTCAACACTAGGACTCGAACTCCAGTTCTGTCGGTTATGAGATTGATAGATAAGCCCGCTCGGCTATGATATGTACGCAATCGCAAAGAACTAAGTAGCTTCATCTAGTTGGTGTGATAAAATTCTGGTTGTTTAACCGTATTAGGTGAAAGCAGTTAATAAACAGTTTTTCTCAGTACTCAACAGTTTGATTACCCTTTTATTTATGGTTATTTGACTGTTTTTATTAAATATGGTAAAAAAACCATTCAATAAATTGTTATTTAACCATTTTTTCCTAGAAATTTCTAACAGTGTGGTGATCAAATATTAGCTCTATTTTACGAACAGAGTGCTAAATATTTTTTTCAACTGATTGCTTGATGCAGAAGAAATAGGATTAGTTTTAAAAATAAAAGCTACTTAAATATTGTAGTTCATTTATTTTGAAAGCTTTATATAAAAAAAATGAATAAAAAAATAAGAGTGTAATTAAAGAGCAATAATGAATACAATAAAGTTAGTAAAAAAATGTTTCATTTTAAAGATTGGTTTTCTTAAAAGCCACAAACAAAATTATGCAGATGCTTCATGTTACAAATGGTCTTTGGTCTTTTCATATGACGTGGAAATTTTATAAAACAAGTGCACAATTGCTTTTAAAAATTTAGGCAAAAAAAAAAAAAAAAAAAATGTTTTTTAATTAAAACCTTGGGCACTATAAAATTTTTTTTGTTAGAAATCACTAGAAACAATTATGTGTTCTTCATTTTGTATATGATTTTGATTTATTTCCGTTCTGAGAGGTTATAAATAGTGTTCTTATAAATCATACAAGCTATTCATAAGACTTATTCAGACACCAAATATGTTTTCCACCTGAACTTTTTTAACTTATTAAAAATTGTTTTTGTTATATATCACGCGTAAAACTTAAACAGTTGATATCTTCATCCTCAATTCAAAATATCGCCAACACGCAACTAAATTCTGAATAATATTCACATACCTGTTTTTGTAACATGATGAAAATGACAGAATAATAGAAAAATACTCAGGTGTAGATAACATTAGTAATCGCGTTGAAAAGGAGTTGTTCTTGAAGAAAGAAAAAAGCGAAAAACATGCTAAGTAATAAAATATTCTACCGTATTTAAACAGTGGTCTAATAATCTCCTGTAATAGAAATCGTCAAGTTCTTTTCCTTGGGTTATTAGTTGGAAAGTGTGCATGTTTGATCACGCGTTTGATATTTATAATGATAAAACTATAATAGCTATTTTACACGTTGAGGTAAAGAAGCTTTTAGAAATCATTTAAAATTCAACTGGGAATGTTTTTGAAACGAGTTAACAACAATGTTAACTCGTTCTTCGTGTTTGATAACACGTATTTAATAATGTTAACATGTATTTAATAATTATTCTTTTATACAATGAGGTTTAGTCAAAAAAGCATCTTAGTTAAAATCCTTTAAAGGACAAATGGAAGTATTTTTGAAAAAAAAAAAAAATGCTTACTTCAATTTTGTTTCCTACATGATTGAATTGTTAAGAAAAAGTGTGTTTGATAATTAAAAAAATAAAATTTTAATTACTCTTTTAAACATTGATATCATTGAAGTTTAGTCAAAACAAATTTTTAGTAAGAATCATTTAAATATCAAATAAAAATATTTACACTTCCTTTATCTTTGCCTTCTACATATTTGAATTACCTACAAAAAGTTAACACGCATTTAATGCTTATAAATATAAAACTTTACTTTTTTTTTTACATATTGGGGTTTAGGGACGGGATATCCCTGCAAATAGGGCGTTGGCCCATGTCCAAGAGGTCGTGAGTTCGATACCCGCCGACTGAAGACTCCCTGTGTAGTAAATGGTGACCGGTGGACGTTATATATGCCGGGTCACCGCAAGTTCACATAAAGTCCTCCAAGTTCACATAACAAATAAATACCTCTGGGAGAACTGAATTGGAGATTGATCGTTCTCTGGTTCAGGTCAAAATTGCGATCTGTGAATGAATAAATGGAGGTAAGAATGGGTCCACCCTATAAACGGGCTGTGACGTGCGCGTGTCTGAATTATTATTTAACACATAGAGGTTCAGTTAAATCAAGCTTCTTAGTAAGAATTATTTAAAAGACAAATGAAGATATTTTTGCAAAACTTTGTTTCCCTTATATTGTCTTCTACATTATTGAACTGTAAATAAAAAGTTAACACGTGTTTGATAATTATAAAGATAAAACTTTAATTACTCTTTTATACGCTGAGGTTTAGTAAAAAAAAACCTTCTTAGTAAGAATTCTATAATTGGAAGTATTTTTACAAAAATGTGCTTCTTTTAACTGTGTTTCCCACGTGATTGAATTGTTAAGAAAAAGTTAACACGCGTTTGTTAATTATAAAGATAAAATTTTAATTACTATTTCACTCAATGGAGTTTTGTCAAAACAAGCTTCTAAGTAAGAATCCCTTAAGAGACAAAAGGAACTATTTTTGTAAAAATTTGCTTCTTTTAACTTTATCACCTACAAGATTGAATTGTTAAGAAAAAGTTAACACGTGTTTGTTAATTATAAAGATAAAATTTTAATTACTATTTCACTCAATGGAGTTTTGTCAAAACAAGCTTCTTAGTAAGAATCCCTTAAGAGACAAAAGGAACTATTTTTGTAAAAATTTGCTTCTTTTAACTTTATCACCTACAAGATTGAATTGTTAAGAAAAAGTTAACACGTGTTTGTTAATTATAAAGATAAAATTTTAATTACTATTTCACTCAATGGAGTTTTGTCAAAACAAGCTTCTTAGTAAGAATCCCTTAAGAGACAAAAGGAACTATTTTTGTAAAAATTTGCTTCTTTTAACTTTATCACCTACAAGATTGAATTGTTAAGAAAAAGTTAACACGTGTTTGTTAATTATAAAGATAAAATTTTAATTACTATTTCACTCAATGTAGTTTTGTCAAAACCAGCTTCTTAGTAAGAATCCCTTAAGAGACAAAAGGAACTATTTTTGTAAAAATTTGCTTCTTTTAACTTTATCACCTACAAGATTGAATTGTTAAGAAAAAGTTAACACGTGTTTGTTAATTATAAAGATAAAATTTTAATTACTATTTCACTCAATGGAGTTTTGTCAAAACAAGCTTCTTAGTAAGAATCCCTTAAGAGACAAAAGGAACTATTTTTGTAAAAATTTGCTTCTTTTAACTTTATCACCTACAAGATTGAATTGTTAAGAAAAAGTTAACACGTGTTTGTTAATTATAAAGATAAAATTTTAATTACTATTTCACTCAATGGAGTTTTGTCAAAACAAGCTTCTTAGTAAGAATCCCTTAAGAGACAAAAGGAACTATTTTTGTAAAAATTTGCTTCTTTTAACTTTATCACCTACAAGATTGAATTGTTAAGAAAAAGTTAACACGTGTTTGTTAATTATAAAGATAAAATTTTAATTACTATTTCACTCAATGGAGTTTTGTCAAAACAAGCTTCTTAGTAAGAATCCCTTAAGAGACAAAAGGAACTATTTTTGTAAAAATTTGCTTCTTTTAACTTTATCACCTACAAGATTGAATTGTTAAGAAAAAGTTAACACGTGTTTGTTAATTATAAAGATAAAATTTTAATTACTATTTCACTCAATGGAGTTTTGTCAAAACAAGCTTCTTAGTAAGAATCCCTTAAGAGACAAAAGGAACTATTTTTGTAAAAATTTGCTTCTTTTAACTTTATCACCTACAAGATTGAATTGTTAAGAAAAAGTTAACACGTGTTTGTTAATTATAAAGATAAAATTTTAATTACTATTTCACTCAATGGAGTTTTGTCAAAACAAGCTTCTTAGTAAGAATCCCTTAAGAGACAAAAGGAACTATTTTTGTAAAAATTTGCTTCTTTTAACTTTATCACCTACAAGATTGAATTGTTAAGAAAAAGTTAACACGTGTTTGTTAATTATAAAGATAAAATTTTAATTACTATTTCACTCAATGGAGTTTTGTCAAAACAAGCTTCTTAGTAAGAATCCCTTAAGAGACAAAAGGAACTATTTTTGTAAAAATTTGCTTCTTTTAACTTTATCACCTACAAGATTGAATTGTTAAGAAAAAGTTAACACGTGTTTGTTAATTATAAAGATAAAATTTTAATTACTATTTCACTCAATGGAGTTTTGTCAAAACAAGCTTCTTAGTAAGAATCCCTTAAGAGACAAAAGGAACTATTTTTGTAAAAATTTGCTTCTTTTAACTTTATCACCTACAAGATTGAATTGTTAAGAAAAAGTTAACACGTATTTGTTAATTATAAAGATAAAATTTTAATTACTATTTCACTCAATGGAGTTTTGTCAAAACAAGCTTCTTAGTAAGAATCCCTTAAGAGACAAAAGGAACTATTTTTGTAAAAATTTGCTTCTTTTAACTTTATCACCTACAAGATTGAATTGTTAAGAAAAAGTTAACACGTGTTTGTTAATTATAAAGATAAAATTTTAATTACTATTTCACTCAATGGAGTTTTGTCAAAACAAGCTTCTTAGTAAGAATCCCTTAAGAGACAAAAGGAACTATTTTTGTAAAAATTTGCTTCTTTTAACTTTATCACCTACAAGATTGAATTGTTAAGAAAAAGTTAACACGTGTTTGTTATTCTTTAAGATAAAACTATAATTACTCTTATATCCATTGATGTTTAGTCAAAAAAGATTATTAGGAAAATTTATTTAACTTTGCCTTCTAGATACCTAAAATGTTAACAAAAACGTTAACTCGCGTTTGATATTTATAAAGATAAAACTTTAATTACTCTTTTAAACATTAAAGTTTAGTCAAAAGAAGCTTTCAGGGAGAAGTATTTTAAGTCAAATGGAAATATTTTTGCAAAGATTTGCTTTCTTTATCTTTTTCTTCTAAGTAATTAAATTGTTAATAAAAAGTTAACGCGTATTTTATATTTATAAAGATAAAACTTTAATGACTGTTTTACTCATTTAAAGTTTAGATATGTCCAAAAAATTTTAAATTGCTTTCTGTGAAAAGTAATATAGTTTTATAGTGATAGTGATATAATAATATAATGAAAAGTAATATAGTCAATTACAAACACTTTTAAGGGGTATCAAAGGTATGATGCTACAGTTGAGCGCTAAATTCTTCAGTCAGCATATTGTTATTAAAATTTTATTACAATAAAAAAATAAAATGGTTATTATTCGCGTTTTAAAACAGCCTTATGTTTTCAATACAGTGTAGTTTTTACATTAAATTTTCTAAAAATTTATAAACATCTTTAAAAGATATATGTATAAGCAGTAGAAAGCTTAAGACTGTTATAAAAAATACACTGATCAGAGCTCACCACTCTTATTTGAAAAGCATGTTAAACGCAAAAAAGAATTGAGTCGCAAGCACGCTTAGAATCTAGGTTAAAACCTTCTCGAGAAAGAAGCTTACTCGTAACTATATAATAAATAACTATTTAAAAATAGTAAAAATAATTATTTATGTGTTAAAAATGGATGCATTTAAGAAAACGTCTATGCATAAAATCTCTTTAGAAAATTCTTTTAAAGCAACCATTGCTATGTTCGTATTGCATAACAAATGGTAGTTTACATCGAAAAGTACTTGGGTTAATAATATTAGCTTATTTTCATTTCATCATAATCATTATCAGTAATTTGATTTTATTAAAAATAGGACAATCTTTTGCAAAAAAATTTTTTTAATTAAAAATAATAGGAAATAATTAAACTTTCTTGTGAAGAAAGCTTACTCATCCAAAATATCAATGCATTAGAAAAGAAAACATACGATTGATGAAAAAGTTTATTACGGTACACTGCGTAGTTTGCTAACAGGATTTAAGACAGCTTTTTAAATTTAGCAGACCTTAATTTACAGACTAAATAAGCTGCTCAGACATATTTAGTTTTCTTTAAAACTAAGAAGAAATGAATTAAAGTTAAGTTTTTTAATTGTTTTCAGAAGTTTATATTTAAAAAATTTTTTTGTTTAAACCCCATATCGAATATAGCTTTGTAATCAATATATGTGCTATTAAACCGCTTTTATAGTTTTATTATTTATTTATTTGAAGAAAATTGAAATATGCAAATTTTTTGTATTGTGGTTTCGGTGTGTGACCAGCATAAAAATCAACATTAAGATTGATTAAAATAAAGTAAATGAAAAAAAAAAAAAAAAAAGAACACGAATAAATTTTTTTTTATTTAGAATTATATCTATTATTAAATAAAATTATTATTAAACAACACTGAGTTACGACTCTGAAAAAGATACTGAACGCCTGTATTTCGACACTAAATAAAAAGAAAAAAAGAAGAAGGAATCAATTGAGTCAAATAGGAAAAAACGTGAAAAAGAACAAATTATATAATATAAAATATGCATATGATCGTTTTGGTACTACAATTAAGCACCTCATTCAGTGTCAAAACACCGATGTGTTACTAATAGAAAAAGGCACCGAAAGCCTGTATTTTGACGCTTAATAAAAAGAAAGAAAAGAAAAAGAATTAAATTGAGCCAAATATGAAAGAAAGTGAAAAAAGTACAAATAATATCATATAAAATGCGCATATGATCGTTTAGGTACTATAATGAAGAGATTCACTGAGTGTCGAAACACAGGTGTGTTACAACTCTGAGACACCGTACACTTGTTATGAAATAAGAATAATTGTTAAAATAAAATAATGAAGAGTAAAAAAGAAAGCAAGCGAAAAAATACAAATAATATGGTATAAAGCGTTGAGCGTTGATATGGTATAAAGCGTAACACTGAATGTTTGTGTTTAGAACACTAAGGAGGGCATTAGATGTTTTTGTTTGGCATTAATCTGTTCTCGATAATGCAGTGTCCACCATACATTTTTTACATAAACTAGATTTTTTTTTTAAATTCAGCATATTTTACATGTTATGGTCCTATTTTTTAATCAAATTAAATATCCAAAAAAAGAAGTGATTCTTTTTCCTTTGTCAAATAACAAAACAATATAAGATAGTTTACTAAAGAAAAATAACTTTAATATCCGTATTGTTGAAAAGGCTTAATTTAAATTGAATAACAATAATAGTTAATAAAATATATTTGATTTAATCTCATTAAGGACAGTTCCCTTTAAACTTTCTACAATTTTAATGCGAAAAAAGCATTAAAAAAATTTTAAATTAACAACGTGTGTAATTAATATTCATGCTACTATGTTTTAACAAAATATATTATCAGATCTAAACCACGTTCACGAAAGATGATAAGGAGAATTTAAATGAGTTTTTAAAAGGTTTCTTTACATCAAATCTAGCATTTTAGGAATTATTTATTTCCTGCAGAAATCCATTTAATTTATTATATGAGGAAAATAACATTCATGTTATATCAACTTTAAAATGTTGCTTCTATTTTTATTTTTAACAACTAGAGATTGTTATAAAGTGATAAAAATGATCTAGTGATTATACTATGTTTATTTAATGATTTTCCAGACAATTGAGACAGCCAAATAAGCATTTTTCTTGTCCAGACATAATGATAAGTAAAATTCACAGAAAATCTCCCGATAACATAAAAAAACGAATAAATTTTTCTTATAAATATATTTTGGGTCATTGTTCTTAAAAATGTTGCGTTTAAAAACTTTAAAAAATGTACTGTAATATATGCTCAAAGCTAAGTGCAGGAATAAAAGAAGCATAATTGATTTATTTTACGCAATAAATTTACCATTAAGTTTCACAAAACCCACCAACTATACCTTCTAAATCATTACAAGGTTATATTTTCCAAGCAAATATAACTTAAAATAGAACATAAAGCTACTGATGATTATTATCGGACAAAAAAGTTGAAATTAATGTGTTATGAAATTAAAAATTCTTTTCTCTAAGTTAACAAAAGGTTAAGTAAGAAAAACATTAAGTTAAAACAAAACAAACGTTAAAATTACACAACAATAAACAAATGTTCAAGCTTATCAAACATTTACAAACATTCAAGCTAACCAGCATCAACAAACTTTTTGGTATATAATACTTAACAAAATTTAGTTCTTAGATCATAAACTTTAAAGTTAACCAAAAGTTAAGAGATTTTACTTGAAAGTTGACTGATATTAACTAAAATTCACAGATGAGACACAAAAATATTTTTTAATGCCATGCTTTAAGGTATCATGCTAAAATTAGCAAATTTTACCACATTTACCAAATTTTATCACATATTACAAAATCTTATTTTATTGTAAATTTCAATCTCATAAATAGTATCAAGTGGTTTGGTGTTTCCATAGAACCAGAAACACGGTAACTTATACCATATTTTGGTAGTTTTGACCATATTTTTTTCTCTGTGCAGATTTATGTTCTTATATTCTAAAAACACCGAATAACATCCACCCGTATTCCAATCTCTTAATGCGAGGCATTTTATATTACTCATTTAAATTGTTAAATTTGTATTTTCATATTGTAATTTTCGTTTATTTAAGAACGTTCGCGTATGATTCTTTTCGATATTAAAAATAATAACGATAGCAAAAGACACTAAATCATTGATATGAATATCGAAAAGACACTAAAAAAGAAATCGGAACAGAATATCTTGATCCGAATGAATATTTTTTTTATTTATACTTTTGTTTCTACTATAAATATACAAACTTCTCTACATTTATGACCATGAAATATTGCAAATATCGTGATGCGGAAAAAATAATATTAAAGTATAAATAACATGATATGAATAGTAAGAAAAAGAACAAATAACAAATCTTCATTGAAAATCGAATTATTTTTCCATACTCGCAGCTGCCACTAAAACGTAGCTAAACACCTAAACTTTTGATGCGATACATATTACATAATATATATTTATGAAATATATATTAAAGCATTAGAAAGTTAATTGATGAATGAAATAAAAAATGCAATGGAAGACTTGAGCAAGATATAGGATTGTGTTAGAGAATTGGTTGCAGTTGAATAAAACATAAGGATTAGGGAAATTGAAGAAATAAAAATAAATAGATATCATTTGAATGAATTAATATTATTATTTCAATATTTTTATACATTTATATCGAATATTATTCCTAAAAAAATTCATTAATTTTTATACTGTGGTATTGTAATCACGAAATAAATTTTATCAAGGAAGGATACAGTAAAAACTGAAAAAAATACTTAGCTTTATAACAACCGGAGTTGAAAATGTTAGAGTGAGTTGATACTTAATTTCATTCAAATTTGTTTCCAACTGTATGGTTTAATATTTTTGTGAATTTATATTTATAATAATTATTCCTAAAAATTACATATATTTTAATTCAGTTAATACTAAATATTCTGTAATAACGAAATAATTTTTAACAATAGAACTCGATTGATGGCATAATAAAAACTGAAACAATACTTAGCTTTGATACAAACAAAGGCAATTTCAGAATCATTGAAATTTATTACAAATTGTGTCGTACAAAATGTTTATAAATATAAACTGGAAAGTAATCCTAAATAATTGGGTTTATTTGTTATTAAAGTTTTTTAAAACACTAAACATATTGTAATTATAAAATAATTTGTATCATTGGAACTCAATGGATGACCACAATAAAAATTGAAACAATACTTTGCTTTAATGAAAACACTGTTGGAAATTTTAAAGCACGTTGAACCATAATATTTTTCAAATTTGCTACGATCTTAAAAGGACGCCATACAAAGGGGAAAATCTTTCGTCGCAATTTCTCTTTCGCCTCCTTGATTAATTTAAATTTAAAGTATAGAAAAAGTTATTGCAGCAAACGTAGAGTAAGCCATGAAATATCAATTACTGAAAATGAATTTTTAAAGTATCAAAATAGAAAATAAATTATAAGACGATAACTTACGCAAGGGATATGTTCTCTTCCAATAATTTGTTTGCATTTTGATATTTAAAATTTTTTTCACCAATTTAAACTTTATGGTATACTCTATGTTTGCCTGAACACATTTTTTCTTTCCTCTATATTTTTAAACTAATAATGGAGGTGAAAGAGAATTTGCAACGAAAGGTTTCTCCCGTAGTATGGCGTCCTCTTACCACGATCGCAAGTAGTACCATATTACCGCACTTCTTAAACTAGATTGCATGTATAATGGTTTAGTTTAAAATGGTTGAATTTACCATATCATTAAGGTTAAAGAAAGTTTGGTTACAGGGAATAATGGGATGAGAAAATCGTTGAATTTATCCATCTCAATAAAGTTACAGATAATAATATAATTGCAGGATATAATGAAATCGAAAAATGGCTGAATTTAACATCTCATTAAGGCTGCAGAAAATTTTAATTGCAGGATATGTTGAAATGGAAAAATGGTTGAAGAAAAATGAGTAAATTTAACATCGCATTAAGGTTGCAGAAAATTTGATTGCAAGATATAATGAAATAGAAAAATGGTTGAAGATAAATAGGTGAATTCAACATCGCATTAAGGTTGCAGAAAATTTTATTACAGGATATAATGAAATGAAAAAATGGTTGTAGAAAAATGATTGAATTTAACATCGCATTAAGGTTGCAGAAAATTTTATTACAGGATATAATGAAATGAAAAAATGGTTGGAGAAAAATGAGTGAATATAACATCGTATTAAGGTTGCAAAAAATTTGATTGCAGGATATAATGGAATGGAAACATGGTTAAATTTAATATTTTATTAAGGCTGCAGAGTATAAAGAAACGGAAAAATGGTTAAATTTAACATCTCATTACGGGTTGCAGAAAGTTTGATTTTGGGATAAAAAGAAACGGTAAAATGGTTGAATCTCATTAAGGTTGCAGAAAATTTGATATCAGGGTTCAGGTATAATGAAACAGAAAATGATTGAATTGAACATCTCATTAAGATTGCAGAAAACTAGATTGCAATGTATAATAAGTCGTAATATGGTTAAATTTACCATCTCATTAAGGTTGCAAACAATTTTATTGCAGTGTTAAATGAAACTGAAAAAGGTTTGAATTTAACACTTTAAGCTTGTAGTAAACTTTATTACATGGTATAATGGTTCAGTTTTAATGAAAATATACTTGCATTTAACATATGATTAAGGTTGCAAAACATTTGCACCGTATTATAATTCAAGCTACTGATATTACGATTCAACTTGGAACCAATTTTTCTGAAAAAGTATAATTAGTAAAAAGATATATTTTTTACTTACTTCAACATTATAGTCACCTGATCAATCTCAAATTAGTATCAAAATGATTTCAATTCAAGTACATTATTCACAATTTGATGTTTACTGGATTTTTCAAAATGGTTCGATAATTTATTTAAAGGAAATATCTTGAATAGCATGAAAGAAAAACAATAATGTTCAAAACCTGAAAAAATATAACAAATTATCGAACACAAATATTGAAATGCATCTGAAATATTTTAAAAATGGTTAAACAGCAAAAAAATTTAATAGATTTGATTTAAATAAATGCCTTTATAATACCTCTGAGCAAAATTTTAAATTTTTTAATTAAATTTAAATTTGAATCTATAAAATATTTTGGGATATGAGATGAAGTAAAAATAAAAATAGAATAAAATAAAATAAACAATTTTAACACATAATATATATTTAATATTAAAAAAAAAACCAAAAATATTCATTCGAAAAAATATTAAAATCAAGTATATTGACGTAAAATGAATTTTTTTAGTAAATAATATAAATTTAATAAAAAAAAAAATAATTAAAATGTTTATTCGTAAAAAAATATTAAAACAAAGGGCCAGCAAAAAAGAAATAATCTGGAAAGTCAACATATGTGCATGTTAAATAATTTTTACAAGGTCAACGAAATTCTGCATTGCAAGGTCAACGAAGTATAAACATTTTATTTATTTATTTATTTTTTGTCGGTGCTATGAATTTTGACAAGTTAAATATAACTACAAGTGTCAAAAAACTGTTTTTCAAGTAATCCAAATGCCACATGCTGCTTAGTACGTGTTTTCATGTAACTGATTTCTAGAACAGAATTTGCATTTGAGAAAAAATACTACCCGTTTCCTTCCTTCTGGATTTGGACATTAAAATTAGAGATTTCTGTACAACTATTTTACATTCAGCTCTGAACTTTCTCCAATTTAGCAAACATTAATCTGGGAAAAATTTTATTCATCTGTTGTGAGAGATTATTTTACAAATCCTTTCGTTTCGCTGATTTCGAATCTGCAATTAGTTTCTCTCTCTAAACTTCAGTATTTTTAAATGACATTTTTAGCCTATTTTTTGCTGAAAAGAACAAGTTTAAATACCTTATGTATAACAGAGAGTCGCGTAAATGTTGCGACAAGCTTCGAGAGAAGTTAGGGCACATCATCAAAATTAAAATTGCTCAGAAATGTCAAATGTACAGAAATAAAACTGGAAAGAAGTAGCTGGAAAATATTTTTAGCAAAATAAAACTACTAATAAAAATATTATTTATTTTAATCCAAGTAGAAAAATCAATATAAAATGATCAGTATATATTGCAATTGAAGCAAAATTTATGTAATATGACTTCTTTTCTTTTCTTTTTTTACCAAAAAAAAACTTTTTTTAATCACTTTTAAATTAATTTTGATTTCAATTTTAAATGTTGTTGATGATAATGTTCATAGTTTATGTAATTGTATCAGAATTCAATTTTTTTAAACTTACCTTATAAGAACATTTTGATTTTGTTGCTTTCTTTTGTAAATGTTATCTTTATGTTTATTCTAGATTTTTATTTAAGTTTTATTAATTGCATTGTTTATGTAAAGCGTTTAAAAAACTTTATGGTGTCAATAAAGTGGCTTATTATTACAAAATTTATAACTACAAAAGTATAGTTTATCAAAAAAAAAAACATAAAATAAGATTTTTAAAAATTCAACTCTCACCAATAAAGAATAATACTAGAACTATTATAATTGCCCCTCCAAAAAAAGGCGACAAGAAAAAAACGATACTATTTTTCATAAAATAATTAGTAAAAAATTCCATTTGAAGTTTTTTTAAAAAGAAGGGCTACAAACTTTATCAAAAAGAAAAACTTATTTTTGTTCTATAATGAGTCCCGTAAAAATGAGAAAAACAATTTATACTCTTAAAAAAAATTAATAATACAGAATGAAATCTGTGCAAAATAATTTATTCTATAAAACATTAAAATGGGCATACGTATAAATGCAGACAAAAAGGAAAAAAAGAATTTAAAAAAATTTTTTTCCTTAAGAATAAAAAATATTCATGCGTATAATGAAGCAAATCTAAAATGTGTAAAATAATTTAATTCCTTAAAAACAAATATAAAAGAATTTATGATAATGCAAGTTTAAAAATACACAGAAAACATTATACTCTGTTAAAAATAATATATATATAAAATAATATATAAATAAAATATGAAATTTATATAAAAATAAAAATTAAAGATGATTACTATTGGAATACAAAATGTTTACTAAATTCGAAAAGTACGTATAATAAAGGGGATCAAAAATGTGTAAATTTAATTCCTTAAAAAAATATATATATAAAAACGTACGATAATGGAGGTCGACTAAATGCAAAAAATAATTTATTTCGGTAAAGATTAAATATAAATATATATTCATATAATAATACCAGCCAAAAAACATTGAAAAGGAAGTAATTCCTTTAAAACTAAAAATACATGCTCAGAAAAAAATATGGTCGAAAAAATATTCAAAACAGTTTATTTCCTTAAAAATAAAAGTATGCATACGTATACTGAAGCAAATCCAGCATGTGTAAATTAATTTAATTTCTTAAAAAAAATATATATAAAAACGCATAATTAATGTAGGTCAACAAATGTTCAAAACAGTTTATTCCGTTATACAGTCCATATATATATATACAGTTATATATACACATTAATATAATAAAACACACAAAAAAAAAAAATTTATAATGCAAGTTATTCCTCTAAAAACAAAAATTTTTATTCGTAGTGTAACAATGAAGGTCAAAAAAATATGCAAAACAATTTATTTCCTTAAAAATTTAAATACTCATCGCATAATAATGTGTACTGAATAAAAATGTGCAAAATAAATTGTTTCCTTAAAATAAAATGCATACGTATCGTGAAATAAATCTAAAATTTTTTAAATAATTTAATCCCTTAAAAACAAATATATAAAAACTTATAATAATATACGTCAAAAAATGTGGAAAACAATTTATTGCTTTAAAAATGAAAATATTATCTATATATTCACATGAAAATGCAAGCCAAAAAACTGTGCAAAACAAGTTTTTCCTTTGAAAATAAAAATATATATTCATTTAACAACGCAGGCCGAAAAAATATGTAAAACAATTTATTCTCTTAAAAGTAAAAATGTACTTAGGCATAATAATACATATCGAATAAAAATGCGTGAAATGATTTATTTTCTTAAAAAATATAGGTAATACGTATAATAATAGACATACGCATAATAAGGCAGATTTAAAAATCTACAAAACTGATTAAAACTTTAATAATCAAAATATATATACGCATAATAATGCAGGCCGAAAAATGGGCCAAACAATAAAATTTAGTTAAAAAACCACAAATGAAAATATCATTTGAAAAAAAAAGTATTTTTTCTTCTTTTTTTTTTACACAGATGAAAATATGGTTTATAAAAAAAATTCTTTATATATTTTTACTTAACTCAAAACAAAATTTAAAACAGAAATATTTTAAACTATTTAAATGAAAAAAACTGAATCCGCGCATAAACAAGATTGTTTACATCGCGCGAAGGAAAGGAAGAGCGAAAAGAAGTCCAGAATGACGTCCTTACCTGTTCACTGCTCTGCGATCATCGTAAGAATGGCTGCGCTCCCTATTCATTGTAGGAAAAACTCAACGAGGTCACTAGATCAAACACAAACGAGTTTTCGTCGCTTCTAACGGCGAGTAACGCTGCTTCCGGGACACTTAGAACTGCCCCCTTCTTATTCTTTAGGGAACCCTTGAGAAATCGGGGTCAAGTTTAAAGAAATCTGATAGAAATGTCTTGTATGGACGAAATAAGCATCCGGGTTTACGAATAATTTATTAAGTAATAACTCAAAGTTTAAAATTTAAACTTAATAAAGCTTTTTCTGTTGTTTTGATTTTTAGAGGAAAATTTATGTATTTATATCCGTTTATAACTATTTATGGATTGGTTAAGCATTACATAATGTAAAATTAATTAAATATTGTTATTTTTTTCCCTATGAAATTATGAAATAAAAATATATCATGGAGAATTTATGAGAATATGCGTCAATCTGATGATTATTTCAATAATTAAAAAAAAATTAGTTTTATTGCTTAAAATAATAAATAAAAATACATTCACTGATAAAATAAATAATTTTATTACATCTCATGTGAAATTTTTTTAATTGCGGATCTGAAGATTATAAAATTACAAGTAAAAAAAACAAAACTCTTCCAATATCGTGGTCGCAGCATGCTTTTAAACTGAGCTCTTCATTACGTATACTTTAAAGGGTATACGTAATGACAATGAGCTTTTCATTAATTTTAGCTAACGTGTTTTTCCACAAATCTTTTAATTAAGTTCATGGAAGAAATATTTCTCATGAATGTTACGTAACATTCTTTTTTACTAATCTCTTTATTAGTGTATTGAAGGTATGATCTTTAGTAATGATAATATACATCTCAACTAATCGTTTCATTATGTGTATTGAAGAGATGCTTTCTTTATTTAATTTTAGATATCACGTTTTTCCACAAATCTCTTCATTACGTTTATTAAAGATGTATTCTGCACTAATGCTATTTAACATGCTTTTTCACTAATATCTTTATTAGTATACTGAAGACGTGATTTTCATTGTTGCTTAGCATGCTTTTTTAATTAATTTCTTCATTTGATGTTCTGAACTCATGCTATTTATTAATGTTATTCAATACGTGTATTGAAAATCTAGTTCATCAAGACAACTTCAAAACACTCAAGTGAGCTTAAATTTTGATTTCGCTTGCAAGTTTCTCGCAAGCATTTGAATTAGGTTATGGTAGGCTTTTCATTAAGTAATGGAAATTGGTGTTAAGCATTCTAGAAAGTTCTAGCCAAATTGGAGTTAAGCATTCTATCAAGCATTTGAGTTGTATTACGCTCTGTCAAATGAACTGTAGAATGTAGCTTAGTTATTTTATCTAGTGAAGTTCTCTATCGTGGAAGAGGGTAAATACTACACGCGTTGTATTAAACATCTCTGAGGTACGGCCTTCCATGCAACGCATTCCCGTAGTCCAGTGTCACCAATGAGGCGTTCAGGACACTGGAAACCCCTCATAAATTGTAAGAATGAGGGAAATATTGTGTTGCCAATCCTTAGATTCGAACTCTCGTACTATATGATTATTAATCATCCGATGATGGAAACTAAAAATATGAAATTCGTAATATTATCAAGTGGCTTACCTTCTATCTTACGAAGAACACGCACACGATTCTCATTGGTTGTGGTCTTTTAACGCGGATGAAATTCTGGTTAACTAACCGTATTAGGTGAAAACAGACAATAAATGATTTTTCTCAAAGTGACAGTTTGAATATCATCTTTTGTATGGTTATTTGACCTTTTTGGCAGAATATGGTAAAATAGCAATAAAATAATTTCTTGTAACCATTTTTTCAGAGAAATTTCGAACAGGGGGTAACTGGCATGCCAGGCCTACTAACGCAGTAATTCTATTGCAACTAGCCCATCCTTCCTTTGATGGTATACTCTTAAAAAATCCATTCATGATTAAACCATAATATCATGCAAATTTGTGTTGAACTCAAAAAAGTAGTTTGAGCAAAAGGTAGTTTTATTTCGTATGATAATGTGATTTAAATTTATCATAGGAGTACTAGAAAAAAAAAGTTAAACGAAGACAGCAAAAATGAATGACATTATAGTTCAATAAGCATAAAACTTTCGATAACTGACTACAAAGAAAAAGGAAGAAAAGAAATAGAAAAGACGGAACACCCTGAATAGCTTTTGATCTAGTGACTGGATTTTCAAGTATCAAGATGATGTCTTAATGGTTCAAGAGAGAAAAGAGTGTCAGATGTACTTTTTATTTTTGTAAAAACGATATTTTATGTCACCAAACTAGTCACAAATATGTACCTTCTCCAAATGAACATACTTTTTTTCTGACGTATTTGAATCTTGACGTTCAAAATATGGAGTATAACCACAATTTGGAGGATAAGGTCCTAATAATTTAGGCAGGATATTGGTTAAAAGTTTGGACCCATTAATGCTAATTTCAGTTTTCAGTTTTAACAGCTCTGCTTTAAAGAAATCATATTTTTCTAAACTTTTATTTCTCAAGAACTATTCAACCAATTTCTTTTCAATTGTTTTCATTACAAATTACGAAAATTAAATTTTTTAAAATTTTTATATCCTTTTTACTCAAATTCTTTCAACAATTATTAAACTAAAAAATAAAAATATAAGCAACCAAAAAAAAAGAAATTTTTGCATGATTTTTTGCAAACGATGTCTGGATAAACGATGCCCGACAGGGGGCAAATGCCCCCCTGATCCCCTACTGGCGCCAATCTTGGAGAAAATACATTCTTTTTTGTCTAATTTTGTAACTGAAAATACCGTCTACACTTATATATATTATATACCGTCTACGCTAACATATTTAAGGATAGGTCCCTTGTACCATAAAGATTGAGAACAAATTCGAGATCCATTCATTAGATAAAAAATTACGCCATTCTTTTTATGCGTAGAATACATGAATTCTAGAGTGACTTTTCAGAGTGATTTTTTTTTTTGCTTCATTGCATATTTTAAAATACTTTTGCTTTATCAAAATAGAAATATTTGTTAATCTCATACTAAACAGGTATGACCTTTTCTATAAAGATAAAAAAAAAAAAAAAAAAAACTCACAAGATCGAGGCCATAAAATATAAATTTTTAAAGGTTGCTGGATTAGCAATTTAAATTAAACATTTATACTCATAACTTGTTTTTCTTCAAAAGAAATAGCAAAAAGAAATTGTATTGAGGAGAATAGTTTATTTCTCGTTGGTTTTAACGATAGAATTCTATGCTTCCTGATTCTTTAAATTGCTCCCATGTTATTCTATAGGAAACCCATGAGTAAAAGGATTCAATTTAGATATCGCTTTTTGGTTACGTAAAATGTGAATAGAATAATTTTCGTTTTCAAATTTTTTCCTTTCAAGCAGTTTGTTTAAATATTTTAATCTAGCATTTAGCTATGGAGAGTCATTTAAGCATTTCTTTATGTATTTCTAGCAGTTTTAAATGAATAAACATTGCATTGAATATGATTACAGTGCTCGCTACTTAGTAAATTCACATTCATTCTGAGGGCTTTTGATTTGATAAATCAGCGTATATACATTTAAAGGCTGTCAATGGTAACTTTTACAAGTACTTTAAAAGTTAATTATTTGCTACATGCATACTTTATTTTAAATGTTTTAATTTAAATTTGACATTTTGATAAAATATAAGCTACATTTTTATTTTTACTAAAAGGTTGTACAATATTGACATATTGTTTGTTAAACAGAATTTGGAGTTGAAGAGGTATTGAAGTATTAGCATATTGAAACTATAACATCTTATTAAAGTTTATAATTTTTTTAAGATAAATTCGGATAGATTTTTAATTAATCTTTGAAACTAATTATGAATAATTTTCAATTAATGAATAATTTATTAATATTTTCAATTAATGAATAATTTTCAATTAAGGAGTATGTAATATCGTGTTGTAGAATTAAGTTATTTTCTATTGACAATCACAGGGCGCAATTTTATTTCAATTTAAGATTTTTTGTTTTGCTTTTAAATAGTATTTTCTATGATGATTTAAATTTTGATTAAATATTTGATCTTAAAACTTTTTAATTACTTTGCAATGTTATACAATTTTGAAGTTTATATTCTGTTCATACACTGTTAGAATTTTCATTGTAAAATTACGGTAAAATAATTGCCAGCAGTCTGTTCATCCAATTTACCATAAAGTGTACAGTTGGTAACATTTCTTTACCTTAATTGGTTTTAAACTATTAAACTGGTATAGTTAAAAAAATTCGTGGATACAAAACAATGCAGCTTTGTAACTAATTAAAATGGTTTTAAAACCGTAAAAACAACATTCAACTAGACATTTGTGCTAGGTTATGCTCAGAACATTAGAAATTCTTCATGTGTTTCAACACATAAGGAACTTCAAATGTTCTGAGGAAATGTTATAGGAATGGAGGAAATTTCTAATGTTCTGAGGAAATATTATAGGAATGGAGGAAATTATGTAGGAATAGTATAGGAATATTGTAGAAATGGAGAAAATGTCTGAGGAAATATTATAGGAATGACGGCAAGGGGATTGGAGGAAATATTATAGTGTCATAAACGCTGTGAGTCGAAGTCCCGTTCAGCCAGGCATGAAATTGACAAATTAAGTTTCTCGGCTAAAGTATGAACCCAGCTGCAAGGCATCATCAGTGGCATCATAAGGTGTTCATCCTACACTTATCACTGTAAGATCATCGTTCGCCTTTCCATGAGGTGAACGAATCTCAGAGGTGGCTGGCCGCATCCGGCTTGCACCGACCATTGTGCTGACGTAAAATATCCTCAGTAGTAGACGGATCATGGATTAGACTCCTCTTGTCGTCAGGCTAATCGTGAGAGGTTTACGTGGTTTTCCTCTCTATGTAACGCAAATGCGGTTTAGTTCCTTAAACAAAATCTTCCACGAAGGCAAATATCTCCCAATGCTTTATCCAGGATTGGGTTCAAAATTATTCAAGTTCTGGATTGGGTTCAAAATTACATGGCTACGGATTTGAACATTAGTAGTCGTAAACCCAATATTGGGTCTACTTTTCAACGACGGTTATAAATATAAGATGATTAGGCATCAGCTGTTGTATAAGGCATCCGATAATGAAAAATAAAAGTTTTAATTCGTAATCCTCTTCACGCGGCTTAGCTTCCAGCTTTCAAAAAAGGTTAGCTCAATTCTCATTCGCTGTTTCACTAGTTGGCGTGAATAAACTTAAACCGTTGTAGGTGAAAACAGTAAATAAGTTAACATTTTGAAACCCCAACTTTTTATGGTTATTTGACTGTTTCAGTTCATGACGGTAAAATAAATTGGTATTTAACCATTTTTCAGACTTGAATATTCTTATATTGTTTAAATAATGTTAGTTTAATTTTACTATTTACCCCGTGTGCTTTTATGAGTGGGACGGGTTTGATTCTCTTCCTCAATTGTTTACAATAAAGAATGCATATTTTGTCCAGGTTTCAGAAGTGAATGATTCCGAAAAACAAAAGTGCCTTTTTGGAAATTTTAGTTTTTGTTCTTCTTTTTTTTGCATTTTGGTTAATTATAGAGGATTTATTTTTATCTCCAGTGATCAAGTGAGAAAAAATCGAAATAAAAAGGTATAACCATATTGTACTGCGCGCATAATAAAAGATGGACCACACTGAATAACTTTTAATCTAAGGAAAGGATTTTCACGTTCTAGGACTCATTCTTAACGGTTCAATGGGATGATCTCAAATATGCCAATTAATTGATGCAAACGATATTTCAATTTACAAAATCAGACACAAAAACATAATTTCTCTGTATAAACTTACCTTTTTTTCTGACGGATTCAGATTTCTTACTCCCAAATCATTATCGGTAGCCTCAATATAGGAAATATGGTCTCAATAGTTTGGTTAGGTAAGTGGTCCAAAGTAGGGACCCCCTAATAATAATTTTACATTTTGAATATTTCACCATATCTCAAGAACTTTTTAAGTTAATTGAAAATTTTTAGCAATTTTAAATTCGTTTATCCAAAGATAATTTCATAGAGAATATAACTTTTAGTAAATTTTTATTTTTTTATTTAATAACAGTCGAAAAATTTTTGAATTTTAAGGCATAATTTTTTTTAACAATATTTTAAAGAATGCAATTTTAACAGTTAAAATACACAATTTGAGTGAAGTCGGTCATAGAAATCAAAATTTGAAAAAGTGTTTTTTTTAAAATTCGATCGAGTCCTAGAATGTATAGATTCGGCCATTACATTAAAAGTTATTAAAGTTAGGGTGGTCCGTTTATCTTTTTGCGCACTGTAGCTTTGAAGCAAGAAGTTGCATGAGATGGTTCGCTTAGTTTTCTTTAGATAGTTATTGCGTACCCTTTGTTAAAGTTAGTAAATGCTCTTGGATGGTCAACCAAAGTTAGTGTAAAAAAAAGAGATTCGTTTAAAGTCTTAAACGCGTTTTTTTCTGATTATACAAGATTGATTTTTCTGATTATATAATTGACAGAGTCGGAACAAATAAAATAAAAAATTTCTTTTTGGCATTTATGAAGTGTCATGCTTTTTGGTAAATATTGCAAATGTTTTTGGTGAGCTGCACTATTTTCAAAACTCAAAAAATTATACAATTCTGAAAATCTACGTATTTGAAATTCGGAGGCTCATTTGAGCAGAAATTGAAACAATAAATTAAGAAATTATTACCTGCAAATCACTTCACCTTAAAATGTCCAAAGCGTTTTTGAAGTACACAATAATGATAAAGAAGTATTGAAACGTTCAGAAAGGACAATATTTTCCGATTCTCCTAATATAAAAAAAGAGATATGATAAATAATTTAAATTAATATTTAAAAGATAAAAGTGGATTGGGATTTTAAAGAATATCGATATCTTTTTGAAAGATAAATTCATATAAGCATTTAAAAGAAAATAGAATCAATTATTCTCAAAAAGAGCTTCTGAAAAAATGCCTCCTATGAAAATTTCTTAAATCTAATTTTTTTCCCGATTTATTCTATGAATTATTACTTCTTTTTTAATTTAAAAATATGAGACAAATGTAAAGAAATATTACGTAGTTTTAATTTTAAAAATTAGACACAAGAATTATTTTTTTCTTTAATTTCAGTTTAATTTCAGGAAAAAAGGGCTTGTATATTCAATTTTTTGATAACTAATAAATTCAACAATTTAAACTTCTTTTGTCATTTTGAAACCCGTTCCTAAATTTTGGCGACGTTTAATCTTTATCAAGTGAGACAAAACATTTTCAGGAATAATTTTTCATGAGTAATTTTCCAGTTCATTTTAAGATATTTAATATTATAATAAGATTATTATTTTTTTAAAAAAAAAATGCTATCTAGGCATTGATATGTTAAAATAATATAAAACATAAGTTCCACATTAAATTTTAATTTATAATATTTACAGCAAATTTATTATAAGAGAGAAGAGCTAATGCGATAGACACAGAGTTAATGTAGGCAAATTAAACATATCTGTTATTTATCACTCCCAATTTTTTTGTTAATTTTGGAAGATTCGCGAAACTGCCATACGCTTTTCTCAGCAGCTGCATGACAAGACACTTGATTTTTAAGTAGCAAATTAAAAAAAAAAAGGTTTTTATGTTAAAAAAGAAAAATCCAAACTTGCTTTTTAAACATCATTTGAAGATATTTCAGATCATCGGTTTTAATAATTAGAGATAATATTGTTATGAGTGGAACCGGTATAGCCTGGTTGGTAGGGCATTGGGCTCATGTTCAAGAGGTCGTGAGGTTGCTCCCTGCCGATCGACGACTCCTCGTGGATTATATGGTCAGTGTAAATCTACCAACCAGGCACGTCGACAAATAGGTATGGAACTTATTTATTTATTGCTACCATACAAATGCTAGCTTTGGTACTCATTAAAAATTACGGCTTATAAACCCTTGTCAAGATTAAAAACAAATAGCACAAATTAAAAAATACAGGGCGCAAAAAAATAACGGCAACCCTGAATAACTTTTAATCTAATCATCGGATCTTAACGTTCTAGGACTCATTCATTATGGTTGGAAAGACTGACTACAAATATGCAACTTTACAAATGCAGACTTTGTTTTACGTTACGAAATTAGACACTGAGGCGCAATTACGCACGGGAGCGTACTTTCTTAGAATGTGTGTGTCTTGTGTGGTCCCCTTAATCTTAATTTTACTTTTTGTGTATTTCACCATATCTCGAGAATGTTTTGAGTGAATTGAAATTTTTTTACATACAATTATAAAATTCGTTTAGAAAAAGGTATTTGTATGGAAAAAAATACATGTTTTAGTTAATATTTATTATTTTTTATTAATTTATTTAAAAATAGTCGAAATTTTTTGAATTTTAAGGTATGCAAATTTTTACATTTGTAAAGGCATAAGGTATGCAAATTTTTAGTTACATCATTTTAAAGAGTGCTATTTTAAATGGTAAAATACAATCTTTAAAACGAAATCGGTTGAATAGTTGAATTTCAAATACAGGCAAATTGAGTTTTAAATGTTTTTCATGGGCGTATCTTTGGATAAATCAATTTCATAAATGTGTGCAAAAATTTTTTCATTCACTTCAAAAATTTGCGAGATATGACAAAATATGCAAAAAGTAAAATCAACATCATGAGGTTCCAAACTTTGAATCACTCTCATGACTAAACCATTGAGACCATATTTCCCAGATTATCGTTAACTCCTATATTTAGGGGGTTATAAATCGACATCCACAAACAAAAGAAAGATATGTTTATTCAGAGTAAGTACGTTTTGTGTCAGATTTCATATCTTAAAATATCATTTGCATAAACTAAGTAGCATATATGTAATCAACCCCTCGAACCATTAAGATTGAGTCCAAGAACGTGAACTTTCAATTATTGGATCAAAAGTTATTCAGGTTGGTCCTTTTTTTTTTTTTTTTTTTTTTTTTTTGTACATGACAAAGAGACGCGCTTTACATAACAAAGATTCAGCCAGGGTTACAGCTGGAATTGCACCCGCTGGATTTGCATATATATATATATATATATATATATATATATATATATATATATATATATATATATATATATATATATATATATATATATATATATATATATATATATATATATATATATATATATATATATATATATATATACATATATATAATTCAAAACAAATTTAAATAGAAAAAAGTAGAAGCTTTCAAAAAAGTGATTGGTAAGCTTTTCTTAGAAAACTTGTAAAGAATGTTCACACTAGCCACCTCTTCCTTAGAATTTAGCAAATTTAGTAATCATCCTCATAAAAATTAACAATTGATTAGATGTTAAAATTAATCGAATATTTGACCCCCTCTAGTCTATTTCATTTATTCGTTCTGCATGACTGACTCAATTAGTATTTTCTTTTTCAAATGAAGGCACTGTTCGCCACTAGAGATACGGGAACTGTATCTCATTTTATGTTATGCCCAGTGAGCAATTATAAACATAGGTCACGGAGGCGTGTAAAAATACCCACGCGACACTGCTACAGATATGCTCATAAGGAGAACCACATTCACACAGCCGAGGACAGCACACATACAGAAACATCCATGCCCTGTGAGGGATTCGAGCCACCATTGGCCTAGCCATCAGGCTCGCTAGCCACGCGGTCACCTGCGAGGCTGGGGCAATAAGTATGAAACAGTAAATATAAAATAATTTAATATTTTTTTGTTGTTGTTGTAGTAGGCCATTTCGGCAAGGGGTGCGTTTGTTCTTGTTTTCCAGTGGCGCCCTCTATATGCAAGAATTCGACTTCTGCCACACCCCTTTATAGGAAGGACCCATTCATACATCCACAGATTTATTCAACCACAGATCGCAATTTTAACCTGAACCAGAGAACGATCAATCTCCTGTTTAGTACCCCCAGTGGTATTGGTTTGTTATGAGAGCATGGAGGACTTTGTGACTCGACAGATTTAACGTGCACCAATCACGATTTACTACACGAGGAATCTTCGACCTGCTCGATTTGAACTAAGGTTCTCACGAACGTGAGATTTTTTAAAATTTTAATCATATAATTTAATAATGTAAAACACTTCGTAATGATGTAAAGCTGTTTGGAATTTTAATGATAAGAAATATGAAGATGAAATGAATCCATCTAATAGTTTTCATGAAAAAATACAAAAATAATGCTGTTTTTAAAAGAATGTCATTTATTTTCACAAATTATTTGTATCCAGTAATTAAACCTAATTTATTGACTGTACAATTTAAATAACTATCCACTGTTTAATTTAAATAAATTTAAATTACAAGAAACAAATATAATTAGTTAAAAAATAATTAATTTTTGTACCACTCGAGCTCATAAAATTTTTTTTCAACTGCAAATATTCCGATTAATTAAATTAAACTAAAATAATTAAACTTATTCATCAATATCGTCTCTTTTCGTTAACTCGTATTGAATGCTTTTATCTTATCTCTAAAAAAATAAATATTTACTTTGGCAAGTGTTGTTTCAACAGGAAAAATAGAATAACTTTTTTGTTATTTTCAAAGTTTAGCTGCTTACAAAGCAAGCAAATGAACTTTTATTTTAAAACTTCAATAAATTTAAGTGCTATTTCCGACTAAAAAATAAATACTCATTTGTAGAAGTGGTTTGGAGATGAGACACTAAAAGTAAATTTGTAAGCTGTAAAATATAGCAAGAAATGATAAAATAAAAATTGTCTTTTGTGTAATAATTTTTTTCCCTTTATTTACTATGTTTCTAATTTCGAACTCAGAAATGTGTACATTCAGAACTATTTTTATTTTATAAATAAATTGCATAAAAAAGTGGGCGGGAAATTTTTTTATTTATACTAAGATTTAGCTTACGAAATTATAAAAGTTTCAGAATTCAAAATTTTTTTTTAAAAAAAATAATTAATTCTCGATTTAATATGGAGAAAAATTATGGTAACATTACCACATTGTAAGGAAATGACATTTCTGGTTTTAAAAAAAAGTAATAATTCTGATATTAAAAACCAAAATTTAGGCCATTCATTAGGTAATTTTTCCGTTCATATGATAATGATTTACCGGAAATTCCGGTTTAAGAATTATAGCTCTGATTTACCACTTATTTAGTAAAAAATACAAAACTAAAAAGCAATTCAACCCGAATAAATGGTTTTTATGCCCTACTCTAAGTTATCATGATAAAATTACCAAATCTTACCACATTTACAAAATTTTATCCCGCATTATAAAACCATATTTTAGAGCTAATTTTACCTAAACCATTACCAAAGAGCATCGGTAAAAATCGCCGAGCTTTTTAGGGTTCCCGTAGAATCAGAAATATTTTACATTTTACCATATTTTGGTAGTTTTAAACTTTCTTTTTTTTTTTCAGTGAATGATTATGTTTTTCATTTCGCTCTAAATCAACCTGTTTCATTGAAAATATTGGATTATTTTAAACCTCATTATCATATAAATTAACTGCATCCTTAATAATTGTAAAAATCAATCATATTTCAGTAAACTTCATTTATTCAACTTGAACTAAAACATTACATTAAATTTGAGACGACTTCAACTTTGGTGTGGTTCAAAGTTAAAATATTACTGTTTAGTTTTCAATGGATTATGTTAAAGAAGCTGAGATAGGTAATATTGCGGCAAGAAAATAAGGTTTCATTACTTCTAGCAACTGTAATTAAGAATATTTTTTATGGAGCTAATTTCAAATTCTAACATTTTTGCAATCATAACCTTTTACAGCTACTTATTTAACCAATTTTAAGTAAAAAACTTTTATTTCATTTTAAGTATATTATATCGTATTCATAAAATCAAATAATAAGCTTTAAATTTGCCTTATTTTAACAGCCAAACTTCATAACTATTATTTTTTTATGCATTACTAAAAACTTTTACTAAAATTTGTATTAGCTAAATTCAAGTAACATAATGATTTTTTTCGGTACATCTTTCTTAAATCTATATTACTAAAATGTTGTCTCTTTTTTAAGGTCAGAAAATGTGTATTTCTATTCTCGGATGTAAAATTCAGCGAAGCACTATCCGACCAAGATAAATAAAAAAATAAAAAAGAAAAACAAGCACTTGATAAGACACGCCGGTAATAATTAAACAGCTAAGAGCAATTCGACTCGCATTGAGCGCATATATTTAAACTCTTGACATTGTTTATCAACCTCACCACCAAATATTCGAAGTTTAAAACCAGTTTATTAGAAGGGTATCTATACCAGCTGCAACTGATTTCTGGTTTATTTATTATACTGAAAAAAACCTACATTTTCGAAAATACATAAAAGATAGCGAGGAATTTGATTTTTTTTCTCTTTTATGTTGATGTCGAAAATTAAAAGAAGCAGCAAATTAGAAGTAAAAAGAAAAGAAAAGAAAGAAATCTCATAGGGCTCATTCGTGAGAATAATACATTATTTTCTAACCTTGATAAATCAAAATTTTTTTGTGTGGATATCTTTAGGAATATAGAAAGATTTTTTTTCAAAATTTTTGAGTGTTAGCAAACTTTTTCACTTTTACTTCAAATTATTAACATATAACCAATATATATATTTCCGTAAGCGGAAAAATTCTTTAAAGTATTTCCGAAAGCATTTAAAGTATTTCCTAAAATATCTAAAAGTGTGCGACGCATTTTATTTTTTTTTTTATTACATTTAACCTCAAAAATTAAAAAAAGCCAAAAAAATATGAATAAATAATATATTTAAAAAAAAAACGAATAGAAAAATTGCTTAGGGCTTGCTCGTGGAGATGAATACATTATTTCTTAACCTTGAACCTAGCAGAATTGTTTTTGTTTTTTTATGTTTATTTTTCTAAACATTTCGAGGTATTTATTAAGTTTATTTTCAATATTATTAGTTTGAAAAATATCGAAATATTTATTTTTCTACATTGAACGATCTACAGCCAATTAATTTTTATTTAAAAAGTATTTTTTTTAATAATTTTTAAAGCTACAGATAAAACCATAATCAGTATTTTTAAGCAAACGTTTCTGAAAAAGGAAAAATTCACATTTTATTACATTTTTTTAAATTTATTACTTTTGAAAATTATTTATCATAATCTGACAATAAATGTTCAAACAATTCTCTTTGCAATTTTGTAACTTAGTCAAATTTGCTCTCTTAAGCATAATGCTATTAACTCATTATTTTGAACACAGCTGAAAATATACGTTTAAGACAATGGACACAGCTAGAAGCATGTGTTTGAAAATTGAATACAGCGTTTTATATTAATTAATTTTGGTAATCATTTATCGACATCTAACTATAAATGTTCAAACACTTCTCTTTGCAATTTTTTATTTAATTTAGTCAAATTTGCACTCCTAAACATGTCGTTATCGAATTTATTATGCTTGAAAGAATTCTACTTCTGTCACACATATACGTCACAGACCATTTTACAAGGAGGACGCATTCACACACCATCCATCCAACCACAGATTGTGATTTTGACCTGAACCAGAGCACGATCAATTTCCAAACCAGTACCCTCAAAGATATTGATTTATTATGGGAGCGTGGAGGACTTTGTGATCCCGACAGATTTAGCGTGCACCTGTTCGTTGTTTTTTTAACACTCCGAATAAACAGTATTCATTAGTTCCTTTTTTAAAATAAAACAGCCGCAATAGTAGTTTTAAAAAACGGATACAATTGTTTCATCCATTTTCTTAAACGCGGTTTTTAATGTTTATTTTCTTAAACATAGTTTTTACTCTATGTGTATTTCCTTAAACACAGCTTTTACTCTATGTTTATTTTCTTAAACACAGCTTTTACTCTATATTTATTTCCTTATACACAGCTTTTACTCTATGGTCATTTCCTTAAACGTACCTTTCAAAATGCGTCCATTTTTTCAAATATGCCTTTCAATCAATGCCTATTTTCTTGATTCATTTGAAACTATGTCTATTCAAAAATCTTTTTAGTAAAACCAACTCAAATCTGCGGTATTAGGAGACGAAAACAATGAAATCTCGATTCTAAGAATTTAATGCCTAAATATTTTATTAATGAAGATCTTTTAAGTATACTGTAAAAAAATTGGTATATAGTTGCTACCATTTTTGGTGTTGGGGTAAAATAAATACATTTTGAAATACAAAACTGAAATTATTGAGCAATAAAATTACATAATTGAAAAAATAATAATTGTTTGAAAGGATTAGTGGAAATCTATTATTATAAATGTGCTTGTTTTTTAACGAAATGCTTTTGCAAGGAAGCCATTAATTGATCCTAATGCGCACGAAAAAAATGAGTTGCCATTAAATAAATAAAATAAAAATTATGAATTAATAAAAGAAGCTATAACAGTGAAAAATTAAATTAAAATTTGTGTCTACATGCGCTTTAAAGCATTTCAGTTTATCCCCATTCTAAAAATAGTGGCAATTATACACAATTTTTTTTTACAATGGAGCATAGGATTATTAATAAAAAGAAAGAATATGAGATTTTTGAAAAATCATTAGAGAAACTAATTGAAAATTTTGCTTTTGCGTTCTCTCGTATTACATATTATAAAAATGATAAATACGTGAGACTCACTTTTTTTTAAGATGGCAATTAATTAAAAGATTTAAAAGCAATTTCTTTTTTTAAATAAAAAAGACATTACGTGAGTAGTTTAGAAGATTCATGGCTATCCATTCTTTGAGTTTTACCTTAAGATTTTATTTTTACGATTAAAAAAGTATAGCAAAATTTAAGATTTTATATTCTGTTTCTTGTTTAATAAATTTTATTTAAAATAATATTAATCACTAAATGATATCATCCACTAATGACTTTAAATATAAATATAAAAGGCTCAATAATAATCTTTTAATGCATAATTTTAGAAACTGATGATTTTTTTTTTTTTCAATAAAAAAAAGATTATAAGCACATAGTTCTGAATTCAATATTTAATTCATTACTACTAAAAAACATTTCTTCAAAAAGTTTAAATGTTGGCAACTATGGGAATATTCGCTTGGGTCAAAATTAGCTTTTTCTATACGCCTTCAGGGTTTATTAATGTCGAAATGTAGGGGAAAAAATTTTGGTAAAAATACCGTAATTGTATGGTAAGGACATTTCTGGAAAGAAGAATAATTGTTGTAAAAAATTAAAATTTATGGAATTTAAACCCATTCGTGTCCTCGATTTTTATCTGAAGAATTTATTTTTATATTTTAAGTAGTATAGCAAAATTTAAGCTTTGATATTTCGATTCTTATTTAATAAATTCTATTTAAAATAACATTAACCACTAAATTATTTCAGCCACTAATGAATTTAAATATAAATATAAAAGGTTGAATAATAATAACTTAATGCATCGTTTCAGAAACTGTTTATTTTTTTCTACAAAAAAAGGGAACAATTATCTGCGTATAGTTTATAATGCAATATTTATTCCATTACTACAATGAAAAATGTTCTTCAAAAAGTTTAAATGTTAGAAGCTATGAAAATATTGACTTGGGTTAAAATTGGCACTTGTTTCGCAAAAGTAGTTCAATTATATATATATATATATATATATATATATATATATATATATATTGTAATTGAACTACTTTTGCGAAACAAGTGTGCAGGAAGGAACGAAAGCTGTGACGGTTAATGAGTTGAAGACGTTTTCAAAGGTGAATTCGTATTTCATCCAAATTCCCTTTTCGACTTTTCGTATACTAAAGTTATGTTACTTCGGGTAAAATGCTAATAATAAACGGTTCTCAAATATATGTGATTTGAAGCTTAACAAGTTTATTCCATTACGAAATTCAAATGCGTTTTGATTTAATGGTTGTTCAGACGGTATCAAGGAACTAACTTAATTAAACTGCCAATTTTGGAGCAAGTATATAAATATTGCTTTGCAACGACGTCAATTACAAATAGCTTGTTATTTCAAAATAAAGAACATTGACATATAAATATAGCTCTGTGATTTGATTTTATTGTTAGAAGGAAGTCTTAAAAAGGAATAAGTCCAATCAGCTTTGAGTGCAGTGATAATATTGCAATTTATAGTTTGAAATATAAATATATTACGAAATAGTATTTAACTGCTTCCTTACTTTTTTGACGCAAAACGTAGCTCATTTAAAGAAATATAATAGCTTTTTTCCTTACTATTTCTATTTAAGAATACGAAAAATAGGTAAAAATAGATGGGGGAGAATAGCTAGACATTTTCATTGGTTTAAAGATAAATAATTCTAATGTTATTTAATGTGTCATACTTCGTAACTGATATTTTAAAGAATTTAATGCACACAAACAATTTAAACACCCAAAGTTATGTCTTCAGCTTAAAGACAATTATATAATCTAAAAGCGATTTGACAATAGAGGAGATAAATATCGTTTGTTAACTCATTAATCCAGCCGGTGCGGTTAAGCCACCGTTCTCGGGCTCGGGCTAAGATCTCGTTCTCGGGCGGACTCGGATAAAAATTCTTCATGCTCGGGCATTACCTCCTACACCAAAAAGTCTCCACTCTGTTTTTTATAAATAGTCTGCGCAGATTAATTAAAAAGTGACCCAGTTGTGCTCATGAACCCAAATTAATTTTAAACTTGGGATATGGGTCTTCTGCGTGGCCCAAGTGCCCAGCTTTTGTTAAATAAAGTAAGTTCATAGTGGTCTGTTTGGACAACCTATAAGAAATCATGTGCTGGCTTTCAGTTATAGGAGGCATTTGCTCAGATCTTCAAAAAGTGATCCCGAACTTCTCTCTATTAGAAATGTAAAACTAATATTGCTTTTAAACATTTTGCAACCACTATTCTTTAAACAACAAAGAGCTAAAGTATGTCAATGACTATTGAACAATGAGTATAGTTGGAAAGTACTTAGTTGGAAAGTTTAATTTTCGGCCATGAAAAGTGGTCTATATTTTTTTAAAAAAAAGTAGTAAATATATTTTGTTACTTACCCTTTGACCTTAAAAATTTAGCTGTTTAAATGCAAATGCTGTTCTTTCATTATTAATATATTCTGGTAGACAGAGTTATTGTGTTTCCGAATTGGACTACCATTTATTATATATATATATATATATATATATATATATATATATATATATATATATATATATATATATATATATATATATATATATATATATATATATATATATATATAAATTATATATATAATTATATATATAATATATATATACTGAATTTTTTTTAACGGAAGCAATTTATATATATTGAATTGGTTCTTTCCCGCTAAAAAATTTCTAGCAGTGAATTGTTTATTCTTAACACATTGCTGACCGGCAACTTTTTTGTGGAACGGATGTGGAAGTAAAACAATACAAATAAACTTGAAAATTTTTTATTTATTATTCAACTCTTAATATTTCTTTTTCCTATGATAAAAAGTATAACAATCACCTACGTGTAATGGTACACCAAAGGTTTTGCAAATATATCGGGTTTCGTAAAGTTATAATAAATTGGTAGAGAATTAAATAGTAGAACTTGAAAAGAAAGGGAAATTACGCCCACTTTTTAAAATAGTCACCACGAGATCACTGTTAACATGATCGCCATGACTCGTGAACGGTCAGCAACGCTTGGCCACGAAAACACGAGTTAACTCGTGACCGGTCAGCAATGTGCCAAGAATAAATTTATTCCTCCAGAAAATTATCTGTTATTGAAATTATACTATCAGTGTTTTATCTTTTCCGTCTCGCTTTCAGGCCTGGGATACACGGAAAAGAAGCAAAACTTGTAGCAAAAGCATTTCATTTATAGTTGGTTATTGTGAAGAAAGAAAAATGTTCTTGCTATTTTTAATAGAAACCACTCGTCGATATTACTTTATTTAGAAATTTTTTTTTTTTTAAAAAAAACTATCCTATACATGCTTACAATTCTTAAAAAAATCTTGGTTGTAAGTTTTTCGCAAATTTTAAAATAGGATAATTGCTCTCTTCGTTTAACGTGTATAAACGTCCTTGCTTGATTTTAATTCCGCGCTTCGTGGGGGATTTCTAAAATGAAATTCCTTGCTAAACCAACGCCTCCTATAACTGAAAGCCTCCACACGGTGTTTTGTTGGTAGTCCGATCAGACCACTATGAAGGTATACCAATTAGTTAAAGAACCATTTAATATGATATCTATTAAGAATTAGAAAGTGGTAGCAAATATATGTCTAAAAATTTGTTTAATTTATGAATATAATTTGTTTGTTTTATTTACCTGTCAACCACTACAGATTAAATTCTCAAATATATATCAAAAATCAAGTACTTTTAAAATAGAATTTATAGAGCTCTGAAACCAATATTAAGCTATAACTCAAAACTTGCACTCAAAACAAAACGAACCCTATACCTCCAATGCATTCGACCGATCATCAGCTACGCAGCCCCTGCGTGGAGCACAACCACTGCTACTCAAAAGAAGAAACTGGAGAGAACTCAAAACAAATTTCTCAGATACATCACTGGAGCCCTCAGATCCATGAGAATGAAAGATCTAAGAAGAGATTTAAAAATCAACAAAATAGACGAACACATAGCTGAACTATGTGCAAGTTTCTTCAGAGATGCAATCACTTGTCATACGTGCAACTACTTTAAAAACTTTGATTTTGAGCTAATCAAAGCAACATAAAATATAGCCCGGCAACCGCCTTTTTTCTATCCGATGGAGTCTTGTCCCGTAAGTTTTGTAAATAGTTATAAATACTTGTATATATTTTGCGCATTTATTATGTATCTGTCCTATATCTCTGAGGCTATGTGGCTGCTGTGCACCTATGAAGCTCGGGGGTAATACCTCCAGGGGAGGCGAGGCAGTATGCCACAAAAACCTCTTCTCTCTCTTAAATTTGTTTGGTTAATCTCTCTGTTTAATTTTAATTTTCTCTCAGTAAATGTTACTGAACCTTCACCTTTCAGTTGCGCTTCGGCGATTTATTATTTATTCTCACTCAGATGAATTAGTTAGAGCCCCTAGCGGGGCTGATGCTAAGATAACCACCACATAAGAGTATGAGAGTAAAATAGAATTTGGGTTCAAGCGCACAAGTGGTTCGCTTTTTAAATAATCTGCGCAGACTACTTATAAGAGACCGTGTGGAGGCTTTCTGATGTAGGAGGTGATGGCTAAACTGGTTAAGCACCCCCCCCCCTAAAAACCAACATCAAAAAGTAGATATGATGAAACCTTTAGTTTTCATCAACGCTATTTAAACTTTTGATATGATTAATGCAGGTATAGTGAGTGACTAGAGGTGACTAAAAATGTAAAAAGTGGTAGAATCTCAATTCAAATTTATCTATTTATCATATCTTTAATTATTAAATCGTTACTACCACTAGTCCCGCAGTGGACTGATCGTAAAAAAACGGTTTCCAGTAGAACACTGAAGTCAAGTATCACTGACTATGATTAGTAAGCGGGTGGGGGACCACTTTGATCATAATGCGTTGGGACCGAGGGTGCGCGGTATCTGTCCTCTTTAAACTGTTTTACCTTAAGGTATTCGACTTCCCGTGCTAGCAAAGCAGGTGAGCCATCACATCCGCAGAGAATCATAATTGTGATGGCATGTTTTTGAATCGTCCTCAGGGATGTTACCCTGACCGTCGCCTATAGCCCATTGTGCAGCTCTAGTGGGACTTAAATGAAATACCGAAGTACTAAGTTACTACCACTATGCCTTACGTTACAAACCATTCATATTTAAGTCAAACTCTTTTTCTTTTTTTTTGCAGTTACTTTTAATTGTAAACTGAAAAAGATATGTTACAAAAAGTTGCTAATTTTACTCTCTTTTAATAAAAAATTTTTTTAAGACACTACGTTTTGCATTTTCAGTCGCCTGTAGATGTAGTTTTATTGCTAATGTAGTATCCTGCTAATGTAGTTTTATTGACAAGTAGAAAAGTTTCCCACATATTACATTCTTTTTATTTTTTATTTTAGATTAAATAAATGATGTACTTACGACACAAGCGACTAGGGACAGGACGATTCCATAATACAAAGGGACTTAAAAAATTTAAAAAGAGAAAGAAAGGGAAAAATGAGCTCGATATCGGGAAAACGTTGCTGGTGAGAACTTTAGCTTACCAAAATATCGTCTTATTTTAGCGCAAACATTGGAAGCCAGATTTTGGCGGGGTTTTCTAAAACAAAAACTTAACTAGGGTCATCAAAAAAGAAAGAATTGATTATTAGACTTTACAGCGAAGACACTTGGAATGGATTTCTTTTCTTTTCTTTTTTTTTATCTTTAAAGAACGTTTTGATGCAGAGAGGTACTGTTGAAAATTATCGGTCGGGTTTCCAGCAATTCTGTACATGTTGGAGGAGCGTGAGGGGGGGGGGAAGTCGTGAAGAGAATTCCGTGCATAAACCGGGAAGTGGCACTTGACCTTAAAAAAACATCAGTGTAGGGGATACCGGGCAGTGGCACTGAACCTTAAAAAAACATCAGTGTAGGGTATACTGGGCAGTGGCACTTGACCTTAAAAAAAACATCAGTGTAGGGTATACCGGGAAATGGCACTGAACCTTAAAAAAACATCAGTGTAGGGTATACCGGGCAGTGGCATTTGACCTTAAAAAAACATCAGTGTAGGGTATACCGGGCAAATGTATGCCGGGCAGTGGCACTTAAATAGACCTAGTATATATTTTGGACATTTACCAAAGGTCTAGTCAACTAGACCTAGTATAAGTGCCACTGTCCGGTATACATTTGCCCGGTATACCCTACACTGATGTTTTTTTAAGGGCAAGTGCCACTGCCCGGCATATATTTGCCCGGTATACCCTACACAGATGTTTTTTTAAGGTTCAGTGCCACTGCCCGGTATACCCTACACTGATGTTTTTTAAGGTCAAGTGCCATTGCCCGGTATACCCTAGAATGATGTTTTTTTAAGGTTTAGTGCCACTGCCCGGTATACATTTGCCCGGTATACCCTACACTGATGTTTTTTTAAGGTCAAGTGCCACTGCCCGGTATACATTTGCCCGATACTCCAAACACTGATGTTTCTTCTAATCTATCGTCAGTAAGTATTAAAATATCGAATAAATGTAATTATATCCACGAATAAATTAATATCAAATCGGATGTTATAAATATCTCGGACATTCACCAAAGCGACAATGTGATTGTCAACATTCACCGGTGAAAGTCAACAACCACCGATTTCGGTCATTCACAGTAACATGAACATCATTTACATAATAACCTCATCGGGACGTTTATTTCATACTTTGCCTAAATAGCATTTGTCATTTTACAGAATGCCCATGCATTATATACAATGCTTAGGGAAAGTATGTAATAATTCTCACATTTCATACTTTTCCTAAAAACATCCGGCATTCCATACAATGCCGGCGTTTCATACTTTGCCGGTAATATACATATATATATATATATATATATATATATATATATATATATATATATTGATATATATATACACTCCTCAAAAGTGAAATTGCAACACCAAGAAATAATGCACGTAGCGTCCTACAAATTTCTGGAGCGATAGTAGAGAGATGGATATGCAAATGATTAAAAAAACAGACTAATGAAATCATTATAAAGCAATTTATTCCAATATCTAATGTGGCCACCTCGGGCAGCTATACAGGCCTCAATCCGGCGAGGCATTATTTCTTGGTGTTGCAATTTCACTTTTGAGGAGTGTATATTGATATAACTAATTTTAAAGTAAAAAAATATTAAAACAACAAAAGCAAAACAGATAACAAAAACATAACGAAAAAATTCAACAAATAAGATATTTTATACGAGTTCGAAAATGACAGCTAAAGTCGCAAAAAATAAACATAAACAAATGCGAACGGTGACGGCAAACCTTTGAAATTTAGCCAATACGAAAAAATCCCCAATATTCTCCGTGTAATTTCCCTCTTTCCCTATTTTTACTCTTCCGACGAAACTCTTAAGTTTTTAACATTATGGAATCGTCCTTCCCCTAGTCGCTTGTACTTACGACTCATTGTCCTTCATCATTATCAAAATTTATGACGCACCTGGAGACCGATTACGGCCCTTTTTCCGCCATTTTGAAGATTTAACTTAAAGATGGTACTTTTTTTAAACCGTACTGTGCATTGTACAATTGAAGTATTAGCACCTTGCCAACCAGTTGAGACATATTAACAGTTACCATCAATATAATTGTTAAATTTTTACTCGACAAGGCTAAAAAACGTATCAAAATTTTATCGTATAGTGCGATAAAAAAAATGACCACCCTGAGTAACTTTTGATCTAATAATCGTATCTTCACGTTCTAGGACAAATTCTTAAACTTTCGAAGAGGTGTCTTCAAATATGCTAATTAATTTGTGCAGGCGATATTTTGAGTTATGAAATCTAACACAAAAACGCACTTTCTCTGAATAAACATCATTTTTTTCGATGCATTTGGATTTTAGACTCCCATAATATAAGGGGTAGCAGTACCCCTTATATTTTGGGGTACTGCTACCCCTTATATTTTGGGGAAATATGGTCCCCATAGTTTGATCAGGAGAGCGATCCAAAGTTAGGACCCCTTAATGTTAAATTTACTTTCGGGTATCTAAAAAACTTTTTTAAGCAAATTGAAAGATTTTTGCTCACAATTATAAAAATCGTTCATCCGAAGCAAATAATAAATTTGAGTAAATATTCAATATTTTTATCATTTTATTTAATAATAGTTCCTAATTCTAAGAAAACGTGTAATAAAAAATTTGAATTGTAAAATATACAATTTTTAAAAGTCATTTTAAAGTATGTAATTTTGCATGGCAAAATACAAAATTTGAGTGAAATCGGTGGAATAGTTCTTGAAAAATCTAATTTTAAATATACGACTTTTTTCTCTCCAATCCGTGAAGATTCGATCATTAGATCAGTAGTTATTCAAAGTCTTTCGTTTTTTGGCACACTGTACAGAACAGTCAAAACTACATATTCAGTTTCCTATAACAGTGTTTCCTATTCCACTACATAATATTTCACAGTTTCAGATTTGAAATATTATGTATTGGAAGCACATGAGTCATCAACAAAACGTTATCATATTGTGTAGTTTTTGATTCATGCTTTTTGCTTGCTTTATTTAAAAAGAACTGTGCAGCTGAGCCGCGCAGCGGCCCCTATCCCATACATCATGAAATAATACAACAGTGAATGAAAACATTTTGAAAATTAGCAACATTGTGGTAGCTATTGCAAGGGTCAAGCACAGTTGCTTGATAAATTATATGTTGCGGATATTTATCGAAAAACATTGATTATAATAATTTGTAATTAAGACTTAAAAGTAAGGATAACATAAAATTGAATCGTAATGAATTAAACATAATTTGATATTGATTCATGCTCACGGGTGAAAGCCCTTATATAGCAAGACGGAAAAGAGAAAAACCTGGTACGTAAGACATTTCATTCCAGCAATTTTTTCGTAAAAAATAAAATATCTGTAACTATCAAGATTTCTTTTAAAATTTTAGCATATATATAAAACTGCTTCTTTTCGAAGATAAAGTAGATATTGTTGAATAATTTAAAAAAAGAATAAGAAAACTCCTCCCCAAAACTAGCTATAACTGAAAAGATTTCACTACCAGCCTTTCCTATTTTCCGTCTCGCTTTCACCCCTGTTCATGCTAAATATTTTAAATATTTAACAAATCATTTTGCTACCACTTTAAATATTTTGATGAATCAAAGAAAGTTCTAATTACATAAGCTAAACATTATTTGTAACTAATCGTGAACGAAGCTGTCAGAACAGGGTGTCAAGATAGGATAATCAAGATATCGAAATAGGAATAAAAAAAGGAAAGAAACGGTTGCTAACAGTTACACTTTATTAATCTATTTTAGGCGTAAGTTAATAGATAAGCAATTCCTATTAATGTTGCCCGAGAGTTCTATTTCAAGTTATGGTGGAACACAAATGTGTGCACAAAATTAGAAAAAAATATCACCATATATAACTTTTGTTCTAATAATGGGTTTTTCACGGAGTCCAAATCTCAATAGTTTAAAAGAGTTATCTGAAATATGCTAATTAATAAGGACTATCTATTAATTAAGTTACAGAAACAGACATCAAAACGCACGCTTTCAGAAAAAATATACCTTTTTTGTACGATTTTTATTTTTAAAAAACAAAGTATGGGAAGGGGGATACTGCAATCTGAAAAAGAGAGCTATCGAAAGTTTGAGGCCTTTAATGTGAATTTCGCTTTCCGCTTATTTAGAAGAAGAAAATATAAGTATTAAATTTTGATATGGAATGGAGATGTTAGGTATATAAATTTTTTGGCTTTTTAAAAATATGAGGTTAATCAGTAAAATATTTCTCAAAACCACTGTAAAAATGAAAACACTGTAAAAATAAAAATTTTTAACAACTGAACTTTCTCAAGACTACCAAAAAATTTTAAAATTTAGCTTCCACTTCATTATTTTATTCTTTACGTTCTTTGCACTTATTGATATTTTCTTTCAATTAAAATTATTTTGGTAGTTATGAAAAAAAAAAAAGAACTACATTTTTCTACTGCGTAACAACACATTCGACCTTATTGTAACGCGTTTAGTTTGGTAAAAGGGTAAAAAAATGTCCAGTTGAAGGTCTTTAGCGCTTAATTATGTGTGAGAATTTTATCCTTCGTATCGCTTAAAAGGTTAAGTCTAGGACAACAAAGTATCACTGCTGCTTATTTACTCTTCCATACGCACAGAGGCAAAAAACTCCATGCTCCAACATTGGAATCAGGTACAACTAAAATGTAACGAAAAAGGCATTATAATGCTGTATTAAAGCTACTTTCTTTTAATTTAAATTGGTAATTAAAGTTTTTCATATGCATTAAAAAGATAACACTGCAGAAACAATTTCGCCGCAGTTATAATCTATTTCCAAAATTTAATTTTCTGAATCCTGACAAAAGTAAGTATGGTCTTTGTAAAACTAGTACAATTTTCCATTATTTTTAAAATCTTTGTAACTTCTTAATTTTTGCAGTAAAGCTAAGATTAAAAATTGTAAATTGTAATTGTGAATTGTAATTGTGAATTGTAATTGTGAATTGTAATTGTGAATTGTAATTGTGAATTGTAATTGTGAATTGTAATTGTGAATTGTAATTGTGAATTGTAATTGTGAATTGTAATTGTGAATTGTTATTGTGAATTGTAATTGTGAATTGTAATTGTGAATTGTAATTGTGAATTGTAATTGTGAATTGTAATTGTGAATTGTAATTGTGAATTGTAATTGTGAATTGTAAATTGTAATTGTAAATTGTAATTGTAAATTGTAATTGTAAATTGTAATTGTAAATTGTAATTGTAAATTGTAATTGTAAATTGTAATTGTAAATTGTAATTGTGAATTGTAATTGTAAATTGTAATTGTAAATTGTAATTGTAAATTGTAATTGTAAATTGTAATTGTAAATTGTAATTGTAAATTGTAATTGTAATTGTAAATTGTAAACTGTAATTGTAATTGTAAATTGTAATTGTAAATTGTAATTGTAATTGTAATTGTAAATTGTAAATTGTAATTGTAAATTGTAATTGTAAATTGTAATTGTAAATTGTTCCAAATCTTTAATTCAATCTAGAAAAATCCTAACAATGCTATTTTTTTTTCTATTAAATTAAAATAGCAGCTAAAATAGAAAATAACTACTCGGTTTAGGCACAAGCATGCTATCAATATTTGTACGAAAACACTCTCAGTCTTTAAAACAAAGGATCTTTGATCTTCGATCTTAGTCATAAGGACCTTGATATGCAGAAAATCATCGTGTATTAATGTACTGCAATATGCATTCCATGCCATTTGGTGCGCTGCCAGAATGCGATTATACGTGCATAGATTGCTTTTTTTAAACCTCCCAGACCAGCCAATTTGGCTAGAATTTAGCTGTGGATATTTCCAAATATTTAAAGTGGTAGCAAAACTTATGTTTTACCATTTAATCTTAAAATTAAACTGTAACATTAAACATGAAACTCTTGATTTAACATTTTGTTTAAATAAAAAAATTTTGGCAGATTTTATTCAAAAAAAAAATAAAAATAAATAAATAATAGTTTGAGATAAAACTAAAAAATTCGTCGAGAAAATGGTAATTCAAAAATTATATTTTGTGAAAATACCTTTGCTTGAATGCTTATTTTACCTTCAATTTTTTTTATATTTTTCATCTACATAATAAACGACAGATTTTTATTCTTTGCGCTCAAGATCCCTGCAAAAGTTACCGCTTTCGATGCCGTATACGCAATTCAGCGAGACAAAATTTTTCCATACAGTTAATGTCCAAAAAATAAAATTATGACCTCCTCACATCGTATTCATATATTCTCATCACTATTTTTTAAAACTCGCTATAGCCAAGACTGCCAACTACAGGTTTTTTTTTCTCAGAGTGATATTTTCATGAAATACTATAATATAGCGTTCAAAGAATAATATTTTATAGAGCATGGAATTTTTTTTCTATTTAAAATTTAAGTTTTCAAAAATTTTGGTACTTTATCCAAGCTTTACTTTATAAAAAGCTTTTAGGCCTGGCAACTACTAAGCTTTTTGGAAAATATTTTATAAAGTGAGGGACATTTAAAAACCAATTCAACAATAAAAAACAGAATTTTTGGCAATTTTACCAACATTTTCAAAGCCTTAACTCAAGAGAAATGGAACAAAGTGGCTTTGCATATGACCTTTTAATCATATGTTGTGGTGTGGAAAATAAATTTAAATGATTAAAAATAAGACATTAAAGCGTAAACTTAGCTACCACTAGAATAAATTTTTACAAAAAGCGTAGAAAGTTGGCAGTCCAGATTTTAAATGATCTGATAAATTTGAGATAAGAAAATCCGAAAAACCCGATCTTATTCGGTCATGGAGTGAATTCACTGAAAAATTGAGATTCAGATCTGATTGGCGTTTTTTTTTTTTTTTTTCGTGAAGCACATAGACAATAGATTGATAGCGTTGTCGAATTTGATACGGAGAAGTTTGAGCCGGTCATGGATCGGAATGGAATGTGAAATTTGACGAGTAAGATCTCGGATTGATTTTGTGAATGTGGATTTTGAAGCCGAAATCGTGAAGGAAGTTGAATCCAGATTGACGTGAAAGAGCGCTACTCATATGTGTAAGTTTGATTGCTATTGATATTCACTGATAATTTGTGTTGAGGACGTTGCGACAAGTGTTGATGACGTGTGTTTATGCCACGTTTACAAACAATTGAAACTGCAAACATATCTTCGTGAACAATTATTTAAACCGATTTATTTGTGTTTGTGTTACATCAGTGATATAAAGGCATGTAGTTCTGCTAAACTAATTCCCTAAATACAGCTTCACAGTGCGAGTTGCACTAAGACTATTTTGTTTTATCGTCAGCATAAAGTGTATGCTGAACCACAATTTTATTTACTACATTACTGTATATAATTTCTGAGCAGCGGTAGCTGCATTTATTCCAAGTAAGTGCAGATAAACTGTATTTCATAAACTTTATAATTATTTCTGTACTTACAATAACATTATAATGTCTAATACAATCAAAATCAGTGAAAGTGCTGTTCCCAGCTGGGTAATGGACACCATGGATTTGCTAAAACAACAACTGCAACAACAAACTGAACTCAATAAATCTTTATCTCAGCAATTAAATGACATCAAAACAATATTTGAAACTAAGATGACAGCATTGCAACAAAGTATGGATAAGCTCCAAGCTGAAAATGATGAATTAAAGAAAGAAAATAGACATCTACAAAAAATCAACAAGCAGAATGCAGCTTCAGAAATAATAATCCCAAGCAATCCCACGATATCCATAGAAATCGAAAGAAATCATCAACAAAAGCCAATACGAATAACAACCAACAAAAAACAAACAGTGATGAAGGAAAACAACAAACAGTTACAAAAAGAACCAGATCATCCAGTTCGGAGGAAGATGAACCCACCAACAAAAAATTTCCCTATGCAAAAAATTTTATTCCAATTCAAAAACAACAAGCCAATACTACAGCAGCTCAAGATGGAGCCACCATACGGCAGACATCAATAGCGACCACCTCTAAGGAATGCCAGCATGGGGAAACGCCCGCTACATCCGGACCTAGGAGAAACCAACTGAATCAGTCTAATGACGTCACAGAAGAAGCAATGGAAGAAACAACAGATTTTCAATACCAGAGAGCAAGCAAACACAGGATTCCACCGATAATAATAAAAGATAACAGCGTACAATGGCTAAACCTAAAAAAGAAGCTACAAGACCAGCAAATAACCAGTTTTGAAGGTAAACATACAGGAGAATATTTAAAATTACATTTTTTCGCAATTGATATGAGACGTCGTGCGATAGATATACTAGATGACTTACAGATAAAATACCATACTTTCCAATTAAATGAAGAAAAGCCAATCAGAGTTGTCATTAAAAGTATTCCGGTAGAAATTACAGAAGAACAAGTGGAACAAAACCTCATATTATATGGATTCACACCGAAAAAAGTTACACAGATGACAAAATTTACTGAGCAAGGCAGGACTAAATTACCTTTACATATTATCACATTAGACAAAACGGAACAAAATAAAGATATCTTCTACCTAACCCGATTCATGGACCTTGTTGTCTCAGTAACCAGTTACAAAGGGCACCGAGGACTCACACAGTGTCATAGGTGTCAACAATATAACCACGTCCAGGTCAGCTGCAGACATACACCTAAATGCTTGAAGTGAGGTCAGGAGTACCTAACTCATCTCTGTCAGAAAACCAAAGATACTCCAGCTACATGTGCCAACTGTGGTGGATCACATCCGACCAAATACAAACAGTGCCCAAAATATCCGACTCTCAAAATGAACAGCTACCACAATCAAAACAACAGAATTACTCCTGGCAGCACAAACAGTTATGCAACAATCGTAAAATCAGCATATCAACCAACTACCAGCAATAATCTACAAACAGACATAACCATCATCAAGGAAGCTGAATCACTCATATCAGAACTCAAGCTCTTTGTGAACTTCTTACAAAGCAACGAAAACTTTAACATGTTCAAGAAAATCCAAAAGGCAGTTTACTCAGAAGAACAAGAAGCAATAGATTCAGAATACTAAAATTAACACTCAAACCAACCCTCAATATTTATTTCTGCAGCGCTAATGGTATAATCGAAAAACAGCATGAACTAAAAAACTTTATAATAGAACACAATCCTGATATATTCATAATAACAGAAACACATCTAAATGCAACTCAAAATCTTAAAATAGCTAACTATACAATCTACAGATGTGATAGAAGGTACAGAGGGGGCGGCGTAGCACTTCTAGCAAAAACCAACTTATTAACAACAGAATATAACTCAAAAGATGATGATGGATATGAGCAAATTTCTATTTTATTAAGCTACAGAAACAAGAACATCAAAATCACAGGCATTTACAATTCTCCAAAAAATAAATTAACAGATAATGATATGAACCTCCTATTTCCGGCCAACCTAGATACAATAGTTGCAGGTGACTTTAATTCCAAGCATCCAATATGGGGCTGCAAACACCTCAATCACAGTGGCACAAAATTGAGAGATCTTATTAGCAAATATCAATTAACAGTAGCAGCACCATCAGCTCCAACTTACATTCCAAATCTGATTAACCATAGTCCGGACATACTAGACTTCGCAATAACAAACATGCAAGTTCCTATGATCGCCTGCGCTCATAACCATTTGTCATCAGATCATCTGCCAGTTCAACTGCTCGTTGGGGAAACCATAGAACAATCTGAGAAACCAAATTATAAAACTGACTGGAACCATTATCAAAATATTCTTACAATCAATGGAACAGACCTACCATCCTTGGATAACGAAACTGCAATAGAAAACTATATACATCAAATCCAGAATGAAATAACAGATGCTTTTAAAAATGCTTCCACAGAAACCAAGTATTCTGCCCATCATTACAGATTACCACCTGAAATAAAGAATATAATAAGATTAAGGAACTCGCACAGGAAATGGTGCCAAAGAACTTTGGACCCAGCACACCTGGACGAAATAAAACAACTCAATAACCAGATTAAAATGGCCAAAAACTGAAAACAACTCCTCAAATTGACAGACCAATAAATGGACCATCAGGCACAGCGTACACAATATCAGAAAAAATCGAAATATTCGCAGATTCACTTCAAAATCAATTTTCACCAAATATCAACTCTGACCAAAATCATCACAATATCATCACAGAAGAAGTTAATAAGTTTCAAACTGAACACCTCATCCCAGAAACAATAAATTCAGCCAATAATCACGAAGTTAGCAGCATCATACAAAAACTGAAAAACAATAAAGCTCCAGGTGAGGACGGGATAAAGAATAAAATGATTAAACTATTACCAAACAACTACATCTGCAAAATCACGCATATTTTTAATATCTGCCTTGCTCATAATTACTACCCACAAGTCTGGAAAAACGCATCAGTCGTTTTATTTCTCAAGAAAAACAAGAACCCAAGCTGCCCTGAGAACCAATTAAACCAATGCCAAAACAAGATCCTTAGAAATATAACCAGTGCAAGATGGTTCATACGAAATACCAATATACATGCGGACCTCAAAATACCAACTCTATCACAGCATATATACAAGCTAAACGCAGATTTTTTCGATAAAGCCATAGAATGTAAAACAGCAAATTTTAATGAAGTCTTTAAATTTGAAAATTATATCAAAGATAAAAACTACAGACCAATAGCTGCACATTTCTCCTCCGACGCCTCATATCATAACTATCAAAACAAATAATTTCATCAACCTTTCTGAAAAAAACTTTTCCTCATGCTGATACAGTTCTGAACAACTCCAAAATCAAACAAACACAGTTTAGAGCAAGCTGCTTATTTTATTTTTGATTCCTTTTTAGTTATTCAAGCAAAGTGTTTGAAACATTCATAAAAGCAACTCCACTGCCTGCTTACCTCAATGCTCAACCAAAACTGTGTTAAAATTCCAGATGAATGGGATAGGGGCCGGCTCGCGGCCCAGGTGCCCAATAAAATCAAAACACTAGGACTATTTTAAACGATCTACAGCATCTAACACTTTACCAATACTGAAATCCTGACTTATGTTACTTCACGTTGACAATCAAACTACAGCCATCCACAGTTTACAGCAAGTTGCTCTTATTATTTTCATTTACTTTCAGTTATACAAACAAGGTGCTTGTCTCCCAGTAACAGCCACCCCATAGACTGCTGAACTCAAACTGTCTGTTATTTTAACTGTTTAATTTACTTCATGATCTATGGGATATGGGCCTTCTGCGCGGTCCAGGTGCCCGATTTTTTATAAATAAAGAAAAGAAAGATTTTAAACGAGACTTTTGAACTTTTACTCACTTTATTTAAAAAAAATTGGGCACCTGGGCCGCGCAGAAGGCCCATATCTCATACATCATGTAATAAAATTAAAAGTATTAGTACATTTTATTAACTGTGGTGTATTTCTCTCAGGTTTTTGTGACTTACAATGGATAAGAGGTTAAATGGGAGCTAAAACAAAGCTTAATCTGAGGTAAACTTATAACTAAGATTTTTCTCCTAAATCCACACCCATACAGTACATGTAACTGTATTTTGTTTTCATGGCATGTTTACATACCATTGAATTAATATTATTAAATCTTAACCATATAAAATATGAACAATCAACGTCTGACCCTTTTAACTGGCCGTAATAAAATTATCTAATGAGTCTGCTGCAACAAAAAGGTTGGGGAGTTCTGCATTAAAACATTAACTTAGCTACAACTAGAAAGAATTTTTCCATAAAGCGTAGAAAGTAGGCAGCCCTACGTAATATGGCTTTATAAAAATGTGTAGCAATATCCTTAGCACGTTGAATACCATGGGGGTCACCGATGACCGGCACTGAGTTTGTTCGTAGCGCCACGGCGGCCACCGGAGACCATCGAAGCCAAGATTATTAGAAACACATAATTCGAGTAAATTTTTAAATTTTTTTATATTATTATCGTTACTAAAATGCTTTGAAGAAATTAATGCAATATAGAACACACAAAAATAGTTTTATTTATATACACAGAGATGCCAACTTGCTCCGGACACCGAGTAAATAGTTTCAAGTGGTAGTTTATTAATTGCGAATCTTGGTTTAATAAATTCAATTTAGTAGATTTTTATCCACCACTATTTCTAAACAATTCGTAGGTTTATATAATTCACCACTTTTATCAGATTTTTTTTTTTTAGGACAACGAGAGTTTTAACATGTTCAAAAGAATTCAAAAAGCAGCCCAATCAAACCAACAAGAAGAAGATGAATATTAAAGTAGCACAAAAACCTTTCATCAACATATATTTTTGGAATGCCAACGGAATACTAGCAAAACAGCACGAACTAAAAAATTTTATTTTAGATCACAACCCGGACATCCTAATAGTTACAGAAACTCATCTCAACCCAACCTTCAACTTTACAATAGCAAACTATAAAACATATAGATGTGATAGAAGGTACAGAGAAGGCGGCGTAGCACTACTAGCAAAAAACAGCCTGATCACAACAGAATATAACTCTACAGATGACAGTGGCTATGAGCAAATATCAATACTTCTAAAATATCAAAATCAGAACATCAAAATCACAGGTATCTACAACTCACCAAGAAATAAACTCACAGACGACGACCTAAGACTCCTATTTCCACCCAATCTGCCAACAATTGTAGCAGGCGACTTTAATGCTAAACATACAATATGGGGCTGCAATAATTCTAACCATACTGGAACTCTGCTTAGAAACCTCATCATAAAATATCAACTTACCGTTATAGCTCCTACTTCTCCCACATATATTCCGAATCTTCTCAACCACAGATCTGACATTCTAGACATTGCAATAACCAACATCCAAGTCCCCATGGTCGCCTGCACCCTAAACCACCTGTCATCTGACCATCTGCCTGTACAATTGCTCGTCGGGCTAACCATCAAACACTTTGAAAAACCTAAACTGAAAACAGACTGGAATCTCTACAAAAACATACTCACCATTAACAATAGCAGTTTACCAACCCTAGAAGACGAGCCTACAATAGAAACATATATTCAACAAGTACAATCTGAAATCCTAGAATCCTATAAAAGATCAACAGTTGAAACCAAACAAATTGCTCATCACTACAGACTCCCACTTGAAATTAAAAACATCATCAGACTTAGAAACTACTACAGAAAGCGGTATCAACGAACAGCAGATCCTTCATACCTCAGTGAAATCAGAAAACTTAATAAACAGATTAAAAAACAAAGTAAGAAATACAAAAATCAACTCTGGCAAAACAAAGTCGCGTCCCTCTGTACCAATGATAACTCAGTCTGGAAAATGGCAAAATTATTTAAAACAGCACCGCAAATAAACAGACCAATCAACGGACCAACTGGCACAACATACTCAATAGAAGAAAAAGTAGAAATATTTGGAGATTCCCTTCAAAACCAATTTTCGCCAAATTCAAACTCAGATCTAAATCACCATAATTCAATCACCGAAAAAGTAAACAACTTCCATGAAGATCATCCTATACCAGAAACAATAGAACCTACAAACAATGAAGAAATCTGTAATATCATCCGAAACCTAAAAAACAATAAAGCTCCAGGTGAAGACGGAATCAAAAATATCATGATAAAACTGCTACCACCAACCTATATTCAGAAGATCACACATATCATCAATAGCTGCCTTGCATTAAATCACTACCCTCAAATCTGGAAAAATGCATCAGTTATTCTATTTCTCAAGAAAAACAAAAATCCAAGTTGCCCTGAGAGTTACAGACCAATCAGCCTACTAAATATATTTGGAAAAATCTATGAAAAAATAATTTACAACAGAATCAAGCCACTTTTAACAGCCCTTCCCGATGAACAATATGGATTCCGACAAAAACTAAATACAACCAAACAGCTACTTCGAATAATAGACTACGCCGGAAGAGCAATAGTAAACAAAGAAACAATAGTTTTCCTAATGATCGACATCTCAAAAGCATTTGACAAAGTATGGCACACCGGTACAATATTCAAACTAATGCAACTAAATTTTCCTCCTGGACTCATCAAACTTCTATCCTGTTATCTCTCAAACCGAACATTTCAAGTGACTATCCAAAACTGCATCTCATCAAAAAGAAACATCTTAGCCGGAGTACCTCAGGGCAGCATACTTGGACCAATTTTATATATACTTTACACCTATGATTTCCCTATAAATAAAGCAGATTACAATAGCATTACAGCCTTCTACGCAGATGATACTGGTATAATAATCAAATCCAGAAATCCAAACTTAGCTCTAATAAAACTACAAGAACAAATAGATGAAATAGAAGACTGGTGTAGAAAATGGAAAATAGCCGTAAACGCCGACAAATCACAAATCCTCATCATACAAAAAAGAAGAATTAAAATTTCACCTCAATGCAAACCGAAACTGTTCAACATTCAAATTCCAATAGTTAAGAGAGCAAAGTACCTTGGACTCATAATTAATAGCAAACTCACTTGGAGCGACCATATTAAAAATATAATAGACAAAGCAAATGCAGCAGTTAATATCATCCAACCTCTCATCTATAACCAAAATGCCTCACTAAAAATCAGAATATTACTATACACCTCTATGATCCGACCTATACTTACATATGCTTCACCTGCCTGGACCACTATACCCGAACACCTAATGAAAAAGCTCAACCAATGTCAAAATAAAATACTCAGAAAAATCACTCGTGCCAGATGGTTCATACGTAATTCAAATATCCATAAAGATCTCAAAATTCCGTTTCTATCCGAATATATATATAAATTAAATGCAGACTTCTACGATAAAGCCATAAAATGCAGCACAGCCAACTTCAATCAGATTTTTAACTTCGAGAACTATAAAAAAGACGAAAAACTAAGACCAATAGCCGCTCATTTCACCTCCGACTCCTCATACAACAACTATCAGCATAAGTAATAGTCATCAATTCCAGCATCTATAGTCTACATCAATAATCCAAAGCATCAAACACTTTACCAATACTGAAATCCTGACTTATGTTACTTCACGTTGACAATCAAACCACAGCCATCCACAGTTTAACAGCAAGTTGCTCTTATTATTTTCATTTTCTTTCAGTTATACAAGCAAGGTGCTTGTTTAAATGCTTATACTATTCAATGCTCATATGTCATTTGCGCTTGTTGTACATATCATAATGCAATTCATTTTCAATGCTTAAATATCAATTGTGCTATTTATATTTATGATAATTTTTGTTTATTTCAAAAATCATGATTCATATTAATTTTTCAAATTATGTTTAATTTATCAAGCAAATATGCTTGGTCTCTTGTTTTTGCCACCTTAATGCTGCATAATTCAAAATGTTTTTAATTCAACCTGTAAATATTTCATGATGAATGGGTTGGGGGCCGCTGCGCGGCCCAGGCACCCAATTTTTGATAAATAAAGAAAAAGAAAAAACAGATTTTTCATGCTAAACCTTTTAAAAAACTAGCAAAATCTATCTAATATTTGCAAATTTAGTTTGTAGTTATTTAGGGTTGTGGCTAGATGGGCAAGCCATGTAAAATTAGCGTGGCATTCAACGTGTTAATACAAATAACATACTTTCGTAGTTAAGAATAAAGTTAATTATTTAAAATAATAAATATTGAAAACTAAATTTTCCTAAATACTTAATATATTCCGCGGCAAAAATTTCATTGCACAAAAGTACAAATCATTCATTTCCTCGCAATTACTGAATAACAATGTTCACAATAAAGGAAAGTGATATTCGTAGTTTCAGAATAACTATCCTAGTAAAGATGATACTAAAAATAAAATAAGGAAGTCTAAGTAATATTTAGTGCTAATGAAAACCTGCGCTACACTATATTTCCTCCGGAAAGAAAAAAAAAATTCTCTAAGTGAGGGAAAACATTTATATGGTAAATTGTTTTTTTTTTCTTTTTCTTGGAAAAAGAAGACTTATAAATGCATTTAATGCTAGCAAAAAAATCTTTCATTCCATTTGTATTTCGGTAAAAATATTTTCTTACCTACAATTTCATAGATTTTATTTTCGTATTCCTTTGCAAAACAATATTTCTATTTGTAACTCAATTTATTTTTCTTCGCAACAATGTGCTAAATGATTTGAAGAACATAGAGGTTTTAATAAATAGTAATTTCTTTTGTAAGTAATAGTAATTTATAAATAGTAATTTATCAAAGTTCTTTTAATTCTAATTTCATAAAATATTAATATATTTTTTAGCCAGAGAAGTTAACGAGCTCCGGATAGCAGATAAATATTTTGGAGTAATAATCCTAATGTATGATTCTTAGCTTAAAAAATTCAATTTAAAGGGCCACTCCTTCTAAATAATTCGAAGGCTTATGTCATAAGTCACTTTTTTTACAGTTAACCCTTTTAAATGTTAGCAAAATTAATCGAAAAATTTAAAAATTTTTGTTTGAATTTCTCCACCATTTTTAAAATATTTTAGTGTATCTACAGCAATTGTCTTCTCTCTCTCTCTCTTTATATATATATATATATATATATATATATATATATATATATACATATATATACTAATTCAACTTCTTAGCATTTTTTAATACTCAACGTTCATACTTTAAATCCAAATAATTATTAGCAATTTTTATACTTTTATCGCGAATTTTATACTTCTGTCCTTCTACTATAACTATACTATATTTCAATTTCCATACCTTACTTCAACGTCTATAATTTTTATAGAATGTTTTTTAGTTCAAATAGCTAATGAAATTATATAAATTTTTTAAACTTAATTTAAGAATTATACTCTTTTAATTCACATAGATTTATAGTTGTTTGCTAAAAACCTGTAGAGTGTAGAGATAGTAAAATTCTAAATTATAAAACAGTTTAATTTATTAAAATTTCTAAACATTAACAAAAATGACTTATTGTCCTATGCAACCTGATAATATCTTATTAACAAGATTAATGAAACAAAACAATTAGAGAATTTACTGATGTAGTTTGCGATATACAATCTATGTAGAAAATTCTATCTTTTTAGTTCAATTTCTATGTTTAAAATCAACTTCTAAACAATGGGTCAACCTCTCTATATATAACTTTTATACCACTTTTTATTATTAACTTTCATATTTTGATTTAAATAATTACTCTAATAGTCTATACGTTTATTCAAATTCTACACTTTAGTTGAACTACCATGCTGTAGTTAAACCTCTATAGTTTGGCTCAAATGCTATACATATTTTCTTTTTAGTTCATAAAGATAATCAATTAAACTGCCATTTTTTTTAACTATTGTTTATATTTTTTCGATACTTTTCATTTACACAATAATATCAATTGCTTATAAGAAGCATAAAAAGGAAGAAAAGGAAAAAAATATATAGTTGAATTTAATTTCTGACAACTTAAAGGTAATAACAAAGCTGAAAAAGTATCCTATGCAATCCGATAATATTCGTCCAAGATAAACTAAACAAAACAATAAGAGAATTCACTGATGCAGTCTCCAATAGTTAGTCTACGTAGAAAATGTAATACTTTTAGTTCAATTTCTGGTATTTAAAATCAACCTTCTATACAACTAGGCAGCTTCTATACACTATTTTTATATCATCTTTTATTATAGTTTCGTATTTTGGTTCAAATAACTATTGTAATGGTCTTTGATATTCAAATTCTACACTTTAATTCAATTAACACACTGTTATTCAATTTCTATACTTCATTTCATATGCTTTATATATATTTATATATATATATAAAGAAATTAATCAGATAAATTTAATTTATGGTAATTTAAAGATAATAACAAAAATGAATAAGTGTCCTCTGCAGTCCGATAATGTTTTTCCAAGAAGATAAATGAAACAAAACAATAAGAGAATTCACTGATGCAGTCTTCGATGGTCATTCTGTGTATAGAATTCTATCTTTACATTCAGGTTAATGACCTGTTAACCTCTGTTAGCTGATGAAAACAGCAGGGGACAGAACGTATACAAATAATCTAAATGACTAAACACACATTTTTTTTGTTTGCTAAGCGAAAATGTATTTTTGTACATTGAATTCGTTGCACTTTAATAATTGGATTGGCTCTCAAGAGTACTACAAACTGAAATACCTTACTTCTACCTTTCCCTTTTAGGCGAAACTTATTTCTGACAAAATTTTCCTGTCATTAAAATGATTGAATAATAGTAATGATACTGAAGTTTAGGTTGAATAGTTCCCTTTCTGTATTGCAGAGTTCAAATAACATTATATGGAAAAGTACCAATTCGTAAAAAAAATATTTTACTTATATGAAAAGTTTGTTATAGGGCAAAATATTATAGCTGTATGCAAATGATAACACACATACGAATTTCATTTACTTTTAATCTAAATAATTTTTTAATTTCTTTTAATCTTTTCATTGCATTTACTTTAAGAGAGATGCCACGCACGACTAAAAATGTAAAAAGTAGTAGAAACTAAATTCATTTTTTTTTACTTCTAATATCTTTGCTTATTTAATCCTAACTATCACAATGACTTACATTTCAAATTATTCATAAATAAAGTAAAAACAATCTTTGTTTTCAGTTTCAGAGTTAGCTTTCACTTTCTTTGCATGAATTCGTGCAAAGAAAGAATTGAAACAGGGCTTCCACGGGCGATTAAAAATGTTAAATATGGTGAATAATAAGCTTCTAAAATATATATATATATATATATATATATATATATATATATATATATATATATATATATATATATATATATATATATATATATATATATATATATATATATATATATATATATATATATATATATATATATATAGCCGCCCGTGGAAGCCCTGTTTTAATTCTTTCATTGTATGAAATCATGCCGGAAAAAGGCTGAAAGCAGGACGGAAAAAAGATAAAAGCTGGTAGTAAAACTATTTCATTTATATCTTATTTTGGGGAAGAATAAAATATGCTCTATTCTAAATGATAACTATTTCACTATTTACTTTCTCTCCAGTGTATACAGGTTGTTCCAGGATTATTGGGACGAACTTTAAGGGTTGGTCGCTGACATCATAAGATTCAGATTTGCAAAGCAACCCATGGTTGGAAACGCCTTCGTTCGCCGCTATTTGGTGTTGTTCACAAGATAGATTGGGATTAGTGAGCCGGTTCCCTGGCCACCACGCTCTCCAGGTTTAAGCTGTATCGATTTCTTTCCTTGGGGTACATTAAAAAGAGCTGAAGTACGCAACACCTGTGGATTCCAAAATGGAACTGGTTGCTAAAATCTACAGATATCCAACAAAATCTAGGTGTATTTGAGCGAGTCCATCAAGTCATGGCCCGTCGGTGTAACAAATGCATAGCAATGGTGGAGAATTTGAGCATCTTTTGTGATATTTTCACATAAATCAACGTATGTAATATCTTTGACTTATAAATATTCCAAATGATCTCAGTCTTGTGTCTTCTTGTTTTTTCTACCTGTCACACTACTTTCCAATGACGTTATCAACCATGGGTTTCAATTCACATCTGAAGCTATTTGACCTCCCATAGCTTCCCTGAAAGTTTGTCCCAATAATCCTGGGACATCCTGTATATAAAACCAATAAATTAAGCCAAGAAGTTTTTAACTATGTTGGTGAAAGTTCAAAAAATTCAGTTCAACTCAAATTTGGCGATTTGGCTACCGCTTAAAATATTCTGAGAAGCTAGAACTTGAGGGTTGGCAACTATGGAAAAAAAATAAAACATGACTGGCTATTATGATATATAAGTTATATGAAGCTTCTACTTTTTGGACTATAATTCGGGGAATTATTATTTAGTTAAACTTGAGTAGTTCCTAACATAAAATAATAGCCACTTAATTTAAATAATAATGAACTACCACTTACTAATAATTTCCCTTTACGCATTACTGCAAAATAAAACACCACGGTATTTAATAATTGTAATGAGTTATTGAATGAGTTATTCAATTATTGAATACAACTATTAAAATTATCAAGTCCCATCTGATGGGATAGGGTTGAGTCCACTATATGTCAAAATGCATGTTAAAAATCGATAGTGTAACTAATGATATTACTGCAAGAACTATAGATATAGCCTGCTCCCTTTATTACAATTCTACTGACTGTGTATTTGGCGAACTATTTTATTGTATTTTATTAACCATCGTTGACCCAATTTTGGATTACAACTACTTATGTTCATCTCCGTAGCCTTCTAATTTTGAACTGAATCCAGAAGACAAGGAAACTCCTGAATCAAGTATCAGGAGAAATTCGCTTTTGCAGAGGGCTTTTTGATGGAACTAACCTGCATTTGCGTTATATGGAGAGTAAAGCCACGAAAACCTCTCATGGTTAGCCTGAGGGTAAGGGGATTCCAAACTATGATCCGTCTACCACTGAGGTAATATTCAGTTAACATGGGTAGGATTCTGTTTCAATAACACCATATTATCTTTGTAATATTCAGTTAATATGGATTATAGTGTTTTTCAATAACACAATATCACCTATATAATATTCAATTAACGTGTATAATATTGTGTTTCAATAACACCATATAACCTTTGGAATATTCAGTTAATACGGGTAATATTGTGTTTCAATAACTCCATATTATCTTTGAAATATTCAATTAATATGGGTAATATTGTGTTCCAATAGCACCATATTACCCTTGTAGTGCTTCGATATCACAATATTACCTTTGTAGTGTTTCAATAACATAACACCTCCTTTGTAATATTCAGTTAATATGAGTAATATTGTGTTTCAATAAATAATTCCGTAATATTCAGTTAATTTAGGTAATACTTTACTTCAATTACAATAATTGTAACAGAGGTAATAATGCGTTTCAATTTTAGAATGTCTGAAGTAAAAAATAGCGTTAAAAATTATTTCTGTGATAAATGATTTAAGAAAAATGGAGAAACATAATAATTTGTCATTCTTCATAAATTAATCACAGAAAAGAATGCTAATAAATCGAAAAAATGCATATTTAATAATCTAGATAAATGTAGTTTATCTACCTAAAAATATTTCTTGCCCCGCCATACTTAAGTCTCAAGGCTAACATGTCCGATAAGATTTTTAATGTTATAGAAATGGGCGTGATGCACTTTCTTTTAAACAATTCAGAATAACAGGTTTTCCATCTTTTACTAATAAGTATAAAAACATTCCACTTAAAGAATCAGTTTCAATGACATGCGCCTTTTTTTATTCAAAATAATAATATTCGTGTGTAATTTTGATCGAATGATGATTTAAAAAAAACGATCGGGTTAAATGTAGGCGACTCTTACGGAATGTACTTGTTTATTCCAACAATATTTTTTATTGTAATTATTTCATAAGTCTGCGGTTAAGTTTTATGTCAGTTTTTGAAAAATATGTTATCACGTTGAATGCCATGGGGGTCACCCAACGCCTCCTACAACTGAAAGCCTCCAAACGGTTTTTTTTATAGGTAGTCCGATCAGACCACTATGATAATAAATCAGTTTACGAAAGACCCCTTTTATAGAAAATCTAGTAAAAATAAGAAATTGGGAGCAAATATACGTCTAGAAATTTGTATAATTTATGAATATGATTGGTTTGTCTTATTTACTTGTCTACCACTACAGATTCAATTCTCAAATATATATGACAAATTTCTCTCAGACATTATTAAACTACAATTTGGGTTCAAGCGCACAACCGGTTCATTTTTTTAATAGTCTGCGCGGACTACTTATATAAAACCATGTGGAGGCTTTTTGATGTAGGAGGTGTTGGGCCACCTGTGACTGGCACAGAGTTCTTTCGTAGTGCCACGGGGGTCAGCGGTGACCGGCGAAGCCAAAATTATTAGAAGCACATAATTCGAGTAAATGTTTAGTTTTTTTTATATTATTATCGTTACTAAAATGGTTTGAAGAAATTAATGCAATATAGAACACACAAAAATGGTTGTATTTATATACACAGAGTTGCCAACTTGCTCCGAGCAGCGAATAAATATTCTCAAGTGGTAGTTTATTAATTGTGATTCTTGGTTTAATAAATTCATTTTAGAAGATTTTTATCCTCCACTATTTCTAAGCAATCCGTGGGGTTATATAATTCCCCACTTTTTTTTCAGATATGTACATATATACATACATACATACATACATATATATATATATATACATATACATATATGTAATGACGCTTCGCGGCAGCGCACCGAGATTTATGTGATTTCTACCATTCTACCATTTCAGATATGTTTTGCTAAACCTTTTAAAAACTAGCAAAATCTGTCTAATATTTGCAAATTTAGTTTGTAGTTACCGTTGTGGCCAGACGGACAAGCCATGTAAAATTAGCGGGGCATTCAACGTGTTAAAAACTGTAATAATTGCTTCACTGAAATTTCACTTTTTTTTCTCCAATGAACCTGAAGCCTTCAAGCTTTCAACTTAATCTCTTCAGACTGGAGATACGAATCTATTTGAAAGGCTTATAAGTCAGGAATTACGTAACTGTCTTACGTAACAGTCCTAGTAATGCGATTTACCTGGGCCGTATCCATTACCTCCTTCATCAGAAAGCCTCCATACGGTTTTTTCTAAGTAATCTGCGCAGACTATTTGAAAAGTGAGCGAATTGTGCGCATGAATCCAAAGTCTTTTTTAAAAGTAATTGAGAGAAATTTATTATTTAAGAATGGAATCTATAGTGGCTGACAAGTAAATAAGACAAACCAATCATATTCAAAAATTAAATAAATTTTTAGACATATATTTGCTACCACTATCTTATTTTTACTAGATTTTCTATTAAATGTATCTTTCCTTAACTTGCTTACCTTCATAGTGGATCGGACTGCCTACAAAACACCGTGTGGAGGCTTTCAGTTATAAGAGGCGTTGGCCTGTCTCATTCGTCATGATTTTGGGTTCCGTTTGTATTGAGTCTTTGTGGTTAGCAAGCTGTGGGTAAACTTGGAATTTTTGATATGTAGTGGTGAAAAAGCTACTTAAAATGAAAAATATTAAAGTAAAACTAGCTTAAATTTCGTTGCCACTTGAAAATGTTTATTTCACAAAGCGGAGCAAGTTAGAATCTCTAATTATGTAACTGTAACAAAGTGGCGTTTCATATAACACTTCGAATTATTTAGAAGTAGTAGTTGGTAAAAATCCTATTTGACAGAATTTGATAAATTACGAATCAGGCATTAAATGGTACCACTAAAAAATATTTGTCCTCAATCCGAAGTAAGTCGGCAAGTCTCTGTATAGTTTGTCTAAAGTAAGAACTCCCCTAGTCATTCTTCTGGACCCGTGGCCATGACAAGGGTAACGAGGTATAACTATTCCAAGTAGGGGTGTGGAGTCACTGTTTAGGACAGGTTTCGGTTCGGATCGGCGAGAGAAAGGGAATCTTTTTCTTCTGTTTATTCTATTAACCCTAGAGTGATGAGAAGCTACCTTCCCTGAAATGCGCTATTCTTATTTCCATGGCAGCAGTCATCCTCAGACTTTGTGGCGGGAGGAGTTCTTACCATTGACAAACTATATATTTACAGGTCTTGGTATTCAGAGCTCTTTGCGTATCCGGGAAACAAGCTAATTATGAAATCTATTGACAACCAGATTTTTTTTTCTCTTTTCCAGGGCAAAAACAGTCGTGATTTTTTATAATTGATACACTATGCTATGGAGGCTTAGCTATTTTTTTCTAACCTTCAAAACAACTGTGAAAATAAAGTGCTTTTAAATATTTAATATATTTAAGATGAACTTTAATATTGGTACTCAATTTTACAAGCATATATTCTAACTCAATTTTTAATCACTTCCTAATTTATTTTTCTCTTAAATTTTGTCATAGTTAATATCTTTTAAAGTGTGATCAAAAATTTCTTAATTAGTTTTATTACATTATTTATTTAAAAATTAAATACTTCCTTTTTTTTGCAGAGCATAGTAGTGTAACTCATTTTTTAAAACTTCGAAATTTGTATGAGAACAGAGAACTTTAAATATTTGATGTATATATTTCGGACATGGCAGCCAAACTTTGCGATTTTTGATAAAACTGTTTTTTTTATAATGGTAATTAAAAAACAGTATTAAAGCATTAAGTTAAAAGCAACATTTTAAATTTTGTCAGGTTTTAACACATGTAAGACCTATTTTTAAGGATTCTTATTTATGTTGTGATGGTTAAAAGAGTTTAAATTCAAATTTTTCAAACCCGGAAGAATATATTAAAGCATAAAATTGGTTACCACAAAAAAATATCGTTCTTGAAAGTTAGCAGATATGAACTAAGATGAAGTTTAATACCGGTATCTTCAATATAAAAGTATACATACTGAAGAAATTAATTTATAACAACTTCCACATCAGATTAAAATTTTGTTATATTTATTAAGTTTCTTATTTTAAAAGTGCTTTTGAAAATTTCTACTTTTAAATTTATATTATTTATTTTTAAAAAAATATTCTCCTATTTTTGCGGAGTTCAGTAGTAGAAATATATTATTTAAATCTTCAGTGAGATCAGAAAGATTTTTCAAATTTAATAGTTAATAAAGACGAACTTTAATACTGGAATTCATATTGTACAAGCATATATTCTTACTAAATTAATTTCTCTCTCGCATTAATTCGAGTTAAAATACAACCACAACGATTTATTAAATGAAGCGTCCATTGAAAGTAACTTAACCAAACTTATTCAAGGAATAGTTAGCAACTTAATAAACAACTCTATAGCTGCCTAATTGGACGTTTCTAATTAAAGTAATCATTTCTGCTTATCGCAGACTTTTATAATTAAAGCTTAATTTTGAAGCTTCCTGGAAATTCCAGAAATTTAAACTTTTGGAAGTTACTAGGGGTTGTGCTTGAATGTACAAAGGAATATAAAATCAACTTAGCGATTGCAACGAATTCCTAAATAAATACGTACATCTAAATGCGGAAAATCAGGTGATAATTTTTTACCTTTAATACTTTTGAAATTTCCTTTGAAATTAACAATGCACTAGTTTGTATACCTGTCAACTTATACGGTCTTTGGAAAAGATTTTCAATGGACATTTATATATATTTATACAGGGATTGGACAAATACGTACTGCATCAAAATGAGGAAAATCAAATGATATTTTTTAAACACATTTAAAATTTCCTTTTCAACTAGCCAAATAGTTTTCTGTTTAGCTAAAGTTATAGTTTGCAATGTACTAGTTTGTATACCTGTCAACTTATACGGCCTTTGGAAAAGATTTTCAATGAACATTTATATATATTTATACAAAATAATGAGAATACTTTGATACTAGCTTTGTGTAAACAGTCTTTCTTTAGAAGCAAATACTTTGGAAGATTTTGCATGATAAAACTGTTGGCACAACTTGAAAGATCATGATTAGCACGTTGAGCGCCCGCTAATTTTACATGTCTTGCCCGTCAGGCCTTAACGGTAAATAACTACAAACTAAATTTGCAAATATTAGACAGATTTTGCTAGTTTTTAAAAGGTTCAGCATGACATATCTGAAAAAAGGTGGTGAATCATATAAGCCTACAAATTGTTTAGAAATATTGGTGGATAAAAACCTAGTAAATTGAATTTATTAAACCAAGAATCGCAATGATAAAGTAAATTTTGAATAAATTTTCTGTAATTCCATAAAAGAGTGTAAATTTTATAGTTCTATATCATGTTATACGCTGTCAGCCAGCTGTTTTTCGCGGCCTATGTGAAAGGTCAGTGTCAGCCACGATGGCTGACGCGGCGCTCAACGTGTTAAAGGTTTTAAAAATGATGTCGTTTTTAACTATATATATATATATATATATATATATACTTGGAGTCCCAAAATTTTATGATTAATGATTTGGGATATAATTCTATTCGCATTTGAATTTATATCATTTTAATAATACGACTCGAAAAACGTTAAATTTGTTTTGCGTGATAATTTGTGTCATTAGTATCCCATTAAAAATAACAGAATGAGAAAAAAAAAATATATATATTAAGATGACGACTGTTGATAACTCGATTTTTATTTTCCCTAATCCGAATGTGAAAAAAATAAATATGTAATAGCGTGACTTGCTACCTAGGCAGCGATGTGTTATGATAAAGAAACAAAAACAAACAAACAATTGATAGCTGAAAAGACAATGCTACTTGATTGATTTATGAAAATAGTTTTTTTTTTAGGTAAAGCATTTAAAAGATAATGCTGATAAATGTTTCAAAAATGAAAAAAAGAATCAGTTTTAAAAATAGTTCTGTACATGTTGTAAACTTTTTCCTGTTTTAAAACAGTTTTCCAAACATACGCTTATTAAATATTGTAAGTGAATTACTTTTTAAATTATTATTACCTTTTTAAGAAGAAAAACTTTTAGAATAAAACTGCGCTAGGTAGCAAGATAAGATAAAATGGTACATCATAACAATTTTTTGTATAAACATGAAAATAGTTTCTTGTTTTTTGTAGATATTTTAAATTTAAAAATTTAAACCAAATAAGCTTCGAATTTTAAATATATTTTTTATCCTATGAAAATTTCGTGGTACCTCCGGTTGCATTGTACACCTCTATTTTCCTTACAAAATTTTACAAAAAAATAAAAAAAAAAATTGTTTTATCTCATAATTTTTTCAAAATTATGTCAATAATTTTTTTTTCTTCAATTTTTTTCAATACCATAAGGATTGAAAATGTATCTGGTATCTACAATAATGTTCTCCGATTAAAAAATATACTCCAAGACTGTTTTTCTTTTCTTTTTTTTAATTGTGAGCATAGTTTTTCTAATGTTTGTATGCAGGATTGTCAAATACTTAATACCTTACTTAAAGTTATTAAAATACCCTGGTCAGAAAAAATAAAAATTACTAAAATAATAAAATGCATATTTTCCATCTTAAATATTACTATCATAGATTTTTTTCATGTGCATACGATGTCTGAAATTCGTGTCGAGAAGGATAAAATTGAGTAACCACTATTTATGTCAGGTAAAGAGTTAATAGAAGCTCTCTAACCTTCAAAGTTCAAATTTTTAGTTCAAAAGACTGATCGGAAAAATGCTAGCATGGATTTTATATGTTTTAAGTGATAATCCAACAAAATGTTATAATCAAATAAAGATAATCCTTTTGCAGCTTTGATTTCTTGCAATGCAGCGGTAAAGCTTTTACTATTGTTGGGTATAAATTAATTGTCTTTTTACAAAAATAAATAAATAAACAAATAAGTAAATAAAACAGCCGTATACGAAAATCTTAGTGTAAGAACCAGGAAGAGGCACTAAAATTTGGGTAAAAAGAAAAAAAATGGTAACCGAATTATTTTATTCTCAGCTTTTAGCTCTTGATATGTGATTTGTAACTGAAGAAAAAGTTTGAAACATATTTGCTAATTTATACTCACTCTAAAGAGAATTTTACACAGGGCTAGTAATGAAAATTGAGTTATAACTGTAAGCAAGGATGTTTTCTTTTTGCTGCAGGCCTCAAGTCCACCATTGAATTATACCCCTAAATATGTCACTGGCCTCTTCCTCTGAGCATTAATTAATGTCAAAATTGTAAAAGCTTAATACAGTGAAACCTCTAAGAAAGATGACCCCTGTGTAGCGACCTCCTCTATTTCGACCACTTTTAAGAGGCACGAAATTTTTTACATAAACTTTTTGTTGAAGATAACTTTTAGGAGAGACCATCAAAACCTCTCCCAGCAACCTGGCGAAACCACTGCACCAAAAACAAGCAATGTCAAATAAGAAACACAAGATAATATTATTAAAAAAATAAATAAATAGATAAAATCAAAATATTTGTGTATGGCTTCTATTTAGAGGGCTGTTTTTTGACTTTCTTTGAAAGAGATCTAACCTCATGTTGCAGTCAGAGTGAACTAAAGACGATGCTAAAACAAAAAACATAATAGTTTATTTATTTAAAATAGTTCTATCTTTCACAATTGGTAAATTTGTTTTCACACAGAATTACATCAGTAGAGATTTTTATAGACGATTTTTATTCATCGATCGAAATAGAGGACATCGCTACACATTTTCTATTCATCGATTTTGTTTTCATGATTCCAACCTTAGTGGTATTTCCGCACCAAGAAAATGACACTGACTAAAATAAACTTGTATCTTTGATAACAATGAGGGTAACCCCTTAGAACAACCAACCTCCATTAACCAGAGATGCCAACTTGCTCCGGACAGCAAATAAATATTTTAACACATTGCTGACCGGTCACGAGTTAACTCGTGTTTTCGTTAGCAGTGATCTCGTGGTGACTATTTTAAAAAGTGGGCGTAATTTTTCTTACTTTTTAAGTTTTACTATTTTTACTAATTATCTACCAATTTATTATAACTTTAAGAAACCTGATATATTTGCAAAACTTATGGTGTACCATTGCACGTAGGTGATTGTTATACTTTTTACCATACAGCATTAAAAACTCATGGGTGCCAACTGCTCCGCTTTCTGCAAATGTTTTAGAAAATTGGTAGCTAGTTAAATAGTAAAACTTGAAAAGTAAAAATAATTACCACGAGATCACAGCAATAAAGTAGCATTTCATATGCTACTTTGAATATTCGATATACAGTGGTTGAAAAATTACTTAAAATGAAAAATACAAAACTAAAAATTACTTCAACTTCGGTCCCGCAGAGGACTGATCGTTAAGACAATGTTCCCAGCAGATCACCGAAATCAAGCATCACTGGCTGTGGTCAGTGTGCGGGTGGGTGACCACTTGCATCAGTCACCGTAGGGACCGAGGGTGTGCGGTATTGGTCCTCGTTAAACTGTTCTACCGTAAAGTACTCGACTTCGCGTGCAGGTCGTCGGGCTACCGAAGCGGGGGTGCCATCCCCTCTGCAGAGGATCAAAATTGGGATGGCATGCCTTCGGTTCATCCTCAGGGATGCTTCCCAGACCGTCGCCAATAGCCCATTGTGCAGCTCTAGTGCGTCGTAAATGAACTACAACTACAACAACTTAAACTTCGTCACCACTTGAAAAATATTATTTTCTAAGCGGAGCAAGTTGGCATCTCTGAAAACTAAAAGTTTTTAAAGTTTATTTATATTGTTTTACTTTCACATTCGCTTTCAAAACAATATCCGGGCACATGGGGTAATTTTCAGAAAAGTTGCCGGTAAGCAATGTGTTAAAGTGGCAGTTTATAAATTGTGATTCTTGGTTTAAGAATTCTATTTCTAAATGATTCGTAGGCTTGTATAATTCACTACTTTTTAGCAGTTTAGGACAAAAACCTTAAAACAATAGCTGCACACTTAACCTCTGACGTCTCATACCGAAACTATCAACATAAGTAAAAATCTCCATCTCTAACATCAGTAGTTCATAGCAATAGTTCAAAACATCAATAGATTACAACTACAATACCAGACTTGAAATCTAAACCTACTACCTCATGTTGACAATAAATTCACAGCCATTTTTTCTATAGCCTTAAAATCCGAACCTGCTACCTCATGTGGACAATAAATACACCGCCATCTTTACTATAGCAAGTTGCTTAGCATTATTTTCACTTTCTTTTCAGTTAAACAAGCAAGGTGCTTGCTCTACAATATCAGTCACCCCAGAGACTCTGTATACAAACTGTTTATATTTTTTAATTCACGTGAAATTATATTTTTTATTTCACGATGAATGGAATATGGGTCTTCTGCGCGGCCCAGGTGCCCAGCTTTTGTTAAATAAAGAAAGAAAGCAGTTTTGTCATGTTATACCTTTTAAAAAGCAAGCAAAAATAGTCGAATATTTGCAAAATTTAGTGTGTAGTTATTTACCGTTTTTTCAATTATTTTGGCGTTTCCAGAGCAGTTGGCGTCTCTGATTAACGGCCATCTTACAGTGAGGTCCCTCTCAATAGGTTTCACTGTATATTACTCCAAAAAAAACTAACAGTTTCAAATCTTTTTCAGGATACAAACAACTCTTAAATATGGTTTTGATTTTATACTCAATAAACATCAAAATAGAGTAGACTTATTAAAAACTCAATGATTTGATAGAAAAAAAGGGGAAGGAAAAGATAAGGAAATAAAGTAAGAAACATTTGTTCATATAACAATACTCGTAGATGGACGTTTTTTCTCAACAAGCATATTGTTTGTAACTGTATTTCGAAAACATTATCACTGCAAACAAGGAAATAGAAAAAAACTGCTGACCTGAGAACTAGTGCCTTATTAATTCTCTACTTTTTAGCGTGCAAAAATGCTTTATGTTTCCTTTTCTATTTGAAATAATCATTGGTGTGAGAACGTGAAGAGATGTTTTTATTTCGGAGGAATGGCGTTAAATTTGCGTGCTTTGTGATGGCTTGATTTCTGATACCAAAATACTATTCTAATTTTAAATTATGTTACCACTTAAATTGTGTTTCTTTTCAATTCCTTAAAATAAATACGGCATGAACACAAATGAAAAGACAGTGAGTTCTAGCATTCTACAATTTATGAAATTTCTTATTAAAATATTTTTATTGACCTATCTACCAATTAGCAAAGGAATTTTGTGAATTATAACAACGAAAAATGTAACTTTTATACTTAGTGTGTATTCAAAATGACACATAAAAAACATTATTTTTTTTTATATTGGCGTTAAACAGCCAACCCAATTCTGAGTTATCGACAACTATTTTTAACTCCGCAGCTTTGTAAATTTGAACCCATTTCAAAAGACAAAAGAACTCTTGGATCAAGCATCGGTACAAACTAGCGTTGAAGGAGGACTTTTTGATGGAACTAATCAGTATTTACGTTACATAGAGAAACCTTGAATGATTAGTCCAATGGCAAGGGGATTCTAATCCACGATACGTATACAACCGAGGATTATTTTATAACTACCGTTGAACAATTCTGAGTTTACAACTAGTAATGTTCAACTCTGCAGCTTTGTAATTTTGAACCCAAATCAGAAGACAAAAGAACTCTTGGATCAAGCATCGGTAGAAATTAGCGTTGAAGGAGGACTTTTTGATGGAACTAATCAGTATTTACGTTACATAGAGAAACCTTGAATGATTAGTCCAATGGCAAGGGGATTCTAATCCACGATACGTATACAACCGAGGATTATTTTATAACTACCGTTGAACAATTCTGAGATTACAACTAGTAATGATCAACTCTGCAGCTTTGTAATTTTGAACCCAAATCAGAAGACAAAAGAACTCTTGGATCAAGCATCGGTAGAAATTAGCGTTGAAGGAGGACTTTTTGATGGAACTACTCAGTATTTACGTTACATAGAGGAACCTAGAATGATTAGTCCAATAGCAAGGGGATTCTAACCCACGATACGTATACAACCGAGGATTATTTTATAACTACCGTTGAACAATTCTGAGTTTACAACTAGTAATGTTCAACTCTGCAGCTTTGTAATTTTGAACCCAAATCAGAAGACAAAAGAACTCTTGGATCAAGCATCGCTACAAACTAGCGTTCAAGGAGGACTTTTTGATGAAACTAATCAGTATTTACGTTATATAGAGAAACCTAGAATGATTAGTCCAATGGCAAGGGGATTCTAATCCACGATACGTATACAACCGAGGATTATTTTATAACTACCGTTGAACAATTCTGAGTTTACAACTAGTAATGTTCAACTCCGCTGCTTTGTTATTTTTAACCCAATTCAGACGACAAAAGAACTCTTGGATCAAGCATCGGTACCAACTAGCGTTCAAGGAGGACTTTTTGATGAAACTAATCAGTATTTACGTTACATAGAGAAACCTAGAATGATTAGTCCAATGGCAAGGGTATTCTAACCCACGATACGTATACAACCGAGGATTATTTTATAATTACCGTTGAACAATTCTGAGTTTGCAACTAGTAATGTTCAACTCCGCTGCTTTGTAATTTTGAACACAATTCAGAAGACAAAAGAACTCTTGGATCAAGCATCGGTACAAACTAGCGTTCAAGGAGGACTTTTTGATGAAACTAATCAGTATTTACGTTACATAGAGAAACCTAGAATGATTAGTCCAATGGAAAGGGTATTCTAACCCACGATACGTATACAACCGAGGATTATTTTATAACTACCGTTGAACAATTCTGAGTTTACAACTAGTAATGTTCAACTCCGCTGCTTTGTAATTTTGAACCCAATTCAGAAGACAAAAGAACTCTTGGATCAAGCATCGGTACAAACTAGCGTTCAAGGAGGACTTTTTGATTAAACTAATCAGTATTTACGTTACATAGAGAAACCTAGAATAATTAGTCCAATGGCAAGGGTATTCTAACCCACTATACGTATACAACCGAGGATTATTTTATAACTACCGTTGAACAATTCTGAGTTTACAACTAGTAATGTTCAACTCCGCTGCTTTGTAATTTTGAACCCAATTCAGAAGACAAAAGAACTCTTGGATTAAGCATCGGTACAAACTAGCGTTCAAGGAGGACTTTTTGATGAAACTAATCAGTATTTACGTTACATAGAGAAACCTAGAATGATTAGTCCAATGGAAAGGGTATTCTAACCCACGATACGTATACAACCGAGGATTATTTTATAACTACCGTTGAACAATTCTGAGTTTACAACTAGTAATGTTCAACTCCGCTGCTTTGTAATTTTGAACCCAATTCAGAAGACAAAAGAACTCTTGGATCAAGCATCGGTACAAACTAGCGTTCAAGGAGGACTTTTTGATTAAACTAATCAGTATTTACGTTACATAGAGAAACCTAGAATGATTAGTCCAATGGCAAGGGTATTCTAACCCACTATACGTATACAACCGAGGATTATTTTATAACTACCGTTGAACAATTCTGAGTTTGCAACTAGTAATGTTCAACTCCGCTGCTTTGTAATTTTGAACCCAATTCAGAAGACAAAAGAACTCTTGGATCAAGCATCGGTACAAACTAGCGTTCAAGGAGGACTTTTTGATGAAACTAATCAGTTTTTACGTTACATAGAGAAACCTAGAATGATTAGTCCAATGGAAAGGGTATTCTAACCCACGATACGTATACAACCGAGGATTATTTTATAACTACCGTTGAACAATTCTGAGTTTACAACTAGCAATGTTCAACTCTGCAGCTTTGTAATTTTGAACCCAATTCAGAAGACAAAAGAACTCTTGGATCAAGCATCGCTACAAACTAGCGTTCAAGGAGAACTTTTTGATGGAACTAATCAGTATTTACGTTACATAGAGAAACCTAGAATGATTAGTCCAATGGCAAGGGTATTCTAACCCACGATACGTATACAACCGAGGATTATTTTATAACTACCGTTGAACAATTCTGAGTTTACAACTAGCAATGTTCAACTCTGCAGCTTTGTAATTTTGAACCCAATTCAGAAGACAAAAGAACTCTTGGATCAAGCATCGGTACAAACTAGCGTTCAAGGAGGACTTTTTGATGAAACTAATCAGTATTTACGTTACATAGAGAAACCTAGAATGATTAGTCCAATGGCAATGGTATTCTAACCCACGATACGTATACAACCGAGGATTATTTTATAACTACCGTTGAACAATTCTGAGTTTACAACTAGTAATGTTGTACTCCATAGCTTTGTAATTTTGAACCCCATCCAGAAGACAAGGAAGCTCTTGGATCAAGTAGTGGGATAAACTAGTCCTCGTGGTGGACTTTTTGATGGAACTAACCCGCATTTGTGTCACATGGATAAAAATACCATGAAAACCTTCCCTTCATAGTATTTTTCTTTTTCTTCATCAAAGACTTACATAAATGCCTCTATATCTCAGTTCGTTTGGCACAGAAGTAAAACACTTTTTAAACAATTTATTCGATTTTATAACCGTGGTTGAATAGACAACCAATTATTGCTTACGACTAAAAATATTCGACTTCGTAAACTTATAACTTTGAACCCAATCCAGAAGATAAGAGAACTTATGAATCATGCAGTTGGATAAGCTGATATTCCTGGAGGACTTTTTAATGGAAATAACCCGATTCCTCTGACTTAGAGATAAACTTCAAAAACCTCCCACCAAATTATCCTGGAAATAAAGGGATTTTTACTCATGACCATCAATCACTGAAAGTATTTTTATATCGGCACAGTGGTCAGTGCAAACCGGAGCAGATCTCGCATCGACCAACCTACACTGGGATTTGATCCTTAGTCACCTCATTAGGAGGCAAGCGTTCTATGCCCTGAGCTGACCCCTCAACAAAAATTATTCGTAATTATCTTAAATTAAAAGTTAATGTCACTTAAGAGCAAACTACAATTGGAAATATATTCAATTTTCATAGTGTGCAAGTGAGCCCTTTTGACTTTAACTGTGATTGGATATGTTTCTATTTGATACCTAACTTAATATTAGTTACATAATACTTCCACGTTTGAATCTACTGACTGATACAAATAATTTTATTCTATAATTCTATAAGGTCAGAGTTTATATATATATATATATATATATAATTTAACAATAAAGCATAACATTTAATAGAAATAAAAGGATAGAAGGATATAACAGTGGCATGTCTGGTGAGAGCTGCCTTCTCGCAGTATCGCACAAACGGATGAGAAAGAGAAATTAAAATGTTCTATCGAAGAAGTTCCGAGTTAATTATAAATTCGGGAGTTTCCCATTGGGACTCTTCGCGGGATATCAAAAGCTGAAATTTTTTTTAGCTCGATGCTCAAATCCCGGCCGAGCCAACGCCTCCTATAACTGAAAGCCTCCACACGGTTTTTTTTTATAGGTAGTCCGATCAGACCACTGTGAAGGATATCCACTTTCCGAACGAGTCATTTAGTACAAAATCTAGTTAAAATAAGAAAGTGGTAGCAAATATATGACCTAAAATTTTTTTTATTTATTAATATAATTGGTTTGCCTTATTCACTTGTCAACCACTACAGATTCATTTCTCAAATATATATGATAAATTTCTCTCAATTACTTTTATAAAAGGTTTTGGGATACTTACGTAATAGCATAAATATATTGTACCAAAGAGCTACGGGGCCTCTCTGGCCGAGCATGTATCGTGTGTAAAACGCTGTCTGTGACGTGGAGGTCGAGGGTTTGAATTCCGCTGTTACCTTGAATGTATCTTTTTGCTGTGTCTTTCTCTGTACTATACTATCTGTCCTTCATTTGACAAAGACCTAATAAGCCTTAATTTAGCACCCAATCCTGCAAATGTTGTACCAATAAATCCAAAGAGCTACATTTCATTTATATTTATTACTTCTGATTATAAAAATTCATGGGAGCAAGTGAAACACTCCTTCTTAAGGCAGTCCATTTAACACGTTCACGCCGGCGTGACCCACCGGTGGCCCATGCTAGATTGTCTCATCGGGCGGCACACCGGAGTAAAAACGGGTAACAAATAAATTTCATTTTTTAGTTTTTTTCCGGGAATAATAAAAATCCATAACTACCAATTGTTTTTAACGGGTGCAATTTTTATGTTGAATTGCTTCTTCGCCGTGATAAATTTCCTTACAGCGAATTGTTATTGTTGAGAATAGATTAACTCCTCCCGAATATTATCTAATATTGAAATAGTTCTTCTACCAGTATTTTCTTTTTTCCAGTATAAGTTCACTTTCAGGCCTGAACACCCGGCGTGAACGTATTTATACCACTAAATGACATTTAAATAAGACTGCCTCTAAAGGACTCTGATAAATATTTGGATATCAAAAATAAATATTTTTATTTTGTATAACAAGAAATATTTCCATTTTTTTATTTTAAATATTTTTATCAAAAGTAATTGTAATATTTTTATCTGTCATTGCTTTACTCTATATGAAGAAATATGCAGCAGCTTTCCACTATATGAAGAAAATTATTCTTATAGTGGGAAGCAGCTACCACTGACAGAACTGCGAACTTTCTTAGCTTTCTGGAAAAATTTCTTGCAGTGGTAGTTAAATTTAGGTTTTATTGCATTATTCTTAGTTTTGTAAATTTGATTTAAAGCTACTTTCCACACCACCACATGTAAATGATTCAGAAAAGTTATATGAAATGCCATTTTGTCCCAGCTCTTTCGTCGTGTGGCTCTTAAAATACTGGCAAAATTACCAAAACTTCCGAAAGCCTTAGCTTCTAATTGTCCACCAATCTATAAAACATCTTGAAAAAAGCGTTAGATGCATTTATAATATCAAACCAAACAATATTTCTTAAAAGCAGCTAGTGTTTGTGAAGTTGAAATAATTTCTGCTTACAATAATAAGTTCAGTTATTATTTCTCTACCACTACAAATAATCTAAATAAGAAATTTTGAAAATAGCAGCACTGATATTGTCTTGTAAAGCTGCCACTAAAAAAACCATACTTACTGACAAAAATTAAAATTCAGTGGTTTATGTAACTAATGTTTCACGGCAGACCTGCATGTTTTGTTTCGCCCTGATGAATACGAAAAATGAAATAATTTTCAGTCTTCAGTAATTCAGCTTTTTTAAGTTCCTGAAGTCTGAAAGTTTCCTAGTCAAGCGCTAATCAAGTTTTCTAAGGGTGACTAATTTTTTTTTTCCGGTTTGCTAGTTTGAACGCATATATCATACCATTTTTTCCATAAAGCTACTTTTTGTTTGACTTTAACACGTTCACGTCGGCTGTTCACACCCGCGCCTGAAAGCGGGACGGAAAAGAGAAAATACTGGTAGAAGAACTATTTCAATATTAGATAATATTCGGGAGGAGTTAATCTATTCTCAACAATAACAATTCACTGTAAGGAAATTTTTCACGGCGAAGAAGCAATTCAATATAAAAATTGCATCCGTTAAAAACAATTGGTACTTATGGATTTTTATTATTCCCGGAAAAAAAAACTAAAAAATGAAATTTATTTGTTACCAGTTTTTACTCCGGGGCGCCACCGGTGGTACGCGCTGCCCGATGAGACAATCAAGCGCGGGCCACCGGTGGCCCGCGCCGGCGTGAACGTGTTAATATAAAAAGCTGGGATAAAACGGGTTAATCTTCCAAAAACCCAGCTATTAAAAATGATTTTCTTGCTAGTTTTTCTTTATTCCATCTTGAAATAAAATAACTTTCAGTCCTGCAAGCAAGCTTTGAAGCATAAATTTTAATTCCACTAGGAGTAATATCTTCAATAAAGTAAGTGTACAAGTGTTCGACTATTGACTCTTCATTGTACGCACGCAACAGGCGTTGCGTGTATGTAGAAAATCCCCAGTTGCATTTAGGTTTTATTCATCTCATTTAAAAGAAAGTAACCTAACTACCACTTTTTATCTGTCTAGCGTAATTAGAGCAAGATTATCTCCTCTAATTTTTCCACTTTTGCTGTCTTCTCATAGTAAATACAGTGAATTGTTAAAGTAAAGCATATCTTCTTAGCTTTCTTGAAAAATTTTAAAAATGCACGTCTTTTCTTGCATTGTGGAAAAGTTTGCCCTTTAAAGAATAATGCCCTTACGAGCGTATTTTTTAACAATTATATTCTTGTTAAAAATTAACTAATGGTGTAAATGAACAGGATTTCTTCTAACTTCTAGACTTTTGCTTGCATGTTCTCATAGTTCACACAGTTAATTGTTAATGTAAAGCATCCGTGCTAAGTTTTCCTAAAAAATATTAACAATACACGTTTTTTTTTTTTTTTTGGCATTGCTGATAAATTTTCCTTTAAAAAAATAATGACCTTGCAAGAGTATTCTTTAACAGTTTCCTACCAGTTAAAAATAATTTTAATTACGTTATTCCTAATGGTTTAAAAGCAAACATTTCCAGAATTGCTCTATTACAATTGTTTTCCTTACAAAACTAAACGACCTTCACACATTTGCTTAGATCTATATTTTATTACTGAACTATAAAAATATTTTTCTTTAGGTCAATCAATCTTCAAAAAGTATTATTCTATTCATTCAAGTGAGAAATACACCTACAACTAATCACGTGACTTTCCTCAGAAACCTTCAAAGAATTATGATACATGTGGCTTTAATTTTATAGTGGTTGCGCATCTGCTTGAAATGTGCTAATTTATCAGAAATTTCGAAATGAAATTTTCGAACTTAACAGTCGCAGCTTTTCATATTCGTTACTATAAATGATAACAAAAAGTGCATAAACAAAAGGAAACGTTATTAAAACTCATGCACCACTTTTCAAAAATATTGCAACTAAGAATAAAACTAAACTAGGAGAGAGACTGTCGCCTTAATAATATTTTTGTCTTCTTTTATTAATATTTAGCTGTCAAATTTGTATAGATTTGCTTACATCCCACTAAGTACAAATAATTTCAAAAATATTTCATATTTATATATTTTGTTATATTTTCATGTGCATCAGCTTAAAATATTCAAAACTATCTCCCATTTTGAAACTTAATTTTCTAACGAAATCATTATAGTGTTTTTATATTCTGTACAATTAATGATAGCATAAGACGCATAAACGAAATAAGATATTGGTAATGCTGATGCCCGATAAAAATATTGCTACTAAAAATGAAACTAAACATTGAAAGATAATTTAATTGATTTCCCATATTTTTCTCTTCATTCAATATTATTTTACTATCAAGTTTGTATCGATTATATCTCTAATAACATAAATGATTTCTAAAATATAACACAATATAGCATATTTTTTGCTACTTATATCAATATCTAATAAATTTCGCTTTAAAATGAAGATGACATTAAATAGCACGTAAACCAGAATCGACTACACTGCACCAAACATAAACGGTATTACGTGTTCTAGATAAGTTAATAAAAAAAGTAGAAAGAAAAGTAGAAAGAATAAAAAATCATAAGGTTACCCCTTTGGGGTCATAGAGAACGTGGTAACTAATTTTGACCGGCAAAAATTTTGAAAAAAGCTCAAACAAGTTATTCACCTTCTAAAGGCTGAAAAGAAGACATCATATAGGTGCCACTTTGGAGTCATGGGGAGCATGGTAATAGGTTTTGACGAGTAAAAAGTTTTGCAAAAACTCAAACAGGCTGCTCTCTTCCTAAAAGGTAAAAAGAAGAAGAAATCATAAAGGTTCCACCTTGGGGTCATGGTGTGCGTGGTAAAAAGTTTTGACGGGGGAAAAGTTCTGCAAAAACTCAAACAGGTCATAAATCTCATAAAGGGTGAAAAGAAGGAGAGATCATAAAGGTGAGACCTTGGGGAGCATACTAATAAGTTTTGAAAGGTAAAAAGTTTTGCAAAATCTCAAACAGGTTATTCACCTCATATAGAGGCTGAAAAGGAGAAGAGGTCATAAAGGTGCCACCTTGAGGTCATGGGAAGCATACTAATAAGTTTTGACGGGTAAAAAATTTTGCAAAATCTCAAACAGGTTGTTCAACCTCATAAAGGCTGAAAAGAAGAAAAGATCATAAGGGTACCACCTTGGGGTCTAGGATAATGCGGTAATAAGTTGTTTCCTAAAAGAAGTAAATAACCTGTACACATTTACTGGAAACATTTTTTAAATCCTTTTTTTAAATAAAAAAGTGGATTATTTGGAAATTATTTGATTCACCCAGTTTAGAATCAATAGCTATTAAATAAACCAAGCCCATTAATGAACCCAAAGATTCCGTTACTAGATTTATTAATCTGAAGATATTAATCATGGTGGTAAAGACTAATGTATAAAAATGCATCGTATTTTCTTATTTTTTCTGCCCATTTTTAAATTTTTTAAAGACCAAACAAACTTTGATATGTCAAATACTTATTAATGAATAGTAGTCATCTCTGTTTAAGTTAATGATGATAAGGCTACCCAATTCATAGCGTCATTTCATTATAATATTTATCTGATTTTTACTCAGGAATGAACGTTATGGGTGTTAAATGACCAGCCAATTGAAAAGGTTTGTAATCTTCACTTTGAAAAACAACAGAACGCTTAATTCATGAAAAATATTTCACCCCTAAATAAAATAAAAGCATTAAAATTTTATATAACTTTTGAGGTCACGAAAAGCAAGGTTTTGTCCGAATTGATAAACAAATTAAGCTGTTTCTTGCAAAACTACATCTGCTGTGATACATTAAAAATATCGGAGATAAAACTGATCATCCCTAATCTATGGTCATCTAACTTAGACTTACCCTGCACAAATTTCAAAGTTTATGATGACTGTTTTTGAAAACATTGGTAACCAAGTATTTCAATAAACAATGAAACTTAATAACCTTCATGTTTTAATATAAAAATTATAAATCACGCAAATTGTTTTTAAGATTTTAATAAAAATGAATCGAAGCACATTTGAATAATAATATAATAAAGGGATTGATATTGATTTTTATGCAGTGTTACGAAAGTTTTATTTTCAAATTACCCTTATCAATACGATATTATTATTACGTCTACATTAATGAGTTTTTTTTTTTTTTTTTGCTTCGATAATTCGATCCACATCTATAATTTATTTATAACATTTTTGCGTGTATATATTCTATGTTTAGACTTTTGAGTACTTGGTTAAGTTCCCCACTTTTTAAAATATTTAATTCTTGTGTATATTTTTCATAAATAGAAGATTACACGTTAAACAAAAACAGTAACCAAATTTTATATAACTTTTCGAAATTTATGAATATTTTTAACAAAAATTCTGGGTAGATAAAATGATTTCTTAATGAGTTGCTTTTATTCTTAACATTCATTTAAGTTTTAAAAGTTATGTACAAAATATTACTTTAGACCCTCTTGCGACATATATTTAGGCCAGTTAGCATTATTTTATTACTTAACACAGAATATGATTTTCAGAGATCTTAAATTTTTTTGGTTCAAAACATTTTTTTTTTTTTCTAAATGAAAATGTATTATAAAGTAGATATATAAAAGAAAAAACTCGTTGGATATGTATATTTTTGAGTTTATTACAAGTGCGTACTAAGCCCTATTTCAGAGCTAGGAGAATTTCGTTAAAAATTTGTGACTTAATGGATTTAAAGAATGGTATGTTTATTCAGAGAAAGTACGTTTTTTAATACGTATATATATATATATATATATATATATATATACGTATATATGTATATATATATATATACATATATATATATATATATATATATATATTTATATACGTATATATGTATATATATATATATATATATATATATATATATATATATATATATATATATATATATATATATATATATATATATATATATATATATATATATATATATATATATATATATATATATATATATATATATATATATAAACTTCTATTCTTCGTTCTTCGTAAAATTGTACACCATCCCGACGAAAAAATAAATAAACTGAACCAAAAATACATTTTCGAGAAAAAAAGATCAGTAGCTTTACGAACATAAGGTTCGAGCATCTGTAGCTTACTATTTAAAATCCTCTTACCCGAATTCGGTGAAATCAAGCATTATTCTTCTATTTTAAGAAAATGCGTAGTAGAGAGTTAAGTGTCTTAATCATTTTGTTAAATACTAGGCAGTGTTTAAATTAATCTTTATGTATTATTATTTTTATAAAAAATATATTTATAATTTCATTCGAATAAATATTTAATTACGTTAAATTGGGAATCAACAGGTTAATTAAATGGGCTTAAGAATTTAAAAAATTACTTAAGAGATGTTTTTGTACTGACGTTTTCTTTAAGTGATCCTTTTTTGTAAACCGTCAAAACTACGGGGTGGGTTTATCTGATTGTTAATTAATATAATTTTCTATGGTTTTAGTTGTTTCTATGATACAAATAGTTTATAATCCCTGAATAAATTTGCAGTGTTTTATATATTACATATATAGTAATCGAACATAGAATACAAAATATGAAAAGTACAAAAGTTTAAAAAATAAAATTGATATTTTTTTTAAAAAAAATAGCGCTATTGTATTAAAAAATGAACTGAAAAAGGAAGAAATAATCATTTAGTGAAAAAAAAAACTAGACATTAAAAACAAAAGCTGTAAATGAATGAAACATTTCTCTGTCAAAATGCTGTTTTCATACACTATTCTGCTGTATCTGTCTATATACAAGCAGAAATTTGATTAATTGAACTCTGTTTCTTTATTTAATTTTGTATACTACTCTAATTGAAAAAAAAGTATTTATATTAAAAAAAATTATTTAGTTATGCTAGACTAACAGGCCTAGCTCTCAAGGCACATTTTAGGGATAAATGTATTTATTTAACTGAGATAGCTTACAAAATTATGAGTCACCATAACTCAGTTTGTTTTTATAGATATTAATGTAATAATTGTATTTACAGCTTATTCTATTGATTTCTATTTTGAATCACACCTAAACATTGCACAGCTACATCTGCGTCAACCGGAAAAACACTCCAATTCAAAATTTTTATTTATCTGCTACCTGAATACCAGTTCTTCGCATAGGGTAGAGAATATAAAAGAAAATAATCAATAAATCTATATTAAACAGCATGTATATACCGAAACTATTAATAAAGTTTAAATAATCAAATTTTTTATTTACTATTATTTGTTGCCCTTTCCGATGACTTTACGTAATTAGATTAAGTAAAACACATTTTTTTAAGAAGTTTAATTAAACAGAATAAAGATTTAACAATACATACCTGCTGACATGTTTCATTTGACACGCTGCTATAGATCAAGCAGCAATGCATTATATTCCAAATTTATCACAAACAAATTTCTTCATTAATTTTACTCCAAAAAAATTAGTTTTGTTTTTTATTTCAATTAGTGTTCATTTTAAATTATTTAGTGTCATAGAAATGTTACAAAAACGTAACTACAAACAAAATAAACACGATACATGGTTTTAGATGAAACTTTACGATAAAATGCGATTTATGTTGCTCTTCGAGTTTACCTAATGAAACAAACTAAAAAATATTTCATTATTAAAGATTTTGCAATAAATGACGTTTTTTAATTAAATCTAAAATCATTTTTTTCCAGATTTTCTTCAAAAATGTTTACAATATTTTTTAGAAAATGACTTAGTTTTAATTATTAAATATTTTTTTATTAATTAATCATGTAAAAATTTGTTGGGTATTCACTTTTGAGTATTCTCAAATTTGCCACGCTTTTTTTTTTTTTTTTTTTTTTTTTACAATTCTCCAAATTTCTCCCAATACTTGATCCAAGAGTTCCCTTACCTTCTAGATTGGGTTCAAAATTACAACGGGGTTGCACATTTGCAGTCGTAAACATAAAAATTGGGTCGATTTTGCGACCCTTAAATAGTACTTTTTTTAAACTTGATTCTTAAAGATGATTTTAAAATTATATATGAGGATGTAAATGACGGAACACTCTGCATAATACCAAGATGTTTTAGTTTTCAGGATTATGTATTGAATGTTAGTAAAGGATATTGACTTGATTGTGACTTTATATATATATATATATTGTCATATTTCGTGAGAATCACCTATATATATATATACATATATACCCAAACACAATTCAAATACTTATTTCAAAATTATAATACGGGAGGTAGGAAAAACACAAAACAATTATTAATCCAATTCAAACTGGAACAGCGCACAATGCAGCTAAAACCAAATTTGTATTTATAAACTAGTAACAATGCAAAATAACTTTTAAAAAATTTAAATTAACTTAAAAATAATTTAATATTTAAAAAATAAAAACACATTAGGGGCCTCGGGGCACTGTTAGTTTTGGCTTCAGCCACTAACAACAGAAAGGCTCCTGTGTGTTTACAGACAGTGTGTCCCCTGATGAAGTGCTGTTCTGTAAACACACAATTACATTTTATTTTTTAGATATTAAATTATTTTACATTGTTACTAGTATGTATATATATATATATATATATATATATATATATATATATATATATATATATATATATATATATATATATATATATATATATATATAGGTGATTCTCACGAAATATGACAATATATAATATGACAATTCGGACCAAAAAATTTCTTCAAATTTAAAGTCGTCAAAATAATCTGAAATTTTTTTTGTGTACTTCATTAGTTACACTTATTAATATCTTACAGACAGCAGTGTAGTTTATTGACATTTGCTCGGGAAAAAAAATAAAATAGAAATTCACCAAATCTTGAATGCCAGGAAAATGACATATTAGCTTAGAAGTTAAAAAAACATTCATTTTAAGTTAATAGTAAGTAACTCAACTTGAGCCTATATGTTAGATGGACCATAAATTGCTTAAATTAATTCTTTTTATCCACTGTAGAAAGAATCAAAAAAATTTTTGTTGCTGATATATATAGAATAAAATTGTGGATAATAATCAATCATTAAATAAATAAATAACTTTGATTACATCCAAGCATATTAGAATCATACATAAACTTGGACTTGGTATTGGGTTAATATTTGCTTTCCCTCCTTACAGTATTAGCAGTTAAAAAAAAATTCTGGTAACACTTCAATCCTGGCATTCATAAGCCAGGAAAATGACATCCAGGATAATGACAAATTCGCCTATTTATAGCATATATAACTTTACTTTAATTAAATATTTTGGCCTAAGACGTTTATATTCTGTAGAAAACAACAGGATTTCTTAAAATAACTCAGATAAATCTATGTAGTTTATGTTATTAATGGTTTCAAGAAGCCGGGGAAATGACAACACAAAAACCTACTCACCTTGAAAAATTTTTTGAAATAGATTTTGAACCAGAAAATTGGTTCTTTATTCATGCAACAAGACATGTTCATATAGGAGGGTAACTAATCAATCTATTAACATAAGATATTGATTTCTGGCTCTATCTATCTTGGTTATAAACCACTAAATAAAAGTAGCCAGGAAAATGACAGATTTTCTTGGGACAAACAAATTATTGACAGAAAAAATTAATTTAAACAAAGTTTTTGTAAATAATATCGTTTGCGTATATTCTGGAAATGCTTACACCGGTTGAGATAAAAAAATTTAGATATTGAAAAATTTATAGGAAGTTTTGAAGCCAGTTATTATTGGAAACATTGCTTGGGACATGCCAGGAAAATGACATTTTGAAGTTCAATTAATATATATAATATATATATATTAATATATATATATATATATATATATATATATATATATATATATATATATATATTAATATATATATATATATATATATATATATATTAATATATATATATATATATATATATATATATATATATATATATATATATATATATATATTAATATATATATATATATATATATATATATATATATATATATATATATATATATATATATTAATATATATATACAGTCGAACCCCGCTATAGTGAACCGTCTGCGGACTCAGTAATGTGTCCACTATAACCGATGGTTCACTATATCCAAATTTTTTGAAGAATATTTTTTGCATAAGACAGTTGAATGATTGAAAATTGGGTTTGCAATTTTACATAAGTTATTTAAATTTTTTTTAACTAATTAACAGATAATAAAGCAAAAATTGATGAAAAAAGTAATTACGTCGCTAAATATTAGTTTTATTTTCACTTTTTATGAAAAAAATTGTGATTTTTGATTGAACACTATTTGATTTCAAAAAGATGTCATCAATTTTCTTATCTACAATGTACAAAGAATGCAAGATTTTTACATTTTGAACAAGATTTTGAACCATTTTAACAAAGCATCTTCTACGTTTTATCTTTCAGCTCCACGCAGTTTTTTCGATGAAACCATGTTTTTGTCGTATGCCGCAAGAATTGCACTTCGATTTTTCCAAATGGTTGAAACTGTAGATTTTGACAAGGAAAATTCCTTACACAGTGCCGATTGATTGGTTCCATCTTCAATACGCTTTACAATTTTAACTTTATACTCTATCGAAAACGATTTTCTCTTTAGAGAATTTGCCATTTTCACTGCTTTTGAAATAAAAATCTTGTCTCAAATAGATAATGTAAGAATATGAAGAGAGCAGCTGTAGAATGAGTTAAATTGTTCCCCTTCTTGATTGTCAAGGGGTGATTTGTAAAGAATATGGTTTGAACAGATAAGTAAATTCCAAAAATTCAGCAGGTGGCCAAGTTAACTAGTTGTAGAGCAAGCTTGGGGAAAAGAGACAAAGGGAGGCTTGTCAGGGAGGGGGGAGTATAAGATAAATGATCTGTTTGACATTTACTACAGTATAGTTAAAAGTGATAAGCATAAAGGAGTGAAATATGACACATTTTATAGGAATGCATTCATTTTCAGTCCCAACACCTACAAGTTTAAAGATGGAGGACTGAAAAAGATATTTAAAGAAATGAAATTTGAGTCCACTATAACCGAGTTTCCAAGTTCTAAGCTGTTCACTATAAGCGTTAAAAATAACATTATTTAAATAGCAATATGGACGGGACCGCTAAAAAAGTTCACTACATCCGAGTGTTCACTATATCCCAGGTTCACTATAGCGGGGTTCGACTGTATATATATATATATATATATATATATATATATATATATATATACATATATACATATATATTATTTTACAATAACAGTTTTAATAAGGGCAAGTTTAATTTTTTTTCTCAAGTAATGTGAAAATAACAATCCAATCCAAGTATAGTTCCCCCAATAAATTTCAGCTGAGGACACCAATGGCTAAATTTTTTTATTGCTCATTCCAAATATTCAAGTTTGATTTTGCACAACTTAAAATTAGAATTTCTCAATTCAGACGTTTAAGGTTAAGGTTTTCTGCGTTGAAAATAAAAGAAAAATGGGAAATTAAATATTTTCCAAAAGCTATAGCACAAGGCAAGACAATTTATAATATCTGATTGTTGTTCCCAACTAATAGTATAGATGGCAGCACCACAAGTAATAAACTTGATAAAATGTAAAAGAATATCTGTCTAAAATGTTGGGGTTAAAGGTTATCAAAATTAGGAGGAAGTTAAGTGCCAAAATACGGTTTCAGTTTCCGTTTCACTTTCATCAGCTGCCGCTTACGAAAAAAAAGGGGGGAAGGAAACAAATCTTTGCGAAACTCTTCTTTTGGAGGTATTTTATATTTTCCCGCTTTCTGATAATCCCATTTCATCAATTTGTTTTGGAATAAAGGGAAAATCCTTGGTCTAGTTTTTTTTTTTCCCCATTAACCTAAACCTTTTCATAGCAAACGAAGCATGATATGAATTATTAAAATATGTTAGTAATTACATTGGCCTTACAGCTTTTAATTCATAACAATATTTCATTATAAAAAAAGAGGCAGTTGATGTTTTCTGAAATATCAGTTGTGTTATTTTCAAAAAGGCAATAAGTCCTTGTTTTAAATAGTAATCAAAATAGCTTTTATTCTCTATAACTATGCTGTATGTCATGCAATTTATTTCGTGCGTTGTACGTCATTTCTTTCTTTCTTTATTTATTTATTTTTTTCAAAAATTAGCTTGTCGAAGAGAGAGAAATTTTATTTAAAAAAATAAAATTGCTGTTAAGATGAATAATAATAAATTTAATCAAATTAAACTACTTTGCATTGTACTGTTAGCTATTATATATCTAAAATCATTTAAACAGAAATTTAACTATTCGTAACTATGACTTATTATTTTGAAAATCATGTATTTAAAAATATTATACATGGTTTCTGATCATGTTTAATGTTCTTAACAGAAAACACATTAAAAAAGTTATTTTTGATGTTATTGTATTATACAGCACATCATACGAATATTTCAAATCTATAGAAATCCAAATTTAGTTCGTTTCATCGTTCATTTTTTGTCATTCATATTGATTTTTTTACTGCGCGGTATTTTTATGAAGTTCATTTTTTAGAACTGAAAATAATAATAAATTCCAGAATTGGAATAATTTCCAGTATTTACGTATTGGACCACATTTTAAGTTACAAAATTCACTATGGATGGCTAGAATGATATCCGTGGTTAATTTTTATTCATACGACATACGAGAATTGCGCAGTACGATGTTGATGCCAGTCATTTAAGATTAGTTCACGCGTAAATTTTACTATGATTTTCAGCAATAGTCGATGACTATTTTTAGCAATTCCCTGTTTGCATTACCCTTAAAATGCTATTTTCAAATATAATTTCTTCTTTAAACTTTACTAGTATTTACGTGTTAGACCATATTTCAAGTAACTAAAAAAAAAAAAATTCACTGTGCATTATCTGTGAAATTGTGTTATTCATGTATCGTACAAGTATTACTTAGTACGATGTTGTTGAAAGAAATTCAAGTTTAATTCCCGCGTAAAATTTCCAAGATATTCAGCAATGGCTATTCCTTTTTTCGCGAAGGATATTAGCCAGTTGTAATTAATTTCATTAGAGTTTTTTTTAAAACATTATAAATCTAAGATAATAATTTATGGTTATAATAACAAAAATGGACGTTAAGTTAAAGCATATAAAATTAACAATAACCTCATAAGACATTTGTGAAGATTTTTTTACAATTTTTCCAGACTACGGGCCACCAGGTTGTAAGGAGATATTTTTATTTTTTGTTTTGTCCGAATTTACCATCGAATGATTATCATATATTATCAACAATGATTATCAACTCACCATCGAATGATTATCATATATGTTTTAATTGTCATATGTCATACTTATTTTAAATTAAATTTATAAATCTAAGAATTTTGTCATTAAATATACATATGAAATCTTCCGTAAAATACTCAAAAATTGGCAACTCAGACATGTGCGCTATAGATTTGATACACATAAGTGTAATTTTTTTTTTTTTTTTTCTTTTTTAAGATGAAAATATTACTAGATTACACTCACATGCGTGTGTATTTTGTAATGCAGAAATCCTTAGAGGAGCAAAACTGAAACCGATCGATCTGGAAATTATAAAATGCAAATGGATTTGTCATGCTCTAGGTTAACCTGAAAAAATTTAAAGCTAAACTAGTATATGACTGGAACCCTAAGGGCAATAGAAAAAGAGGAAGACCTAAAAATACTGGTTGCAGGATGATTATAAACGAATTGAAAACAATAGGAAAGACATGGAGAGAGGCGAAATATGTGGCCACAAATAGAGTGAGATGGAAAACTATGATGGAAGCCCCATGCTCCAAATTCGGAGTAAAAAGGAATATGGTTATGGCAAATCTAATAGTAAGTGTAATAGAAAACAGAAAAAATCGAAAGTTAATTGTTATTTATGAAAGTATATGCATTAAATAAGCTTCTATATTTTTAGTCACAGATTAAAATAATTTTCCGAAAACACCAATTTCTGAATGTACTTATTTGTACTAGTTTAGTAGAATGTCTAATGTCTATCTAATTATCATACATTTCCATTGAATAAAATAATGGAAACCCTTCTCTATACTAACTCTATGAAATAATTTTTTTACAGCGAATGCTTTGGAAGATTTACAAAACTACTAGCACAGTTTGAAAAATCATACTTGATTTTTTAAAAATGGTGTAATTTTTAACCATTTAAAATTTACATGGACCAAATTGAGTGTTGGAAGTTAAAAGCTGATTTCTTTTTTCAATATCATTATAATTAAAAAGACATTCTTGTATAAATATTACATTTCTTTCCAAGTCCCTTATATTTTTACTTAAATTTAACCTTTAAAGATATATAAAGGAACATAAGTATAAACTTGATAACTTAACCCCAAATATATAACTTAACCAATCTACTTTTGGATACTCCCCGAGTGGGGAAACGACCAATGGTGATTCCTCTTGTGAGTATGTAGCCCATTATTTTCTTAACCTTATCTCAATTCGGAGAAAAGCTTACAGTATAAACTTGAAGTCTGCTATCGCTACCGCTACTTCTCTCACACTGCCTACTCTTACTGCCATTATCTCGTAATTAAGCTAGAAAGAAGGTAATAAACCTCATTTTGGTCTATCCAAATTTCTTTGAGCTTTGAGCCGTGATTACTCAGGGGATAGAGTGTTCGCCTTCCAATGAGGTGAACCGGGATCGAATCCCGCCGATGGCTGGTAAATACGAATTCCTTATCCGGCTTCCACCGCCCACAGTGCTGACGTGAAATATCCTCAGTGGTAGACGGATCATGGGTTAGAGTCCCCTTGCCGTCAGGCTAACCGTGGGACGTTCTCGTGGTTATCCTCTCCATGTAACGCAAATGTGGGTTAGTTCCCTCAAAAAGTTCTCCCCGAAGCCAAATTTCTCCCAATTACTTGATCGAAAAGTTCCCTTGTCTTCTGATTTGGGTTCAAAATTACAAGGCTAAAGAGTTGAAAATTAGGTGACGTAAAGCCGAAAAATTGGATCGGCTGTTCAACGACAGATATGAAAAAAAATAATAATAAAACAAAAGCTTTAAGTAATTTGCTTATCTTTGCAAACATTTTAAAAGTTTTATCACGAGAGAATAATAGCAAAGTGGTCTATTATATAAAAAGTTTTGAATCACTCATATGTAGTTAGTGTTGAAGAAACTTTTAAATCGAGTATCCTAACCAAAGAATCGCACGTTAAAACATAAAATTCGCTACCACTAGAAATTTATCCACAAAGAATATAGAATTTAGATGGCTATGTATATGTAGTACGAATAAGAAGACAAAACTCTGGTTTTTTTTATTTTTTTATCTTGACATAATACCTGGAGACCGTTAAATATAGTGGTCACTAAACGTTTTGATGAAAAAATTTTAACACTTGGAAGTAGTAAATTTAAAAATGACATTTTTGCATGAGAGGCGCATTTCGAATGCAAAATGATAGTATTTGTAAAGAATAAAGTAAAGACTTTTATATTTTTATTTAAATTTTTTAAAGATAGTGATGTGCCAAATATTTATAAATCAACTTTGCTAAACAAGATAAAACTGTTAACACATTACTGACCGATCACGAGTTAACTCGTGTTTTCGTGGCCAAGCGCTGGTGACCGGACACGAGTCATAGCAATCATGTTAACAGTGATCTCGTGGTGATTATTTTAAAAAGTGTGCGTAATTTTCCTTACTTTTCAAGTTTTACTATTTAATTCTCTACCAATTTCTTATACCTTTATGAAATTCAATATATTTGCAAAACTTGTGGTGTACCATTACACGTACGTGACTGATATACTTTTTACCATACGAAAAAGAAATATAAAGAGTTGAATAATAAATAAAAAATTTTAATTTAATTCCGATAATTTTCAGAAAAGTTGCCGGCCAGCAATTTTTTAATGTATGCATTTTATTTTCTTTCGAAATATAAAAAAAATTCTCCTGACAAAATCAGGATATGCTAAAATTATGGGAATGAACATAAATTGTGTTGCCACTACAAACATTTTCTACATTGTGGATGAAGTTAGCATCTATGCTCTAATCAGTGTGTTCTCTCAAACGGGAAAAATTTTAAAAAAGTGGATACAAGTCTTCAGTGAAATTGTTCGAAGTTTCAAATGTTATAATTTCTTTTACTTTTAGGATTTAAGTTGGCTAATTTTAAAACCTAGATGTATTCCTTTAAAATATAAATATATATTTGTAGATAAAAATATATAAAATCAATTTGTTTCTTAAACCTTTCTCTACCACGTATAATATTTTTCCGGTTGCAGGCCACCTAGGAAAATTTATTTCTCAAAAATAATTTCTTCTTTAAACACTACCAGTATTTTTTTAGAATATATTTTAAGTCAGAAAAAAATTCACTACGAAGGATATCGATACTTCTTTCGGTTAATTATAGGTCGCTACGAGCATTGCTCATTACGATGTTGATGAAATGATTTAAAGTTTAGTTCGCGCACATTTTTATCTGATTTTCAGCTATTGTTAGCCATACCTTCTATCTTTTTGGAAGATATTTGTCTGAGGGTAAATAATTGCATAATTTTTAGAAATATACCTCTTTATTTTTGCTCCTTCAGATGAGGATAAAATTCAAAATCTAATAGAAAGTGATGGCGGAAACAATATGTTTTAAGTAATAACTATCAATCAACAATATTTGTAAATATAATATCTGTGTTACCACTAACTAACTATACTACAAAAATTGACGAGAAAATTAACAATAACCTCATAAAGTATTTGTCACTGTTTTTTAAAATTTTCCAGATTATGGCCACCCGGGTGTAAGATTTAATGTCTCTTTATTTTGCTAGAGTGTGAATCTACCATCAAATGATTATCGTTTAAGTTATATTTATTTATGTATTGTTGCAGTCAAATTTATTTAAAGCTGAATTTATTAATCCAAGAACTAAATCAACCGATGTTGATCCAAGAGATTAAAATTTAGTTCACACTTTAATTTTACTATTATTTTTAGCAATGGCTAATGGCGATTTTCAGCAATTGTTATATTCAGCAAATTCCGGTAGCGGCTACAATGATAATTAATTCTTCAAAAATAATTTCTTCTTTAACTTTTTCTAGTATTTACGTATTGGACCACATTTTAAGTTAAAAAATTCACTATGGATGGCTAGAATGATATCCGTGGTTAATTTTTATTCATACGACATACGAGAATTGCGCAGTACGATGTTGATGCCAGTCATTTAAGCTTAGATCATGCGCAAATTTTTCTATGATTTTCAGCAATGGTCGATGACTATTTTTAGCAATTCCCTGTTTGCATTACCCTTAAAATGCTATTTTCAAATATAATTTCTTCTTTAAACTTTACCAGTATTTACGTGTTAGACCATATTTTAAGTAACAAAAAAAAAAAAAAAAAAAAAAAAAAAAAAAAACTCACTGTGCATTATCTATGAAATCGTGTTATTCATGTATCGTACAAGTATTACTTAGTACGATGTTGTTGAAAGAATTTCAAGTTTAATTCCCGCGTAAAATTTCCAAGATATTCAGCAATGGCTATTCCTTTTTTCGTGAAGGATATTAGCCAGTTGTAGTTAATTTCATTAGAGTTTTTTTTAAATCATTATAAATCTAAGATAATAATTTATGGTTATATAATAACAAAAATGGACGTTAAGTTAAAGCATATAAAATTAACAATAACCTCATAAGACATTTGTGAAGATTTTTTTACAATTTTTCCAGACTACGGGCCACCAGGTTGTAAGGAGATATTTTTATTTTTTGTTTTGTCCGAATTTACCATCGAATGATTATCATATATTATCAACAATGATTATCAACTCACCATCGAATAATTATCATATATGTTTTAATTATTTATATGTTGTTGTAGTCATATTTATTTTAAATTAAATTTATAAATCTAAGAATTTTGTCGTACTGCATTAGTTTTGTCATTAAATATACAAATGAAATCTTCCGTAAAATACTCAAAAATTGTGCTCAGACATGTGCGCAATAGATTTGATACACGTAAGTGTAATTTTATTTTCTTTTTTTTTTAGATGAAAAAATTGCTACATTACACTCACATGCGCGTGTATTTTGTAATGCAGAAATCCTTAGAGGAGCAAAACAGAAACCGATCGATCTGGAAATTATAAAATGCAACTGCAAATGTATTTGTCATGCTCTAGGTAAACCTGAAAAAATTTAAAGCTAAACTAGTATCTGACTGGAGCCCTCAGGGCAATAGAAAAAGAGGAAGACCTAAAAATACTGGTTGCAGGATGATTATAAACGAATTGAAAACAATAGGATAGACATGGAGATAGGCAAAATATGTGGCCACAAATACAGGTAGATGGAAAGTTATGATGGAAGCCCCATGCTCCATATTCGGAGTGATAAGGAATATGCTTATGGCAAATCTAATAGTAAGTGTAATAGAAAACAGAAAAAATCGAAAGTTAATTGTTATTTATGAAAGTATATGCATTAAATAAGCTTCTATATTTTTAGTCACAGAATGTACTTACAGTGATCTCTCGCTTATGCACCGCTGTAAGGGACCAAGAGAAAAAAGCGTATAAGTGAAAGAGGCGCATAAGTGAAAAACTTCAAAAATCTAAAACGCAACGTAAATTGCGGTGACAATATGAATAAATATGTTTCTAAAGATAAAATGTTAATATTTATACTGATTCGGTATTTACTATAATTCTACGAAGAAGAAATTTAACATACCTTAAGACAATTTATTTTCTTACAAAATAATCTTAATACATGTTTGTATTTGTTTTTGCCGACGTATTTCAAAAACAGTTTTTTCCAGTTCATATAAATGGGATTAAGGGGGAGTTTCAGAAGCAAAATTAAATTGTAAATAGTCACGAATAGTGTCTAAAGCTTCTAATACTGTTGTGTGATATGGAGGAACTTTATCATCCTCGTCAGTATCATCCACCACGTTCTCATCGTCCACAAGTTTTAGTTAGATATAAATGAACAGTTTTTCACAAAAAATTTGAGTTCTATGGGAGGGGGTGAAACATCACATGATAAATTTCTAAGAAAAGTACTTGACGTCATAATATGCTGCACATTTAGTTGTTCGATCACTACTATCACTAAACAGGCCATTTCCTTTTATTTATTCATGATGTCCATCTGACAGCAAGTAAGTGATCGCGGTCTCTTTCATCTTTCGTATTCCAGGTGTCTTTTTTTTCTTTCTAGAAAACAGCATGGGAGTATAACTAACCTCTGGTTAAAAGGAATGGTCATTTTCTTAAAGATGAATGGGCTTTCACTGTTGTTGGTGCAATAGATAAGACACACTATTCAAAATTCTAGAAATAATGTCTTTCCAGAAACAGCAAAAAGGAAAAGGTCACTTGGGAAAGAAAATTCAATGGGATCTAACAACATATATTTCTTTTTATATGTAACAAGGATTGCTTATTTGCTTCATTTTTAATTAAAAACAATTTTTTTAGAAAAAGAAAAAAATATTTAAAGGATAAAAAAAATTAGATAATTAGCCTAAAATTTCGGAGCATAATTGAAAATTTTATTTTTAGAGCGACGTATAAGCGAAGGATGTTAATCATTATTTTCCTACCTAATGTACTGGGACCTATAAAAATCGTCGTATAAATGAAAAAGGTGCATAAGAGAGGTGGGGCATAAGTGAGAGGTCACTGTATTTGTACTAGTTTAGTAGAATGTCTAATGTTTATCTTATTATCATACATTTCCATTGAATAAAATGATGGAAACACTTCTTTATATTAACTCTATAAAATAATTTTTTTACAGCGAATGCTTTGGAAGATTTACAAAACTGTTACCACAGTTTGAAAAATCATGCTTGAGTTTTTAGAAATTGTGTCCTTTTTAACCATTTAAAATTTACATGGACCAAATTGAGTGTAGGAAGTTAAAAGCTGATTTCTTTTTTTCAATATCACTATAATTAAAAAGGCATTCTTGTATAAATATTACATTTCTTTCAAGTCCCTTATATTTTTACTTAACTTTAACCTATATAGATATATAAAGGAACATAAATATAAACTTGATAACTTAACCCCAAATATATAACTTAACCAATCTACTTTTGGATACTCCCCGAGTGGGGAAACAACCAATGGTGATTCCTCTTGTGAGTATTTAGCCCATTATTTTCTTAACTTTATCTCAATTTGAAGTAAGGCTGATAGTATAAACTTGAAGTCTGCTATCGCTACCGCTACTTCTCTCACACTGACCTACTCTTACTGCCATTATCTCGTAATAAAGCTGGAAAGAAGGTAATAAACTTCATTTTGGTCTATCCAAATTTCAAATTGGTAAAAACCACTTCGTGGTCTTCCTCTCCATTAAACGCAAATGCGGGCTAGCTCCATCAAAAAAGTCCTCCACGAAGGCAAATTTCTCCCAATTTTTGGAATCGATCCAGGAGTTCCCTTGTCTTCTAGATTAGGTTCAAAATTACAAGGCTACGGAGTTGAACATTAGTTGTCGTAAACCCATAATTAGGTCGGCTGTTCAACGACGGTCATAATAATAAAAAATTAAAAAAAGCTTTGAGCCATGATGACTCAGGGGATAAAGTGTTCGCCTTCCAATGAGGTGAACCGGATTCGCATCCTGGCGATGACTGGTAAATACGAATTCCTTATCCGGTCAGCACCGCCCACAGTGCTGACATGAAATATCCTCAGTGGTAGACGGATCATGGGTTAGAGTCCCCTTGCCGTCAGGTTAACCGTGGGACGTTCTCGTCGTTTTCCTCTCCATGTGACGCAAAGGTGGGCTAGTTCCCTCAAAAAGCTCTCCTCGAAGCCAAATTTCTCCCAATACTTGATCCAAGAGTTCCCTTGTCTTCTGATTTGGGTTCAAAATAACAAGGCTATAAAGAGTTGAAAATTAGTTGACGTGAAACCAATGCAAAAATGACATTTTTGCATGAGCGGCACATTTCGAGTGCAAAATGGTAGTATTTGTTGAGAATAAAGTAAGGACTTTTATATTTTTATTTAAATTATTTAAAGACAGTGATGTGTAAAATATGTATAAATCAACTTTGCTAAACGAGATAAAACTGCTAATGTATGCATTTTACTTCCTCTTGAAATATAAAAAAAAAGTCTCTTGACAAAATCAGGATATGCTAAAATTATGAAAATGAACATAAATTCTGTTACCACTAGAAACATTTTCTACATAGTGGATGACGTTAGCATCTATGCTGTTCAGTGTGTTCTCTCAAACGGGGGAAAAAAACGGGAAAACTTTAAAAAGTAGAAACATGTCTTAAGTGAAATTGTTCGAAGCTTCAAATGTTTTAATTTCTTTTACTTTTAGGAATTAAGTTGGCTAATTTTGAAACACTTCTCCATATTAACTCTATGAAATAATTTTCTTGCAGCGAATGCTTTGGAAGATTTACAAAACTGTTCGCACAGTTTGAAAAATCGTGCTTGATTTTTTAGAAATGGTGTCCTTTTTAACCATTTAAAATTTACATGGACCAAATTGAGTGTAGGAAGTTAAAAGCTGATTTTTTTTTCAATATCACTATAATTAAAAAGACATTCTTGTATAAATATTACATTTCTATAAAGTCCCTTATATTTTTACTTAACTTTAACCTATATAGATATATATAGGAACATAAGTATTAACTTAATAACTTAACCCCAAATATATAACTTAACCAATCTACTTTTGAATACTCCCCGAATGGGGAAACGACCAATGGTGATTGCTCTTGTGAGTATTTAGTCCATTATTTTTTTAACCTTCTCTCAATTAGAAGTAAGGCTGATAGTATAAACTTGAATTCTGCTATCGCTACCACTACTTCTCTCACACTGCCTTCTCTCTTACTGCCATTATCTTGTAATAAAGCTAGAAAAGAGGTAATAAACCTCATTTTGGTGTATCCAAATTTCACATTGGTAAAAAGCACATAATTTCTAAAAGCTTCAAGCATGATCTTTTAATTTGTGCTAATAGTTGAACTCTTTTAAAAAAAATAGCATCTTAAACTTCAAATTAGCAAACAATTTTCTAATACTGTTATTCTCTTCATAAACTTAAGCAATGAACTCTTTAAGAAACAAAAATTGAGTTTAATTTAAAAGTAACGAAAAATTTTCTAAAATTGTTGATCTCTTCTAAACTCTTTAAGAACATTTTAAGAAAAAAAGAACGTCTTTAACTGGAAATTAGCAAACAATTTTATAATATTGTTGTTCTCTTTTAAAATTTAAGCATGAACTAATAAGGAAACAAAGAGTGTATTTAACCTGAAAGTGACGAACAATTTTCTAAAATTGTTGATCTCTCCTAAAATTAACAGCTTTGAACTCTTCAAGGAAACAAGGACGTCTATAACTAGAAATTAACAAATAATTTTCTAATATTGTTATTCTCTTCTAAAATTTAAGCAACGAATTCTTTAAGAAACAAAAAGTATCTTTAACCTGAAAGTAACGAACAATTTTTTAAAATTGTTTATCTCTTTTGAAATTTACAGCATTGAACTCTAAAAAACAATTTGCGTTTTTTACTGGAAATTAGCAAAAATTTTTATAATATTGCTGTTTTCTTCTAAAATTTAAACATAAACTCTTTAAGAAACAAAAAGTGTCTTTAACCTGAAAGTAACAATTTTCTTAAACGTGCCAGAGTTACATACAAGCTTGAAAGAAGCATTAACTAAAAAATGTTTGCACCATTCTTTCTCCTACCATCCGGAGTTTTATTGATGAACTCAGAGAACTTTGTTGTCATTTTGAGGATCTGAACCTGAGCCATAGAAAAAAATAACGAGTTTTAAACACATCCGCGGCGTTTTCTACCTATGAAAAAAAGAAAAAAAAAATCAAAGGTTTGAAGAAAACACATCAAAAAGCTAACGGAGTAGTAAAGTCTCCGCCTTATCTCTATCTTCTATGATAGAGATGCCGCTTTTAGTCTCTTCCCTTCTCATTAAATTTTTCTTCAGCAGCCATTTGAAAACCATCACTTTCGCCAAGAATCAACACTCGCTACCATTTCAAAATTACAAACTTTTTTGTATCTTTTTTGAGCCATGGCGACTTTTTTTATAACTGTTTCTAAACTTCAATGTAAAGCTTTCAGATGTCGTAGTCTATTATTCAGTAACGTACAGTTTATTGTACTTCAATGTTAAAGCAATTACGAAAATATGAAGGTAATGCGAGAGTATTGTCGGCTTTCTGTTGAGTTTAACAAATAAAGAAAATCAGTGATAAAAGGATTGTGACTAGTGGCAAACTGCATTGAGAGTTTTGAAGACTAAAGAAAAGAGGATTTAAGAAATAAGCAAATAACAAAATGCACTTTTTAATTTCCGTTGTCGCCGATTGACAATATATCTTTATCGCAAAATTGTTCCAAACAATTGATATCAGTTTATATTAAATAATATTTAAATTATTCTAAAACAAAGTCCCTTTTTGGATGAATATTTCTCTTTACATTCTCTTTAGATTCTTTGGATTCTTTTTCTTTGAAAACCATCACATTCGCCAAGATTCAACCCTCGCTACCATTTCAACATTGTAACTTTTTTTTGTATAATTTTGAGCCATGGTGACTTTTTTAACACGTAAGATTTAATATCATTTTGTTATTTTAATAAACTTTAGGTGATAATTCAAAAGAGAAACAATTCACTGAACTTATTCACAAATTTTCTCTTTTGTGACTCATCATTATTTCACAATAACGTCATTAATTTTGAAGCAACATTATTCATCACCTCCTACATCAGAAAGCCTCCACACGGTCTTTTATAAGTAGTTCGCACAGGACTTTTTAAAAAGTGAACCAGTTGTGCGCATGAACCAGAAACCTTTTATAAAAGTAATTGAGAGAAATTTATCATATATATTTGAGAAGTGAATCTGTAGTGGTTGACAAGTGAATGAGGCAAACCAATAATATTCATAAATGAAGCAAATTTTTAGTCATATATTTGCTACCACTTTCTTATTTTAACTAGATTTTGTGTTAAATGACTCGTTCAGAAAGTGGATATCCTTCACTGTGGTCTGATCGGACTACCTATAAAAAACCGTGTGGAGGCTTTCAGTTATAGGAGGCGTTGCATTATTCCTTAACGATGTGTATTACAAATTTATTATCTTATGCACTGTTAGAAATTTCGGTTCACGTTGAATTCTTATATTGCACAATTTCTCTGCAACCTTATCTGGTGTTAAGTTAATCCCTATTATGGTGCAAATTTTCTAGTCAATTAAAAAAATTTTAAAAATTAAAAAAAAAAAAAATGAGCTTGACTGTGGGATATTATGGCTCATCTTGTATAATATTATGGTTCAAATATGGCACACACTTCATTTAGGTTTTAGCAATATAGCGTGATATAATGGTTCACGATGTTCATTTTGTGGACGGAAAAAAAGCACCAGAAGAGAAGTACGAAAAAAGCACTGAAATAAAAGAGCCTCATTAATTATTATCTATATGTCTGATTGGATTTCGACCATAAAACCCAAATTAAATGCAATTAAATAATTATTCTAGCGTAATTATATATTTCTTAAAAAATTAATTAATATATAAGGTTTAATTTAAAGTTTACTAAAAGGAACATACCCCACTTCATTTTTATTTAACCCAAAACATTTTTATTTTATTTATCATCAAAATTTTACCAATCACTATAACTATTGTATTGTGATATACGATACAAATAATACTTTTTCAATAATACTTTCAAATAATACTTTTTCATGTAATTTTTTAAAAAATGCATAAAAATAAAATACTTTATCTTTTTTTTTTAATAATTTTAACTAATGAAAAAATTAAGCACCTTTGACGGACTACTGTTAATTGATAAATTACGTTCGGAAACAAATGTTATTTTTTTTTTTTTTTTTTAATTTTTAAAAAAAATTTATACAAATACTTAATCTTGCCGAATTCGGGTGTGGAGATTTAAAATCTGAAATTAGTTTTGTTTCCGAAGCTAAAGATTTTATGACATTTTTACTCTTTTTTTCGTCGAGATGTACAAGTTTTAAAAACGTGATATATAAACAGGGGGTAGCGTAAATGTTGCGACAAACTTCTGGGGGATTTTGGACACATCATCAAGATTAAAATTGCATAGGAACAATATCCGGAAACGTCGTACGTTGCAAATTACGTTTCTCTATTACGATGTCTTCAGAAGCAAGTGAAGAAGCAGTTCGTAATGAAAATGCTCCCTTAGTGGCGCATGACGACATTTCCTGGCATAGGTTCATATGCAATTGTAACCCTAATGATGCATCCTAACTCCCCTTGAAGATTTATGCGATATTCCTGGTATGCAATGTATTTAAACTTGCACATTTAGACAGGAAATAGACAAAAAAATTTATTGAAAAAAGAACTGTAGCTTAGAGAGAGAAACCGATTGCAGATTTGAAATCAGCGTTACAAAAGTATCTTAGATCTGTTTAAGAATCTCACCCAACTGAATATTCTTCCCCAGTGTTATTTATAATAATAGTAGTATCATCCCTTTTATAACTGTATTTACAAATAAAGATATTAGGAGGACCGGAAAGTAATGTCGTTTCGGTGCATTAAATACTCGTTAGTCTTAAAAACCGGTTCCTTTTTTTTTTTTTTTTCGATCCATTTCGAATCATTTTTGATCCGGCATTGAAAGGTTGTTGTTAACACGATTCAAAAAAAAGTATCTTGATAACAAATATCAAATTTACCGAAACGGCATTACTTTCCGATCCCCCTAATATATAAAGTAAAAAGGGTTCCGTTTATTCAACTTCAAATTTGTATCTATGTAAATTTGTAGCTTGAATATTTTTTTAAAAACATTTAACCACGTTCAAATAATTCTTTAACTTTATGATCTTTGGTTTCAATGGCTCGAATAAAATCGGAAGTTATAAAAAATAATTAATTAAGCTCCCTTTTCTGTTTTTTTTTTTTTTTTTTTCCCTTCCTGCGCTTTTTTGCAGTGCTCTTATTCCAGATTTCATTTATTATTATTATTTTTAAAAAAAAATTATTCCAAGAGTGTATTTTCCAAGTCAAGAAAACTTCTAAGAAAGTGTTAAACTATCAAAAGTTAATCAGAATCACGGAAACATTCCGTGTAATATAAGAACTTAGTTGATAGAAGGTTACTTATGGTTGAAGCTGCTGTAACTTTAATGTAACTCGTATATGGTTTTCATCATCGAAATAGATGAAACAAACATTTGACACAAAATCATCAGAAACTTGCGGAAAAGGGAAGCATATGCAGTTTAGAAGTCAACTGATACTACTGTCGGCGTAAACTCTTTGACCAAATCCCCTAAGGGCCTCCCCCCTATGAACCCCTGGTATAACTCAACCACCACTTAGCACTAAACTGAAAGGGATGAAAGCAGGATAGACAGATAGTATTTATTTAAAGTTATTATATACAGATAGTATTTATATAAACTTATTTCTTAGACGGAGATAGGATAGCGGAAGATGCATATAAATGCACCGTTAAATTGCAATTCTCTTATCTCCTGATTTAGGATAAGAGAAATTTTTCTGAAAATAAATTATTTTTGACGAATTTAACTAATTGATTACATTACGGATCGAATTATTGACTTAAATAATTAAATTTAAAGAAAATTAAAAATAACTGGTGTTTTATTTTTGTCTTTCTCACCGTCTCAACAAAAAAAAAAAAAGGATTTATCTTCTTAATCCTAGAATTGGAAAGCACAAAAATTATTATAATTTGGGTAGAATAATTCTCAGTATTACCATATATAATTGAAGAACTTAGTGAATGAATCAGGAAAGTGAAATTTTTAAGGGTATTTGTTTGTTAGGGAAAATAATATGAAAGCTATATGGACGATATGAGCAAGTATAACATAATTGTGTTTGCTTTCACTTGGAGTTAAACTAATCCGAATTAGTTTTGAGTATACTTGCAAGATTTTTATTTTAAATTAGGAAATGGTAAATAAAATAAGGCGGAGATTTATTAGTCCCGCCTCCTAATTAATCTATAATAAAATAGTTCGGATACCACATTTTTTTTTTTTTTCTTATCCTGATTTTAGCAATTCTGACGATGTCCCTTACCTGGATCAAAATGCCGTAAAGCCTCAGACGCCCAGTTCCACTACAACGAACGAACGAACTTACCTGGTTCATCCACTACACTCTCCAATTAATTACTTGTGTTTGATCTTATTAAGAAGTCAATTTACAGAGTTTAAATTTAACCCGTGACGGACTGCTTCTGCAAAAATGCTACATTCTGTGGTGATGAAAAAATTATCTTTATGAAAAAAGTTGCAGGGCATTTATGATTAAAATAAATTGATATTTTCTAGTTTTAGCTACTACCTGAGTTTTAAAATATTGCAGTGACGCATTTACAGAAGAAAATGTGGACATTTTTGCATTATTACTTTAATATGAACATTAATATATTGTTTCTCCGTGATAAATTTCAAGAATGAAAAAATTTAGTTACCTAAGAGGTAAAAAGTCTTTTAATATTTTTCTTCTTAAGCCTTAAAAAAAACTCTACTTGGCAACAATAGGGAATAATTCGTGGCTACTTTACTTCTACAAATGACTTTTGCTCATTATTATTTCGCTAAAATACACAATATACTACAATTTAGAATTAATTCATAATAATTTTCAATTTATTATTTGAATTTTGATCATAGCTATTACATATTACATACATGCTAACTTATAACATTTTCATGGATCTTCTTTTCTAGGCTTCATTGAAACCGAACAACAGATATATATTGTTTATTTTATGCAGAAATATATTGCTTAATAAGAGCTAAAGCGCATCATCATATGATTATCGAACTTTCGTTCGTTCGTCGTGGTGGAACTGGGCGTCTGAGGCCTTACGGTCCTTTTCCCATTCATCCTGAAATTAAACTAAGAAACATACATGACAAAAATAAAGTTTGGGGAGCAAAATGGAGTTCTTGAGAGAAAAAAAAAATGGCTCTTTGCCATTATTAGGTAATAACAAAATTACAAGTAATAAAAAAGTACATGAAAAAAGGTACAAATAAAGTACAAGTGGAAAATAAACACTAATGAATATTTACAGTATTTACAGTTTGGGAATACATACAAAAGGAATGTAAGTGCGGCTCTATTAAAGTAGAGACCCGGCCGTCCTGGAAATTACCACTCGTGCACATACCTGCCAAATTTTACGCATTTGGCGTAAAATTTTATTTTCATATTTAAAGTGGTAGTAAATATATACTATTTCTCCGTTTATAAACTTAATTTTTAAATGATTTTGATCACCACTATTCCTAAAAAAATTAAGCACATATATTAATATGTGTTACTATCATGGTTGTCAGGTTAAGTTTTTTCAAATACAACGTATTTTATTGCTTAAAATTGAAATTGTAGCTCCATTTTAATACCACTGGCAAAAATAATTATGGAAAAGATTAAAAGTTCGTAGGTACGCGTGCCGGGTATTATCGAACTTTCATGTATATGTTTTATTAAAATGAATCGTACGATCATCTAACTTTTATATTAATGTTTAATTTATTTTTACGTAGTGGTGATCAAAATCATTTAAAAATAAATAAAATCCATGAAATAAGCATAACATTTATTATAAGCATGGATGCCAACTGCTCCGTTTTCTGCAGATGTTTTAGTAAATTGGTAGCGAATAGTAAAACTTGAAAAGTAAAAATAATTACGCCTACTTTTTAAAATAGTTACCACGAGATCACAGCAATTAAGTAGCATTTCATATGCTACTTTGAATATTCGATGTATAGTGGTTGAAAAATTACTTAAAATGAAAAATACAAAACTGAAAATTACTTAAATTTCGTCACCACTAGAAAAATATTATTTTCAAAGCGGAGCAAGTTGGCATCTCTGTAATAGGTATAAAAACAAAATCTTCCAGGATTTTATTTTTAGATTTTTGGAGGAAGCAAACTAAATGCTTATCTCTTAAGCTCTTAGATCTATCAATTTAATGAAATATAATTTTGAGCTCACTAAATATAAATACACTAAACATATTAAGATATTAGTGGATAAAGCAGGTAAGTGACATCCTTTTCAGGGGTGTTTATTAATCAGAGAAAATGAAATAAAGTAGTCGCATTAATAGGGGCATGTTTAACGCAACAAAAATTGTTTTTACTTTCACTTTAATTTTGATTTAACTAATCCACATTAATTTTGAGTATTCATGCGTGATTTTTATTTTATATTGAATGGTGGTAAAAAGAAAATAAAGCAAAGAGTCATTAGCTCCGTCTACTAATAAATCCACAATAAAATATTCGGTAGTCCGGAAAGTTCGAAAGGATTTTCAATTAGCGGAGCTCCCAAACTCCGCTATAGCTATTCATACGCAATTACTCATTATGCAATTTAAAGTTTTCCTAATTTCTCATCCACTTTATTTTAGTTAATATTCATCCAGTATTCATCATGTATCAGACTTCTATATATCCAATAAGTTTCTAAATCTCAGTAGTGATCAAAAACAATTAATGATTCATTTATAAAACAAGGTATATATTTAATGATACAAATTTCTTTTTTAATTTAATGTTTTTGGCGAACCTTCGAAAGCTCAACCTATTAAATATCGGCATGAACTTTCCGGACGAACCAGTAGTTCGTATGCCATATTTTCTTCTTCATACCGTGATTATAACTACTCCGAAAATGTCACTTACCAATTAACTCAATTAATTAGTAACCACATTATTTTAAGAATTTTCAAACTGTATAACAATAGTATATTGTGTATTTTAAATGCTATTGTGCTGATATTAAATCAAACAGCATTTAAAAGTACTTTGAGTGCAAAGGATTAAAGCAGAAATTGTGAAACAAACAGAATTTTTTTTAAAATCTTTATTCGAGCTTATGAACAAGAACATGCATCTACCTGAGCTATTAAGTTGTTTAAATAACTTATGTGTACTGGTATATAAAATTCCATCATATCTAATTTTTTAAATTATTAATAAATGACCTTACCTACCACTTGTGCAAATATTTTCTGAAACTACGGAAAACCCGTAGTTGTTTGAACAACGTACCAATTCATACCTGCCAACTCCTACGGAATTTCAGGAAGATTTTACTTTCATCTTTAATATATGGTTACAAAATTTATGCGCTCAAACTTTATTCTTATAAAAATTAATGCGATTTAAAGTTATTTTGGCTACCACAACATTTAAATAATTAAACCATATATATATATATATATATATATATATATATATATATATATATATATATATATATATATATATATATATATATATATATATATATATATATATATATATATATATATATATATACAGGGTGTTTATAAAGTCCCGGACCTATTTTGATGTTTAATAACTCATAAAATAATAAAGATAGATTGAAATTAATAACATAAATGGTTAGATAGACTCAAAAAGTTTCATGACCCTTGTCAATAAACTTCCACGTGTGCCCCCTTCGTCGTACGGAGAATATATAGTCAATTTCACGCCAGGTAGCGGCAAGCATGTCTGCATCCACAGAGGCTATTGCGGTTGTAATTCTGGCTTTTAGGTCATCAATGTTCAACACGATCCTCCTGTAAATATTGTCCCTTTATAAATCCCTAAAGAAAAAAGTCCAGCGGCGTTATATCAGGTGATCTGGGTGGCCAGGGAATTGGACCTCATCGCCCAATCCATATTCCTGGAAAATGGTTATTCAAAGAACTATGAACGATGATACCAGAATGAGGTGGTGCACCATATTGTTGCAATAAGACATGTGACTGAAGCTCTTCTAGTTGTGGAAATACGAAGTTTTCCAACATGTTTTAGTATACGACTGATGAGACCGTCTTTTCTGTAAAAAAGACTCGGCCCAATGACTCGGTCGTGCATTAGTCCACACTACACATTAACCTTTGGGGAATCCCTTTGTGCCTCACGGTATTCATGGGGGTTTTCAGATCCCCATTTGCGCACATTATGGCGATTAACAATCTTCGTTCGTAGCTCTTTGAATGACCATTTTCCAGGAAGATGGATTGGGCGAGGAGGTTCAATTCCTTGGCCACCCAGATCACCTGATATAACGCCGCTGGACTTTTTTCTTTGGGCATTTATAAAGGACAATGTTTACAGGAGGATCGTGTCGAACATTGATGACCTAAAAGTCAGAATTACAACCGCAATAGCCTCTGTGGATGCCGACATGCTTGCCGCTACCTAGCGTGAAATTGATTATCGACTTGATATTCTCCGTACGACGAACGGGTTCATTGACAAGGGTAATGAAACTTTTTGAGCCTATCTAACCATTTATGTTCTTAATTTCAATCTATCCTTTTTGTTTTATGAGATATTAAACATCAAAATGGGTCCGGGACTTTATAAACACCCTGTATATATATATATATATATATATAGTAAGCCTATTGCAAAAATGCCAAAACCTGCCAACTTTCATACTTCCCGAGAATGGATTTTTCCAAGTTAGTAGAAATACACTTACAGTAAAACAATCTTTCTCAAAAATATATTTATATTTTGATCAGATTGAAAATCGCTATGGTAGAGACCATTATGATTGCATTGTATTTATTGTAATTATTGTGTATATGTTGTGGTAGTGAAACTCATAATTATTATTATAATTCAATAGGTTTAATGAAATAACACGAGTTTCGCTACCACTTTAAATATGATAATAAAATCTTCCGGGAAAACCAGAAGAGTTGGCAGCTACGTAAATTGTTCCGCTTAGTGTTTTCTTAAAATATCGAAACTTAAGTTGCCTTTAGTTTAGTATTTTCAATTATTAATAATTTTTCGACCACTACTTATTAAAATTTCGAAATGATATAAAATGCAACTTTCTTGCATTTATTTCGTGATGACTCTTTTGAAGAGTTGGCTAAAGTTTGAATATAAAATATTCAAACTTGTAATTACCTTCAGAAGTATTTTATTGTTGGTGTTTAGAATATATTAAATTAAATTAAAAAAGTAAATTTAAATAAACTTTTGTAAGAATATAAATTCAGCCGAAGTAGAAAATTATTAAAAATACTATTATTTTTAATAAATTAATACCTTGTGCAATGTTTATTAATCCAACAGTTGAAAAAAAAAATTTCTTAACACTAACTGATTTTCAACTTCAAAATATTTTTTATTAATATTTCAGTCCATTATTAATATTCTTAATCTAAAAAAACACATTTCACTCACAAAAAAAAAAATATCAATCGTTTTCAAATGTTCATTTGTATGTTTAAATTTTAACGAAATTTTACCCAGTAAAATATTTTGTTTTTAATTTGTTTTAATTACAGGATTTACTTCCGATTTTTAATAACCGAAAGATTATTTAGTGAAAGGATTATGTTAGTCCATATTTTAAAAGTCCTATGGTTCTTAATTCCAATATGCATTTATTTTTCCAATAGAAAATTTTCATTTTTAATTTAATTTATTAAAACGCATTCATATTGTATGTTGCATCTTATTGAATTTTTTTTAATTTATTTAAAAATGTCTCATAAATGATGTAAAATATTGCTTCTCAAAGAAAAAAAATTTCAACATATTATTAGACATTACATTCTCGATTATGTGAAAATTTTAGGAGAAGTTATTTTATAAAACATAGTGCCATTTTAAATTTTGAAAGTGATAACTTTTCCAATGCTTCCTTATTCAATTAATTTTCCAATATAAAATGCTCCTTTTTGAATCTTAGGCTATATTAAAATGATTTTAAATTATTTTATTAATTAAAATTATTATTTAAATTTTTAATTTTTATCTAAATTATAATTATATATTTTATTTAGGAAGAAAAACATATAATGTATATATATCAATTAAAATTTTTAACTACTTTGGACAAACGGAAATAATTTTTTAAAATTATATTCAATTTTAAAATTTAATTCTTAAGATAAAGTTAGAATCCGAGGAACTTTCTTATTTATTATTCATTGCAAATATAAAACAAAACCTAAAGTAGCGAATAAAGATAAATACACTTTTAAAAAATGAATATAAAAAAAAGAAATAGTAAACTCAAAAGTCGAATATCAGTCATTGATTTGTTCTTTTTTTTCATTGAAAGATGAACCCCAGTTAAAAAATTTCCTGGCATTATGAAACATATTAAATTCAATTATCTCTGAACACTTGTCTTAATTATCTTAAATGTTCCTTCAATTATCTTGGTAAATCCTGTTCAATTATCGACGAAGGTTTTCCTAAATTTCAGCAAAATATTAATTAAAATTAAGCACTTTAATTAAAGTAATTTGAATTTCATATATAAATTCACTCTCACAACTTAAATATAATCTGTTAGAATACTATATCTTCAAACCATTCAAGAATAAGATATCATAAACAACAAGCCAACCATACTTAAAGATACTCTTATAATTGTTAATTATTAAAAGTATAATTACGCCATGAAAAACAGTGCTATTAATTCAATTTTATTCGATAATTATAACGTAGAAAACGATTTCTAAAAGAATAAGAAAGAAAATAATAATTTTTAATTGCAAACTCTTAAAATTAAGAAGTTCTATTGTACTTATATAATTTTCAAAATATTTGGTAATTAGTTTGGTAATTAAGAGTTAGAACCACAAAAGCTTTTTTCTAATTTTTTGTGTATCATCTCAAGTTATTCTTTTCAAATTACTTCCTTAAAAAACTCTTAATGATATTCTATCACAATAATTTCTGAATCTCCCTTGTAAAGGAGATTAATAAACTAATATTTTCTTTAGCTGTTAATGTTTCCCAGAAACATTCAATAACTTACTACAGTCAATAATTTTAGGGTGAAATTTTTTACCCTAAAAATTTTTTACATTTTTTTCCCTCTAAGTACAACCATTTTATTTTTCTATTAATGCAATAAATGAAATGTAGATTTAATAACAAAATTGGGTATTTTCATTATCATAGTATTTCCTAAGTTATTATAGCAACATGAAGTAGTTTTCCCGTTCGTATGGTAACGAACGATTAATCGGAAATTCTATTTTTCAGTTCTTACAACCACACATTCAGTAAAAAAAAACCAAACGGAAAAGTAAATTTAACCGAATAAACGGTTTTTATGCCATGCTAAGTCATGATAAAATTTCCGAATTTCACCACATTTACCAAATTTTATAACTTATTATAAAATCATTACCAAAGCGCTTCGGTATAAATTGCCGAGCTTTTTGGTGTTCCCATTGAGACAGAAACATGGTAAACTTTACCATATCCTGGTAGTTTTGACCACGCTTTCTTCTCAGTGTACCTTTATAGAAGAGTGGTAAGGCATTCATTCCGAAACTAATTGAATATTTTCCACCATTTAGTTATTAAATATCGTTTCGAAATATTGCAGATATATCGTTTCAGGTCGATATTCAGATTTATATCATACTTATAGATTATGGTAAGAGCGAATGTTGTGTTTAACCAATATATGTTTAAAAAATAAAATAATTGAGTTTTCAATCTTTATTTGCTTTGAGTAAAGGTTAATGCAGACCGGCCTGTGCAGGGGGCAGCGAACTGTTCTCGCATCAGAAAGGTTCTGGGTTCGAATCCCGGGCAAGGCATGGATGTTTCTTTCTCTCTGTGTGTGTTCTATGTCCTTTCTCCTTTTCGTGTGTGAATGTGATCCGCTCTATAAACGGGTTTGTGGTTGAGTGAATGGTGTGGCCTAAGTCTAATTCTTGGCCATAGATGGCGCCACTGAAAAACAAGAACAATCGCACCCCCTCTGCCTAAACGACAAAAAAAAAATAATAAAGGTTAATATGAAACACAAAGGATTTAAATTACATTTAATAAAAACTGCATTTAAGTGTGTATCAGAACTATAACTGTAACTGAACATTCATTGTATTACAAATCCTTATTAAATCTATATATTTCCCTAAACAATCTGCCGGGATATCCTAGTTGACAGGGCGCTGGACTCGCGTTTGTGAGAACGGTAGTTCGAATTCAGCTGGCTGAAGACTCCCCGTAAAGTAAATGGTGACCGGTAGACGTTAAATCTGTCGTGTCGCAAAGTCCTCCATGTTTCCATAACAAATCAAAACCTTTTGGGGTACTGAATTGGAGATTTATCATTCTCTGGTTCAAACCAAGATTACAATCGATGGATAAAGGAATAGATGTATGAATGGGTCCGCCCTATAAACGGGTGTGACGTATGGGTGAGGCAGAAGTCAAATTCTTAGTCATAGATGGAACCACTGGAAAACAAGAAAAATCGCACAGACTCTGCCATAATGGCTGATGACAACAACTAAACATTTAAATTGATGAAATAGTTCACATTTTTAATTAATTTTCTATCAAACAATTAATCTTTTACCTTTTGTTTGTTTTTGGCTATTTTAATAATTATTCAGCACATTTTATATTTTTTTTTTTATTTCAATTACAAAGGTAGAAAATTGTTTAACTAATTGGTAGCGAATTTAATTTAAGTTAGTATGAGCATCCTACTGATTATAATAGATTTCCGGAGTTCTTGGGCAGTAATAGTTTTAATAATTTTTTTTTCTTAATTGAGTATCTGAATTTTGAAAATAAATTAAATATAAAAACTTAAAATAATAGAAAAGAAATTTTAAAAAACTTCGTCACACACTTAAATATTAACATTATCGCTAACTTGCTTTAAAACTGAAAGAAAGAATACATCTTTTTTAGTTTTGCGGGAACTAATTGTGATATCAAGAATAGATTTATAGAATAAACGTTTGCTATTGTACACTTTGTCACTGGGCCCATATTCAAAAGGTCATGGGTTCGATCCCTGCCGGCCGAAGACTCCCCGTGTAGTAAATGGTGACTGACGTACGTTAAATCAGTCGAGTCGCAAAGTCCTCCATGTTCCCATAATAAATCCTATCTCTGGGGCTACTAATCCATGAGTTTCCTTGTCTTCTGGATTGGGTTCAAAATTACAAGGCTACGGAGTTGAACATTAGTAGTCGTAAATCCGAAATTGAGTCGGCTGTTCAGCGGTTTTAAAATAAAATATAGTATAGTACACTTTTAGCAACACTTTTTCACCACTGAGCGATGGCTCAGTGGTGAAAGCACTAAACTGACATTGTGAAGAACAGGGGTTCGAACCCCAGTGGCGACTTGAAATACACCCATCTTCATATCGATGAATATCAGCTTGACTTAATGCGACCGGTGGGCAGTGCTGACCACCTAGCCACAATCATGACGTTAGTCACAAAATTATGTAGCTTTAACACTTTAGCTTTATTCAGTCACACTTTTATTTAACACTTAAGCTTTATGTAGTCACAAAATTATGCAACTTTTCACCATGAACCCCGGCCCTCAATATTTTGTTGCGGGAATGCTATATATATATATATATATATATATATATATATATATATATATATATATATATATATATATATATATATATATATATATATCGCTAAGCAAAAGAATAAAATTAGTTTTTCTACAAGGTGAAAAAAAAGTGATTTTTATAAATGTTTAAAAATAAAGGAAAAATGTGGTTAATTCCTTTTATAAACTTCGAGTGAAAGTTTACAAAGTATAATAAGAAAAATAAAAAATTAACAATATTTTACCGAACATTGTGCATCAGCCCTTTAACACAGAAAGTTTAATAAACATATTTTTCATAATTTTTCAATATTTTGTATGTAATTTAGTTCAAAATATACTAAAAATATTTTTTTTAGCCTTTTAATAATTTATGATCATGAAATAATGGATGAAACACCGGTGTCTTTTTCTGCGTTAAAGATAAAATCTACCAAACAATTTTTTTTCTAATTTACACTTATTTGCTGTTATTCAGATTTAAGAGAAACAGTTATTCATCATTGAAATTTCTTTAATTTACAAAATCAATTATTGATAAATTTTTGAATATGAATGGAAAAAAAAAATTAAAACTACTTTTTTTTTATATTTTATATTTCAGCACAAATATATTTCCGAGAATCTAACAGATTTTTTTAGTAACTATTAGACTGTTTTTTATAATTAAAAAATAACAGAATATATTTTTTCTTATAATTAAAGCTTTAGAAAAAAATTCATAAAAGGGACACTGGTATCCCATCTGCGTCAAAGGGTTAAAAAAGAAAGAAAAATATGATTATTATTTTTTATAAAACATTGAAAGAAAGGTTTCTGAACTGTAAGAAGAAAAATAAAATATTAACATTATTTTACGAAACATTGTACCTTGATTTTTGTACGTTTAGTCATGCATTAAAATAATTTCCAGAAAAAAAATCCCAACTATATATAAGCAATTGGATTTTTTTGAATTAGTTTACTTTAAAAGAATTATATCATAACATTTAAAAAAGGGAATTAAACAAAAATTTCATAAAAATAGTAGTAAAACTAGAAGTTATTCATTTAGTCATGAAAAAGTCATTTGCTCTTAATATCTATAAATCCTTTTTATAAAAAGAAACGCTTAAAAGCTAAACACTACATTACAACCGCATCATAGGATCATTTTCTTAAGATACATCCATTGGGACTCCTCCTAACACCCATCCTCATCCTTTGATAACAAAAAAAAAGAAAGAACACAGGGATGAGATGATGTAAAGAAGGCGGAGTTGAGATGTCACTCAAGTGCCGCCTTCTGGAATCTCTATTGGTGGAAGATCTTTTTAATGAAACACTTTTCAACTTGAGCATCTGTCAACACTCTGTACCGAATACATCTCCGCACCTCATTCACCCAGTCAACAAACAAGGCGTCAAAGACAACGACACTTACAATATACTTAACCAATATTCTCAAGAATGTTTTCAAAGATTTAGAATCAACATCCATTGGATTAGCCACAAATAAAAACGTCCAGTTAAAAAAGTTTTGGAATAAACACTCTTGGATTACTTTTGAAAAGTTGAATGATCTGCTCAGAATGAATGTTTTGAGCTGATATTTTTTGTGTGTTTGGTAATTAAAAGTAAACCAAAATGGTTGATTTTGGAGCAGCGCAATATGGAGACAATACAAAACGGTTTACAGTTAGTCATTTGTTGGATTTGCCGAGAAATGGTTGTTGTTTTATGCAGGATCAACCTCAACCTCTTCCTCAACAATTAGATATTGAGGATGGTGACAGGACAGAAGGTAGGTATATTTAACCTCTTAACAAATAACTATTTTATGTCCTAGAAATTTAGAAATACGACAAATTTGTTAAAGATTCTAAGTAATTAAATATAAAAGTAGTTCTTTTTTTTTCAAATATATATAGATTGGTATATTTAATCACTCAGCAATCACTTAACAAATAAACTCAATTGTCATAGAAATTTAGAAATACAACAAATCTTTTTAAGATTCTAAGTAATTAAATATAAAAGTAGTTATTTTTTTTTTTTCAAATATATATAGGTTGGTATATTTAATCACTCAGCAAAAGGTAACCTCTCAACAAATAAACTCTTAATTACCAAACTAATTACCAAATATTTTGAAAATTATATAAGTACAATAGAACTTCTTAATTTTAAGAGTTTGCAATTAAAAATTATTATTTTCTTTCTTATTCTTTTAGAAATCGTTTTCTACGTTATAATTATCGAATAAAATTGAATTAATAGCACTGTTTTTCATGGCGTAATTATACTTTTAATAATTAACAATTATAAGAGTATCTTTAAGTATGGTTGGCTTGTTGTTTATGATATCTTATTCTTGAATGGTTTGAAGATATAGTATTCTAACAGATTATATTTAAGTTGTGAGAGTGAATTTATATATGAAATTCAAATTACTTTAATTAAAGTGCTTAATTTTAATTAATATTTTGCTGAAATTTAGGAAATCCTTCGTCGATAATTGAACAGGATTTACAAAGATAATTGAATGAACATTTAAGATAATTAAAATCAAAATGCTTTTAAGTATACTTTTCAAGTTAAAAAAAAAAGCAAGTTTAATATAATATTGCATACATTTTTAAACCTCTTACTTCAGCAAAAAGAAAAAATTTTACAGATAAATAAATATAGAAAATGATATTATGATGTGATAAAACATTTTAACAATTATAAATTGAACTATTTAAAAATTAAAAACAAATTAATTAATATTGTGTAACATTTGCATGACAAAAATTGAGAAAATTATTTTCAAGATAAAATGTCAACTTTTTCAAATATACAGTATTATACAAATATATATATTTGTACGAACTTTTCATGATAGCTGATGACGTTAAATATATTATATTTATTTATCTGTTTCTGTAAGGATTAATGCATTTGGGTCTACCACTGTTAATAACTTAAAGTGTTTGTATACAGTAGGCTAAACCCTCTGAACACATAAAAAGCCAATATTACTTTGTAATTTTTTCAGAAACTCGATAATTTCATCATTTCATTATTCAAAATTATTTTGAATGAACACGACATTACGCTTCTCTATAATATATTTATAACATAAGTATATAATATATTAATATTCCCTATAATATATCCCTATAATATTCCTAACATAACACAAGTTGTCAAGAATAAAAAATATCAAATTACAATTATCGAATTTCCTAAATTTCCAAGCACCTTTTTTCATAAAATTACTTTATACTCTGAGAAAAAAGTATGGTTATAGCTAGCAGAATATGGTAAAATTTACCGTATTTTGGGTTCTATGAGAACGCTAAAAAGCTGAGTAGTTCTTACCGAAAAGCTCTGATAATGATTTTGGTAAAATTTACTATAAGCTATGATTTTATAATATGTCATAAAATTTCGTAAATGTGGTAAATTTTGGCAATTTTATCATGATTCATTAACACATGACATAAAGACCATTTATTCGATTAAATTGGCTTTTCAATTTTTTATTTCTTACTAAATGGGTGGTAATAATAACTATAATTTTGAAAACTAGAATTTCCAGTAAACCGTTATCATACGAACAGAATAATTGCAAAAATAAATGGTTTAAATACTGTTTATTTTGGTTTTATTAATCAGAAATATATTTTTTTGCCAAAATTGTAATTAACATATAGTACGATAATATGAATCATCATAAAAAAAATCATTACATTATTTGACTTGAAATTTTACTGATTCTTATCATTTTACTACTTGCTATCGTACACTGAGATAAAAAAAAAAGTTTAGTGAAAACTACCAGAATATGGTAAAATTCACAGTGTTTCTGGCTCTATGGGAGAACCAAAATGTTCGATATTTTTTACCGAAGCGCTTTGGTAATAATTTTGGCAAAATTAACAATAAAATGTGGTTATTTTATCTGTGATTAAATTTGGTAAACGTGGTAAAATTATTCGGTTAAACTTACTTTTCTTTTTTGTATTTTTTTCTAAATGTGCGGATATGAAAACTATAATTTAACTTTGAAAACCAGAATTTCAGGTGAGTCATTACCGTAAGAACGGAAAATTTATCAAAGGAATTATTTAAATATCGTATATTTTATTTCTATTGTTTTCTTTTTTAAAACAAAATCGAAAACGTCATTAGCATAAAGTAAGGCAATTTCAATAGAATTTCTTTCTTCCTCTAACCTGGCATTGGCTACGATGACTTATTTCAATTTAATTCATTTGTTTGTAGAAACAAGTTTCAGAATTTTGTTTCATCTGTACCATATGTACAAATCTTGATATCAATTTCAAATTTTAGGCAGGATTATGTTTCAAATGCAAATTTTTGTATTTGCGCAAACACTTTCGCTTAAATTTCTCCCTTTTCTAGGTCTTTCACATTTTTAGTAGATAAAAACTTGTGATTAATATAGATGAGATAAGAGGAATTAAATTCCCAAGTTTGCTCTGTGAGATTCATAGTTTTAACTCATACGTGTATTACACGAATTTCGATCTTTAAAATTACAATTTTAACTTTATATTAGAAGTAGTGACATTTTAGAAATAAATCCAACAAACATTGAGTTTATAACAGAAAACATGACTAAATTTTAACGTTCTGAAACGAATTTTATTTCAAAAATATACGCCATACACAGAAAAAACAATTATGTTAAAATTACCGTACTGTATGGTAATTGGTTATATTAATTGGTCGTAAAATTTAGTAATTTTTCCATGATACCTTAGAGCATGGCATAAAAAACATTTTTTCGATCAAATTTACTTATCTGTTTTGTGTATTTTTTTTTCTAAATGTGCGGTAATGAAAATTGAAAATTTGAAAACAAAAATTTCCGGTAAACCATTACCATAAAATATTTTACAAATCGGTTGAAATGAAAATATTTTACAAATCGGTTAATTTAGGCAAGAGAAGAGAAACTAAATTCCCAAGTTATCATTGCGAGATTTATAGTTTTAACGCACAGATGTTTTACATGAATACCGATCTTTTAAATGGTACATTCAACTTTATATTTGAAGCAGTGACATTTTAGAAAGAAATTTAGCAAACAACGAGTTTATAACATTTAACGTAACTAAAATTTTAACGTTATTAAAACCAATAAAGAATTTAACTTCAAAAATTTACACCGAGAATTTACATGGCGGAAAAAATCCAACTAAAATTACCGTGCTGTATGGTAATGACATATCTGCTTAAATGAACCATAATTGTGGTTAATGAAACCAAAATATATGGTATTTAAACCATTCATTTAGTAAAATCATAAAATCGAAAGTTTGATGATATTTAAAATTTAATGAATGCAAATTTATAAAATAAGTTTTGTAGTAAATTGTTTGCAACTCTTAAATAAAATACTCAATTCTTAAGTATTTATGTAGCCAAATGAAGTTAGAAGAAAAAACTGGTTTTAGTTCTTAATGAACTGCGAAAAAGATTGATTAATTGATTTTTCCAATTTTTTGTCAATTTAGGGATATCCGGAGATAGTATGTACATTGAGAAAAAAAGTAAGGTTAAAACTAACTAGCTTTATGAGAACATCAAAAAGATCGGCAATTTTTACAGCAGTGCTTTGGCAATGATTTCGATATAATTTAACAATAAAATATGGTTTTATAATATGTAATAAAATTTGGTAATTTTATCATGATACCTTAGAACATGGGATAAAAATCATTTATTCGGTTAAGTTTACTTATCAGTTTTGTATTTTTCACGAAATGTGTGGTAATAAGAATTATAATTTGAGGACCAGAATTCCCGGTAAGTCATTAAAATATTAACGTAAAAAATACGAAGTAAATGATTTAAATTCCTCATATTTTGGTTTTATTAACCCTGTTTTTTTATTACTAGAAATGTCATTACTATACAGTACGGCTGTTTTCTCAGAATATTTTTCTCCGTGTACTAATCTTGCATGGATACTATATGTTAAATAATATGGTTTAAATAATATGGTTTCGAATACCTTATATCACGCTTTTTCAGAGAACGTTAAAATTTCTAGTAATAATTATATGTTCAAAATATTTCAACACAAATGCAAAAGGTGTAAATAATGTTCCCAGGGGGATTTAATTTTCATATAAGCAGGCTTTCTAAAATAACGAATCTGTTTTGATCTTTGTTAATAAATTAATTGTTTTCATAATTTAAGTAGCTGAATTGAGAGATTAAGTATTTTAGCAATAGTTTTTAAGAAAAATCATTAAATTAGTTGGATTAGATTTCAATTAAATCTAAATCAATTTGAGCCTACTTATCCACGCTCAAGTCAGCCTTTTTGACTGTTATGGAACTAATTGTATTCCATGATTGCGTGCACCATATGTTCCATAGCATGATTTATTTAAGAAAATTTGTTGATCATATTTATACTTGATTTCTTTAATTATATCACTGTAAAAAAGGGTTTCTCAAAATTGAGCGAAAATGTGTCAAAATAGTTTTGTTGATCAAACAAAAAAATTTGTTGATCATATTTATACTTGATTTCTTTAATTATATCACTGTAAAAAAGGGTTTCTCAAAATTGAGCGAAAATGTGTCAAAATAGTTTTGTTGATCAAACAAAAAAATTTGTTGATCATATTTATACTTGATTTCTTTAATTATATCACTGTAAAAAAGGGTTTCTCAAAATTGAGCGAAAATGTGTCAAAATAGTTTTGTTGATCAAACAAAAAAATTTGTTGATCATATTTATACTTGATTTCTTTAATTATATCACTGTAAAAAAGGGTTTCTCAAAATTGAGCGAAAATGTGTCAAAATAGTTCCAAAACAAATATAATCGAATAAAAAAAACAAGGTATTTTGGCACGTTTTTGTTCATTTTTAAGAAACTTTTTATAATTTTACACGATTCAGAATTGGCATATAATTTTTTCTTTTTTTAAAACATCGATTCTTTTTTTAAACAATGATTTTATTATATAAAGCACATTGTTTGCCATATTTAAAATACAAAACGGATAATGATTTTAAAAATTAATTGTTTTTATTGTTAGTAGAAACCTGATTAATTTGTTTATTTATAAAGAAAAACCATTCACATTATTAACATAAATTAAAATAATGTTTACATTTAATCACTGAAGCAAAGAATTCACTTGTAAGTAATTTGATGATTTTTAATTTAATATTGTAAAACAGACTGTGTTTTAAATCATGTTAAAATTAGAAAAATGAATGGAAATTTGAGTTAATAATTTTTTTACTTGAACTCTTAATTCTTTAAATTTTAAATCTTAATTCTTTAATATTTTTATATAAGAGCTGGCAAATTAAAACCTTAAGGTATTATAAAATTAATGTTTATTACATTATATGTTATTATATGCTACCAGAAAAAGAGTTAGAACTGTAGCAATTCTAACAATTATATCATTAATAAAAATGAAATCATATGGAATATTGCAATGCGATACAATTTACTATAGTTATTTTGAGATCAAAAGTTATATAATTCTTATTCGATAATTTTAAATTTTTTTGAAAATGATAAATTAAAAATCTGATATTTTTCATGGGCATTCTTACAAAATGTCACCCTCTCCACTTGAATTAAGCTAAAAAAAATTAATAAAATGAAATTCAAATTTTTTAATATTGCCTAAAAACTATTTTCTTAGTTTGAATTTTTGTCAAGAAAGTTCTTTCTTGACAAAAAAAAAAGTATTTTATTAAAAGTACTTTCACTTTCGGCTTAATTTTTATTTTTTTTCCTAATAAAATGACGAAAATAACGGTAAATTTTTTACACAGTTCTAAAGTTCATTTTAGATGAGTTTTCCGAAAACTTTTGTTTAAAAATTATAGTTCTTATTACCAAATATTTAGTAAAAAAATACAAAACTGAAAAGCGAATTTTACCGAATAAATGGTTTTATACCATGCACTAAGATATCAAGATATAATTACTATATTTTGCCTCATTTTAAAAAAATTATCCCATATTTTAAAAGCATATTTTATTGTTAATTTTATTAAAATCTTTACTAAAGCGCGTCAGTCAAAATTACCAAGCTTTTTGATTGTCCCATAAAGTCAGAAAAACGGTAAAATTTTGCATACTTTGATAGTTTGGATCATACTTTTTTTCTCAGTGTAGAATATTGTAACATTTTTAACATAGCAAGAAAATTAAAAAACTTATTAATATTCAATTTTTATTGAAAAAAATCATTACATATTCTTTAATATTTGGAAGTATAAGTTTTATTGAAAAATTAATTAATCAATATTTTCACGATTTATGAAATTTACTTTTTTTTAAATTTATGTATATAAAAGTTATCATATGGTATTAAAATATGACTAAAACTATTAAAGATAGAAAATGTTTTACATTTTTATTGAATCGACTTATTTTGAATTTATTAAATTTTTACCTGCGAGAACTTAAGAAACTTTGTTTGATAATACACACAACTTTTTACAAATTAATAATATCAATGCAGTTTACAAAAACATTTTTTTTTATTTAAGTAAAACAAATTGTGAGAAATCTGACATAATTTAAAGCTACGAATAATAAAATAATGAAAAATATTTATTTTTTCTTAATTTTTCAATCTCACAATTTTACACAGCTTATAAAAATATACATTGTATTCTTTTTAGTTTAATTTTAAAAAAAGAATTGCCGTAATTCTGATCGTTAAACAATTAAAATTGGGCATAATGTCAGCATATCTATTGTTATTATTATTTTTAAATCCTAATTATCTGTCTCTTTTTTATTATCATGCAAAAACAATTTAACATCTAAAAATATAGGGGGCTAAATTTAACTTTAATAAACTAATTTTAAGTACTACTTGAATTTTTATCATACGCTAATATTAAACCATGTAACTAAACTAAAATAAGGCAAACCAAATTATCATTAAAGCTATAACAATGACCCTCGTGGTACATTGATTTACTTAAAAACGAAAAGAAAAAAGTTTAATATTTAAAAAAAAAGTAAAAAAGTAATTTAAAAATACATATACATTTCTTCCAAAATAATTTCAAATTTTTTTCTTGGGCAAAAAGACCTATGTTACTACAACTATTTCAGTTGTTAATGATATTTATCGAATTTTAATAAATCAATTGATTTCAAATTAAGGGAAAAATTATTTAAATGGTACATGATGAAAAAATAAAATTTTATTGCGTTTTAATGCTTAAAATGAGAAAAATATTTAAATTAATTAAAAACTAAATTATTTTTAAATAAAATAACTTTTTATTACTAATTCATGAAAAATCATTGTTATGTTTCCTCCATCAGTTTCAAATGCAATTTAAATGTTTAGAAAATAATACACAAAAAGATAAACAAAATAATTTAATCAAACTAATAAAAAATCAGTTACATGTAATTATAACTAAAATCGAACATTCGTTTCTTTTCAAAGAAAAATAAACAAAATTTAAATCTAAATAATCAAAGCAATATTTATCGTTATTTTAGATACCTTACCGTCCTATAGATTGAAATCGATTAAAATTGCATTGCGTGCTGAATTGAAAATATTTTTATTTCTATTCATATTTCTCTTTAAAATACTAATTTCTATTTAATTTCTATTTCTAACAAATGAGTTTTCAAAATTGAATAAAAAGGAAAATGTAACATTAATTTTATTTATGAGAAATGGCAAAAATTTTTAAATATAATTATAAAATTTTAAATCCTTGTACTATAAAAACTTCAGGATCAATTTACGATAAAAAAATATTGGCAACAATTTCCATGAAGTCTATTTTGTTGTAAAATAAATTTTACAATAAAAGCTACTCGCGTAATTTTTACGGTAATATTTATTGAATTTCGATAATTTCACAGTTAATATTACTGTAAAAATTCTAATTTATCAGTTCGAAAAATATTGATTTTAAGGTAAAAGGTACTGGAAGGCCAGTACTTTTTACCGTAATTTGATTCGGGATTTTTTGCAGTTTGCAAACATTTTAGAAATTAAAATAACGCTTTTGTTTTCCATTTTCGAAAGCTAATCCTCTTCACGCAAAGTTTATTTTATCAATAGTCAGTATAATAAACAGTAATGTAAATATTTATAAAATTTTACTTTGTTTTATTAACTCTGCATGTGTATTTTTCTTTGGAAATACATATTTCCTATATTTCAATTAAACTTAAGATTTTAGCGGTAAATACATTTTTATTGGTAACTCTTCTCGGTTAGAAAAGATCATACAGAAAAATATAAATATTTAAACTCTTTATATTTTCTCTTTCTTTATTCTGTAAAAAAAAAATTCACTCCCCCAAATCGTAACTATTTCCTCTAATGTGATGTAGTTACAACTATAAATAATTTTAATAAAAATGATTATAATGGTTTTAAGTAGAATTTCACGTTAAGTTCAATTTTTGTTTGGAAATTTAGATTTTCTATGCTTTAAATAAGTTTTAGTTTTTTGTCGCAAACACTTTTTAAAGGTCAGTACTTTTCGTATCAAAAAGATATTTAAAATTTTTAATTGATTTATGGTTAAAAGATCATAATATATTTAAATAAAAACACGTTTAAAATGTTTTCTATTTCTTTTCGGTAAAAATTTAACCATTCTTTCAAATCCTGTTTCTAACTATATGGGACAAAGTTTCAATATAAACATGCATATCACTCAAAATAATAACAATGATTTCGCATGCAATTAAAAGTAACAATTGGTGGATTTTCAAATACCACAAATCGTAAAACACGCCTGAAATAATCCAAAATTATTCCCTACATTTATGAATGCACAAAACATATTTAAAAATATTTTCTTTTATTAAACATTTTTTCCATCATCTAAAAAACCATCAGGATTAACTAATTTCCTTTCTTTTGCTTCTTTTATATTTTCACTTATTAAGCGAAATTAAAAATATATATATACATAAAGAATAAAAAAAGATAATATCTTTGTAATATAAAAATTAAAAAACAGTTTAACAAAACGAAGCAAAAAATTATTAGTTTTAATAAATAAAATTCAAAATTCTGTAATGAAGACATAATTTTAGTTTAAAACAAGATAAAAGAAATTAATAAAAAGTAAATAAAAAAAATTAAATAAAACCCTATTGAGTTATACTTTTACTAAAAATACTTTTTTATAAGAATGAAATCATTTTCAAAATCTTATAAATCATTTCTATTTCCATTATTACTTCTTCATTCTAAAATAAAAACTACGATACCACAGTCGTTCTAAAATCACTATTTGTTTGTTTATTCGTATTTCGTGAAATTTATAATCATGAAATACGAATTTTTCATGAAATATGTTCATGCTAATGCTAAAATGACACTAATCTAAAATTATTGTTTTCCGATGTCATATAATAATTGCTTCGATTTGAACTTTTATTAAAGGTAGTTAAGTAACAATTCATTTTTTTCAAATACGCATAAAAATTTATATTAACATACGCATAATTAATATACGCATAAATTTATGTTATTATAAGCATAAAAGTTTAAAAAAAAACTTAAATCTATTTCGTTATTAAAACCATTTGAAAAATCTTTATCTTTTGTACATTATTACAATTCATATTAGTTATAAAATAAAGTTAGACCATTAAAACTATCTATAAAATTAAAAATGAATACCAAAATATTATATAATACTATAACAATATTTTAGAGAATTAAGCAAAAGAAACAACAAAAAAAAAACTGTATGATAACCTACATAATTTAATTCTTGCATACTAAATATTTAATTTTTAGAAAGTTGCTATTAACATCTTATGTTTTTTTAAATTAAAGAAACAAATATAAATAAAGCGTTAAAAACAAAAGTAAAAAAAGAAATTAAAGTTTACTAATATCAAAATGCTAATAAATTCTTAAAAAATCCTGTTTTATTAAATTTCAAAATAACTTAAAACAATTTCTGATTAAAGTTTAAAGATATTTATTTATAAATGCAGCACAATAAGTTGGTGCTGAAGTCGAAAATTTTTATTAAATATTATATTTAATTAATATATTTAATTAAATTTTAAATTCATTACAGTGATATTATTGGATGTTCTTTAATAAGCTGAATAATTTCATTTGTTTGAATGTAACTCATTAAAAAATTAGTTTAATAAAAATTTGAAAAATATTTATGTATCTTTCATTAGAAGATTCTCGTTTCATTAATTATTTTATACCATATTTTAAAGTAAAATTTAAGAAAGTGTAATGAGAAAAAAAGTATGTTTTAGTAACTATCAGCACATGGTAAAATTTACCTTATTTCTGGATATATAGGAACATCAAAAAGCATGACAATTTTTACCGAAGTTCGTTAACAATGACTTTTGATAAAGTAAGCAATAAAATATTATTTTATTTTCATGCTGTTTGGTTGTTAATTTAGTAATTTCATAATGATTCCTTAGAGCATGGCATGAAAACCATTTATTCGGTTCAATTTACTTTTCAATTTTGCATTTTTACTAAATATGCGTGGTAATAAGAACTATAATAATTTATTAAACCTGAATTTCAGATAAACCATTACCATATAACAGGAAAAATTACTAATTGGAAAAAAAATCCATTAAATCCGTAAAACCCATTTTTATCACAAAATTCCATGCCCTTATTTTTACAGTTATGCTCATATAATTTCAGTGATCCAGTGATTTTTCAGTAAATATAACTATAAAAATTACGGCATATTAGATTTTTTTTTCCCTAAAATTTTACGGTAAAATGTGAATTATATGGTAAAATGTAATGACTTCCTGAGTGCTGGTACTTTTTACCTCAATTTGATTCAGAAATTCTTACAGTGATAACAGATTGATTAGGTATTTCAATAAATTTACTCGTTACTTAATATTTGAATAAGTCTGAGCATAAGATAAAAGGAGAAGACTTTTTTTGGCAAAGGTGCGAAATTTTACATTTATGTTAAAAAAACAAAATTTAAATCTGATCTCATTATAGAGAGGTAAACATTTTAATTGTTTATTTAAGTAAAGAGAAAGAATAAATAAGCTTTTCATTTTCTTTTTTCAAAAAATAATCAAAGGGAAATAAAGAAAATCTACATAAGGCTTAGTCTAATTAAATAAAAAAAAATGAGTTTCTGTATTAATTTAATAATATGGATATAATTTTCCTTCCAATTCGACGGAATGTTCCAAGTCAATAAAAATTTACATAAAAGTATTAAAAAAAACTATTTTAAAAAGCAGAATTTTCCGAAGGAAACTGTATTAGAGAAATAGTAAGCTTAACAACAGAAAAATACTCGTTTCTACAAAAATTTCATCAACAAACCTTATTTGGAAAAAAGTTTATTGAGGTTTTAAAAAAATCACGTTAAATGCCTGATCTCGATTGATAACGTAAAGTACGAAATAATAATCGCCATCGTTCAAATTAAAATCATTAGTTGAAAAGCATTTATCATTAAAATTCATAATCATTTAATTTGAAATCATTATGGTTACGGTTTAGTTAAAAATCATTATTTATCAATCATTAGCCTAAAAATGATACTTTACTGTGGTTAAAATTATTTAATCCTAAAATTTTAATATTCTTAATTCATAAGATTTTTAAAATATATCATTATTTTCACACAGTTTTTCTATTTTATGGAAATTTTTGGAATTCATACTTACTCTCACGGCTCAAAAGATTTGAACAAAAATAATAATTTTTTGTTGCATTTTGAAACATTTAAAAAAAAGTAGGGCAGAGTTGGGCAAAGCCAAGTGAATAAACCCAAGATCCGGCATTTTTAACTAAACTAATGCTACCGGTTATCATAAATCAAATTGAACTAATTAAAGACAGACACCATGATATTTGGAGATGCATGAAAAACAGAGTAAGCTAGTTGTTTATCAATGCCAGCGCTTTTAAAAAGCACTTTAGAAAAGTTGTGATTTTTACTCTTTCAACTTAATTTTTAGCTTATAATAGCATAAATATTTATCTTGTGTGAATTAAACACCTTATTACCCCTCTTTTGAGCCTTTGTTTTCAATTATTTAAACAGTTTTATTCATCATGCTTATAATATGCTAAGCGGTTTTTTTTTTCTGTTAAATGGCGATGTTTTTATTATGCTAAGCCTTTTTTTCTGATAAATGGGGATGTTTATAATATTGTGCTAAGCCTTTTTTCTGTTAAATGGCGATGTTTATAATATGCTAAGCTATTTTTTTCTGTTAAATGGAGATGTTTATAATATTATGCTAAGCCTCTTTTTCTGTTAAATGCCGATGTTTATAATATGCTAAGCTATTTTTTTCTGTTAAAAGGAGATGTTTATAATATGCTAAGCCTTTTTTCTGATAAATGGAGATGTTTATAATATTATGCTAAGCCTTTTTTTCTGTTAAATGGCGATGTTTATAATATGCTAAGCTATTTTTTTCTGTTAAATGGAGATGTTTATAATATGCTAAGCCTTGGCAATGTTAGATAAATGGCGATGTTAAATAAAACTGGGTGTTTTTCAATCGATGCATGCGCGAGTAGTTATATTTTGTCATAATTCTGTAGGGTTGAATTAAGGGTCAAAACTGTAAGCGATGGACACTTTAAGTCTGAAACGCCTTGCAGAAGAACATGACCAAAACAAATGTTACTAAAACTACAAACAAATATTTCGCTGTTGCAAACAAATATTTTCAACAACGAAAGCAGCCATATCATTTAATAAGCAATTAGATTATTTCAGAAAGGTTGTATAACGATACTACCAAAAACCAATTGTAACTTTTCTAAGATTTTTTCGATATTTTTTTTTTAATCTGAAGATTTTTAAAATTCAAACACTTTATCTCATCACTTTTATTTCTGATTACAATTTCTAATATTATCATTCTTGTTTCTTTCGATAAATACGCAGTAACTTATTTGTTCCTGTTTTACCATTTCAGATGAATCTGGAGAAGGTGAAAATCACAGAAAAAAACCAAGAAGAAATCGAACGACATTTACAACTCATCAATTAAATGCTTTAGAAAAGATTTTTGAAAGGACTCATTACCCTGATGCATTTGTTAGGGAAGAATTAGCTAGAAAAGTTAATCTAAGTGAAGCAAGAGTACAGGTAAATTATTAATGTTTTAGAAAAGATTTTTGAAAGGACTCATTACCCTGATGCATTTGTTAGGAAAGAATTAGCTAGAAAAGTTAATCTAAGTGAAGCAAGAGTACAGGTAAATTATTAATGATTTAGAAAAGCTTTAGAAAATGCTTTAGAAAAGATTTTTGAAAGGACTCATTACCCTGTTGCATTTGTTAGGAAAGATTTACCTAGAAAAGTTAATCTTAGTGAAGCAAGAGTACAGGTAAATTATTAATGTTTTAGAAAAGCTTTAGAAAATGCTTTAGAAAAGATTTTTGAAAGGACTCATTACCCTGATGCATTTGTTAGGAAAGAATTAGCTAGAAAAGTTAATCTTAGTGAAGCAAGCGTACAGGTAATTTATTAAGCGCAGAAAATAATTAAAAACACACCACACAGCCAACTTAACAAGAGTCAGAAGTGGCTATACTGCGTCAAAATCAAACAAAAGAAGTGTTTGAGTTATTACATTGGCAATTTATTATGGACTATGTTTAATTCAAAAACAAAAGATAAAATTATCAAAATTAAAGCAAAAACAATAGAGCGATGAAGATGCCGTGAAACCCGCAGTAAATCTGCATTTTTAGATAGTCTCTTTATGGCGTAAATATAAATTCTTCTTATTTATGGCGCAAAAATAAATTACGCTCTATATGGCGTAAAAATAAATTCTTAACATTCTCTAAAACGAAATTCACATAGTATTCATGTTAAAAACTTCAAGTGAAATTTTTTTGTTACTTTTATTTGCCCAAAAAAGTTTTTAATGAATTCACTATTAATGCCACTAAATACTGGTTCCAACGACTCAAAGATTAATGCCTTGTGGCCATGGAACCCCTAGTTATCTTCATTTTATATCAGTCTCATTATGATAGGTTAAGTTATTATGAATCTCAAAAAAAAAAGTTTTTAACATTCTCTAGAACAAAATTCCTTTATTGTTGTAGAAAATTTTAAGTACAATTCGTGTATTTTGCGGAAAAAAGTATTTAAAAGCTTTATTTTTTACAACTGCAATCAAAACTAGCTTTTTTAATCCTAACTCAACAAGTAGTAACAATAGTTCAAAAAATAAATTCATTAAATGCGGGTCCCACGACCCCAAGATTAATAACTTGAGGTCGAGGAATCCCTAGTTATCTACCTTTTATGCCAACATAATTATGATGTGTTATAACATTATAAAATCCATACAACATTGACAAAATATCTCAATCTATACTCTATATTCTCTAAAACAAAGTTATGTAGTATTGCTTTTAAAAATGTCTTGTGCAAATTTCTGTTTTTCACTTATTTTTTAAATAAATTTTTTAAAGCTTCAAAAAATTTGAAAAATCTAGATTTTATACCAACCTTATTATGACGTGTAACAACATTATAAAACCTATGCAACATTGACAAAATAACTCACTCTGTCCTCCATATTCTCTAAAAGAGTTATGTAGCATTGCTCTTAAAAATTACTTATGTAACTTTAATTTTCCGCTTTTTTTTTTCAAAAAAGTTTTAAAGCTCTTAAAAAGTTTTAAAAATTTACATTTCATGGCAGCCTTATTAGGATATATATAAACATTATAAAACCTATACAACAAAACATTGACATTGTTTTGTTGTATAGGTTTTATAATTGACAAAATATCTCAATCTATTTTCTGTATTCTCTAAAACAAATTTATGTAGTATTGCTCTTGAAAATGTCTTGAGCAGTTTTTTTTTTTTTTTCACATTTGTTTTCAAAAGTAATTTTAAAAGGTTTTTTTCACAGTTGCAGTCAAAATTAGTTCTTTTACTCCTAACTCAACAAGCAGTATCAATAATTTAAACTACAAAGTCTGGATTAATGCCACTAATTACTCATTATGTTCTGTTTACAAGTCTTTGGTAATGGGGTTAAGATAGCATCAGGACATCTAAACTGCACAGCCACACATGCTTCGTAACTGCTATCTCCTCTTCTTCCCGTTTCTCGCCCATCTGATAGAGTGACATTTTTCTTTTCAAGTCTTTCGGTTCATTTTAACCGATTCTTCACGCATTCTCTGTAACGGGAAACGGTTAATTGAGCGTAGAGTACTTCATTAGCAATTACCGAGAATATTTGGCGTAGTTTTGGCTGCTGAAAGAACGGCAGCATGCCGCGGAGGGTCTTCAAGAATTTCGTAACTTGATGCCTTAGCATTCTAAGCATTTGTAAGCTCGGGTTGAAGTTTTACTTTAATGTTGAATTACAGTATTCTATAGAATGTGGTACCTCGTTAGCAAAACAGTTATTTTTATTAAGTTTTCAGGTTATGTAGGGATTCAGTAAGAAGTTTCAAATTGCTCTTTAAATTGCACTTTGTTAGCGAGTATTTTGTTACTTTAACAGTGATTCAAGCTATGCTTTATTATTAACTTTTTAAAAAAAAATATCTCATATTATATAACGGTATTACCTTTAAGTGATAAATATACCTTTAAATTTATTGCATGATTAATTATTTAATTAAAATTAATTAATGTAATTAAAATTTTTATCAGAAAATTATTTTTCATTAAACACTTTTAATTCACGTTAATTCAATAATGTTTACAGATGCTATACTGAGAAATAAAATTATAAAAGTACGGACAAAACTACCACAATATGATAAAGTTACTAATTATTACAAAACTACTATACTATTACAAAACTATTATTTGTATTTATGGCTTTAAGGGAACACCAAAAAGCAAGATAATTTTTAAAAAAGGGATTTGGTGATCTTTTGGTAAAATTGACATAAGAGTATGGGTTTCTTTTACTATGGTGTTTGGTAGTAAATGTGGTAAAATTTGGTAATTTTGACATTATACTTTACAGCAAGGCATAAAAAGCATTTATTCGGTTAAATTTAGTTTTTAGTTTCGTATGCTTTATTAAATGTGTTGCAAAAATTTAGAAAACTAGAATTTCCGATAAGCTAATACGAGCGGAAAAAATTTCCAAATGAATGGTTTGAATGTTGTATAGTTTGGTTATTTTTTTTTTTTTTTTTTTTTTTTAACAGAAATACCATTCCTAGGCAAGAACGGTAATTTTATCAGAACCCGTGTATCAATGATGCTTTTCTGTCTATTTAATTACAACTCTATACAAATTAAATTAATAATAAGAATCACATGTTTTTAGAAATGTTAAAAATAATTATTTTATTATCTATTTCATTTAGAAAAATGAATAATTGACAATAACTATGTCCTTTATACTAATATTTTTGTAGAAACATTTAAATAATTTATTTGAAATATTCATACGGTACTAATTTTCTTTATTATAATATCTTTTGGTATGAAATGTCAGTTTCTTACAAGCAAGACTTTCAGGAATGTATTATTATAATAAAAATCTCAGAATCAGTTTTTAATTACTAGTTAACAAAACTACGATTTGTAGTTCACTCATAAGAAGAATTTAATTCATTTAATTTATTTGAAATATTCATAAAGTATTTTTTTTTTTTCTTTTTTGTAATATCTTTTGGTATGAAATGTCAATTTCTTACAAGCAAGACTTTCAGGAATATATAACTATAACAAACATCTCAGAATCAGTTTTTAATTTGCCGGGACTTTAGGAAATAATGCTGTAAATTTTCTTGTCAGAGACGTGGGAAATAATGTAAGAAAACAATCTAGAACCAGAAGGGAAAGAAAAAAAAAAGAGTCTTAGAAAATTTCGAGCGTTTTTCTCGGCATCTTTCTAGTAATAAGTAAAACTCTTTAGGATGCTGCAATATCGAAACTATTTTGTTGAATAACTTTGAAACCTTAAAAAATAATGTATAAATAAACTTAAAATGAACTCAATCTTAATTTAAATATAAATGTTGACAACAAATTAAAGTATTTTGGAAGTTAAATTATTAAACTTTTTGATGTGTCGGACAATAAAAAAGGAAACATGGAATATACCTATTTTTCTTATTTTCAGTAACAAATAAGAGCCTGCTTTTAAATTATTCCAAAGATTATTCCTAAAAATTGCAGATTTTAACTAAGAATTACATATTCTAATAATTTATAGGTTGAAATATTTGAATTAAGAGGAAATTTCTGTAGATCACAAGCATTAGGCGAGCTATTCTATTTAGTTTGTGTTAACTAAATGAATAACCTACAATAAATAAGTAATAGAAAATTGTAATTATTTTCTTTACAACAGCTTCGCTATGGGCCGCCGTGGCAAAGGGGCTAGAGCGCCCACCTCTTAAAGAAAAGGCAAACGTTCGAATTCCAGCGGTGAAGGGTTGATACGAATTCTTCTCCCGGCTCGCTCCGACAACACAATGCTGGCGTAAAATATCTTCAGAGGTAGACGGATCATTGCTTAGAATCCCCTTGTCGGCGGGCTAATCATATGAGGTTTTCATAGTATTCCGCACCATGAACGCAAAAGCAGGTTGGTTCCATCAAAAAGTCCAGGAGTACTCGTGTCTTAAAGGTTGAGTTCAAAATTACAAAGCTATGGAGTTCATCAATAGCCATAGACTCTAGGCCAAATTAATGAAATTTTTTTACCGGCCAGTATTTGCATTTTTAACAGTGGGCACTTTTAAAAAACGTCTGGCTACTTTTTCAAAAATTAAAAATTGTAATTTTTTTAAAAAAAACTTTTGATTTTATTAATATAAAAAAAATTCTTTTGAATCACGAAAAAAAAAAAAAAAAACGGGAAATAAACTATCCTGACCTCTCGAAGTTGAGTTATCTAAAATTTGAGTATTTAATATAACGTTTACAAGTATTAAAATTTTGAGTTTGAGTTTTTGATCCAATAATATATGCGACAGAAAAATTTATGTTTATTAACAATTATAAAATTTATTAATTTCAAAACAAATCTTCTAAAAGTGTTATTATAATAGAGATATTTTATTAATTAGATTGCTTTTAAATAATGGGCCATAAATTAATAAAATATATTAAAATAATTCAACTCGAATTAAACCATTCGTAACCAAATTCAAACACCCCCCTCCCCCTGAAATTTTAAAAAAGCGTAAAATGAAGTGATTTCCAATTCTATCATTTTAAAGAATATTACCTTAAAAAATTAAACAAATCATTAAAAATAAAATATTCAAAAGTTATAAAAAAAAGAAAGATAATCAGAAGAAAAAAAACATATTATATTTTATATTATCTAAAAATCTGCTTTCAACTTGGAAGAAAACACATCAAAATATTTTAATAACTGTAACCGTTTGCTGTTAACTAGCGTAAAATGGAATAATTTTTAGATTTATTTAGAATTTTTATTATTAATAATTTTTAGATTATATTTAGCCGCTCTATGGGGCCGATGCCAATCATTAATTTTGCCCGATACCGTTAACCAAAAAAAGGGTCAGCGGTTTAACATCTGCTTTTAAATAATGCATCTGCGCTATGTTTGAAATATACGGAGAATAGCGGTGGCTCTGGGGATAGAGCGTTTAACTCTCAATGAGATGGCCCAAGTTCGAAACCCAATGGTGGCTGGTTGATACAAATTCTGCTTCTGACTCGCAGTGACCACAGTGCTGACGAGAAATTTCCTCAGTGGTAAACGGATCATGGGTTAGAGCATGGGTAATTCCCTTGTCTTCAATCAAACCATGGAAGGTTTTCGTGGTTTTCCTCTCCGTGTAACCCAGATGCAGGTTAGTTCCATCAAAAAGTTCTCCTCAAAGGCTAGTTTGTCTCAATACTTGATTCAAGAGCTCTCTGTCTTCTTGGTTGGGTTCAAAATTACAAGGCAACGGAGTTAAGTACTGATAGTCGTTAACTCAAAATTGGGTTGGCTATTCACTATAAAATATAAGGAATAGACCAAAATTACTAAAAACGGTATCCATAGCTTAGTTGCTGGATTTCACTAATGTTATCTTATGTCTTATGTTCATTCTACTACTACTAGTGTTATGTCTTATGTTTAAATACCATTCAACATTATGATTCAGCATCATAACAAAATGTATCATATCAAACTAATTTCGTGTTTTAAATCAATTTTTAACCGTATTTTAACTCGTTGTCTTAAAATAATTTAGTAGTAAATGGGAAATTTTGTTATTAGTAGGGTTAAGTGTTTCAACGCCAACTTAAGTGTTCAACTTTTAAGTGTTCAACTTTAAGTGTTAAGTGTTCAACTTTTCAACGCCGGTAGAAAAATAAATGTAAGGAATAAACTAAAATTGCGAAAAACTTTATCCATAGCTAAGCTTCTGAATGTTACTAATATTATATGTAATGTTATGATATGTTATGCCTTATGTTCACTTCAATACTAGTAATGTAATGCCATATGTTTAAACACCGTCCAACATAATTATTCAGCATCGTAATATAATGTATCATATCTAACTAATTATACGTTTTAAATATCTTCATAACCTTCTTGTAATTGATGGCTTTAAAAAAATTTAGTTGCAAATTAGAAAAAATTTAGTTGCAAATTAGTTATTAGTAGGGTTAAGTAAGGTAAAAAGAAAACCATCTTCATTTCACTTAAACTAATATCAGAAAAAAAGAACATGCCAAGCGTAAATGATACATGTAAACAAAAATTAAAATAAAAAAAAGGTACGATACAGCGAGTAAGTCTTTAAGTGTTAGATTTTGCGAAAACGAAATGGGAAGTGTAACATGATCCCCCATAAATGATTCAGCAAGACTAAGTTTGTTTTCCGACTAGCTTCCGGTTGGTGCCATGCAGAAAAAAAAAACTTCATTAGAAGAGCGCACCAGATGACCTGATAGGCTTAAAATGGCGCCTTGCAGACTTTCACCCCCTAATTATCCCTTTGAATAAGATTTTAAGAATAAGGTCATTGAAAAGGACAACTTATATTAGCACTTATAAGCCTCAAAAAAATTATCCCTAAATTATTGTACATAAAGCCACAACATTACTTTTTTTCCCCTTCATTTTGGTAAGAAAAAAAATTCTTTATCCGCCTAGTCAAAAAGAGGGAATAGTAGGCTTGTAAAATAATACCCCTTAATCATTTTTCTTTGAAATTGATATTTATGATTAGTTTTGAGAGCCGTTATAATCGTTCATTAGACAACTTTTATATCACTGAAAATTCTTGGTAAATGTTTTTTGCAGATTTTCTTCGACTACTTTGCATTTTGTCATTAAATATTACTAAAAAGATGCTGGCTTAACTTGAACAGATACTCTGTTAAAGTTAAGCCAATATAAACTAATTTTTGATGACTTGCGATGTTAAACAAAATAGCATCCATTTGCAATCAAATAATATTTAATTGATATTTATAATTAGATTGATATTTATAATATTGAATTGATATTTATGATTAGATTGATATTTATGATTAGATTGATATTTATGATTAGATTGATATTTATAATATTGAAATTGATATTTATGATTAGTTTTGAGAGCCGTTATAATCGTTCATTAGACAACTTTTATATCACTGAAAATTCTTGGTAAATGTTTTTTGCAGATTTTCTTCGACTACTTTGCATTTTGTCATTAAATATTACTAAAAAGATACTGGCTTAACTTTAACAGATACTCTGTTAAAGTTAAGCCAATATAAACTAATTTTTTGATGACTTGCGTTGTTAAACAAAATAGCATCCATTTGCAATCAAATAATATTTAATTGATATTTATAATTAGATTGATATTTATAATATTGAATTGATATTTATGATTAGATTGATATTTATAATATTGAATTGATATTTATGATTAGATTGATATTTATAATATTGAATTGATATTTATAATATTGAAATTGATATTTATGATTAGTTTTGTGAGTGATTATAACGGTCCATTAGACAACTTTTATATCACTGAAAATTCTCGGTAAAAGTTTTTGAAAGACTTCTTTTCATTTACTTTACATTTTTTTATTAGATTTTACAACAAAAATTAATTGCTTTTTAAACAAATACACTGTTAAAGTTAAACCAGTATGGCCTAATTTTTGATGACTCGCGTTGTCAAACAAGATAGCATTTGCAGTTGAAGTTCTTTCGATTAAGTCATTTTTATTTTTAACGTTCTTTAAATAACAAACAGTAAAAAGTATTTATAATTTCTACTTTTAAAGCAATTTTTTTTTTAAATTTTTTTATTTATACTTTTGTAGAAAAGCATATTCATTTATCTAATCAAAAATTGTGAATAGTGGGTGTGTAAAACAATTCAATTTAATAATTTTTTTAATAAAATTGACGATTATGATTATATTTAAGAGCAATTATAATCGTCCATTAGACAACCTTATTTATTAAGATCCTCTAATATTACTAAAGATTCTTGGTGCACACAGAAAAAAAATGTGATCAAAATACCAAAATTTACCGTGTGTGGCTCTACGGTAGTGATTCTCAACATTTTTTTGTGGCAGCATACTTTTAACGATTCCGAAATTTGACGGCACACAATTAAAAAAATTAGTTTAAAAGTTGTTTACTTAACTATAATACACTGTGTTAAATAGTTTGTGATAATAATTTCGAATGTGAAATAAAATAATATGTACTACAAATCACGTTTATTAAGGGATTAATTATTTCTTTCGAGTAATTTTTTATTAGCTAGTAAAAGTTATTGATTTTTTTGCTAGTTATTAATTGTTAGCTTGTTTTCTATAGTTATTAACTGTTAGTTTTTTTTTTTTTTTTTTTTTAAATTCATTATTATTTTTTCAGATTTCTTGTTAACTAGTTTTATTGCTAATTATTAATTGTTTGCTTATTTTTTGTTAGTTATCCTTTGTTATTTTGTTTTTAGAACTATTAATTGCATAGCTTACTTTAATGATTAGCTTTTATTTCCATTTGAAAGTTAATATTTAGCTTGCTTTCTTTTGTTAATTAATAATTTTAATAGTCATTAAATTTCCTACTTATTTCAACATTTTTTTAAATTGTGTGTCAAAGACAATTAAAACACTTCCTTCTTATCTTAACTCATGTTAAGATTGTCAGAGACAAGACAAACAAAGATGTTCACGCGGTTAAAGCGTGGAAAAGTTATAAAAAGTATATATGTATATATGTATATTCACTTTTCTCTAATTTAAACTTTACTCGTAATAAAAAAAAGCATTATGATTTTTCTATCATTTCTAATATTTGACGGCACATTTTAAGAATTTAGCGGCACAGTGGTTAAGAATCACTGCTCTCCGGGAACACCAAAAACATGCACTATGTGCTCAGGTAATGACTTTTGACAAAATTATCAATAAAAATATAGTCTTATTACCATGCTGTTTGGTAGTAAATGTAGTAAAATTCGTTAACTTTATATGATACTTTTGAGGATGGTGGAAAAAAAACATTTATTCGGTTAAATTTATTTTTCGTTTTTGTATTTTTTCTAAATGCGTGGTGATAAGAACTATAATTTTGAAAACTAGAATTTCTTGTAAAATGTTACCATACGAACGAAAAAATTATCAACTGAGGGGCTTAAATACCGTATATTTCGGTTTTACTACCAGAATTACGTTTTTTTATTATTGTATAATAACTAGCAAAATTATCATTACCTTACAAGATTGGTAATTTTAAAAAAATAGCTTTATTTATTTTTTGTGTATGTTGACAAAATGTCAACCTAAGTGGGCAATAAAAAAAAATTGTGTATGAATGTAAAAGTTTTTTATGACTTTTTTTTAATCTACTTAGCATTTTGCCATGCAGAATTACACTAAAAAAGATAAGAGAGCCGCGATGGCTCAGGGGATAGAGCGTTCGCCTTCCATGAGGCGAACCGGGTTCGAATCCCAGTCGATACGAATTCCGCATCCGGCTTGCACTGACCACAGTGCTGACGTGAAATATCCTCAGTGGTAGACGGATCATGGGTTAGAGTCCCCTTGCCGTCAGGCTAACCGTGGGAGGCTCTCGTGGTCTTCCTCTCCATGTAACGCAAATGCGGGTTAGCTCCATCAAAAAGTCCTCCGCGAAGGCAAATTTCTCCCAATACTCGATCCAGGAGTTCCCTTGTCTTCTGGATTGGGTTCAAAATTACAAGGCTACGGAGTTGAACATTAGTAGCCGTAAACCCATTAAGTTGGGTCGGCTGTTCAACGACGGTTATAAAATAAAATAAAAAAAAAGATAAGAATTTTTTTAGCAAATTCACTGTTAAATTTAAGCAGTATCAATTAAATTTGACTTACGGCATTAAACAAGACAGCATTCGTGATTGCAGCATATACCTCGTTAACTTCTTCTAAACTAAGATTTTTTTTTTTTAGAATCACTTTTATAAAACGTAAATAATTTTTTTTCTAATGCTCAAAAAATGTTTAAAATAAATAAATTTTAGAAATGTTGCTCTAACATTTACTGAATGAATTACATTTTTCATGTCAACGTTGATGTTAATTCAAAATTCTTTAACAGGATACACTTCCAGGAGTTTTGGAAAAAGTTGAACCGTATTTTCGTAAATTCACTACAATATTAATATTATGCCCAATTGAACCATATTGGCGAACAAATAATTCTTCTCGAATTTCAATACATTAGTTCAAACTGCACGGATAACAAATGAGCGGCTTGTGATACTTTTTATAATATAACAATTCTCAAAAATGATTTTTATAGTAACACTTAGTTTGTTTTAATTTTTAACATTCTAAAAGCAATTGTTTTTTAAGCAACCTTTAAAAAATATTTAAATTAAATTTCCCATACACTGTTAAAAATTTGACAAATGAATTTAATTATTTTTTCATGCTTTTCAATGGTGTAGATATGAGGTTAAAAACAATTTAAATTCCGCACATTTCGATGCTACACTATTAGAAATATTGGTCCACATTGAACAATAATATTGTTCAAATTTGCTGCAATCCTAATACAATGTCAAGTTGAACTATATTATCGCTCAAATTATTTCTTCTTGAGCTTGATTACTCGATAACATGGCTCAATCTCTAGCGAAAACATAGTTTAAAGTAACACTTTATTTACCGGTAATTTCATCCAGAAACTATGTCATGTCACCCGCTACACTGTTAGAAATTTCTCTGAAAAATGGTTAAATAACAATTGATTGCATGGCTATTTTACCATATTTAATCAACACATTCAAATAACCATAAATAAAATGGTAATCAAACTGTTAAGTTTAAGAAGAACTGTTTATTTACTGCTTTCACCTAATACGGTTAAACAACCAGAATTTTATCGCACCAACTAGAACCACCTAATGAAGCTACTTAGTTCTTCGCTACTGCGTACATATCATAGCCGAGCGGGCTTATCTGTCAATCTCATGACCATCAGAACTGGAGTTCGAGTCCTAGTGTTGACACTGCAATATTTTCTCTATTCCGTTCAACACGTGAAGAATTCCCAGTGACCACTCTCCAATGACCATTAACTTACGAAAAGCCGAGCTTCTATATCTAGTTAAAAAATTATTACGTTTTTCAAAAATGCTAGTTGTAAATGGTTAAAAAACCGTGTAGTTTTGTATTCATGGTTTTATAACGATATTTTTATAAATGGTTATAATATCATAAAGGAAAAAAATTTTCTTTTCCGTAAACTTTACAGATAATCGGATGAACAGACAGCTGCCAGTTATATTACCGTAACTTTAGAAGGAAAATTTTAACAGTGTATTATGTTGTGACCCAAGATGGAAATAAAGTAAACCATTATAAATATGACCAACCGTTGTTGACCACATTGAAAGTGAAATGGCGAACTAACTCGTCATCGATCAACAACGTTCGGGCCTGTAAAGACGAGCTAACTCGTCACCTATCAACAATGTACTGACGCTTTTTAAAATTGCCACTAATTTGCACAATAGTATGATTCAAGTACCGATATTATGATTCAATATTAAATCGACTTTTTGAAAAGTGTATATAGATTAAACAATATTAATTTAACTGTAAAATAATTTATAGATTTGTATTTCATTTACAGGTTTGGTTCCAGAACAGAAGAGCAAAATTTCGAAGAAATGAACGAACAATTTTAGCTCAAAGAAATCAACTCCGTCCTCCAATTCCATGTACTGAACAACCAGTAGTTCCAAGACCAACAACACTTTTACCATGGAAACCTCCTCACACTTACTGTGGCAATACATCAGCGGGACCTCCGCTACACTATGGCATGCCGAACTTTCATATACGATCTCACGATTATGCACCACATCATTATGGTGCACCACCTTAATTTATGTTTTAATAATAAGTAGTACCTGTTATATAAAGACATACAGTTTTGAAACATAAGTTAGTTCATATTGAGACATTGCTGGATGTATTGGTAAATTGTTTTAACAATGATGGGAAACCACCTTAGCTTTTATGTTTAAAAAAATGAACTATATATAAAAAGAAAAAGGCAAAAATTTATTTATTCACTAAAGCATTGTATTTAAAGAGCTTAGTGTATGAAGGTTTTAAGTGACATTTTTGAGAAATAGAGATTTTTCAGGGAAAGAGCCTATTTTAACCTTATACAAAGGGGTTAACCCTTTGGATTCGATTTATTTAAATTCCAAATTAAGACCAAATTAACAATCAAATTAAAAACCTGGTAGTAATTCTTTGATTAAAAAAGTTTTTTTTCTTGTTTTGTTAAATAATTACCAAGTTTAACCTGACACTGTCACTAAATGCTTTGTCATTTATAAGATGTGGTATAGTTATTAAGTCACAACTTTTTATTTATTGGTAATAAATGCATGACGAGTCTCAATCGTCAAATGTACCCAAAATGTTAACTATAAACATTAATTTATTTTGCCGAATTATTTAAATTTATATATTTAAAACATAAGTTAGTTCATTTTGAAATATTACTGGATATGATGGTAAGAAATTTTATGATTCACGGCATGATCAGGAACCAACTTAACTTTATAATGAAAATAAGAAAATTTTGAGGCAGAAATCAATTTATTTAAAAAAAAAAAAACATTCGATTGAAAGCGTTTAGTGGATGAAGGTTCTAAGTAACGTTTTTGAAAAATTGAAATTTTTCAGGACAGGATACTATTTAAATCTTATTTAACTATACAGCATTTATTTTATTTTGCCGAGTTTTTAAACTTACATTTTCAAAACATAAGTTAGTTTATTTTGAGACATTATCGGATATGATGGTAAAAAATTTCATGACTCACGTCATGATCGAAACCAACTTAACTTCATATTGAAAATAAGAACTATTATATAAAAAGAAAATTTTTGAGGCAGAAATCAATTTATTTACAAAAGCGTCGGATTGAAAGAGTTTAGTGGACGATGGTTCTAACATCTTTGAGAAATTGGGATTTTTCAGTGAAAGATCATTTTTCAATCTTATTTTACTATGTACATTAATTTATTTTGCCAAGTCTTTAAATTCCGCAGATCTCAATGGAAGAATATAAGTGGCAATATTTCAGCGTAAAAAGGTTTCAAGCATCAGCAATAAAAGTCAACAAATTGGCAAAATAAATTAATCGTTTGGCAGCAAATTGATATACTAAATGTGCGAACGCTATGTGGCGAACAGTTTAATAAATTAGAGATTTATAGACTTCACCAATTTGAAAGGCTTTTGGACAAGTAAAAAAGGTTAGATTTAGATTTGTTTTATACTGTCAACTTATAAACTTTAAGAAAATTAACACATATTCACTTAAATGTCATTTGAAACCTTCAGGTACTCAACTTTTCAAATATGAGGCATAATGTTCATGGTGTTCGAAAAATATCAGCCATAAAATTTAGTGTCAGATCTCTTATTAAAAATATAACGATTGTGCTGCAAATTCTCCAAAATATTATTTTTCTTTTGTATAGATTTTCCATGATTTTTGAGAGAAGTTCATAAACACCAAAAAATATAGTTTTTTCCTTATCTATACTGAAATTTATAACAGTGTAGAATTCCACCATTTTCTTAAGAAACTTAACATTCATGAAAAAGTAACGAATGTATTTTTTTTTTTCTTTTTAAATCTCGATACTTGATCAACTAGTTAATTTTCAAAAAATATTTTCACCCAGAAAAAAGTTTGTGATAAAACTCAATATCTAAAGGAGGAAATGGAGAAAATCCAACAACTAAAATGCTGAAACCTATTTTTATACAATTTTGATAAAAAAAAAAAGGAAGTTTTATTAAAAAATAAAACCGTTATAAGAAAAATGGAGAAGAAAATGTAAATAAAAGAATCTCGGCAACATCGAGGCTTAAACTATCTGATTTTCACTGTATTTATTATTTTTAACACTGTAACGTAAAAAATTTTAAAGAGAAATACAAGGCCTGTATGAACTTTTCCAAAATATCAATATTTCATGTGAAAGCAGGACTGGAATAGAAGAAAAGAATGATAAACGCTTCAGGCAGTGCACAGTAGATAAGCGTATCCCCAAAGCAACTGATAATTTGAAAAATAAATTTTAGAAAAACGGAAGGAGATACTACTGTTTGCTGCTTTCTGCTTAGGAAACAAATCAATTATTCTCTCCAGTTAAGACATTTATTTAAAACATTGTCAGCAGGTGGCGTTTTCAACATTGTTTGATAAGAGCAGTTGTTTAACTTCTTTTTCTTAAAAAAAAATATAATAATAATAATAAATTCCAGTTACAGCAACAACGAGGTACAGAGGGAAAAATCAACATGCAACCCTGCAAACGTTTTCGGCTAGAATTTATCAAAAATAAAGCCGAAAACATGCTTTTATATTCAACAGTTCAATTCAAGTCAACAGCGCCATCTGTTTACAAAATTTATAACTGAATTTAAAACTTCGCAAAAATAAATTTTTGACTTCCTAAGTTTAACACAGCAATCCGTACATTTTTATATCCTTTCTATTTTTAAAAAGTGATTTTTAAAATCATCCGTTTTTTTTTTTTTTATTGGGGACACTCGATAAAAGAAGTTTGAAAATATTACTTTTCATCACTAGAGTATGCTGCGAGTATAGAAAAGTAGTTTGTTCAGTCAGGCAAATATTCGCGGTTTTCAATGGCAAAATATACATTTGTTGACGATTTCTTTAGATTTATGTTTAATGCGTATCAGAAAATGGGCAACACCTAAAAAAATTTTGTTCGTCATGGTTTGAGAGGAAGACCTGTAAACATACTAATTAATTGCTGTAGTCAATATTTAAGTTGCTAAATGGACACAAAAACAGTTTTTTCTGAAAAAAAAAAAAGACATCTTTTTTTTCGACGAATTTAGATTTCTGACCCGTAAAATATAGGAGAAAGCCGTAATCTAGGAAATATGATTCCTAGTTTGGTCAAGAGAGAGGTCGATATTTAAAACTCGACTTCGCCTTAAATCTAGATACTTAATGTGAAAATTTCTTTACAATTACGAAACTCTGCAATCATTTTAAAACTAAATAATTATAAATTATTGTTTTTGCTTGAAAAGACCTGTAACTGAGTTTTATAATCGCGTTTTAAAAAATTAAAAGTAGGTACTTTATTTACGTCGCACAAGAGCTGCATAATGGACTATTGGCGACGGTCATGGAAGCATCCCTGAGGATGATCCGAAAACATTCCACCGTAACTTTGATCCTCTGCAAAGGGGATGGCCCCCCTGCTTTGGTAGCCTGACAACCTGCGCGCGAAGTCGAGCACTTTACGGCAGAACAGTTAAACGAGGAACGATACCGCACAGCCTCGGTCCCTACGCAGGCTGATCAAAGTGGTTACCCACCCACTTACTGACCGCAACCAGTGATACTTGACTGCAGCATTCTACTGAGAACCGTGTCTTTACAATCAGTTCACTGAGGGAATAAGTTCTAGAGAAATACGCCAAATAGACATTACGGCTCTCAATATTTCGCCCGCTTTTACTGATTGGAACCATATTTTTTGGATTGCGGCTTCTCTCCAAATTTTGACGATCAAAAATCCGAATCGGTCGGTAAAACAAAGTGTGTTTATTCCAAGAAAGCTGATTTTTGTGTCTTACGTATTTTAATATTATCTACTGCTTTACTTAATTAGGCCTGTCTCTCAATCAACTAATGCTGTATCCTTAAACGTGAGAATTGAATTATTGGATAAAAAGTTATTTATATGTTTTATTTTGTGAGCCTGTTTGAACTCAATGCTCTTCGACTAAGCTCTTCGTTTACATGATTGTAAAAGTGTTTTTATGGTTTTATTTATTGTGTTAGACGACTTACCTAATGTTAATTCTTCGAAAGAATTCAAGATTTTGAAGAATAAATAAAGTTGAATAAATGTTAAATTATAATACGAATGTTAAAAACCTATTTTCAGTGTTATTTGACGTTCAATAAAACATTTAAAAATTTCTGTTTGTAAGCATGTTTATTTTTTGCATATATATTTTTTTTCTTTTTGTCTCCAACAAAAAAAAAAAAAAATTCTCGAATTTTTTTAGAAAATATAAATTAAAAATAAATTTAACAGATTTTATATTAAAAATCAAAGATATGAAACCACCATTGTAAATTTGATTTAACCCTTTGACGTAGATGGGACACCGGAGTCCTTTTTATGTATTTCTCTCTAACGTTCTAATTACAAGCAATATATATATATATATTGATAGTTTTTAGTTATAAAAACTGTCTAATAGTTACTTTAAAAAATCAGTTAGATTATATGGATTATATTTGTACTAAAATGCAAACAATAGTTTGAAAAAAGTTTTTTTTTTTTTTTCATTCCTATTCGAAAGTTTATTCATAACTGATTTCGTCAAGTAAAGAGATTTCAATCACAAATAAACGTTTCAAGTAGATTTAAATATTGCAAATAATTATGAATTTGAAAAATTATAGTTTGGAAGTGAGTCGGTGTTTGGAAGATTTTACCTTTAACGTTGAAAAAGACACCGGTGTTTCAAGCTGTATTTCATAACCATAAATCATTAAGATGCCAGATATAATATTTTTCACTCATTTTGACCTAAATTAATACAAAATAATGAAAAATAATTATAAATATTTAATAAAAATTCTGCGTCAAAAGGTTAAATTAGTTTCTTGTTAAAATGTGTCTAAATTATAGTTTTTTTTTTTTTTTTTCATAACAAATAAAATGTAGCAATTTTGGTACTTTTATAGAACATGAAGTAGAAATTTGAATACCTGTATTTAACAAGAAAAGTTCCAGCTCTAATTTCTTTTTTGAAAAAGAACAAGTTTTAGAAGAAATAAATGTTAATTTCAGATCGGAGCTACTCCCGTAAAATAATATTTTATAAATTTACTATTTAGCACAATCGCTTAATTTCTCTTGTGAGGACTAAAAAACGGCTTAATCCAAAAAACTACAAATTTTCTACTCAAAATTTAATATAATCAGGGTATTCGGCAAGTATGACCTTTAAATATAAATTATTATAATCCATGTCGAGAAAAATACGTGCATTTGGGGTGAACAATTTAATCTTTGATTGATGAATGAAAATCGAAAATATTTTATTACACCAGTCATAATTCAATTTAATATTTAAATAAAAAAAATCAAATCCGCTTTAAAAAAAAAAAAGAATATTATAAAAGACGTGAGTAAAAACCACAGAACCACTTTGATTGATGAATGAAAATTAAAGTATTTCATTTCACTACCTCTAAATTTCTTAAGGCAATTAAACAGGTTTAAATATTACAAAGCTCGCTTTTCTCATAAATAATTCGCCAGTTATAAACGGCGTTCTTTTTATTTTATTTATCTAGCTTAAATATTTATTTGCCATGTCTTATATATATATATATATATATATATATATATATATATATAGTAGATGTACACTAAATAACTGAACCATTTTGAACGTAAATAAAAATAAAAAAACACAGTTTGAGATAAAATAATGAGCTGCTTGCTGCATTGTTATTAGAAAAGCAATAAATTTTGGAAAATACATAGATTAAAAAAATAGATCCAAATTTCGCCGTTAGGTGGCACTAGTGGCTAAAAAACTAATTAAGAATACTTTCAATACAGTCGCCCTTTGCAGCAATATGTCGTAGTCTCAAAACAAAATTTGCATATATGCGTGGAAATGTATCAATCGAAATAGACTTGCATGCACTAGAAACATAAAGTTTTATGTCTGCAAGAGTTAGGGGTTTTTGTTGGTACAACTCTTCTTTCAAGTGTCTCCAAAGAAAGAAATTACAAGGATTCAAACCTGGAAAATTGGAAGGCTAGTCATGCCTTTTCTATCTGTATTCTCACGGAAGGTTGTCGCAAGCACCACATAGTGGTGAAATTTGGAACTACTCTTAACATTTTGTATTTTTTAAATTTATTGCTTTTCTAATAACAATGCAGCAAGCGGCGGATTTCTCAAACCGTGTTTTTTTTTTTTATTATTTATGTTTAAAATAGGTCAGTCGTTTAGTGGACAACCTCTATGTGCATCTTAATATATGTATATATATTACGAACAGACATTCTAGAACCACCTGTATAGTAATTTTTTCTTGTTTTCTGTTCGTAATATATTACATATCGGTAAAGAATAGAACAGCGATATTCGTCATCAGTTAGTGCATCTACGTGGGTTAAAAATCTAAGTTTTATTTTATTTCATTTGTTAAGCAGAAAGTGGTTTTATGCATTGGAAACAAAGAATACAATAGAACTAAAAGAATAACACCAAGATTATACAGTCAGTTTCTTTCAAATGAAAAATATAGATAAATATCAGACTTCTATTCTAAGTAGTAACAGGAAAAGTTAAAATCAAACCAATTTTAATAATCAAAAATCAAAAACGTTTGACAGAAACCATTTAAAGAAAGTACGTTTTTGTGCTTGACTTTGTAATAGCTGTCTTATTTCATAATAATTGGCACTAATTAATTAGCATATTAAGAGTCAACCGTTTGAACCATCAAGATTGGTTCCTCAAAATCAAATCATTTAAAGAAAGGAAAGTGAATGTGGAATTTTCAGAAAAAATTAAGTTCTAATTTGAACTATAACATCTAACGATTTTGCTACAACATTAATACAATATTAAATAAAACCATGCTTCTGTTCAAGACGAGCTACAGGATCAAATAATAAAGTTTAAAATGGTTTAAGCTGCAGAATAATATGGTTCAACTTGGAGCCAGTTAAAGTTGTAGCGAACTTGAATGATATTAAAAATCAACGCGATTCAAAATTTCTAACAGAGAAGAGAGATTTTGAAAAGCCCTTCTATATTGTAAGGAGGAATCAATTGTTCAAGTATGACAAAATAACCATACATAAAATTAAAATCTCTAACACATTAAATTTAAAATAGTATTATTGGAACTAATACAATCCTTTTTATTCTAGCTATTAATAGTCAAGTAATAAGTTTACTCCATTAAAATTTTTTCTCTTACAATTTTTCATAAGAGTTTTTTTTCTATAAATAGTTTAAATATAATTGATTTCATTTATTGTATATTTAAGATTATAAGATATTTCTTGATATTTAAGTCAAAGTAATAATTTCTATAAAAAGAAATACTAATGGTTACAATATTTATAAATGCTGCATATTATAAACAGATAGATACTTTGTTAATAAAATTTATTATATATTTTGTTTTTCAGAACAATATTCTGGATTGTAATTATGAAAAAATTAATACAAAAAATTATTTGGCATCTTGCACAGTTAATAAAAGATTATTGTTAAGATGAAAAGTGTATTTGAATTTAATTCTACTTCATGAACATTTAATAAGATTTCTTAATCTTTTGAATGTTTAGAAGTGAACCAATCATATCTTATTTCTCGACTGGGTTCAACTAGCTTTGCGAAATTCTGTAAACGCTTCAACAGATTTTTTTTTTGTACCGAATATAGAAAAAAGCATCACAAGGTGGAAGAATAATTTTAAAATAAAACTTTTAAACTATTATTACCGCTGTTTATAAATATTATTATTTGAACTAATATCCTTCTATTGAAAGATTTAATTATTAATATAATTTAAAAGACAAGTAATATTTAACATAATAAATAAATAAAATAATTTATATTAAAATTAATACTATTTTAAATCTAAAAGAAATTTTTTTTAAAAAATACTGTAACTTAAGCATCAAGTAATAATTGAAAAAACAGTAAATAAAATTAGCTAATACTGCTTGCGAACTGAAAATTATCAATGAAAAATAGGAGGGGGGGGGGAAGTACCCTGCATGATTCGAACTGCAATCTTCGTTTTGTTAAGCAGGCTCCCTTCCACTAGATCACTGTGTGTTATGTAAGTAAAGATTTAACTAGGATATAAAGCATTCTGAAATTTTCATGAGCGTCTTTCTTGGAGCTGGCTGTCGGGTAGCGGGCTTTGTCATTTTAAGGGGTGATTTCTCGTAAGATAAAAACCTATATGCCAAGTTTCACCCCAAGTGAATTTCCTAAGCTGTGCACTCTCCTTATTGAATTGAACAACAACAACAAAAATTCCATATGAAATCATATATGTTGCACATCCACTTGTGATAAAAAATTAAAACTAATTGGAGAGCAAAAATGCACATGGCAGAAATATTAAATGTTTATAGAGCAAGGATGAACTGTCGGCAACATATTTATTTCAATTTTAGCAAAAAGTTAACAATTTAAAATTTATAAGTACAATAACATATAATACACAATAACATATAATAGTATAGATGTTATTAATGTTGTTATACATAACAAAGACTCTAGGGATGTAATTTTTATTTATTCATATATTTTCATTTTAATTGTTATTTTATTTACTTGATTGCTTTATTTTATTATTTTTCATTCATATATCCTTTTTCTGACTACTTTTTAAAGCGCATGGTTATTAAATACTATAAATAAATAAATTATTGTAACAATTACGACAATTGATGAAAGGTTTAAAATAATTAAGCCCTAAAGATACCCTAAATTATGTTATTGAGATTAGTTAAATCTTCAACTATTTTTACACACATAAATGATATTGTGAGCGTAAAATATAATACGTAAAGCGTTTGTTAAATAATTTTAGGTAATAGGAATATGCCTTTTAAGTAAAAACAGATTTAATAAGAATGAATTCCTAAAAAGAAGTTTTAGTTCCATGAATGTTTAGCTTCAATCAATTAACAAAATCTGAACAGAAGCACTCAAAATAAATGTAATCTCAAATAGTCCAAAATGCAACAAATTGTGGTTTAAGATATAACGAATTTCTTTACCTTAAAAAATGTGTCCTTAAATGTATAGAAGTATGAATTTACAAAAAAAAAAAAAAAAAAAATATAATGTAATAAAAAATAATAAAAAAGAACCTTATATGCTTAGAAAAGCATATAAGGTTCTTTTTTTACAATTTTAGTCAAGTGAACATTTATATTCAGCATAGAAAAAAAATCTGTTGCAGAAAGTGTTGCAAGGTACAACACTAATGCTTACATTAAAAGATGGTATACAACTTAAACTTCAATTTTTAAAAACTACAAATTAGTCTTTCGTACTACAATCAATTTCTTAGAGAATTAAATACAAAACATGAATTCTGTTACATAAATAGATGACGTTCTAGCAAAAGAATAAATTCCTGAAACCACAAACTGGTCATGTCTCCAAAACAAAGAAATATTTCCTTCCATCACCTTATGAATAACTTTTCGCTTGATTTCCATCAGCATATTTCTTTAACTGAAATAAATATAAACACATTATAAAATACACTTTCAATAATCATAACAAATAACAAGATGAGTAAAACTCTTATTAAATATAGTAAGACAATCTAACAAAATTTCTTGGGATACTAAAATATTTTAAAGTTATTTTTCAGTTGTTCTACTGTCAATGGTAAAAAAAGGTAGATAACTTAAAAAAAGAAGAAACGTTTTAAAACAACTGTTACAGCTTTATCAATAAAAAAAAAAAAAAACAAATGAAGCAAATATTTCAGAATATTTAAAAAAAACTATTTTTATTCCATCTGATAACAAGATATACATAGATAATAGATCTGTTTAAAACTGCATTCAGTTTTCTTTTTCAGAATTAATAACCACATATATTGTGAGGAAAAAAGTATTTATTTATATGATATAAAGAATGGAAAATAAGCATAGAAATATTTTTAAAAACCTTGTATTAATATAAATTAATGACACACCTTTTGTAATATCTATTTAAAATCATCTCACAGATCATTTTAATTAGGACATAGGATTCTTAATAAAAAGTTTTTTTTAGTTTAATTCAGCAAGAAAACTTTCTAAGAAATTTGTCATTTAGGGAAAATGTAAAAGAGTTAAATAATACATATACATAAAATAAAATTTGAGTAATTCACTTTTTGCTCCTCTTTCTCTAGAGAATTTGAAATGCTTGGTGGTGGAGCATTGGGAGGAGGAAATATTGATGGTAAACGTGGAACTGAGCTGATGTTACTTCTTTTTATTGGCCTTGGAAAGATATCACAGAGTGCAGGAAAATGAGTTATTTCTCCTAGTAAAGCTAAAAAAATGATTTTAAATCACTAATGAAAAAAAATAATAATTCAAGGTTTAAAAAAAAACACATTACAGTTAAATTACAGAATCGTAAACTCAAAGTGGGAGGCTGAAAGTTGAGAGATAGGTATCAAAAATAATATCACCATAATATCAAAAATCATAATATTTTAGTATGTCAGTATAAAAATAATAAGAACCTTGTTGCCATTTTAAATGCCAACATGAATGTAGCATGTATTTACTTCAAAAAGTAGTAACTTCAAACAATGCTACTATTTTTGCTTCTTCATTTGTATTTAGATCTCTGTTTTATTTTTCAATCCTGCCATCTTCCTTTTTGATGCATTGTCCGATGCTGTGACCTCATTTGGAAATCTCCCAAACATGGAAATCTTGCTTTAAGAAATGAATCAGAAATTTTTTTTAAAAAAAGTCTAAGAAATAAAGTTCAAGAAAATCATTTAAATTCTTTAAAAATTGAGTGTATACATCTTTGGGGATCAAACCTTTTTCGTAAATCTAAGGATACCAAGAAATGTATTCAGCTCAGCTATTAGAGGTTTTTTCTATTATCAGAATTACAAATGCTTAAGGAATTTAGGATTATTTGTGATATTGAAAATTTTGTGCTATCCATGGATATAATAGCAATGTTTTAGGGTAGATAAATCACCATAATAATTTTACGAATATTTCAGAGCTTGTAATTTAATCTTCAATGATCCAATGCCATATTTATTGAAGTTAACAATAAAAAATTTCTAATGCAATTATAACTAATGGTAACTAGTTATTTATCAAAAGAAGATGTTAAAATATTTTCTGAAAAATTGCATATGATTTCAATGAGAATGTAAAAGAGTTATAAATAATCAGTAGTGAAAAATATTTGTTCTAACTTTAAATAAACTATAACCTATTTTAGAACCAATTACAGATATGAATAATTGAAACACATTTTCAAATCAATATACAGCTTTAAGAATTTCTTAACAGATCTTTGTATTGTACAATCGTCTAACATGCGTGAAGTGCTCAAGTTTTGTTTAATCAAAAAATATAACTTTTGCTGCATCCTGCTGAATAGAAAAAATTGTAGGTAGGATTACGTTTTTTAGACAAAAATCTAGTAATTGAACTAAATAGATGCATTGCACAGTGCAAAATAAAATATACCTTCATACCTTAAACTCACGTTTCCTCTTGTACATTAAAACTAAGATTTGAAACAATAGTTTTATAGTAAAATCAAAAAACAATTAACATGTTTTAGAATAATATATGGCTGAAATTCCAAATAGGCAAGAAACAATATGCTAAGAAAAAACATACAAGAAATATGAATCAACTATCCAATGTACAATAAAATTTTCAAATTTACAGCTTAAAAAATTGGCAAACATTTTTATGTTATAAAAGGTTAATTAACTTTAAGGAAAAAAATTACTTTTTTACAACTGTTTGTTTTTAAATCCATTAAATATTTAAGATTCCACATTCTCCTTTTTTGGTAATATTACAAATGCATTTGAGTGCTCCTTTCTGATATTGCAACACTTATATTGTTAATTCAAGGGATCTTATCTCTTTAGGGGCAGTTATTACTTCAGATTTCCACACACACATCACCCAACCATGGTCATTTTTAGAGCTCAATCTTTTAACAGCTACGGTAGAAATGCTATGGAATTTAGACCCTGATCAGATGACAAGAACAGCACCTGAGTTGGCACCCCTCTCTGCAAGCATCCACACTTTAACCAATGAGAGGAGTTTCAACCACGACAGATTTAAAGTGCACCTTGTCATGTATACAACTGTTGTCTTGCTGGTTCTTTTGTCATCTTTCAGGATAGAACTGAAGATCCCTATCTCTCCACCAGCAGTGTGAGCGATGTCTTGATTGACTATGCAACCAAAGAGCCTATAAACTTGCATATAGTTCCTAACAGCCATATTGTTTAGAATAATATTATAACATACAAATTTTTAATCACAAAAATCAGATACTTTTTATCTGTACTTTGCTTTCAGATCTAGAATAAAGAAAAATTTATTATTTTTTATCTTTGCTAAAATAGATCATTACTATTTGACATCTGACAAAAAAAATTGTTTATTGGATTGTATTATAGATAGAATACTTTTTTTTAAAAAAGTAGCCACAAGATTAAAACATTTCCCTAATAGTTCTTATAACTGAACTAATCTTTGTAAACAAACATAGTATAGTTCATATAAGTGAACTAACTGAACTATTATTCATTTCATATAACCGAACTACTATTTTTTTTTAATTGTAAACAGAAATACTCCAAGGTATTTATTAATGAAAAACTGCTTTGGGCAAGTTTAAAAGTGAAAATATCTTTAAAGAAATTATATTTCTTATAAATGTAGAAAAGAGAAACATTTAACCAATGATAAAATATTTATAATTGTACAATATTAATGTGTACATGTAGTAGCTGCAACCATATAAATAGTTAGAATGAGCATTTTAATCCTAATTCATAGAATATTAAATAATTAACTCACTTTTTTTCTTTGGCACATAGTTATTTTTCTCCATTTCAGCAGCAGAAGGATTCTTTATTGGAGGTAAGACATCTTTGCAAACATACATAGAAGGAAGCATCATTTTGTCAACTTGGTTAAAGTAATTAGCATAATAGCATGGAGGAATATTTTTGTAGAATTCCAAAGGTTGTAGATTGGCTTGTTTATTTAAAATGTTACATTGAGGAGTGAGACGTTGACGGCTCTGCTGAAACTTTTGTCTCCTAAAATATTAAAAGATAAAAAATGCACCAGGTAACACCAAGAACAATACATTATTACATTATAAGATTTACAAAATTGATTAATTGAATTCATTTTGTATTTATCACTGATTAATGAATAGTATTTTAGTTATATGAAAGCTTTGAGTTATAAAACAAATCTTTAACTACAAACAGAAAGAGATATAATAGAGAAAAGATATAATATTCAGTAGTTCATAGTAAAACACAGAAATTCTCATTATAAAATTAATGCAAAATTGAATGCCAATGGATTGAAAATGCTTGAGAAACCATCTATGCTTAAATCATAAATAATAACTGAATATTTAGAAATGAAATAAAATGCAAATAAAAAGCATATTTCACATGCTAATTGTCATTGAACAATTTAGTTAGTTTTAAACTATTTAAAATTTAGTTTTAAACTGTTCTTTCCAAGCAGTGATTATCATTTAATGATAGCAGCAAAAGACAGCTTGCTAAGTGGATAAGCAAGTTTGTGGAAAATCTATTTACTTTTCAGCATAAGAAGCCATTTTTTCTAATATTATTTAATGTTAAAATATGGAAGAAAATTTTGGTAAAAATGTAGTAGTATATATAGGAAAATTTCTGCACAACTAGTAATTTGACAATGTTGTTAGACCAACACCAAGTAATTTGACAATTAACCAAATATTTTAGAACAACCATACATTAAAAATAGTTTGTAAAAAATCGATTGAATGAAAGTTTTTTCTTCACATCTTTAAAAAATTTTATATTTCCTAAATTGAATATACAGTTACTGTCAGTTATAGTAAAGAGCCAGCAATATAGTAGCAAGAAGTTGAATTAATCATATACAGTAAGACAAAATTTTTAAAAAAGTACTTGAACTTTGTTAAAGAAAAAAACCAAATTAATCACTAAATATAAGTGCGGGGATAATATTTAACAACCATGTCAACGGTCATCTATGAAAATGTACCCCAACATAGAATCGAGTTAACATGTCTTATATACTAGTGTATTGTAATTGTATTTTTGTAGTGGTAGACACCCTACAGTACTCTCCCACCAGAATTATAGCTGTGATAGAATTCGATAAATGGATACCACTAGTTGATTCATTTCGAAGTGGGAGTTACTGTCAAGGTAGGCATGTTCACATCACATCGGAAGGTCACCAATGTGGGAAGAGTTGTTTTCAACAATGTCAACCTATGAAAAGGTACCCCAACATAGAATCGAGTTAACATGTCTTATATACGAATGTATTGGAATTGTATTTTTGTAGTGGTAGATACACTACATAAGCATTTTAAATATCACCCATCATTGCTTAAACAACTTGAAATTAATGTTACAATAAAAGAATTTTAGTGCATATAGAATACTGGTGTAAGCCACACTTCAAAAATGTTCTGTCAGTCGACCTCTTTTGTTCAAAAGCACTGCTTATCTTGAAATATTTTTATAATAGTATAAAATACAAAATTTTTTATATTTTTTCAGAAAATTAAATGTTTTTTAATAAAAACATGAATATATAAATTAGTTAATTGTACCGATCAGCAGCAGATATGGATGAGTCAAAAACATATTGGGCATTTTTTTCATTCTTATTGAACTGTGATGTTTTAAGAACGGGAATCTAAAAATAAAAACATTTTGAATGAAGTAAGCACAATCATATTTATTTTGAAATCTAATAATATATTGAGAAGCATAATGAAATAAATATTTTTAAGTTTTGCATAATAATTGACAGTAAAAGAGAATTGGAATTTTTTGAACTATTTAATTTATTCAAGTATTTTGTTTTCAGTCTATCTTTTGTACAAGAACTAATTTCTGATTTTTGATAAAATTTCAGTACAGTTAAGTTTAAGAAGCCTGAGACATTTTTTTACTTGCAGAGTCACAATTTGCTTGCGATTTTGACTATTTTTAACATTTTAATTTCAAGAGACTTTTTGTTGCATCAAAAAGAATATAAATTTTGATTAAAATATTTTTGTATTATGTTATTCATCAATAAAATATATAAAAAGTTTAATTCAATTCAGATCTGAAAAAAAAAATTTTTAAATTATATTATAAATTTTTTTTAATATTAAACATACAAGTAATTTATCAAACTCATATTTTATTTATTTACATTTATGTAGAAATATTTTTCAAGTTTAACATGTGTACATAAGTAAAATAAATCTATATAAAAACAAATTTTATTGTATCAAGTTTTGGCATTTATGTTATAAAACTTTTCAATTAAACTAAAAGTAAAATTAATTTGTAGGTTGGATATAAATTATAGAAAACTTAAAATAATTAAGTTGATCAGGCAAATTTTCAAATATATTAAATAGCTATAAAGTTAATAGCAATTCATTTCACTAATGAACTGAGAAATTTAGATTTTTTCTGCAACCCTTGAAAATCTCCATAGAACCGGTTGGAAATTCGGTTCCATGGATTTTCAAGTCTCCATGGAACCCAATTTAAGCATCCTTGCACTAAAGAATGTTCCCACTTACCAGATTTCACAATAACACTACCAAATATATTGAATATGATTCCTAAAGCATTAGCAAAAATATCAAGAATAGATACCAAGCTTCATAGTATTGTTTTTTAATTGCTTAATTTTTTACAAGTTCTTACATAAGTCATAAATTGTTCTAAGTTCAGGTGGAAATTACTATAGCAGTTGTGTATAGTTCTACAAAATATTTTTTGTTCAAAACAAATATTTTCAAAAAAAAAAAAAAAATGGGAAAAGTGTAAAAGTATCAAATTTTATTTAAGAAATAAATAAAAATTGAAGGTAACAAAAATAATAAGTTTTAAAAGTCACTTACTTTACTTGAAAATTTCTTGCTTTTATTATTTGGAGAAGAGAGATTATTTATAGATTTTAGTCTGTAATAATAAAAAAGCAATGTATTTTATTATAATAATAAATGAAAAATGCACACATAAAAAAACAATATATTTCAAGCATTTGATTATTTATACATATACACTGATGGATAGGATACAGCTGGTACACACATACTCGTTTTTAAAATAGAAATATTTAAAAATGTATTAAAAATTCTGTAATCTAAGAGATTTAAACCTCAAAACCTAACTCTTGGAAACTCAAACTTAACTTATATGAGAAGAATATTTTGGTAATAGAATATATTTTTTATGCATTTGAAGAATACAGAATCATAATAATTTATTACTATTTGGTTTGAATATGTTTCCATTTAATAATATTTATATTAAGAGATAGTAGCAACAAGTTAAATAAGGGACAAAATTTTTCTAAGGAGTTATAACAATATAAAAAGGCTAAAAGAAAAATTATTACATATTTCGTGTGACCTTAATATATAGCTACAAAAATATAAATAATATATATTTATTGCCCTATGTATTTAGATTGAAAATTTACTTTGACTAACTGAATGACAGAAGTGACATCTTACACATTCAAATTAAGCTGCCAGTCATAATATTTATGATATAATAAATTTATTGCTTTTTAAATTTATACTTGGAAAGCTAAAATATTTTTTAAAAAAAAGAAGAAAAATTTGAGGAAAGACAAGAGACATGAATGTTACATTTTCTGGAGAATATGTTCATATTATTTTTGATTACAGAAAAACATAAAGTTATCTCATATATCACTCATCTCGAAGCAGAGGAGAGAAAAAATGTGTTTAAAATCTACCACAGCTGTGTCCAATGTTTTACTTACAGGAAAGTAATGTATCAGTGAAGATTCAGAATACAACATAATAATTTTAATTATTATTTCATTTATTTATTGTAAAATATCAATGATAATATAAGTTGAACACTAAAAAGTTTAGACAAAAACAAAAAGTGAACAAAAAATTTTGCTATTTGCTATTGATTATAAACCAATAGCTTTTAACTCATTTGACCTTAAAGTAATTAATAAAATTATTTTTGTATAACTCACTTGTGTGGAAATTTTCTCTCAACAGTTTGAAAGCATTCATTTTTAGATGCATCCTAGAAAAAGAAACACAAAAAGTATAAGCATAAACAAACAACATTCCACTCCCTCCTCCAGAAAGAAATTGCATCTGTAGCAACATTTAATACTACACAAATATAAATGCAAAAAAAAAAAAAAAAAATTTAAAGGCTTAATTGGTCGCAGTAGGATATAATCAAATTAAAAATATAGATTATTCAGAATTATATTACCCTGTTGTAAACATAGAATCATTTAGGTTATCAATATCATTATCTGCAAAACTTGATTTATTTGTGTTAAATTTCTTGATATTAGAACCTATTTCATTGGAGATATTGAAGAAACTGTATATATGGAAATTCTACCTGGATATGAAGAAGAGTATGATAAGAACAAAGTTAGTAAATTAAATTGTAGCACATAACACCTTAGTCTGGTAGAAATTGGTCTACCTTAGTCTGGTAGAAATTGGCATATTAAATTAAAAAGTGAACGATAAAAGATTAACTTCAACCAACTTGTATCTGATAATTGTGTATTGATTAAAACTGACAAAACTGATTTCCGTGCTATTTGTGTGTACGTTGATGACTTAGCAATATTTACTAATAATTCTAAATTATGTGAGGATATATTCTTTAAACTTAAACAATCATTTGAATTAAATGAAAACACTGAAAATTCTAAATTTTTTAGGTATCGAAGTTTTAAAACATAAAAACGGAATTATTTATCCCCTACTCAGTATATTGAATCATCAATAAACAAATATGACCTAGAAAAATGTAAGAAAACCAATCTTCCTATAACTAAAGGTGACGATAGATGTTTTAATCCTACAGATGATTTAGTCAATCAGATTATAGATGAACTTTTATATTTAGCTAACAGTCCAGATATTTCATATGTAACTAGTTATTTATCATAATTAAATAAACGTCCTGTGAAAAGGCATTATATTTTGGCTAAAAATGTTTTAAAATGTTTAAACGATTCAAAAGGGAAAGTTTTGTTTTATGATAAAGAATTTGGATTTTTTAACTGTACTGCACATGAAAGCTGGAGAAATGGTTAGCGAAGTACATCCTTTTCAGGGTGTGTAGTTAGGTATTTCTCTGATCTTGTGGAAAAGCAGAAAACAAAGAATTATTAGACTCTCAACATGTGAAACAGAGCTATTTTCTATTGTTGAAACAGCAAGAGAATTAAAATGGATTATAAATATGTTAAGTGAAATTAATGGTAAAAATTTCATTAATGCTCCAACTGATACTTATTCTGATAGTCAAGCATCCATTGATTGGTTACATAATGGTAAATCAAATAAAACTAGATATGTAAATTTGAAATTTTATTTTGTTAGAAATATGATTAATGATAAAATTTTAAACACAATTTATCACAATACTAATGACAATATTTCTGATTTCTCAACAAAAGCTGTTAGCAGATAAGTAAAAATTTTCTTTGGAAAAAATAAGTTTGCTCTAAAATTTAAATTTATGAATATGTTATTGTTACAGTTATTTTTCAAAAAGGAAAACCCTTTTTGCAGGAGGGGAGTGTATTATTAAATGATGCTACAAAGATTTTTCCTTTTAATGACACCAGGTGGCACTCTGTGTTTCTTTAATTTTCTGTATCCTGTTAATAAACGTTACTTCATCCTTTGTTGTTTAATTGTGCAGCTCTAGAGTGACAAAAATAAAGTAAGTACCTACCTTTTTTGTTGTCTGGTAGTAAACTTTATTACAGGTTTAAAATGCAAAATATGAACATAATTATTCCTTAATGCTAACTTTGCAAGTAACTTCACAAAAAAAATTCTTAAATAAAAACTACATTTTAAATTGATGATCTTACATTTATAGCTTCAAATACAGTGGAGCATCGTTTATACGACGTTTACATTTATACGACGTTTTAGTGTGGTCCCAATTCATTCCTATTCATTTAGCGGTATATCGTTTATACGACGCACAGAATCGGATATACGTAGGTTTTTAGATTTTTTTCACGTTTATTTTACTTTTTCTTGTGTATTTTAGGAACGGGCGGAATTTGTCAACATGAATGACACAGAAAAAGGCATGTGTAAATGTAGCACCTGATAACAATGCGGGGTGGTGGGAAAAACAAAGGTATAACGGATTGCACTGGGAGTGGACATCCCTTTTCTAAGAAGGTGATCAGATTCCCCAACCTGCTTTATTGTTACAGCTAGTAAAGGACATAGTTTCCTTATCAGTGCACTAGCCCTACAGATCGTTCTTTTTTTTTTTTTTTTTCATTCTTCGCTGTACGTACTGTTTCATCCACATCTTTTTTCAGTCATGTCTCGAAAACATTAGTCTATCTCGGTGAAAGAAAAAATTGAAATTTTGAAGGAATTCGATAAAGGTTTACCGGGAAGATCAAAAGCTGACTTGGCTAAAATGATGGGCATTCCAGTTTCTACCTTAAAGACTATTATTCATGATCCTCTGAAAATTGAGGAACATGCTAAAGCCTGCGGATCTTCTGCATCAAAGAAAATGCGAGTGCAAGAAGGTAAATTTCCTGAAATGGAGAAGGTTTTGCTCCAATTTTTCAATCAGTGTCATGCGTCAAATATTCCAGTAAGTGGTCCAATGTTGATGGAAAAAGCTAAGGAAATCGCCATGAAATTGAATCTCACAGCTAGCGGCTATACAGCAGGATGGTTGCAGTAATTCAAAGCTCGGAACGGGATCACGTGTCAAGTTGTAAGTGGTGAATCAAGAAATGTTCCTGCTGATTTTGTCGCAGAATGGCACGAAAATTTGCCAAGCATAATAAGTGAGTACCTACCTAAAGATATTTTTAATGCCGACGAGACGGGTCTTTTTTATCATCTAATGCCGAATCGGACATTAGTTTATAAAGGCGAAAAATGTAAGGGAGGAAAAAAGAGCAAAGATCGCCTTACTGTGCTGCTTTGTGTAAACTCTGAAGGAAGTGAAAAGATTACTCCTTTGGTGATAGGAAAATCAAAAAATCCCAGATGTCTAAAGAATATCAGAACGTTTCCGCTGGATTATGATGCAAATAAGAATGCTTGGATGATGACCGCAATTTTTACTAGATGGCTAAAAAAATTAGACAATGTTATGATGAGGCAAAATCGAAAAATTTTGCTATTCATTGACCAATGTCCAGGTCACCTGTGGCAACTCAAGCCAATAATAAGGTTAAATCCCCACAAAAGGGATTTCTACAAGGCGTCTTCCCTAACCGAGGGAGAATTCGATCAGAATGAATCTTGAACTGGCGGGATAAACATCTCGTGGGATCGGAAAAATCCGATTTGAATGTATAATGCACAATCAGAAAAATTTTATGTTTATTTGTGTTTATGTTTAGTGTTCCTATTGTTCTGTTTAATAAATATACAAAAAGAGAAATTTTGGAAAATCATTACAATTTCAACGGACATGCTATCACTATTGAATAACGCAACCTACAGGCTTGAAAGATAAATAAATAAATATTTCATCACCCACCCAATACTAATTTTTTGGAAAATGTAAAAGTTCACTTTTTTCCAGCAAACTGCACAAGTGTGCTTCAGCCATTAGATTTGGGGGTGATTAGGAATCTAAAATTACAGTATAGAAAGCAGCTAGTTCAACTCACTATTCGAAGCATTGCAGAGCCCAATCCCAAGAAAATAAGTGTTCTCCAGGCAATGAATATGATTTTGTTGGCATGGTCTCAGGTAACAGCCACAACAATAAAGAACTGTTTTAAAAAAACCGGATTTGTCCATCAAACAGCCGATGGGGGAGAAGACGTAAGCGATGATGATACAATAATCCATGATGATGATTGGAACTTGCTCGCAACAGAGACAACGTTTGATGAATACATGGATTGCGATGAAGATGTAGTAACGTCAGCGATTTGCACTGTTGATGAGCTTATACAGAACACACCGTCCTGAATATACGAGCCATATAGTGACAGCGAGGATGACGAGAAGTGTCAAGAAGTTGTTCCGCCATCTTTTCAAGATGCAATAAATTCCATTGAAACACTAAGAGCTTATTTTCTTTACCACAATACTGGCGAAAAAACTTTTCAGGACCTTGATTCATTGCACAAGTCATTAATTATAGCTCAGCGTCAATCATCACGTCAAACAACCGTAGATAATTTTTTCTGTAAACTTAACGTGAAATGATTAAAGTGAAAAGAAGAACAAATTTGGAGTATCAAATAAATAAAGGTAACGTAAATTCAAATTGCTTACTGTAATTTTTCTTCTTTTTTTTCTATGGTTATCTGTGTGTTTCGCTTTGTCCAATTTAGAAATTTATGTAACACGTTAAACATTAAAATTAACTGAAAATAGAGTTAGTTTCTAGTTTTAGAAGTTGAAATTGATTATACGACGTTTTTTGGTGGTCCCTTCAGCGTCGTATAATCGATGCTCCACTATAATGTCAATTTTTTTCCCTTTTACTTAGAAATTTAACCAAAATCAACCAATACAGACAAGGTTTTGAATATAATATTAAGAGCAACAGTTTTTTTGTAACTAAATTATCCAATGACTTATGAATTTAAATTACTTTTTCGTTACCTTTTCATATTGAAAATCTTATTATAAATAAATACACTAAAAAAGTGACTACCAGAAATAAAAATCCTATTATATAAAACTTATTCCATAAAAAATAACATATTTCTCAAAATAAAAAGAACTTGTTTGTAATCATTTTCACACAATAATTTCACATATATTATCGTTTATTCCTTAAACATATAATAAACTATAATAATATCTATAATATAAATAATCTGTAATATTATGATTAATACACTATAATTATATCTATATATCATTTAGTGATAGATTATATTAATAATCTATATTAACTTTATTACTTGCACAACTCGTTTCTCTGTATATATTTTATTTCCAGATTGCTAGCCTTTTTTCGAGTTAAAGATAAGTAAGAACTTTTCAACTTATCTCCTTTAAAGAGTGGAAAAAGATAGAAAACAGAAACTCTTTAAAAGAAATCCAATCAATCTTTTATTCAATTAAAATAATGGTGAAAATAACACATAAAAGATTTTTATGGCAAATAATTTTTTTTAAAAAAAACAAGTTTTAAATTTTCTGAAAAAAATATAGCTCAATTTATCATTAATTATAGTATATGCCATTCAGAAAACCATTCAAGGATGGAAAAACATGCAGATAAAAGAAATCATATTTATATAACGTCTTTTAATAAGTTCATGCACGTAAATACTAGTAAAGCAAACCAATATTAGCCATTCTTCTGAATGGAAAGAAACTGCCAACATTTTATGTCAAGTGTTTTAAATTAAAAATGTTAGTTCTAATATGTTTTTTTATAAGTTCTGACATGCCAGTTATCTCAAACATACTCATCACAAATAGCCATTCTTAACAATAGCAGAAGTTTATCAACAATTTATTTATTATTGTGTTTTTTGATTATAAAAAATTTAAGCTTTTTATTTATTTGTAGCATGCCAGTCATCTCAAACACATTCTCCAACATTAACCCATTTTCAATAACTGGAAAAACTTACCAACATTTCATTTGCTTTTTCCTCTATTCTATGATCATTCATTTTTTTATTACTCAAACAATATTTATTATGTAAAACTGGTTTGTTCAAATAAGGCCTCTCCATACTTTCACAAGTAATTGATAAGTTAAGAGTCACTGTTATGAAAGCAAATGCAGTTATGAGTCACTTTTATTGTAACTTATAAAAAATGATGATCTCACAAAAGGAAAAATAATAAATATGCAAATTAAATGTAAATTTAATAAATAAATACTTACTTAAATGTTTTAGGATAGTAGGCTTTAAACATTTCATGCATTTTTCTCTGCAAACTCATACTTTTTTCAATGTAATTCTGAAAATACAAAAAGCTAGTATATAGTCTGGTAGCTATATAAATCTAGTAGCACTTCATGCCCTCCCCTGTACCACAACTCTGAGGTTCCTACCAGGCAAGTTTCAGCCTTTTATTACATCAGTGGGTCAATAAAATGAATACCAGACATGCTTGGGGCTAAACACTGGGGGGTTCAGGCTTGGCTGACCATCTAATCCAAGCATCCAATCCTGCAGCCCACAACCTAAGGTCAAGAAAACTGGGATAGGAACAGTAGGCCCGGGCTGTTCATGGGCTGTTGCAACTTTCTCTTTTTGAAATCTTTTCAAGGTCTTTTATTTTTTTATTTATAGTTAAGACGATCATCTCTCCTTAAGATATAGGCCCTAAGTAAAACAGCAGTTTTTCTTTATAATAGTTTGAATTTTTTTAGTTGTTGAATTTTAGTTCACAACATATAGCAAAAAAGTTTTTTAAAAAAATATAAGGATCGAACTTTTGATTGCAATTTGACAGATCTATTATACTATATTTTCTATATTGTAGCTACATTTGATGTATCAGTGGACCGAAATCTGAATCTGTCTAAAAAGGAAATATTTGTTTAGTTAAAAAAAGAGCATATTTTGCTTAATCTTGTGAAACCATGTCTAAAAATCCATGTCCTTGCATTGACATAAAAATGAAAATTGAAGACTCAATGCAAAAATTGAGAACACAGGTTACCTGAGACAAACCAGCAGAGAGCATAGTATACATAATGAAATTGTTGATATTGGAAAGAGGTTGAATTTTGCATCTGCCCTTATGGTTGGAAGACCCAGGTACCATGTTTTAAAATAAAGACATATATAACAACTAGGAAATCACTGGACAGAAATACCACAAATCAAATTGACCATGTACTGGCAGACCAATTGATCATGTACTGGTAGATCTTAGACACAAGAACAACTTGATGGCTTAGTTACAGATGAGCAAATGCAGACTTAGCCCACTAGGTGCTCAGATATAGACTAAATAAGATAATAAAAAAAATATTATGCATTTAAATCACCAGATTTGCAAGAATTGAGTAAATCAATGTAAATAATGGATAATTATAAATTTAAATTAAGAGAGAGAATGCACTCAATATAAGAATACTGAAGAGAGGAGAACAGATAGAACTCACTGAAATAGATAATTGTGGAAAGGCTAAAATAGCTCTTCTATGTATCAAAATGGATAAGGATTGGTTTGACGCTGAATATTTTGAAGGAAATCGTAATTTCAATAAAAATAAAGCTTGTACAGCAACAATTCAAAACCATCGCACTTAAAATGCTGAAGAATTATACAAAGAACTAAGAAAACAATTACTGAGGAGAGAAAAAGAGAAGTACCAGAAGAATAATTTAGAGATTTGAAAAATCTGAAGTCTCAAAATGAAACTATAAAATATTATAAATTAATTATATAAATACAGTAAAACTTGTGTAAGTTGACTACTTGTGGTGCATTGTTTTAGTGGTCAACTTAGACAAGTGGTCAACTTATAGAGGGGGCGGGTCATTGTTTACTTTTTAATTTCCTATATCATGTTGCTATATATTAAAATTTTTTTTGTACTTGACTTTAAAATTTTATTTAGCAAATAACCAAATGAATATCTTAAGAAATGTGTTTAAACCTGAATGAACTTCAATTTGTTACATTTACATAATTCTAATATTTAACTAACTTTTTTAAAAAAATTTTTCGTTAGTTATGCATGTGAAGTGTTTAATAAAAATAATTTCTTAAAATAACAGAACACGAAGACATGTAATTTGAAAACTTTAACAAAACAAAATTATTTCAACACTTCTAAATTTAATTTGTTATTACTACACTTACTATTTGCTCACTATTGCAACTGGAAGAGCAACTTTTCAACTAACACACCTGTTTTCAATGAATGAATGAAAGAAATGGTCAAAAGTTGACCCCCAACAGTTTCCCCAGATGGTCAACTCACAAAATGGTTTAGATTAGCTTTTTACACTATTTCACCAAACAAGTGAAATTTTAACATACAATGCAAAATGACAGAACATTTTCTGAATTTTTTTTTCTGGTCAACTTATGAGGGTTTTAGAATAGAATTTCATAATACTCCTAGACAAAATTGACTTATTTCAGTGGTCAACATACAAGATAGACAAGTGGTCAAGTTACAAAGGTTTTGCTTCTTTATATTATATAGGAAAAATTCCGTTCTTGATAATAGAGGTCAACTTATGCAGGTGCCCAACTTACAAGGGTGGTCAACTTGGCAGGTTTCACCGTATGAAGATCGATGTTGTAAGATCTTTAGATTCATAGTTTTTCTTCTAAAATACAGTGTGAAATTCCAGAAACACACAGTGGGGTGGTAAAAGCTTTTACGCCAATAAAAAACTTAAAAATCTACTTTCTGTGAGTAAAAATATGTATCAAGAGACACCAAAGAAATACACCAGAAAAATAAAAAGCCTCAATAGTTTCAGTTAAGCTAAACAAAATAGATATAAAAAAGTCAAACAATTAAAGTTTAAAATGTCAATTGGATGAAATTAATAAAACTGAGTTCACCAAGTACAACTATAATTTTGCTAATTAAAGCTATAAGTGATAAAACTACAGGAATCAATAAAAATATAAGTGATCATATTTTAATATGTTAGGTAAATTTTTAGATAAATGATTTCTTTTCATAAATAACCATTTAGTTTAAATAATTATTTTTTAAATTTTAGTACTAATTTAGTAACTAAATTAAATTTTAGTTTAGTTTAATTTAAAAAAAAAATATTTGAAATTAAATGGATTTAAATCTTGATTTGAAATGTATACACTTTTTTACTAATTTTACTATAATTTACTATAATTTTACTATAATTTAATTTTTAATTAGCAAAAACTAATTTTGCTAATTAAAGCTATAAGTGATAAAACTACAGGAATCAATAAAAATATAAGTGATCATATTTTAATATGTTAGGTAAATTTTTAGATAAATGATTTCTTTTCATAAATAACCATTTAGTTTAAATAATTATTTTTTAAATTTTAGTACTAATTTAGTAACTAAATTAAATTTTAGTTTAGTTTAATTTAAAAAAAAAATATTTGAAATTAAATGGATTTAAATCTTGATTTGAAATGTATACACTTTTTTACGAACTTGTACAAAGTATTTCATACATACTGATCTAAACTAATACATATATTTTGGAATCCCTGTCAAAAACTAAGTATTTAGATCATAAAAAGATGACTAACCATTACAGAGAACAAGTGTTGTAATTGTTTGAAATTATCAAAACCCTATATGAGGAATAAAAGAGCTGTTAACATTTTAGCTTCCAAAATTATTCTTTAAATCATTTAATATTTCATTACCTCTGTTTCATTCAAAGTAAAAAAAAGCTTGAACTGAAACAGGGGTGCCTTGCTTATTCCCTCTCTCAAAGCTAATGGTGAAACCTCTTCCCCATTACGACAAACAACAAAAACTATGCATAAAAATTTTATTTAAACAACAATTTCTTTGCTATATCTGATCTATAATTGTTTCATTGTTAGAAATAAACGTATCTTCAGAATACATACAGAAAAAAAAAACATCCCTTTAAGATCGCAATGCAAAACAGACACACAAAACGTGGTGTGCTCTCATTAAAAAGTAAATCAATTAAAAAAACTCATTCCATTCAGGCCTAACTTTGATGTAATAAAACATTTACTCAAATGTAACTAGTTCTTTAAAAAAAATTTATATGCAAGCATTAATTTGAAGTGTGATTACAAGAAATTTTAAAATGTTATTTTTTATTACATACCTCCTGTAATAGTATAATACCATACATTATGAATGCTCTATCAGGCAGTTAAAAAAATGATAATTTTATTATAATATACAATTTTTAAAAAAAATACTTACCTATCGAACATTATTTTTATCAAATTATACCATAATACCATAAGTACAATTATTGGTATTAATAAATTTTTTAAGTTTATAAGAGCATCAAGTGTTCAAATTAATCTTCATATATAAATTTACTTCGAAATTATTATATTAAATATATATTAATTAAATAAATATACATACAATTGATTAAATGTAAATAATAAAATATATATATAATTTATAATATATATTAATTTATAACAATAATTAATTTAGGCAATCAACACCATATTTTTTTTCTCGTTTTTTTTTTTTTTTTTTAATGCTTTGTATTCAGTTTCTTTCCTGGGCTATTTTTCCTGTACATTTTCTATTTTACCTATGAGAATACCACTTCTTAAGTATAATGGAAACAGTCTTTTATACGTTTAACTTGGCTTACCAGGCCTGTCCGCAAAACAATTTATAACAATTGTTGTTATAAATTGTTAATAAAATGCCAAAATGTTAATAAATACTAGTTAATAAAATATCAAAATTATCAGCAAACAAAATTCGTTACATAAGTGAAGAGTTCCTTAAATCTTTTAAACATCCACAGATCTCTTTATTTTGCCCCTAACTTTTCATCTTCATTTATGTGCGAGAATATCCTTTTTTTTCTGCCCTATTAAGATTGTTTGAGTCATCCATTATGTCCTTACTTTCCAATTCTTTTTCAAGTGATACCAACGAATTTAATTCTACCAAAATTAAAGAGTTTAACTCATAAAATATACAAAATACTTCAATTAAATTCGAAAAGAGACTGGTTAACACTGCAGTTTTAAGAAATAAGGATTTGTTGCATAAAAACTAAGATTTCTTTGAGAACTCTTAAATCTTTTTCAGATCTAAAAGATTTAAAAAAAATATCAAAATAATAAACACAGCTAAAAAGATTTTAAAAAATACCTTCTTAATTAAAACTAAAATTTAAGTTCAATCAATCCATTGTTTATAAATGTGCTTATCTTATAATGTCAGTTTTAAGTTGAAGACATAATGAATGAAGCTAAAAAGAAGAATCCTAAATCAACATGAAAAAAGTATCTTCCACTAAAAAAAATTATTAAAATCTAAACCACCACCCAAAAAAGTTCAATTATCCTCAAACAAAACCACTTGAAGCTAATGTGTTTTTTCACATTATAGCAATTTTGTGCAATGACGAAAATTTAACGTTTCTGGCTGGAAAATTATTCCCTACCAGAAAAGAATTTTAAAATAATCCTTCCCCCAAACATTAAAAAAAAGCTTCCTGCAATAATAAAAATATAGGAAGATTTCTGTATCATAATGTACACCAAATCTTGGCAAGTTCCGGGTAGTGACCTGTGAGAAACTAAAAAGAATTTATCACAGAAGTTCCTTAACCAAAAGGGTATAATTCCTAGCCACCCTCGAGCAAAGTTCAATATATTTTTCTTTAAGTTTGCAAATTAAAAATCCATATTTGACACATTAGCAGTTATAGTTGGCATGACAGATCACAATATGGAAATATGCCTTAAATCTAATTTCCAGTTTTAAAACTTTAAAATTGAATAACATATTCAAAAAGAAACAACCCTAAGAATAGCTATGTTGCCCCCCCCCCCCCTAATTGTGGGCAACTTTGAACAGTTATAAAAAAAAGCGTATTTTTATGTAACTAAAAATTTCCTTCCTAAATAAGAATTTTTAAACAGAAATTTTTCAAACATAGACCTCTAGATAGGGAAACCAAAGTTATATTTTAAGCATATGTAGAAAAAGAAAATGCTAGAAAACTGAAACTCTTCTGGAAATCAAAACGATTATAAATTAAAAATATTTTGGGTAGTGCGTACAAGCTGATCCCTGTAGTATACAACCAACAGAGTATACAACAAAACAAAAAGTTGTGTTTTAGCACATAGAATATTTTAACTAACATAAGTAATTAATAAATCATAATATTAAGTAATGCTCTTTTTCATGACATATATTTCATCTACTATTTTGAGAATCAGAATAAATCAATTACGCGTAGATACATACTTTATTTAAAGCCGAGAATCAACAATAAAAAATGTCATACGAGTTATGAATATATTCATTTAACATCCTACTAATTTCTAAAAAAAGAAAATTTACGGCTATGCTAATGAAAATCTTTTATTTTTTAACAAAAGTTTGTTTACATAAGAATTCATCCGCTTTTGACTCTTTCTTTTTGCTCAATAGAATTAATGGTTGCTTTGCCATTAGAACAAAACACAGATGGCGCTAAGGATTACTATTCGTCGTAACACTTTCGGGCTACTGCTTCCGATTTATTTTTACGTCTAACTTTGAAAAAGCGGACTAACTAATAAATATACTTGTAGTGTTTACAGTATAACACGTTCCTTCATTTTAAATTCAGCTTAATTAGTTTTGCTTTAAGTAGAAGTCGAATTTGAACAACTCCACTGACTTGTTATAATGAATGCTTGATGCTACCCGAAAATAACTAACGCCGATATTTTACAAAATATAGCAAATAGATGGTGTTTTCAATATAAATGTGAACAATAACAATCTAGAACTCAATACCTGCTCTTATTCCAGTAAGTAGGTTTGCAATGGCTTAATACAGCTTATTCTTCGAGGCAATATTTTCAAAAGGATACTTTTGTTTTCAATAAATAAAGTAAATTAGATAATTTCTGAGCTCAAATCTGCCGTATTTCATAAAATATTAATGTTATTAAGTAATTCTGATGAGTTTTAAGGAAAAATTTGTTTAGTTATTTATAGATATATTATTGAACAAGGTGACATGGTTGCTAGATTTTAAATAACTCGCTTTTTTGGCAGTTCTGATTTGGCCTCTTTCCATTTGTTTATTACTGTTTGTTCTTGTTGTAAGCTGTGCACCATCTTACGTTAGTGTTAGCACCTTTAACATTGTAAACATAAGTAGTAAACATAAGTAATAAATAATCAAATAACACGTTTGCAAGAATCTCAAAACACATAGATCACGTTGTAAGCCAAATGGCTTTAAAATACACCGGAAACAGTAATCAGGAAGTGTAGGAGGTATGGAGCTTGCAGCGTTCCCTAGTGTAGAAACCACCATCCATAGGGTATAATTCCAAAACATAGCAAACCTTATAAATGCTGTGATGTTAGTTTTTTTTAATATTTATTTAAGGCGCACCTCCTTTAGGAATTTATAAATAGCAGAAAATGCTCTTGAACGGTAAAATTATGCATAACTTTATGTACAAAAATGAAACTTCCAAGAATATCAAGCCTGTTCACGCATCACCTCGTAAAAGTAACATTAATGGAAGCATACACCGGAAATTTTCTATATTTATTTCCGGTTTTAGGAAGCCTGCTATTGGCGATCGAAATGGGCTGCAGGTGGCGTTGAGCAGAACTCTCTACCTATGGCAACACTTCACATGCGTTACCCATTAGCGTGTGGAAAGTCATAGAGGAAGGAAGTACGTTAGTTTCTCTCTTGATTTTCATATAGATTGAATATTTTAAAATTTAAAAACTATATGGAACTGAAACCTACATTAAACATAGTTCTAAAAAAAGTATCACGTAAATTTTAAAAAATATCTTTATTAAATAAAAAGGAAAAATATTAAGAAAAGGGAAAATATCGCAGTGCATTCCTATACAACTGAAAAGAGGAGGAGAGGGAAGGGAGAAGGGCTAAAGGCATGAAACCGGTCTCTCCCCAGATGGCGTATTCGAGTGTTGCGATCGCCTATGGATAGTGTTTTCAATATAAATATAAACTATCTCGATCTCTTGATCTACTCAACTTCCGGTTAAAAAGTATACAGCAGCTTACCACAGCTTATACGAGGTGATATATACAGTTGCTTACTACTGCTCATTTCTATGAGCCGATATTTTCAAACAGATAATTGTTTTTTTAAAGAAAGAAAGAATTCGCTTAAAAAGTTAGAGATATGGCGAAATACTAAAAGTAATATTAACATTTAGGGGGTTTAAATTTGGATAGCTCTCCTAACTAAACTATGGGGCCATATTTACTAGATTACGGCTACCCCCTATATTTTCGGGGTCAGAAATCCGAACCAGTAAGAAAATTTACGTTTATTCAGAGAAAGTACTCTTTTAAGTCCGATTTCAAAATTTAAAATATTTTCTACACTAATTAGCATGAGTTCAACCCCTCGAATCAAGAATGAGTCCTATATATAGGACTCATTCTTGATACATAATGAATGATATATACTATATATCATTCTTGATACTCATTCTTGACATTTCTATATAGGACTCTTCAGTTATACTAGTAGATCAGATCAAAAGTTATTCAGGATGTTTATTATTTTTTTTATTTATTTATTTATTTATTTTTTTTTTTTTTGATGCACTGTACTTTTAGGACTTGTTTCTTAAACTTTTTAAATTTTTAAATCCTTTAATAAAATATATATTTTAAAAGTTGGATGTAAAATTAACCTCGATTACTATATTTCCCATTTAATCATAGCTTATGTTTCAGCACTACGGAATTGCATCGATGATGTAATTGCTCGAATTAAAATAATTTATATACTCAATTTCTTTGTAATTTTATGTTTATCCAATTTCAAAATGCCATTATTTATAGTTTCACTTTACAATAGTTGACCAATTGTACGCAAATTCTCTTTTCTTAAAAATTTATTTTAGAGTGTGATTAGTGTAAACACCTTTGTCTTTTGATCAGTTCATTTGATAACATTTTGAAACAGAATTTAAGAATCTTTCAAACTTTGAGTATTTATTTATTTAGGCCCAAATAAGTTAAATACACTTTTAGAATTTTGATAATATTATCAAAACATATGTACGGTTACGAAATACTGCATGAAACACCAGTGCTTTTTTCTGCTCGTTAATGGTAAATATCTTCCAAACACAGCTGATTTCCACACACACACACAAAAAAAATCAAATTTGAAGTTTAGATCCAAGCGAATTATTAATCATTGACATTTCTTTACAAGAGATATTTAAAATGTTTGAATATGAATGAGAAGAAATTTTCAAACTACTTTCTTGGATCTTCAATTTTAATACAAATATAATTCCGATAATCCGATTTTATTAAGTATAAGACTTTATTATACAAATATATTTTGCTTGTAATTAGAGAGAGTCAGAAAAAAATAAGACACCCATGACCCATCTGCGTCAAAAAGAAGATGTTTCAATAAAATTCTATAAGCTGAAGGAATTATCAATAGAAGGACAACATATTTCTACAACTATCCGCACCGATTTTATAACTGGAAATAGCTCATTTTCAAAAAGAAAAAAGAAAAAACACGTTTTTTAAATACTCTAGAATGGGATTTAGAATTCACGCTTTCTTATGACCATCAGCATAAAAGAGTCGCAGAAATTGTACTAAAGATACTGATACTAGAGGAATAGTCTGCAATGAAATTTGCCCTTTAAGCTGCTCCTGAACTCAAAAATGTTTAGTTATAAATTTAAACGTTATCTTCTTCACAATACAATATTAATTTGCGATCCCTAATTTACAAAAATAATTTTTGACTTCAATTGTTGCAAGAATTCTAATAATGTTTATTCAGAGAAGTCATTACAAAACACCCTGTATTTACAAATTTTCAATAAAAATAAGCATTAAAAAATTAAAATTAAAATATATGAAACTCACAAAAGTCAAACATAATGCCAATTTATTTAAGATCTTTTTTATTACATCATTACCCGTACAATATCTGGATATTATTATGATTTTTTAATTTGAAGTTAGTCTTATTAAAACGGGTATGGTCCTTCAGTTTCAATTATGAATGTCCATTTGATTTGACTTATCCGAGGAATTTGATTTGGATTGGAGTGAGGGCCATGTTTTCAGTCATGAGTTCAGCAGAAGTTCTGGCAAGGACATGCCTGTCGAAGGGGAAACCCATCGGTTTCTTGTCAGGATATTTCTGATCTTTAGCGCCACAATAACTGACAGCATCATTGCAAATAGTCTTAACATTGGCTCCTTCAGGCTGGAAATAATTAAGTTAAACTTAGTTACTATAGTAAAAGTAAGTTACATAATAATTAAATTCAAATTAGTTGAATAAAAAGGTTAGGTCCAAATAATTGTTCATTTGGACCAAAGGTTAGATCCGAATCAGAAATAAAAGTTAGCTATTATTGAACCATAATTAAGTGCAAACATTTGAGAATTGAGGCTAGTAATTAAATATAAATTAGATATGTTAGAAACAACTAGGTACACAATGAAGGAGTTGAGAATTCAATCAATTTTTTTAATTCAGAATATTTATATTAAATTAAATTCAAATTTAATAGAGTAGGGGACAGTGGGGTCAATTGTAACAGGGTACGATTGTAATAGAGCAAAAATTTCGAGTGTCGGGCTCTAGGTTTGGTTCCTAGGTGGCGCACGAAGTGTATTTAATAAATCTACATGTACACCCCTGCTGGCAACCATTTTTATGTACTTTTGAAAGAGTTACATCACAAAAGATATTTTCACGCTACGTAAGTACTTTTTTTGGTATTAGAATATTATATTGTAACAAAGTAATTTTGTTTAAACAAATAAAAATTATTAACCGAATATGTAAGTGGACACCTTAATTAACATTTCATAAAAAAAGATTAGTTTTGTTAATTAACTGGCATTGTTTTTAACAAATGAAGCTGAAATGGCGTCTTGGGGACGATTGTAACAATAAGTAAAGGGACGAATGTAACAGCTGAAAATAAATAATCTTATGTTTAAAAACCATTACTTAACTCTTTAAGAACCACCAATAGTTTCCTATATCATTTATATTATGTTGCATGTGCATTATATTATTTGTCACCTTTCACAGCATAAATTAAAATTTTTAACCCCTTAAAGTTAAAAGTTTAACCCTTTAAGTCCCTGCTCATTATTATTTTTACTCCTAAAATATCATTACTATTTTGATCAATAAAAAATATAACACAAATATGATAATATGTATAATTAACTATGTTTTAGTTGAATTTATGAACTGTCACAATTGACCCCGTAAGTGGGGACAATTGTAACAAGTGCACGACTGTCAAAAATTTTTAATAACTAATATAATAACATTTAAAATAAGGTTTTTTTTTCTAGTAGAGGATAGTCTACTTTACTCGTCTGTGAATTAATACTAATAATATATTGGATTTTTTGTTAGTTAAAAATAGTTAAGTAAAAAATGTTACAATTGACCCCACTCTCCCTTACGTATTATACATGCACATGTACGTTACATGTACATTACATTGCATGTACATTACATTACATGTACATTACATTACATGTACGTTACATGTACATGTACGTATTATACATGTAGATGATACATGTGCGCATTACAGAAGTAGGTGGAGAATGACGAGGTACTTTAAAATTTTTAGTCGTAGTGCGGAAAAGTTGTTAACTATCATCATTAAAAATAAGAGGAAATTTTATAACTTTAAAGGGATGTCTTTGGTCTCCGCATTAAATCAAAGAGTTTGAAAATTTGACTAAAAATGCTGAAATCAAAAATTTGTGCATTTTTTATTAGCTTATGAAAGCGCTTAAAAAATACCATTCCTTAACAAGAATAACTGTATAAAAGTTTAGAATATAATATCTTCTGATAACTCAACGTAACCGAATTTTGGAAAAGCCAATGGAGACGGAGCACGGAGAAAAAAATTCTGTTAAAATTTCTTTGCTGCATGGTAATAACATTTTTGGTTTAAAAAAAATATATATAAAACATATTTCAGGTAATAAAAACGAAAATTATGGTATTTAAACCACTCATTTGGTAATTTTTTCGCTTTAATGGTAACGGTTTGACAGAATTCTGTTTTTCGAAACCATAGTTCTTATTACTACATATTTGAAAGAAAAAAAAACAATACAAAACTGAAAAGTAAATTTAACAGTATAAATAGTTTTTATGCCATGCTCTAAGATATTATGATTGCCAATTTTTACTACATCTACCAAATTTTAACTCATATTATAAAAGCATACTTTATTGTTAATTTTACCAAAATCATTACCAAAGCGCTTCCTTAAAAACTACCGACCTATTTGGTGTTCCCATAGAGCCAGAAATACAGTAAATTTTACCATATTCTGGTAGATTTGACCATAGTTTTGTCTCAGTGTGGAATTGAATCTTCTGAATTTTCCGATGTCTCATTGGACTAATCCAAACGTCCATCCACTTTAGAAACCACTATTTTTTAAGCAAAATTGAACTGAAGTTTTTAATTTTGGTTAGAATGTACACTCTACGGTCACGGATGTTAATGTGAGTTTTGTCTAGACTCTTCATTGAAAATTTCTAACGTTAGTAAACTTTTTCCGTTTAACTTTTAAGATAAATGATTACTTACATTATCCTCAGTGTAGTCAGTGAGCATAACGAAGAGTTCATAATCCATGCCCTTGTGTGTACCTCTGGGTACAAGTGCGTGCTCGGGCCATCCACAGCTGCAATATTCACTGGCATCTTGTGATCCACTTTGGCCAGCTTTGAGTTCCTCGAAAGTATAAGTGTGAGCGAGGGTTACACTTGAGTCAATAGCGTTTCGACTGATCTGGTTTGCTCCTGGTGCCACTAAATAAGATAACAGTACAATAACATACCAGTGTAATGACATTAAATAGAATCAGTGATAAACTGGATTTAAAAATATTATTTGTAAAAACAGGATTATAAGAACCACAAACAACAAAAAGGTCCAATTCATTGTTAATACTTTAAAAAGTGCACTGTAATCACTGCCCTTTATAAATAATTTTTAGAAAAATGATGCCAAAACTGTATGAACATTAGGGATCACAACGCGAAGAAGAAACGAAAATGCTACTGAAATCAGTTGAATCAATAGTAAGGAAAAAAGGGGTGATGAGTTTGATTGCAAGGTGAAACTTAGAGGTGTTTCTAATAATCCTCTTTCTGTTTTCTTCTGCAATTAAACAGGTTCGTATTAGTTAGATTACAATAGCTTTTTTGTTTTTTTCCCTTTAAATATTAATTTGCGACCCTTAAAATGCATTTTTTTAAATTAACTTTTGACAGGGATTCTAAAAATATGAATTAAGGGTGAAAAAATATGAATTAAAATATGAATAATGCTAGGTCTTTAAGGAACACCTTGTGTTACTTATAGTAAGGAGAATGATAGAAAATTTATTTCGCATCAGATAAGCTGGAGAGTGGATTTGTCTCTCTCTGAATCAAAAATGAAAAATTGTTCATTCATATTGAAGACCTAGCATTCCTAAGAAAAATTTTAATTCTGTACAGGGTATTCCAAAATCACCGCTTTTAATATACATTTTTGGAAGTTTGCTAAAAGTGAATTTAAAAAATGCTTACAAATATTGTCGTAAATTAATAATTAAGGGAAAAAAAATACAAAAATAGATCAGTGTTCTTAACAGTTTTTTTCAAACTTATATATTATTTTTCCACTACTTCTGGTCAAACTTTTTTCTAATTAGTACAAAAATTGATCATAAGTGAACACTTTGAATAGTAAACTTGATTGAATTATTTTTAATTAGATTATTTGAAAATGTCCATTTATTTATTATTATTTATTTTACAAAAAGAACCATTCAAATTGTTTTTCATTTGCATTGTTGTTGGGAATTTCTTTTTTCCCCTCGAAAACTTATAAGCAACTTCAAATTATTCTTACTAATTCGTTTTAGGAATTTCCTCCCCCCAAGAATTTAAAATCAACATTAAATTATTTTTACATACATTGTTTCGAAAAATCATTTTCCTTGAAAATTTAAATTCAACACTGCACTATTTGTACTAAATTTGTACAACATTGCATTATTTGTATTACAACATTGCACTATTTGTGAATATGCCCGATTTAAAATCAATATTATTAATCATCTCGCTATTTTTACTGATACTGTTTGTGGAATTTTTTTAATGTAGTGAAGTATTTTCGCTGTTCATCGAAAACAAATTGGTTTTTCTCTTTATCATCTTTAAATTCCAAGAAAACTCTGACGGTAGCATGCTTACCTTCTGACAAATTTATACTCAACAATAACTTATTTTATCGTCCTTGAATAAGTTTTTTTATTTCTTTTTCAAAAACTTACGATTATTAAATCATTTTAACTTTTTTGTGTGTGAATAATATGCTATTTGTTTAAATTCAACATAAAAATATTTTTATTTACATTGTTTGTAGAATTTGTCCGATGGCTCTTCGTTGTTCATCAGGAACCAATAGGTTACCCAATTCATCATATTTAGATCCAAAGAAAGCTCTAACAGTAGCATGTTTTCCTTCTCAAAAATTTATATACACCAGTAAATTAGTTTATAGTCTTTTTGAGGAATTTCTTTTTCAAGAATTTAAATTTGATTTGTTTTTACTTTTTCGTGTGAATATTTTTCTATTTGTTTAAATTCAACATAAAATTAGTTTTACTTATATTGTTTACGGAATTAGTGTCCAATTCCATGAAGAATCTTCGTTGTTCACCAGGAATCAATAGGTTGCAAAATTCATAAGACTTAAACCTGAAGAAATCTTTGACAGTAGCATGTTTTCTTTCTCAAAAATTTTTATTCACCAGTATATTATTTTACAGTCTTTGTTTGAGGATTTTTCTTCTTTTTCAAGAATTTAAGTTTAGCATTAAATTATTTCTACTTAATTTCCTGTTTGTTTAAATTCAGAATTAAATTATTTTTACATAATTTCCTATTTGTTTAAATTCAGCATTAAATTATTTTTACTTAATTTCCTATTTGTTTAAATTCAACATTAAATTATTTTTGTTTAATTTCCTATTTGTTTAAATTCAGCATTAAATTAATTTTTACTTAATTTCCTAATTGTTTAAATTCAGCAATAAACTATTTTTACTTAATTTCCTATTTGTTTAAATTCAGCATTAAATTATTTTTGCCTAATTTCCTATTTGTTTAAATTCAGCATTAACATATTTTTACTAAATTTCCTATTTGTTCAAATTCGGCATTAAAATATTTTTACTTACATTGTTTGTGGAATTTGTCCAATTCAATGAAGAGTCTTCGCTGTTCATCAGGAACCAACAGGTTACCCAATTCGTCATATTTAGGTCCCAAGAAAACTCTGACGGTAGCGTGTTTTGGTGCACCGCTGTTGTTATCAACATTGATGAGGATTGAGAAAGGTTCATGATCCAAATGGTGATAGCGTACCTATGAAATGAATGAATTAAATATGAAACGAGTTGATTTGATATTGATATTTTTTAATATATGATGATTATCCCCTCTGCGTTTAGAATTTTGGAATATTGTAAATGTTGAGTAAATACTTCAAAAATATAATTAAAAAAATCTGTCTGCACATTAAAATAACCTTTTATAGTTACATAGTTAAAAAAAAAACATTTTATCACTAATAATTAACTCGTATATCACAAGACTATAGCTAGATATACAGGCTGATGTTCCGTAATCATCACCTTTTATATAGATTTATAATTAATAGTAAAAGAATTAAAATATATCAATAGGTTTTGTAAATCGTTATTTTAACAATTATAAAATAAATCTTTTTAAAAATCTAACGAATGACTATTAAGAAGGCGAGATTGAAAATATAAATATCTGCTTGATTAATAAAGAAAACCGAGAGTTAGTGAAAGAAACACTTTCCGGTTGTTAGAAGCACTTTCCGGTTGTTTGAAACTATTTCAAGTTTAATACAGCATTGAAACTGGCTTTGATGTTTTTATTTTCGTCTTCCTGAATAATAATTCATCAGATTGTTATTACGTTTTTTTATTTATTTCTTTTCACGCTTAAATAACAATTTTTGACAACTTAATGGGTATATTCTTTTTACTTTATTCTTATCGAGGACTCTAAATTTATATATACTGAGGGTGGTGATTTCGGAACACCTTGTTTATATGATGAAAAATTGTATTGATATATGACTATTGAGAAATTGTCATTTTTAAAATTTTGAGCTTTTCAAAATTTACAAATTTTGATATAACTTCGTTACTATTTCCATTATTCATTGTTAGATGTATATGTGGAAGCTATTTGAAAATTTCGGCTCTTTGCAAGTTTTACAATGCGTAAGGCTAATTGAAAATTTTCCAGTATTTTCTATTCAGCTGTTTAATTTTCAAACTGCTTAGAGTCTGCACATACATATTTAGGCTAACTAAAAATTCTCAAAAATTCACACAGCCAGCCTGATGAATTTACTTGAACTTACAGCTATAAGATTTTGTACAAATCAATATAGTGAATCAAAAAACAGAGCAATGAATGATACATATTTTTTAATTGTCCGACAAGCATTTACATGGCTTATTGCAGACAGCCTGAAATAAATCATGCTAGTTGAGCAATAAATGTTATATTTTTATCAGCTTAAATGTACTTAGGCTCATTGCAATACAGCTGAATTGTGTACAACTTAATAGAAAACTCTAGAGGCTTTTCCAAAAAGCCTGGCACATCGAAAGATTAACTCCAACGATTTGTAAAGGGTTGGATTTTCTAACTGGTTATCGAAATGGGCTACAGGTGGCTTAGAGCAGAACTCTCTACGTATGGCTACATTTAGCATGATTTCACCATTAGCGTGGGGAGAGTCATAGAAGAAGGAAGGAAGTTAGTTTCTATCTAGATTTTCAAATAGATTAAAATCTTTCAAGTTAGGAAACTGTATGGGACAGAAAACTACATTGAACATAGATCTAAAAGAAAACGTCATGGAAGTTTAAAAAAAAAAAATTAACAATTAAATATGAAAAATATTAAGAAAAGAAAAAATATCGTAGTGCATTCCTCTACAACTGAAAAGAGGAGGAGAGGGAAGGGAGAAGGGCCAAAGACATGGAACCGATCTTCTCCCCAGATGGCGTATTCGAGCGTTGCGATCGCCTGTAACCCTACTCTACATATATCCAATTATAAACAATCCAAGATTAATTGGTAAAAATTTTGCAGGCGTTCGAAAAATTCTTTAAATTTGCCACACCATCATCCACCAGTAAATTCAGATTATTAATGAATAAATAAATAGATTTCCTTACCTTGACTTTGTGGCTAGTTCCAAAGTCAATTCCATGAGAAAGATCAAGTTCCTCATTCTTCATGAATGTGGTCACAACGTTGGTTTGCTTAGCTTTGACTTCAGCGCTTACAACCTTTACACCAGCGAAGGTCAACTAGATATAGAATTAATCAAACCAATTATAAATACCATTCAATTTAAGCCGAACCAAATATTTTTAAAGAGAAAGAGATTTTATATTTTGCATACTTGTTCCTTGGTGTATGGTTTAAGAGTGGCCTTGTATTGCTGGAAGATGTTGTCAACGAATCTGTGCCATCTGTAGAAAATAGGATCTCTGAGGGAAGTTGAGGTATCGCTCATGACACCTGGGTTTTCCTAAAATAAAATATTACAAATAAGACAATATATGGTAAATTGTAAATTGGATTGCGATAGGAAATTTAATTTTGATTCCCTAGAGTTGTTTTATATGTTATGTATTGTATTTAATTCTTACTTCTCTTATATATGTTGTTTAAAATTTATTAAAATGCCACTAATGGTAGTTGGGATTTTATAAAATTCCAAAAATATGAAAATTTATGTCAAACTACTAACTTAAAATAATGATAAACTGTTAACTAGAAAAACTATAAACTGTTCGAAACGAAAACATCTACAAATGGGACACCGGTGTCTCTTTTGTAAATGTTTCTGACGCTATAATTACATGTGAAATTCTATTTTTGTATTTTTTAATTACAAAAAACTGTCTAATTGTTATTAAAGAAATCTGAAAATTTGTCGGAGTTATATTTGTACTAAGGTATGAAATCCAAAAAAATAATTAGAAAGTTTTAGTTCATATTCAAAAATTTATCAATAATCGATTTTGTAGAGTAAAGAAATTTCAATGATGAATAACTGTTTTTCTTAGATCTAAATAGCTAAAAATAAGTGCAAATTTGAAAAATTATTGATTGGAAGTGAGCTGTGCTTGGAAGAATTTACCTTTAACCCCCCCAAAAAGCATTGGTGTTTCACGCTGTTTTTCATAACCATACATTATTAAAATGCTAAATACAATATTTTGAACTTAATTTGACCTAAACTCATACAAAATAATGAAAAAAGTATTAAAAAAATATGTTTAATAAAAATTCTACGTCAAAGGGTTAAACTGCCACGTATTTCAATTGAAAATTTTCTAAGCTACCAAAACTTATGAAAGTTTCGAATAAACTGTTAAATTGAAAACCATCGTAAACTATAAACTGTGACAGTTATTATTTTCTAAAACTGCAAAACTTAAGGAAATAATTGATAAATTTTCAACTTGATCATACAAAACTAAATTTTATTTTCAAACCAAAAATCTTATCCATCCTTTATTATTGTATTATGAGTAGTATCTGGTTTTTGTAATGTTTATTTATACTCAAGGTATATTTTTGAACATAATTCGGATTTTATTTCATGAACTAAATTAGAAAATATTTTAACTAATAAAAGAATTCATTTTAATCGGAAACTAACATTTTGATCATCGATCTAGGTTTTCTCATACAGAGAACCATGGAAACTTTTATTTGATGAAGAAGAGCTACTTTTAAAAAGGGTAACTTAGAGTTAAAACCATCATTTTTATCAAGAAGAAGTTTGTTTAGTAAGCAGTTTATCAAATTGTTGATAATTGTATTAATAAAATGTTATTAAACTAATTGAAATTACTAATTTAAATATCTCTAAAACAACTAACTTTAATATATTAAGCAAACTTTTTGAGAATTGATTGATATTTATGACGGTTCATTACAGACAAAATTTTAAGAGATTACTACTTACTTGGAATCTGCCATCAGGATCATGCATTCTTGCCATCATTACGTGTCCCCAGTTATGCAAGGAACCATAGAAGCCCTTGTTTGGTGAATTAGAGCTAGCTTCAATGATGGTACCCAAAATGTTAGCACCGTTAGCCTCATCCAAAGGCAATTCATTGTTTTGGGCATCGTGGACATGGCGAAGATCAATAGCTTCAAGGATACGTTCTCTCCATCTTTCCATATCTTGAACATCAACATCAGGAAGATCTCGAAGACTGAATCCTTGAGGTCTTGAAGCATAGTGCAAACCACTGACGAGAGATGTCAAGTGAGGAGCATAACCTTCAAGTTTTTCTTCAAAGTTGTGGAAGGGGACCATTCTGTTCAAACCGTTAGACAATCTTTCACAATCGTATCTGCAAAATATTTGCAAATTAAAAATACGTACTCAAACAAACTATTATTTTATTTATTATAATATTTTACACATCACTTTCAACTATATATGTTGACACTCATTTAAACCAGATAAACTTTAAACCATAAAACAGTACTAATTTGCTACAAGCATAGTAAGGTTTTGAATTGAACCATACTGAAATTCAATTTTATAAGGACGATAATATGGTTCAACTTAGCTCTATATAAAGTTTGAAACAAATTTAAGCGATATTATTGTTCGATACGCTCCAATATTTCAGTGTATGTATCTTTTTTTTAAAATTGTGCTTCTCGATGTGATTTTTTAACATTTCGCAATTAATCATTGAATTCCTTCTAGTCTTTTAAGGTTTAAAACTACACTTTGTTGTAATTTTTGTAGACTAAATTATAACTAAGTACATTTAAATTGTAATAGTACTAATAACTTATGGATGCAATAGGTAGTAATTATACAGCGCATTTTATTTGTAAAATAATTTACCATTAAGTTGTAGTTTATTAAGTTGCAGTTTTTATAGTTTTATTAAAAGTTTTTATTTTATTTTATAACCGTCACTGAACGGCAGACCCAATTTTTCGGGTTTACGACTACTAGTGTTGAACTCCGTAGCCTTGTTATTTTGAACCCAATCCAGAAGACAAGGGAGCTCCTGAATCAAGTATTAGAAAGATATGCCTTAGCGAAGGACTTTTTTGATGGAACTAACCCACATTTGCGTTACACGGAGAGGAAAACCACGAAAACCTCCCACGGTTAGCCTGATGGCAAAGGAACTCTAACCCATGATCCGTTTACGAATGAAAATATTTTACGTCAGCACTGTGGTTCAGATGCGGAATTCGTATCAACCAGCCAGCACTGGGATTCAAACCCGGTTCACCTCATTGTAAGGCGAACGCTCTATCCCCTGAGCCATCATGGCTCAGTTTTAAAAGTTGTCTAAATTTTGCAAGCAAAATTTTAGTCATTTTGCATTTGTAATAAATACAAATATTGTTATTACTTGGCACTTATCTGTTAATGCATGCAGTAAAAAAAGCTCTAACTTCCTATCCTTGATTTACGTACAATAAATTAACTAATTTAAATTGTAACTTCACTAATAAGTTGTAGCTGCAACAGGTTGTCACAGTTCTGGGCATTTTATTTATAACTTAATTTACCATTAAATTATAGATCACTAAGTTATGATTTTAAAAGTGTTTAAATTTAGTAAACAGATTGACAGTTATTTTATGTTTATAACTAATGCAGATATTCATATTACCTGGCACACATCTGTTGATGCATATAGTAGAAAAGTTCTCCTTTCCTGTCCTTGATTTTTCCTGTCAGTTCTTCATTCCAGTTGGCTGGGTAAACAACGTGCCAGTACCAATGGTGAGCATTGATTCCGATATCTTCACGGAAATAAGCTAGCTTGTATTCAGGTTCCAGAATGTTACCAGTATCTTCAATTTCAACAACCACATCCTAAACAAGAACCAAAATTTCTAAAATAATTATCAAGCAACAGAGGTCGCCATAGCAACGCATGCAATGACGCCGCATGCGCACTGTTTACTATTACTCTTGAACACAGTTGAAAAGTGTGTTGACGTCCAAATAAGATGCGCACGCCATCAAGTCCGAAACAATAACCATTTTGCTAATGTGTGAAAATAATTTTAATTATGATATTATTTGAATAATTGTACAAAAAAGATCATTTGTAGTAGCTTTCACTTACTTCAGTTGGCTTATTTCTGGCTTCCTTTTGGGCCAAGTTGATTGTTTCAGCAGGAATGAATCTGTCTGGGAAGACTTCTTGAATGGGAGGCAATGTGATTCCTTTGCAATCATCCCTGTGTACTACTGCCACAGACAAAACGTAAGAGTAAAGTCCCTCATTAACAACTTCTCTGGCTTGTGTAGCCAATTTCAAGAAGTCATCGAAGTCGGCGGCAGCTGTAATTCGAAATATATGTTGTTAGAAGTAGAAAAAACTGTGAAATAAGGTAAGGATCTTTTTTAATTTAACTGTAATAGGAAAGACAAGGTGTTCTACAATTATCACCGCTAATATAATTTTTAAAGAATTCTTGACAAAAATGAAATTAAAAATTATACACATATGAATGAATGTTTATGTGAGGAAAAAATAAATACGCCATTAAAAACTGACGAAACATTATTGAGGAAAGCGAAATTACCAACATCAAAACCTGCTTATTTGCTCAAGGAAATTAAGAAAAGATTAAAGGCTATTATCAGAAACACATTCAAATTTCTTAAAGAAACAGATTGGTTTTGATTTTTTTAATACCGCAATCAATTTTGATTCTCTAGATTGTGATAACGTTTTTGCTTTCCCCCCCTTATCTTAAACCTTAATTTTTCGTCCTATAAACTATACAAAAATTCCGAATCAAATTATGGTAAAATCTATTTTTACCGGAACATGTTACTGAATAAGTAATCTGATTATACCGTAAGTATTACAGTAATACTTACTGTAAAATCACTGAATCATTCTAATTAAGCAAATATTACTGTAAAAATTACGGTATGACATTTTACGTTAAAAATTGGATTTTACGGATGATGCAACCAAAGTGTCGGTACTTTATATCATAATTTGATCCTTAATTTTTTACAGCGTATTTTGTACGTTGTTTGACTTCTTTTTTGACCAGGACTCTAAAAATATATATTAAGGATGTTGATTAAGGATATACTCTGTTAACATTAAAAATACTGTTGATGCTATTAGTTAAAAAAAATGCTTTAAATATTGTTAGTATTAGAAAATGCTGTAGCTGCTAGTAGCAAAAAAATAATAAATAAAATAAATAAATAAATAAATAAAAATTAAAAAAAATTAGAAATTGGTAATTTTTGATATTTCTATTGACTTCACTTCTCCGCACAAAATCATTGGAATTTTAAGCGAGAATCTAAATAGATAATGTTAATTATTGCGAAGTTTATGTATTTATTTGAAATTGTCACAGTTTTATAAGATATTTAATATTTTATGGGAGGTTATTTTATTCAAAGTTACAATATTAATGAAATCATAAATTCAATAACAAAAAGCTGCTTTAAATAATAAAATTATTTTACATGAGAGTTACATTTAAAATTTTCTTTTATGTATTATAAATTGGAAAGTTATTACTGAAATTTTAGGAGGATATCACTAAAATACTTTGTTCGATTTTTAAAATTTGTAACATTTGTTGTATTAAAATCTCTAATTCATGTTTTTGTTTTCAATAACAAGTAACAATATCACTTTCCCAATTAAAAGAAATCATGGGACAAATTTATGCTTGAATATTAAAAAAATTTCACAGTTATCGTAAGAGATATACAGATTTAAAATAAGAGTTTTTCTTCCATGTCATAGTAACATATTTAAAAGTTACTCTTTCAAGAAGTTATACTAAAAACTATAAAAGTTATAAAAAAAAAAAAAAAAACTAGAAATACTTATTAGAATACCATTTGCATTGAATTGTGTACGTAAATTTTATTTTCTGATTGCCGAATCATGTAACACTTTAAATGCATATAATGCATGTGGTAACATGAATCTTTCACATTTTCCACCAATTTTTTTATGAATGCAAATTTCAAAATGTATAGAAATATTCGTACTGAATTGAAATCTATTGTAAAAAACTAAATTTTAAATATTAATGTTTAAAACCATAAATCATGTATTTTAACTAACCTGCCACTTTTAAATATATTTTTAAAATAACTGTTAATAAAAAATTATTTTAGTTTGACTATATATGTGATTTCCTAACTTTTTATTCACAGAGATAAAAATTCCGGTTAAATTATCGTATTGTATAGCAATAACATTTCTGGTAAAACAAAAAACAATATTTTGGTTTATGAAACCAAAGTATACGGTACTTAGACCATTCATATGGTAATTTTTCCGTTCATTTGGTAACGGCTTACCGGAAATTTCGGTTTTCAAAATTATAGCTCTTATTGTCACACATTTGCATTTTTTTTTCTTTTTTGGTTAATGGCGGGCACTTGGGTCTATTTCCCATTGGCCTCAATAATGCCAGAATTGCTACTCTCTTATCGCTACCCAGTCAGCACCTATGGCTAAGCCACTGCGGTGGAGTAGCGTCGCCCACGTCATACAACCACAAACCCGTTTATAGGGCGGGTTACATTCACACAGAAGAAAGGACATAGAACACACAGAGAGAGAAAGAAACATCCATGCCCTGAACGGGATTCGAACCCGCATCCAATGGCTCCGCAGTCAGGCACGCTAACTACTCGGCCACCTGGTCGGCCATTTGTAAAAATTACAAAACTGGAAAATAAGTTTAACCGAATAAATGGTTTTTGTGCCATGAAGATATCATGAAAAAAATTACCAAATTTTACCACATTTAACAAAATTTATCACACATTCTACAACCATATTTTACTGTTAATTTTACCACAATCATTACTAAAGCGCTTCAGTAAAATTTGATGTTTCTATAGAGCTAGAAACATGGTAAATTTTACTATATTCTGATAGTTTGGACGATAGATTTTTTCTCAGTGTAGGTTCTGATTTGTTAAATTAGTATTTTCTAATTGCTATAATAGAAAGCTTAATTGTTTAAGCTTTTATTTGATTATATTTTTTTCTTTTGAACTTAAAAAGTTTACAGTTTGTATTCCGTAATTACTATGAGATTAGAGAAAATAATTATTGCGTAAATATAGAACATAAAACATGCAAATTTGGTTTTTTTTTCTAGCTAATTTGGATAAAAAAATGAACTCCATTCATTCGAAAAAAAGATTAACAAATGTTTTTGAGAACAATCAATAAAATCTAAAACAGTTGTGACACTTCGATATATATTCTTTAAAAATTTAGCATAACAAAGTTTTACAGTTTAAAACAATTAAAGAAAATTTGCTTAAGACCTTCATCTGGGCGTTTTTAGAATACAAGAAGAAACAACTTTAGAAACAACTTTATTATTAGAAAACAATTTAAAAATCTAAAACTGTTGTGACTCTTAGATACTTATTCTTAAAAGCATTTAGTATTGCAAAGTTTTTCATCATAATACAATTAAAAGAAATTTGTTTAAGACCTTAATTCGTGCATCAAGTTTCTATCATTCTCTTGCGAAGAGATTATTACACGGAGAAAAAATTTTTGGTAAAATTACCGTACTATATAGTAATGAAATTTTCTGGTAAAAAAAACCTTTAAAATGTATTTAAATCCACTCATTATGTAATTTTTGCGTTTATATGGTAAATGGTTTATAGACAGTTCTAGCTTTCAAAGGTACATTTCTTATTACCCCACATTCAATAAAAATACAAAACTGAAAAATAAATTTAACCAAATAATTTTTTTATGCCATGTATGAAATTACCAAATATTATCGCATTTGCGATATTTAATCACATATTATTAAACCATATTTTATTGCTAATTTTACCATAATCATTATCAAAGTGCTTCGGTAAAAATCACCTAGCTTTTTGGTATTCCCATAAAGCCAGAGACACGGTAAATTTTACATTATTTAATAAGTTCTGTTCATACTTTTTTTTCTCAGTGTATAAATCTTTTAATTGTTGATCAGAAGAAACACTAATGAAAAGAGCATGTATTCGGAACTATTTAAAAAATTTAAAACATTCATTTAATATCTCGTCATTTGATAACTTAACAATATTTGATAAAAAAACAAACAATATAAATAGTGTTTACAGCTTCAAAATCCTTGTTTGAATTAAAAAATTTTTTAAATGCTTTGTGGAAAACTTTAAAAAATTTTGCATACATTAACGTGGAGTCAATATATCGTTTTAAAAACATGATCTAAACAAATAATTATTAACTTTATTTATAGTATTTTTTAAATCAATAGATTTTGTAGTTAATTATTTTCACAATTCGAAAACATGGCTTTTTTTGGTAGTGATATCCGCATAGTTCTTAGAGTCAATTTTACAGTTTCACTTAAATTTTCATTACTAATATCATTTATATATTGAATGTTTGTTTCGTTCTTTTAAATGTTTCATTATTTCGCTTTAAAAAATTTCACCTATTACAGTTAAAAAACTTTTCAGTAAAAATTAACTAACTAAAAGTAATTACTAACATATATTGTCTTTAAACTATTTTTCAAAACTAAAATAGAGCATCTATAGAGAGTACAGTAACAGGTATCTATCGCGCTTTAAATTGTTTACTTCACAATAATAATTTTCTAAGAGATGCAATTAAAAACCTTTCGCACTTTTATATTTTTTTAAAAAAAAGTCTGTCTCATATATTGTACTTAAAGCTATTTTTTAAGAAATAAAATAGAGCGTCTATAGAGAAAGCAACAGGCATCTATTGCACTTTAAACTGTTTTAAGTGGAATAAAGAAAAAAACAAAAAGAAATAATTAAGAACTATCAGACTTAAAGATATTTTTAGAAAAAAGTCTACATGTATAGAAATAAACTAAAATTTAATGCATTTTAAAATTTTTTTAAAATTAATTAACAACATAAAATGAACCAATTAAAAAAGTGTATCTTAAGTATTCTTTGTTAAATTATTATTATTATTATTTTTTTTTTTTGAGATTGGTTTATTTCTAAAAATGTAGTCAAGCATATATAGAGAGCAAAATGACAAACATCTACTGAAGTTTTAACAATTTTTAATTATAATGCGGAAAGTCATAATCTAAAAAATATGCTTAGAGTCATTGTTACAGCTAAATTTTTTTTTATGGAAAAATAAATATTAAATATTCAAAAACATGATGGCTGCCTTTAAATCCATTAGATAATGAATACATACATAAATGAATACATTAGATCATTTAATGATTCAACGATATGAAGTAGCTTAAACTTTTTAAAAAATAAATATTCAATACTTTAAAGTTAGATATTGGTTTCTAGATAGATATTGGATATTGGTATTAGATTGTTAATATTTATGTCGGAAATATTATTAAACATTCTAATAATAATAAGAACTTTCTGAGTAATAAGATTTAATATTTATATCTAAAAAAATACTAATTTTTTTAATATTTATTTTTTTGTATTTAAATTTTCGAATGAAATGTAAAATTAGACTTAATATTGAAACAAAATTCTTTCAAATTTATCATAGAACACTTATAAAAATAAAATTTTGAATAAATGTTTTTTTTTATATTAATAAAGTAAAATAATTTACCAAATAAGATTTCAAAAAGTTTGATTGGGAAAATTCATTTTTTTCAATTGGTTGATTTTTAAAATTGAAATCGACCATTGATAGAGAGCGAAAGGACAAGCCCTTATCGCACTTTAAATCCATTTTAAATGAAAATATGCAATATAGTAATTAAAAAAATACACAGATCTAGTGTTGTAACTAAATTTTTGTATTGGTTAAATAAATACGAAATTTTCAACTGCTTAAAAATAGTTTTAAAATGGAATCGGATATGATTAGATAATTTAATTTTTCAACGTTCTGAAATAATTTGAACTTTCTGCAAAAAATAAAAATTTAATATTTTAAAGTTAAGTGCCGGAATTATTATTAAACATTACGTTAAATATAAAAATTATTATAAAAAAACTTAATTTTAGAATTAATGCATATTTTAAAAGAAAGATACTGTTATTTTACTATCTGTCTTTGTATTCAAAATTTTCAATCAGAATGCCAAATTAGGCTCAACGCTAAAGCAAAATTCTTTCAAATTTATCATAGATAATTAATAAAAATAAAATTTTGAATAAAAAATCTTTATATTGATAAAGTAAAATAATTTACCAAATAAGATCTCAAAAAGCTTGGTGGCTTCCTTCAAGTGTCTCTCATGAAAGCATGAGAAAAGACTACCTCTGGGCAAAACTCCAACTCCCAGAAGTCTTGGGTCCCTTTGGTCTGGAGGCAATTGCTGTCTTGTGACAGCGGTCAACTTCTCAAAAAGAGGCAATAATTTGTCCAGCTTTTCTTTGATAGACATCTTGAGTTTTGAGTCAGGGAATAGCCCAGTAGAAACACACTTGCAAGCTTCTTGGGGACTGCCTCCTGCCTCCAAATTAACTGAGGTTTTATACTAGCCCATGACTCGGCATCATATTGTCTTCTTAGAAGTATTTTCATGTTCATCTTCTTCTTAGTTGTAAGTTATGATCGAAAATAGATTTTTCTTTAAACATATTCTAAGTTTATCTATTATAGATCGAGATAAGACGTGGCCGGAAATCCGATGTTCGATTTCTGTGATGTTGATGTTCGGCATATTTTTCTGTGCTGAAAATAATGTTGGAGATATATGTTTTTGATATCCTTTTGTTATAGCGTTTTATAATCAGTATATCTAAAAATTAGCAAAAACATATTTTAATTGCATTTAAAGATTTAGAAAATATAAATGATATTGTTTCGTAATCATATATATACTATATCTACTTTATAATTACTAATTGTAAAGTATATATATATATATATATATATATATATATATATATATATATATATATATATATATATATATATATATATATATATATATATATATATATATATATATATATATATATATATATATATATATATATATTATAATGCATTTTCAGTATCGGTATTACATCTTTACCATGAACCTTAAAATTGCGTCATTTTCTTTGAAATCTTAATAAAATTGTAAATTGAACCAAGCTATGTTAAAATTAAATCTCGATTTCAAATAAACTAAATTTAAAAAGAACGTCAAATTTTAAAAATAAGATAATATGATTAGTTAGTATCATATTAAAGTTAAAGAAAATTTAAAAGCTATATGTTTAAAAAACAGTGCACTTTAAAGTAAATAATTCCTGTGAAACAGTGCCCACTGCTGAACCAAAGAAGGTGATTTGTGACGAAAAAATACACCCCCCCCCCCAAAAAAAAAAGCATTTTGCTCAATCAATTACGTATATAATCTGTAGATATAAGATACATATATCTTGTGGTTACAGATATCACAGATATCTGTAGATATGAGACACAGATATATACAGATCTGTAGATATAAATGACCTAAATTTTTAATTTAATTAAAATTTAAAATTGTAAATAATCTATTATAAAAAGGAACCAATTACGAGAAAGTTTCGAATAAAAAAACAAAGCGTGTTTTACTGCTCGAGAAATATATATATATATCTACTAGTATATATATCTACTTTAATATAAGTATACTACTTATATAAGTATAGTACTACTTATATAAGTATATATATCTACTTTAAGAGGAGGTAAAAGGCAATTATTAGAAACACCCTCGAATTTTCTCAGGCTGTAGAACTGGTTTTTTAAATCCCAAGGCCTAAATAGTTATTCGCCAGATTTTCAGAACCTTTTCTTCACGCTAAATATAAATTTGATGTGTGTTTTCTTTCTGACAATATTATTGACAATTATATAAACATATCCGAGTGTTCCATAAACCCCGCTCTTAATATATAGCTTTAGAACCCTTGTCATTAACCTTTCCATGCGGGATAAGTAGATATTTAGGTTTGATGAAGGGCTCTTTCTGCGTCTGGGGTGGAGTATGATCGTAGAAATAAAATACGAGTGAGAAACAATTTTATAATCCCACTGTATTTCTTAACTTCGCTTGACTCTTAAACCACCGAGTTAGGGATAATAGGAGAGCCACCAGAAGAGTTTTAACGCGCTTTTGCTTACCTCGAAAAGTGCGGGAAATCTTCGCTTGTTTTATATGATTTAGCATTAAAAAATGGAAAAAAAAAAAAAAAGAAAAAAAAACATTCTAACGACCGATTTTTTATTAACGACCTCCCTTTCTTGGGTTATAGTAATTTATACACGTTTCTGCATTCACCCGCGAGAGACTTTATCATGTTGTCTTCAAATTTATCAACACCGAATTCTAATGGAAAATAATGATGTCTTAATGCTCATAAATATCTTTTAGCTAAATACTAAAATAAATAAGTAAAAAAAATAACTTTTTATTTTCTGCTGTTACATAAATTATCTGTTGATATTCATCAACGATTTCAGCAAAAACATATTTTTCAATTATATAAAGTCGTAATTCAAAAAGTAATATTTAGTTTCAATGACTATGAATATTACTCTCTTCATAACTATTTGATATATTCCAATAAAAATATTTATAATTTTAGTCAATTTCTTAAGCAATTAACATTTAATTTCCATCAAAAGCCTTTAACAAGAAGTCTTTTAACCGCATATTTATTTTAAAAGGAATTTAAAATTTTCTAAAATGTAGCTTGTCATTGTTTTTTAATAAGTCAAAGATACAATAGATTATCGCTGATACTAATATACGCTGATTGTTCTACGTTTGATTCTTCATTATAGAAAATCACAGCGACTTTTAAAAAAAAATTTCCTTTTACAGTATATTTTGTATTTCAGATTTTTTTCTAAACATAAAGCACAAAATAAAAGTAAAATTTCTTTGAGGAAAACTAAAAAAGACATTTTTTAGGCATAAACATAATTAGTTAGTAATTAAATAAAATTTCTGGCGCTGTTAGATAATCAGATTTTATACCCGAATCCTTCATTGAAAGAAAATATAACCGAAATGTTATTGTAACCAAACCTCAATTATGCTAAATAATTAATACTAATTATAAATTAAGATACGAAATCAGACACAAAAACATACTTTCTCTGACTAAGCATACAATTTTTAGAAAATAAAAGTAATAATTAGGAAAAATAAAAGTGAAAAATAAAACTAGAAAAACCGCTGTACCCGAGTGTGAAATAGGTAATAAAATTAAAAAAAAAAAAAAAAAAAAAAATAGATAAACCGTAATGATCGAGAGAAGCAATTATGTGCAAAATGCATTTCCAGGTACTATACAGAGTTAGTGAGGGATTCATGTCATTAACAAGGTAAGCTGCTTTCATTAGGAATGTAACAAGATACCCGGGCATCAACATGAGCTGATGTGACAGGGGTGATAAGATTAGGGGTAGAAGAAATTTAATTTATGCCCAGGATTCCGAGAATGTGCGAAAATAGATGATTTATCGCACTTTTGATTATGGATAAATCTATTGTGTTCTTTTAGTCAAAAATTTTATACCAGATCTATTTTGTCCGATGCAACTAAAGATGACACGGTATTAAATTTATCCCCAAGATTCTAAGAATGTGATGCAACAGATGATTTATCACATTTTTGATAACTCAACTACTTACAATGTTTCTTTAGTCAAAATTTTAAAGCATATCTGTTTTGTCCGATGTAGCCAAGTTTGCACAGGCAACGTATTCATTTTCTGTTTCACTCCTGGCTACCGAGGTTTCCCTAATTTTGTTTCCACTTTTATTTTCCCTTTTTCTTCAGAAACTTTAAAAAATTTTCAGATTGCTTTTGTTTTCCTCAATCTTGTCTGGAGAATCTTGAGATTGGGTGTCTATATTTGAGTTCACGAAACATTTGCTTCAATAAAAATGAAGATGGTGATAAAAGTTTACATGTTTCGAGAGCTTAAAAATAAAAACCCATTTTCAAGGTTCGCCAGACATGAATGACTTTGTGACGTGAATTTTCCAGCTCTAGTAACCCAGTATATTAAATTAAAATACTGAACGCGGTATTAAACAAGTTATATGTAAGATAATAGTTGTTGCCTTTAGATTGAAAAAATAGTAATAAAAAATTAGACACTACTATCTAAAGAAATCAATGCAGTAAATGTTTTTTGTCTGCTAATCTTAAGTTTTTAAGGATGTTAAACAATTCTGTCTGCAATTGAAATTTCAACAACACTAAAAGCAGCATGGTTTCAGACTCTTTTTAAAATTTTCTATTTTTAGTGTTTGCTATTTAACAAAATAAGGCATATTGAGTATTTTTATGATATAACAATATTTTATGAATTGGACTAAAGTTAAGAAAAATATTAACAAATTTTTTCAACATTATCTCTTTAAAAGAGCAACGTTCTTAAAATTAGAGGGAGAGAATAAGTTTTTGAACGTCAAAATAAAACAGTAATTCCAGAATTTTTTGTCCACTTAAAAACATCAGAACCTGTTGTATATTTTACGTTGCACAACTATGCATTTACTTTCCATTAGATGAATAAATAAGAAACAATTAAAAAAATCAATTATTTATCTTCATGACTAGCATCTTAGATCTTCATGATTATTCACTTAGTTGAATATTTACTTAGTATCTTAGTATGCTAAGTAAATAGTCAGCTGTTTTTTATCGAATAGTTATAATGCTGCGGAATGTTTTAATTTCTTAAATTTAATTAACAACAATTCTATGCTTTCTATTATTAGAAACTTGACAATAGTTTAAAAACGAGCGTTTAATTAAAAAGAAAACATCAATTTAAAAACTAAAAAAATTTATATCGGTATATTATTGAAAAATAATTTACGTGGTAACGTAAAGAATAAAATTTTGAAAAATGAACAACCACCCTTACAAAAATTGAAAGTATTTTTGAGGTTTATATGAGGCTGTTTTGAGGCGTCAAGGTTGATTTGAGGTTTATTCTATGTTGATTTCAAAAAGAATCTTAGGAGATCAACCTCCCAAGTTGTATGAAGTTGTTTTATTCACGCTCGAGGTTGTTTTGAGGTTGATGGAAATCTACTTTAGACCAGCTTTGAGAGGTTGTTTTTGAGGTGTATGGATTATTTATTCTACACTTCAAGCAAATATGTATATCTGAGGAGTGAATAACTTCATCCGATCTAAACTAAAATTATTTCTGAGTTATATTATTGATTTTATGAGGTGTAAATGAGGTTGAAATTGAGGTTTATTAATGAGGTTATTTTTTATACAAATTTTGGTACTTTTTTAAGTTTGTCAACCTCAAAAGCACCTAATTTTTTTGAAAGAGTATAATTGAATAATTGGTAAAATAATCCTATGAAGCATACGTAGTCCTATGAAACACACGCCAGGAAATTTAAAAAAATTATTTTAAGATTAAGACGTTTTAGACGATATAAAACATGTCGCGAAATTTTAAGTTTTTGTAAAATGTTGGCTTTGGCTGCTTTCTACTTATTTGGTTGCTCCATTCTCTTTTTAGTGCCATAAAATATTAAAATACGATTTCACACAATCATCATTGATAATACAATTTTAATCAAAAAGATGTAACCGACACCTTGTATAAAACTTTTATCTTCATTGTAGTTGTGATTGCTTGATACGAGTAATTAAAAAACATACGTGGAAGAAATTGATAATTATATAATTCCAAATCAATGCGTACGTAAGTGTATTATTAAAACTGTATCAATTATTCAATGAACCTACTAAAAATAAAATTAGAAGAAGCAGATGTATAACCACATTCTATCCAAAAACATGCTTTTCAAAACCTCAACATCTGTTGAATATAACGTTTTATTCAAATCTCTTTGCTAAATCACGAATGAATTTCTAGTCGACTTAAAAATAAACATCGTATTTCATAATTTAAAAAAAAAAAAAAAAAGAATAGCATTCGATTATCAGCGGATAAAATATGAATGAAATTTCACGCTGCGCGTGAGTAAGTCACGTTTCTCGTAAGTTAACACATATAAATATTAATCACCCCATTTAAATATTTATATATTGTTACCACGATATTTTTTAAAACAATTAATTTTAAATTTTTTCTTCTCCTGAATAAAAACTGATGAAACTTTAGATTTTGCAATAGAAAAATACTTGAATAATAAAAAAACAGTAAGGAATTATTAAAAATTATTGTTTGCATGATATTATTTTTGGGTAAATGAGTTTCATGAGTGGGTGCAATATTTTTTATTATTTTTTTTTATTTTTTAAATTGCCTGATCAGTTTTAAAGATATGACTAAAAACACAAAAAGGGAAATAAACATTAGGGAGACCAAACTTTCATCTGCTCTCCTGACTAAACTATTAAACCCACAATTTCCAGATTGCGGCTACCTTCTATGTTTTGAAGGTCAAGAATCCAAATATGTAAAAAAAAAACATATTTATTCAGAGAAAGTATGTTTTTGTGTCTAATTTCGTATTGTAATTAATAATTAGTAATAAATAATCAGCATAAGGTCCTAATTAGTATAAGGTCAAACAGCATAATAAGGTTAATTAGCATAATTAGTATAAGGTCAACCCCAGAAACCATTAAGATTGACTCTTTGCATGTGAAAATCCGATCATTAGAATGACAGTTATTCAGAGTGATATCTTTTTTTTTACACACTATACATGATAATTGCCAGATACCACTTTATAAATTTATTGTTATTTAACGACTTGACATCGAAAAAGTTATCAATATTCATTGTCTTTTGATATATTTCTTCAAATGTGTAACGCATAATTAATTCTTACACAATCAATGTGCTTCACATGCAAATTATTCATATAAAGCATGCAGATTCAAATGTTTATAAGATTTTCTTTTTGTGGTAAATTTTACTAAAAGACCTTATTCAAATTCAATAGAATTGATAAAATAAATTACAATTTTTGCATTTTTTTAAGCATTTGTTCAGAATTTTTATGTATTAGATGAATTTAATTTATTTAGCATTTGACATATAACATGATGAGTCATGAAGTTTTAAAACTCACACTAAATTATTTTTTACAATCTTATAAGAAGATAAACCAACGAAACATTATTTATGAAACTTTATGAAATCTGATAATAATAGACTTTGATTAGTCCTTATCATGCTAATGTCTCGAATATATATAGCTAACAAAAGGGAGGACATTTTGCGAATGTATCATAAATTTATACAAAGCAATATTTGTTTGAAACATGTTTCATATTAATAAGTGTCATTTTGTTAGAAAATATCCATATCTCTCAAAAAACGCATATGGCAAATGTTTTTAAAAAGTTTGATTAGTTCAAAGTATCGGAATATGCATAGCTTTCATAAAGAAGGACACTTTGCGAATGTTTTATACATTTATACAAAGCAATGATCATTTGAAACATGTTTTATATTTAAAAGTGAGCGTAATTTTGTCAGAAAATACCCATATCCAAACCTGCCAACTTTTAATCCCTTCCATTCTGATTTTTCCCAGTGGTAGTAACATGGAATTAAAATTTTAATTTCAAGCTAAGAAAATACTTGTATTTGAAAAGGCTTAGGCTGAATACAATGACAGTAACACATATTATTATATATGTTTAATTCTTTTAAGAATAGTGGTGATCAAAATCATTTAAAAATTAAATTTATAAAAGAAGAAATACTATATATTTACTATCACTTTAAATATAAAAATAAAATTTTACGCCAAATGCGTAAAAGTTGGCAGGTATGCATATCTCTCAAGAAATACTCGTGAAAATGTTTTTTTAAAACTTTGATTAGTCCCAAATTGGTTAATGTCTGGGGATATGCATACCTTACATAAGGGATCACACTTTGCGAATGTATTATAAATTTATACAAATCAATAATCATTTGAAACATGTTTTATAATTAAAAGTAAACTCATTTTATTAGAAAATACAAATATTTCTCAAGAAATCCTTAGAATTTGATTAGTCCTTAACAGGCTAATTTCTCGGCATTTGCATACCTTACATAAGGGAGGACACATTGCGAATGTGTTATAACTTTATGCAAAGCAATAATTATTTGAAACATGTTTTATTACACAACAAACCGTAGCCAATAGCCCATTGTACATGTCTAGTGCATTACTAATAAAAGACCAACTTACGAATTTCTATTAAATTTTGTTACCTAAACAAAAAAAAGTGAAGAATCAAGTTTATTTATAATTATTATTCTTTAAGAAAATGACAAACAGGAGGGCTGGTTGTTAAACGTCACTGGATTGGACAATCGCTTCCCGGTGTAGAATTATCAAGTTATTTTCAAAATTGTGTCTTGTTAAGTCACGTCATTTAGTCACGTTTTCCTCTATGAAATTTGACATTCTGCGGCCATTATTGAAAAAAAAATTATAGCTTAAAAAAATGTAAGACACCATTCCAAAAAGTGACCCTTTCCAGTTATATTTATATCGTGAGATTTCAGGTTATATATTGTAAGTTACTGAAACCAATTTTTCAGTCATTTGTCGTAAAACTATAATTTAGCCATGTCTCTTTCGATGAAATTAGGCATTGAACTGCTTTTTTTTTAATTAAATGTACAACTAAAATGCAAAGAATATAGTGATATTTTAATGAATTTTAATGAATGCCATTATTGAAAAAAAAATGTAGCTTAGATAAAAAATGTAAGACACTATTCCAAAAAGTGACCCTTTCCAGTTATACTTATATCGTGAGATTTCAGGTTATATATTGTAAGTTACTGAAACCAATTTTTCAGTCATTCGTCGTAAAACTATAATTTAGCCATGTTTCTTTCGATGAAATTTGGGATTGAACTGCTTTTTTTTTCTTAATTAAATGGACAACTAAAATGCAAAGAATATAGTGATATTTTAATGAATGACACTATTAGATAGGAATTCTGTTTAAAAAAATTGGTTATAAGGCTTATTTTTGTGAAATTAAGTTCTAAATTACTTTTCATAGCATAAAAATGTTAATCACGTTTCCCTTAATATACATGTAAATTAATACTTGTTTACGCTCGTAGACAATATATGGGTGATTCTCACGAAATAGGACAATTTAAGCTCCAAGATCTAATACTATACTACTAAAAGAACTGTTTTTTTTTTTTTTTTTTTTTAATAAATAGCATTGCTTTTAGCATTTTAAAATGACCTTGTACAAGCATTGACTGTTTTTTATGTTTAAATTGAATTTAATTGAATTTCAAAATGTCATTTTCCTGGTATGTCACAAACAATATTTCCAATAATAAAACTAGATTAAAAACTTCCCATCAATTTTTCAATATCTAATTTTTTTTATCTCAACCGTTGTAAGCATTTCTAGAATATACGCAGAGGGCAATTCCCAAAAACGTTGTGGAAAATAATTTTTTCTGCCAATAATTTGTTTGTCACTATCAATCATTTTCCTGGCTACTTTTATTTAGTGATTTATAACCAAAATAGATAGTGCCAGCAATCAATATCTTATGTTAATAGATTGATTAGAATACCATCCTATCTGGACATGTCTTATAGCATGAATAAAGAGTCAGCTTTCTGGTACAAAATCTATTTCAAAAATTATTTCAAGGTGAGTAGGTTTTTATGTTGTAATTTTCCTGTCTTCTTAAAATCATTAATAACTTAAATTACATAGATTTATCTGAGTTATTTTAAGAATTCTGCGGTATGTAAACGTCTTAGGCCAAAATGTTAAATTAACGTGAAGTTAAACGCTATAAAATAGCAAATTGTCATTATACTGGCTGTCATTTTCCTGGCTTATGAATGTCAGGACATTGACACAGTTACCAGAAAATTTTTTAAATATATAATTTTTAAATAGTATAATGTAAAGAGGGAAAGCAAGTATTAACCTAATACCAAGATTATGTAAGATTGTATTATGCTTGAATGTAATCAAAGTTATTTATTTATTTGATGATTGATTATTATACACAATTTTATTCTGTACATATATCAGCAACAAAAACATTTTTGATTCTTTCTACAGTGGATAAAAGAATTAATTTAAGCAATTCCTCGTCCATCTAACGTAAAATCTTAATTAGCTTAAAATGACTGTTTTTTAAACTTCTAAGCTAGTGTGTCTTTTTCCCGGCATTCAAAATTTGGTGAATTTCTATTTTATTTTTTTTTCTTGAGCAAATGTCAATAAACTAAACTGCTGTCTGTAAAATATTAATAAATGTAACTAAATAAATATGCAAAAAAATTGAGATTATTTTGAAGACTTTACAATTTGAAGAAATTTTTTGTTCCGAATTGTCACGTTTACAAAGAATCACCCATTTATGCTCGAAAAATATATTCCTCACCGTGTGCAACTATGCACTTTAAATTGCTGACGTTGTAAATAAAAGAAATTCTGAATTTCGGTAAATTTTAGCTATATCTATACCTGTATATTAAACCGCGATGGCCCAGAAGATAGAACATTCGCTTCCCAATGAATAGACACAGACTCGAATCTCAGCTTTTGCTGGTTGAAACAAATTCTGCTTCCGATTCGCATCGACCTTAGTGTTGATGTAAAATATTCTCAGTGGTACAGATGGATCATGGGTTAGAATCCTCTTGCCGTCGGACTAACATTGGGAAGTTTTCGTAGTTTTTCTTTCCAGGTAACGCATATGAGGGTTAGTTCCATTAAAAAGTCCTCCATGAATGTTAGTTTGTCCTAATGCTCGATCCAGGATTTCGCTTATTTCGTTTGGGTTGGGTTCAATATTACAAAGCTACGAAGTTGAACATTCTTAATCATAAATTCAAAATTGACCCTTTTAAAATTAATAATTCAGGTGCATTTTTCTTTCTTTGTGCATTTTTATTTTTAATCTTCCTTTTTACAGTTCAATGAAAAGCATAACACAGTTTCAAAGGCATGACAATTTGATGAAGAAATATATAATTTTATTCTTTATTTTTATTTTATTTGTTTACTGATTTTTTTTCTAAATTACAGTTCAAGTAAAAATTGTATGACACCATTTTAAAGTTTGAAACTCGTAGTAATGAATTAAAACATATATTCGATATATGTTAATATAATTTCGATAGAAATGAATTAAAACTATGGGTTTTGCGGTGCAAATAAGTGAATTATTAATAAATTCATTCACAAAATTAATAATTTTGCTGGGTTTTTTTTTCATCAAGAAAAACACAGCTGATTTTTGCTGGATTTGCTGGGTTTTTTATTAAAAAAAACTCAGCCTTTTTTAAACAACCATTGAAAATTTTATTGCTTGAATAAAAAGCAGAACGCATTATTTTAAAGCTAGCCATTAGCAGAAAATACCTACGTCTTAAAAGTACAGGTTTATTGGTGCAAATATGTGAAATCACTACGAAGTTCTCATTTACAAATATCGAGTTACTACTTCCATCTTTTATTTTAGTGTACGGCAACAGTTAAACGGCTGACTATAATAGACATTTTTTATGTTCTGAAAGTAATTGTTTTCTGAGCTAATTCATTTATTTAATTTCTAATTGTCGATAAATCAAAAGTTTAAAAATTTAGTGGCTTAATTGACTTACGCCATTTAAAAAAAAAAAAAAAAAAATACAGATAAAATGCAAATTTGAGACATTTGGAAATATTTTGATTTTAGACAGCGCTTATGTAAAAAGACCATTTATTTTTTGACCATATTTTTTTTTGTGAAAAGTTATAGCTCAAATGCAAGGTGTAAGAAAATGTTTTTTATTATGACTCTCTTAACGGCAGCTGTGTCTTAAAAGTGTTTGTTTCATGGGATAAAATTGTAAAATTAAAATCTATAGTAATCGTAGTTTATAGTTGTAAAATTAAATAATTGATATATTGTCCCTTATAACGTTTTAGCCACGCTTCACCTTTCATAACACAATATTTGTTGTAAAAAGTAATCATTAATGATAATGCATAATTTTAAACTTCTGCAAACTTACTTATAACTGATTATTTTAATAAAAATTTATTAATTTATATGAACTGCATGAAAAAAAATATTCTTATTAAATTTAAAAGAAATATTTATTTCGAGTCGTTCAAAATTATAACAACTTTGTAGTACATCGTAGTATGTATCAATCATTTAAGCTTAAACAAAAAATTAGAGGGCAAAGGAAATCAGTTTTATTTGAAATTCGTAATTACAATTTAGTTACAATGAAGGAAAATAATTTATACTGTATCCGTTTCAAAAGTGCCCATTTATAAATGAGCAGAGTTTTCAAAGTTCTGTATAATTTATACAGATTTGTGTCCACCATATTGGATTCGGACTTCGGTGAAGGACATGTTTTGTGTCTTGAACTGGCTTGGTGTTCTGGCCTTGATAGGACGATCGAAAGGATAGCCCATGGATCGCTTGTCTGGGTATTTCTGGTCTTTAGCTCCACAATAGCTTACTGCATCAGAGCAAATAACAGCTGCTGGTTGATCTTCAACCTGTTAATAAACGCATCATTAGTATAAGGGTTTATGCAATTAGAAAACACATGGTGTTGCGTAATAACTGCCTTTAGTATACATAATTAGAATCCATGTTAAATATATAGTTCGAAAATGTACACAATAGGGATCTTAAGTTAGTATTTAAGAGAGAAAAAATGAAAAGGCTATCGAAATCGAACAAATCATTACTGATAAAAGTGAGACTGAAAGCATCAAAACTTGCCATAAGCATCATAAGAAAAATCGCTAAGATTCATCTGATAATTTAAGTAGTTTTACTGAGTTTTACGTCATCTTTTTTATTATTTCTGAATTCGACAGTTTCGGACAGAATTTTTGTTTCTGTATTTTTTTATTTTTATTTTGTTTCTTAAAAGTATATTTTAATGGATATGAAGCACCCTAAATTTTTCTCCTGTTTTTTGAAATATATTTCTTATTATAAAATTATTCATTTCTAACTTAAAATTTATTATTGTAAGGTTTTACTACTTTCATCTCTTATTTAAAAAATCAAAAGCTCGATCATAAATAAAACTTCTGCTGGTTTTGGGTAAATAATATAATTACTGCACTTGTGATATTATTACGCCATTCACAATAACAGAAAATAAAGTGGTAAAATTCCAGTTTTTTTTTTTTTTTTTTTTTTTTTTTTTTTTTTTTTTTTAAGAGGACTAAGTTTTAACTCAATCCCAAACAAAAATCGAATGCATTCCAGTTTCACGAAGCAAAAAAAAATTTTTTTTAAGGATTTTAATAGCTCCCTTGCTCTTCCCTATCTTGATTAATGTTTTTTAATTCCGAAAAATTTTTTTGGTTTTTATTTGCTTTATTATTTATTTGTGATCCCTTATGTGCACATTTTTTAGGGCTTAATATTTTGCAAGGCTTCTAAAAATGTTTTAATAATAGAAGACAAAAAGAAAAAACATATTTTGATTAATAAAACCAAAATATACTGTAATTAAACCAGTCATTAGGGAATTTTTCCGTATGTCCAGTAATGGTTTACTAGAAATTCCGGTTGTTAAAATTATAGTTCTTGTTACTACACACTTAGTAAAAAATACAACAAATTGTATAGTAAATTTAATCGAATAAATATTTTTTATGCAATACTCTTGAAGTACCACGATAAAATCACCAAATTTTACCACATTTATCAAATTTTAGCACACATTATGAAACCATATTACATTCTTAATTTTACCAAAGCCATTACTTAAGTGCTTTGGTTAAAAGTACCGAGTTTTTTGGTGTTCCCTAAAGCCAGAAATACAGTACATTTAACCATAATTCGACAGTTTTGAATGTATTTCATTTTTCAGTGTGGTGATTTTCACCAAAATCATTCTCCTAAACAATGTGAAATTATGGCTTTTTATTAAAATGCTCTTAACCAACCAATTATTGATATTTTTTTTTTAAATAAATGATTTGAAAAAGGATCAAATATGAATGAAATGATCAAATTAGATGATCAGAAGGCCGGGAAAGCCCAGTTGGCAGGTCGCTGGACTCACGTTTGTGAGAACGGGAGTTCAAATTCAGCCTGCCGAAGACTCTCCGTGCAGTAAATGGTGACTGGTACACATTAAATCCATCTGGTCACAAAGTCCTCCATGTCCCCATAAAAATTCAATAGTTTTGGGAGTACTTAAATGGAGATAGATCATTCTCTGGCTCAGGTCAAAATTACGATCCGTGGATAAATGAATGGATGTATGAACGGGTGGGCCCCTATAAACGGGTGTGACGTATGGGTGTGGCAAAAGACGAGTTCTTGGCCATGGATGGTGCCACTGGGAAACAAGAACAATCGCACCCCCTTTACTATAATGGCCGAAGACAGCAACAACAACAGATGATCAAAAATGGTTGAAAATAATCAGATTTGGAAGAAAAAAAATTAAATTAAATTTTTTTTTCTTCAAATTAAAATTACAGCGGGTTTATTATTATTAAAAGTATAGAACGGATATATATTTACCTTATCCAAGTCAAAGTCAGTGAGCATAACGAAGAGATGGAACACCATTCCTCTTGGAGTACCTCTTGGTACAAGCATATGTTCGGGCCATCCGCAGCTGCAATATTCATTGTTGTTATCAGAAAGGCCTTCTCCTTTCTCTAATTCTTCAAATGTGGGTACCTTGGACAGTGTGACAGAGGATTCAACAGATTTTCGGCTGATAACATTCTTTCCTGGTTGCACTAAAAATACAATTGATTATTGTAGAACTTTATTATGAACCACTTGAACACTTTTCTAGTAAAATACAACTTCAACTTAAGACATTTGAAATTCCAATTTGTATTATTTAGATTTAAATCTAATATCTTTATCTGAATCAAAATATTAATCAAAACTATATTTTACTGTTAATTTTACCAAAATCTTTACTAAACCTCTTCTTTATAAATTACCGAGATGTTTGGTATTCTCTTGGAGCCAGAAAGTAAATTTTATCATATTCTAATAGTTTTAACCATACTTTTTTTTCAGTGTTTAATGAATATTAAGTCATCAGGAAAAAACATTAAATTTATAATTAGTATGTTTACGTGTATGTATATGGTATTAATGTATATATGATATTAATGCATATATGTTATTAATGCATATATGTCATTAAATTGATATGTTTCTGTATTAATAAATATTTTAACTATTGAATCATAAAACAAATTACGTATAGTTTTACTAAAATGAAAGTTATAAAAATTAAACTTACAAGTATGTGTGAACTTGTCAAGTTCAATGTACAGTCCTCTTTGATCTTCTAAAACAAGCCTGTTACCCAATTCATCATATTTAGGAGCCAAGAAAATTCTGACAGTTGTCTTTTTAGCTGCACCGGTTGAGTTGGTGACACCAACACTGTAGCTGAAAGGTTCATGGTCCAAATGCTCATATTTAACCTATTAATCAAACAAATATGCAATAAATAAATTAATCAAATCTAATCATGAAATAAAGAGTCATTAAAAATTATCTCTCTAATTTTGTTATCTATGAAACACGGGGAATAAATAATAGGTAATTTTCGTTATTTATATAAGTCTCAACAGTAAATATTTTTTTTCATCAGAAATTTAATTTTATTCCCATTTAAAATATTTAAAAATATAGATCAATTGTACGTTAAAACTAAGGGATTTCTTTTGTTGCAAGTTTTAATGTGATTTTTGTCTTTATCTTATAGCAGAGAAAGATGTAGATTCCCGCCCCGAAATCATTAATATAAGTGTTTTCAAGCAAATAGCATGAAAAAAAAATTCTTAAAGAAAAGAAGAAAAAAAAACTTTTTTTTTTAATTTTGTACAAAAAAAAACATATATTATTCACTACAAAATATTTTACTTATATTTTGTAATAAAATATTTTATTACAAAATATTCTGGCAAAATTTCAGTACTGTATGGTAATGACATTTTTAATAAAATGAGAAAAATGAAAAAAAAACATAATTGTGATTGATGAAACCAAAATATACGGTATTTAAACTATTCATTTGGCTTTTCTATTCATTTGGTAATGGTTTTCCTGAAATTCTTGTTTTCAAAATTATAGCTCTTATTACTACAGATGTAGTAAAAAATACAAGACCGAAATGTAAATTTAACTGAATAAATGGTTTTTATGTCATGCTCTAAGGTATCATTATAAAAGTTACCAAACTTTACTATATTTACTAGCTTTTATCCCATATTTTAAAATTATATTTTATTGCTTATTTTCAATTATTTTCAAAAGCGTTTTGGTAAAAATTACTGAGTCATTTGGTGTTCCCATGCAGCCAGAAGCATGGTAGATTTTGCCATATTCTGATGGTTTTAACCATACCATTTTTTATCAGTGTACTTTATTGCTGACATTATTCCTTTTTATTAGCAATATTTATTTTTATTTTGTTGCATGTGAAAGCAATAGAACTTAATCCATTAATGCAAGATTTAGTTGAGTATTAAAGCTGGAATTTTAATTTTGAATTGCACAACATTTTTGAAATATCAAACGTGACGTATTTAATACGATTGCGGAATATGATGCAAAAAAAGTTACTGAGATAAGGATCTAAAATTTTTGAATGGTGAGTAGTACTCTTTCTGCGTACATTAACAATTAATAAATATCGTTATTTATGAATTTAATAAAAATTTTAATAATGAACTAAAATAATAAAATAACAAACAGATGATATGAAATAAATTACCTTGATATGGTTCTTAAGGTTAATTCCATTGGACAGTTCAAGTAAGGCATCCTTGCTGTAGGTATGAATCAGATTTGGAACCTTAGCATTGACGGTGACGTTGGTAACGCGAATGCCAGGGAAACTCAACTAAAAACAAAAATTGAATAATAAGTAAGTAATTTTCAAATGTGAATTATAAGAAAAGGTAAAATTATTGGTCAAAGTTTATGTCATGTTTCTTATAAGTCAAAATCTGACTTAATTTATGTTAGTTTAAACATCCGATTTTATAATTAACCATGGCAACCTTCTGGTCGGAGGGAGGGCAATGGATAGTAGTTGCTGCTATGCGCGCTCAGCAACCGGACCTCCTTTGTTTTACAAATAGAATACGCTAGCAATAACTATTCAATTTTATCCTACTTGTGCATCGCAGCTTCAGGACCAAATCACAGGCTATTGGGCTGCCATCTTTCGTGATCCAGCCTTTTCTTCTTGGTGTCCTCTTGTTTTGGACTGACGAAGTCACCTGCGCGCACGTGTCAATAGTATTCCCTGTATGCTCCGTATGGGGGGGGGCAGGGTTAAGCTGAGCTATTGGTTGAAGTTAATTCTCCGAAAAATTTTATGTTAAATAACAAGAGAGATTAAGTAAAGAGCAAAAGGGATATACCTCCTTAGGAGAGTAGGATGGCAATCGGTGTTTGTATTCTTGGAAAATGTTGTCCATCCACCTGTGATATCGGTAGAAGATAGGATCTCTCAAAGCAGTGGAAGTATCATCCATAACACCTGGGTTTTCCTGTAGTTTCAAGTGAAAAAAAATATTAATAATGATCACACTTACAGAGATCGATAGATATTTAAATACGGTAAATCATACCTTGAATCGTCCATCATGGTCATGGATCTTGGCAATCATAACATGTCCCCAGTTGTGAAGGGTTCCATAATAGCCTTTATTTAGGGATTCGTGACTGGATTCAATGAGGGCACCAAGGATGTCAAGACCGCGTTCCAAGTCCAAAGGTACTTCCTTACCATGCATGTCAATTACTTGGCCAGTGTGGATAGCGCTGAGGATCCTTTCTCTCCATCTTTCCATGTCCTGTACATCTACTTCACGGATGTCTCTGAGGGTCATTCCAGCTGGTCGAGAGGCATAGTTTAGACCACTGATGAGGGATGTTAAATGGGCAGAGTAACCTTCCAGCTTTTCTTCGAAGTTTTGGAAAGGAACCATACGTCGCAGACCAGCAGACAAACGGTCGCAATCGTATCTGAAAAGAAAAAAAAATTAATTACCAATAAAACTGCGTAATTGTTACGGGATAAGTGAAAAAAAACGCATAGCATGTAACTTTAAAACATTCAAACCTCTTGGTTTAGAAGCATGCTATAATCAGCTTTATGTTCAAGGTATAACCTATTCGAAAATGTTTGGATACAGGGATTTTGATGGAAAATATAATTTATAAATAGCTTTGTAATATTTTGATGATTTCTGATGCTGATATTTCAAGTTAACTAAAATCTGAGATCATTAATTTTTACATTAAGCCTTCCCATTCCCTTTTACAATCATTCTTTAAATGGTTTTTTTTCGAAAAAAAATTAAATTAGCTAATGTATGATAAAAAAATTTTTTAAATAATAAATACTTTCCTATAAATTTAAATAAATATGAATTTTAGAGGATAGTTAAAGATTTTTTTTTTTTGTGAAGCTACTAACTCTACTAACCAGTATTAAAACCAAAACTGGTTTATATTGGAAAAAAAGCACCTGTAGTATGACCTTTCATTTTCTTAAAAATTTTTTTAATTTATTTTAAACTTAAAGTTTTTACTGTATGGAGTTTAACCAATATAGTTATAAACAAAATTCTGAATAAGTAAAATAATTCTGAATAAGTGTGTTTATACATACCGGGCACACATCTGCTGATGCATGTAGAAAAAGAGTTCTCCTTTCCTGTCCTTAACCTTTCCAAAGAAATCTGGTCGGTAAGTGGCAGGGTATACCAAATGCCAGTGCCAATGATGGGCATTGATACCAATATCTTCACGGAAATAAGCAAGGTTGTACTCGGGATCAAGAATGTTACCAGTTTTTTGGATGGAAATGATCTATAGAAGAATATAGCGTTTGTACGTTTACTGACATTTTAATAAGTAAATGAGACAAAATATTTAATTACCATTGTCCTTAATATAAATTTTTCAAGTCCTTGTTAAAAAGAAATTCTAAATGTATGTATAGTGGTGGCCGCAAACTATTATATAACCCTACGACGCAGAATTTTTCTTAAACGTATTTTTTATACTTTCTTATTATTTTGTATTAATTTAGATCACAATAAGTAAAAAATATCATAATTAGCATTTTAATAATTTATGGTTATTAAATACAGCATGAAGACTGGTGTTTTTTTTGGGGGGGGGGGATGAGGTGGTTCAAAGGTAAAATTTTTTCATCTCACTTCCAAAAAATAATTTTTTAAATTTGCCATTATTTCCAGTTATTTAGATTTAAGAGAAATAGTCATTCATCAAGAAATTTTTTTTAATTTATAAAACCAATTATAATTACCAATTTTAATTTATAAATAAAATTAGAGCTTCAGAAAAAAGTGTATAAAAGAGATACCAGTGTCCCATCTGCGTCAAATGATTAAGCGAGGAAAAAAACAAGAATGATGTAAAATCCTGATGTATCAATATTAAAACGGACATAATTAAAAATATCAAAACCAGTTCGAGTGCGAATTAAAACATGGAAATGTTTCATTTAAATTGCATTTCACCTCCACTTCGTAATCTCCGGCAATAAAACAAATTTTGATGCTTTCAATTGCGCTTTCTTGCTAATGATTTATCAAGTTTTAACGACACTTTAATCTTTTATCTTAATTTAACATTAATTTACAACCCCTGTGTAATTTCTTTTTTTAACTTTATTGACAAGGACTCAATTATATTGGTCATATAAAAATGAACAAAAAAAAACATGTTTTTACCTTAGTTTCTCCTGTGCCCTGTTTATCAGCCTTCAAGGCACGGTTGATGGTTTCAGCTGGTACAAACTTATCAGGGAAAACTTCTTGAATGGGTGGAAGAACAACTCCCTTGCAATCATCTCGGTGCAATACAACCACGGACAAAGCAAAAGCAAATAGACCTTCATTTACAATATCACGGGCTTGCTTAGCAAGATTAATGAAGTCGCTGAAGTCTTTAGCCTCTGCATTAAAATATTTTAAATCAATGACATTGATAATGATAAAGTATTTTAAACAATTTAATTCTCAAAAAAGCAGAATGCTTTCATTGACAAACATTTCACAATATTTTCTCGAGTTTACTAATATAAGCAAAGTACGCGGAGAAACCAATTCTGTTTAGATTAACGTACTGTAAGTTATAACGTTTCTAATCAAAATAATAGTATTTATAAACCACTTAATTGGTAATTTTTCCGTTCATGTGGTATGGTTTTCAGAAATTCTGGTTTTCAAAATTATAGTTCTTATTAAGAAAGAATTAGTAAAAATATAAAACTGAAAAGTAAATTTTACCGAATGAATGATTTTTATGCAATGTTCAAAGAAATTGAGATAAAATTACAAAATTTCGCCAGCTACATTTAATAAATATTATCATATATTATAACACTATATTTTATGGTTAATTTAACCGAAATCATGTCTACAGCACTTCGGTGAAAATTACTGAGCTTTTTGGTGTTTCTAAAGAACCAGAAACACTGTAAATTTAACTATATTCTGGTAGTTTTGACCATACTTTTTTTACTCTGTGTTACCTTGAACTTTTATAAATTTAGAATTAATTGAAATATTAATCAGAATATTTCAACGATCTTGAACCTGAAATTTATAAGGAAAAGTTTTTTTTTTTACTCTATAAATGAAATTAAGAATATTTTTGAAAAACGTCATATTTCTTTTAACATTAATACTTTTTTTCTAAAAATTTTATGGTACTTTTCAAAACCATTTTGTGTTTCAACATCCAAAATTGAAATGCCTACTTACAACCTCAAGATGACATAAATACCAAACATTACTTTTAATTAACATTATTACACTAATTAATATCAATATTATTATTTTTTATTAATTAATTAATAATATTAATTTAAAACATTAATTAATATTAATTAATAAGATTAATAATATTGGATCATAATATTAATTAATATTACTTTCATTTTATAATTTAATCTACCAGCAACGTATTTTTATAAATTTTAACGATAAAATCAGTAATCCAACTGAAGGTTTTAAATGCAAGAAATTTCTAAAACGTTAAAATATAAATGTAACAAAATATTTATATTTTCATATTATAATATAAATCCAAAAGGTATCTTAAAACTCGAATTAAAAACGAAAAAAAAAAACATTTTTTTTTACAAAAAATCTATTATTGTAACATTAACCTCCATTTTTAACCTTTTATTCTCTCTTATAAAAAAAAATAATTTAAGGAAAAAAACATTTATTTATGTTACAATATTGTAAAATAAATATATGAAGAAACACTTCTTTTTATGATTTACTATTTTTTAAAATATTGTCTATTAACCGGAATGGAACGCACGATCCTTGGGTCCATCAGTTCGTTCCTTACTAACATGCGACAGTCCCGGCCATGTTGATAATATATATATATTATCAACATGGACTCCGTGGGCTCCATATAATATGAATTAAACACTCTTCCGCGCATTTTCGTTGGAACCATAACATGCGCTATTGTGAACTCCTAATTTGTCTATAATTATTTTTTTCATTAAATACATCATAAACTAGTTTAAAAAATTTACTGATGGATGCATAGGATAATAGTTAAATAAAAACTTATGTAATTATTAAGTTCCGTGGCTTTAGTAAGTTTAAATGTTAAATGAGGAACCAAAGCTCGTTTTTTTTTTTATTTTTTTTTTTTTTTTTATAAAAGATCACTGTAAAATTTAAGAGCATCTTTATATTTATGTTTGTATTATTGTTGAATATATTTGAAGAATTTATGATTCACAAAAAGTAATCCGTGAAAAAGTATTTTTGAATAATAAAACTTCACAGTAATTCGCAATAATTTTAAGAGTTTTTTAAAATAATATTTAATTACTTACTAAGTAAGTGAAGAAATGATTCACGAAAAAAATGATTGACATATATTGAAAACTTGTGAATCATTTTAAGTCTAACTTATAACAAATAATTTGAAAATTAAAGCTTTAGAGCTATCTAACAATTTAATTCACTGCTTGATTTATGATTAAGTATTTTTTAAACTAAGTGCTGAAATTATTGTAAACTTACTGAAGCCTAAGAATCACTTGAATCAAGTAATAAATTAATCTGTGAAAAAATATTTGATCTAATTATATCTAGATTATTAATTTAAATGTACCATATCTAAATATTTAAACGTAATGAACAAAAGCATAGTGATGTAATGAAGATTAAAGATCTAATGAATTATTTTAAATTAAGCATTATACAATAACAAATTAGTAATTGATTTAGATCCTATTATTAAGTTAATATGAAAATTCGTGAATTGAAGCAGAAATTGATAATTTGGCAGACAAGTATATAATAGGACAAGTAACGGATAGACAAGTAAAGGATTAATTGATTGACATCTAAAAATTATGACGTATTTGAAGTTTTAAATTGATTAAAAAGGAGATGTTTGAAAGATTCAACAACTGTTTAATAACTAAGTTAATCACTTATATTACCTGATTCATTAATCTAATATTCAATTGAGAGCTCGACTGGCAATATATTATAATATTTGACTGATATTAGACTAAATGAAAAATAAATAATGATTAATTTATTTGCATCTAATAATTAAAGTATAATAAAGATTCGTGAATTAAAAACTTAAATAATTAGAAAATAAGAAAATTAAAAGATGTATGGAAAATTAAAGATATTTTTAAGACTAAACTAATAAATTTTGCACAAATATTGAAGGATTCAATCGTAAAACTATGATTAAGCTGACTATTAAGTATTGTGATATAATGAAAATTAATAAGAAGAAATTTGCGTATTGAAGACTCAAAAGATGACTGAAGATAAAATTGAAAATTTTTAAAACAAGATTCAAGAGTTGATTACTATTTGAATTATACTGAATATTAGGCTGACAATCAATTGAATTGAATTTATACTGGTAAGTGTAGATTCTGATATAATTAAGATTAAAAAACCAATAAATTAAGTTATAAAATACTAAGATATAATGAAAATTCAAGATTTGAAGATTAAATCGGTTAATCATATGAAAAGAAGAAAAAGAATAGATGTAAGGGAGATTCAAGTTAAATTAGATTCAAAATTAGATCAAATTAGATTCTAAAGAAAATCTAAATTATTCAACTGTATTAGAATTAGTTGAAAAGAAATGTTATTTCAGTAAAAGTTGAAAAAAAATAGTACTTACCATAGAGGGCTTCGTAAAGAGCCTGTGCCTCCCCAAGGTGATCTTCATGAAAACATGAAAAGAGTCTTCCTCTGGGAAGAACTCCAACCCCTTTTAAACGAGGATCTCTTTCAGCTTCTGGCAGTGGATCTGGTGATAAAGCTGTCAACCTCTTGAAGAGGGGTAAGATTTGAGCTTGCTTTTCCTTCACGGTCATGATTGAATCACCAAGTTGATGGCCCAAGCGCAAACGGGATGATTCCTCAGGGTTTCCGTGAGATTGTCATAGAAATATTCCCTTATATACTTAACTCAGATTCTTATCTTCGAAGAATTGTTTGCGACTATCATCATACTCGATCCTTCTTGGAAACTTCGGTGTTCGTTATAGACTGAAATAAGATGTCCATGTTTCTGAAGAGGGTAAAATGTTATTTTCGGACAGAACTTTCCTTTTGCGGTCCGCACCTAGTTCCGGTTATTTAATCTACAGCTGGGAATCATTTTAATGATTTTATTAAAGGGATGATTAAGGATCGGTGGATTGTTAAACAAAAACACGATGCAATATTACGATAAATTTTATATTATTTAAAGTTTTCTTTTACTCTAACAGTTTTCCCTTTTATGTATTTTTTTCCTGAAGCTCTAATTGCAAGCAAAAATATATTTTGATATTTTTTAATTATAAAAAACAGTCAGATAGTTACTAAAAAATCTGTTAGATTATTGGAATTATATTTGTACTAAAATATAAAATCCAAAAGAAGAAGGTTGGAAAACATTTTTTCCTTCATATCCATAAATTTATCAATAAATGATTTTGTAAATTGAAGAAATTTCAATGATGAATAATTATTTCTTTTAGATAAAAAATATCTGCAAATAAGTGCAAATTTTAAATATTATTGTGTGGAAGATTTTTTAAGGCCGAACAATACTTTGGTGTTTCATGCTATATCTCATTTTTATAAATTATAAAATGCTAAACATAATATTTTTAACTCATTTTGACTTATATTAATACGAAATAATGAAAAATAGGCTTAATAAAAGTTCTGCTTTAAAAGGTTAAAGAAATTGAAAGTATAGAATAGTCATTAATTCCAGTACGATGAATACTTATCGAAATATGAGGTTTATCACCAAATATAAAAGATTAATAACCAAAATTTTATATTCTTATATAAAAAACAGAGTAAAAAGAATTTTCTACTTCTTAAAATCTTTTATTGTTTTCTAAATAATTTTTTTTCAATTATACTGCATTTAAAGTTAATTTGCATTTTCGTGAGATATTTTAGAATAGTATTAATAGATGATTTTAAAGAAAAGGAGAAAAGAATATAAATTGATACACTCTGAATAACTTTCGATTTAATGTTTTGATTTTTACGAACAATCTCTATTGTTCAGAGAATAGACTTAAGATATGTCAATTAATTCGTGACAATTGCATTTTAAGGTATGAAATCTGAGACAAAAACGTATTTTCTCTGATTAAATATATGTTTTGTTTTCTTTACATTTTCATTTTTACCAATGATTTTGGACTGACGATTTCGGTAATTCGGTCCTTAAAATATGAACGGTATTATATTCCCTACTGCTTCTTTAGGTAAGTGATCGAAAGTTTGGAAATCCTAATATTAATTTTATCATTTTTGAAAATAAAAAATAAAAATCTCACTCACTTAAGAAACCCATTATCAGAAGAAAGTTCCATACAAAATATAAATTTCATATTATTTTCAATTTCATTTTATATTATTGTTTCTTAATAAGAAACAAAAAATTCCAAATTGTAAAACACGTAAAATTTTTCATTCTCTTAAACAAAATGATTTTGAATGACGAAATACAAAATTTGAGCAATATTGGATAAATGGTTGCCAAGTAATATAAAATTTAAAACAACACTTTTTGAGATTCTATTGTTCCGGAACTATTCGACCGATTTCTTTGGATACGTTTTTTGGATTTCTTTGAAACATATGTAACTTTAAGAAAATCTTTTGGTTTGCGGAAACAGTTCTGGATCTTGAATTTTCCATTGGTCTTTTGATTAAGCTATTTAGGGCTACACTTTCCTAATAGCAGCTTCTAAGACACTGAGGCTCAAGAAATAGAGCGTTTGAATCTCAATGAGGTATCCAGTTTCGAATCCTAGCGGTGGCTGGTTGATAGGAATTCTACTCCGGGCACGCAGAGACCACAGTACTGACGTAAAATATCCTCACTGCTAGACGGATCATTGGTTAGAATCTACACACCAGTGGGCTAACCATTGCAGGTTTTCATGGTTTTCCTCTCCATAAAGGCAAATGTGAGTTAGTTCCACTAAAAAGTCCACGAAAGCTAATTTGTTCCAATGCTTGATCTAATGCTTGATCAGGGCGTGGATGTTTCTCTCTGTGTGTTGTTCTCTATTGTGTGAATATAACCCATCTTATAGACGGGTGTCTGTGGCAGTATGACGTGGGGATGTTGCTCACCTCCGTGACTTAGGTTCACGGATGCCCACTGTGTAACGTTATATGAGCAACACTTCCGGCATCTTCCAAGGTGAAGAGCAAAAGCTCAGTGCCTGCAGTAAAAAAAGAAAAAAAATTGAAAACGTGTCTTATGATTTCGTTGCATAAAGCCCTTAATAAACGCACTAATCATTCATTAGCAGAAATTTTATAAGTTCAGAGATTACTATGAGTAGAATAAGTTATTTGGAATTTATATTGTTCTAAGTTTTTCCTAAGTGAGAAAAACACAAAAATTATTTTAAATAAAATAAATTTATTTTTAAAAATCATTAAATTGACTTAGAAAAATGCAAAAATTATTTTAAATAAAATAAATTTAATTTAAAGATTCAATAAATAAGATTATAAGAGTAATATTATTTTTAAATATAAAAGTTCGATAAGAAAATATTAAACAGCTCAGATGCTAGCTTGGAACAAACTGCTGGAACTTCATGTTCGCCAGTTACTCATATTTTGGAGACATCATTTTTACTAATTTGTGTCCACGGATTTTTTTATTGGGAAGGGCTTTAAAAAAATTCATTTTTTACCCAGAAGATTAGAAGAAAATGCTTTTTTTCTTTTTGCAATAGCCATATGATTTCAAAAATTTAATAATTTTGGACTTTGCGTGGATAAAAAAAATCTGATAAAATAACCGTTCTGTATGGTAATGACATTTCTGGTTTAAACAAACATAATTCTGATAATAAAACCAAAATATATTGTATTTATGAACAATTCATTTGGCAATTTTGCCGTTCTTGTGGTAATGTTTTACCGGAAATTCTAAAATTGGGAACTATCTTTCTTATTACCAAACATTTAGTTAAAAATACAAAACTGAAAATTAAATTTAAATAAAAGGGTTAAAATGCCATGCTTCTAAAAATCGCGATAAAATTAGCAAAATTTGCGACATTTACTAAATGCTATCGCATATTATAACACTATTTTTAATAGTTAACTACAAACAAAGAACTACAAACATGGTAAATTTAACCATAACTTTTTATCTCAGTGTGCAGTGTATTTTAAAATATTTACGAATTTATCAAATTTTTCAAAAACAAAGTTTTTTATCAATATGTTTTTAGCATTGTCTGAGTTGATTCCCGGACTGTTATATTAATTTATAAATCATTACTGAATTGGGATTTTCTCATTAATAGATTAATTTCATATTTGAATAATATTATGTGTTTTGCTTATGGAATTATTTTTACGTGTATTTCAGTTTTTTTAATTTTTTTTGCCTTTTACAAATTAGTAAATTCATATCCATAACCTCTAAATATATAATTAGTAAGTTCAATTAAAATTTTTCTATATTCATTATTACCAAGATATTAGTATTCTTGCGTTTTAAAGAACATTTTAAATAATATAGTTTAATGCTCGTGTATTTTAACGGAATTTAATCTCTATCTCAATTGGGATACTTGATAATATTCAGAAAATAATAATTCATTGACGACTTTTAAGGAATTTAAATCAATTTCAAAATTAATGAATCATCATATTAAAGAAACATAAAAATCTTTTGCACAGTTTATAATGCAAACTAACCTGGCAGAGAAAAGTTTTGTAATGTTTAGGGGAATTTTGTGAAATAATCCACTGTTCAGGAGTAATTTTAACAATTCCTACCTGTTATAAGATGAGAATAGTTTTTTTTTTTTTTAAATCTTTATTTCCCCCCTCCCCCATTTATATGGTACTGTAATATGTCGTTGATACTGTCGGTGTTATTTGTTACTTAGGAGTAGAAGTGGTTTATTTATATTTTATAGTTTTTCGTATGCATAATTTTATTCAAGTGGTACGAATTGTTGATTATAGCTAACAGTTAGCGTTATTATTAACCATTGTTCTGTGTGATTATCATACGATTGCCTTCAAAATTTATATGCTGGAAAATGCTAAGTCTTGGTTAAATGCAAGAATAATGTTATTTTTCTTTTTTTAGTATTGTCAACGAGTACACTGAGAAAAAATTTCTTTAAATAATAATTCACCGTGGGTAAAATTTATCTTTTAGGAACGGCAAAAATTTATTGTAATAATAATTTTAATGATATCAATAAAGTTAATAAAATATGGTTTATAGTCTGTGGTAAAATTTGGTGCCTGTGGTAATTTTATCATAATATCTTAGAGAATTGCGTAAAAACCATTTATTCGGATAAATTTACTTTTCAGTTTTATATCTCTACGTGTGATAATAAGAACTATAATTTTAAAAACCAGAATTTCCTATAAATCGTTACTGTATGAACTAAAAAATTGCAAAATATATGGTTTAAATATCGTATAATTTGAATTTATTAACCAAAATTACGGGGTTTTTTTTTAACCAGAAATTTCATTACCGTACAAAACGGTAATTTTACCAGAAATTTTTTTCTCCATAGTTGAAAATTCAAAACTTATAAACGATTTTTAAAACATATAATTGTTAATATTAAGACGATCATGTTTTAGAAGTTCAGTTTTAATGTATACTGAGCAAAAAAATTAACGGACCACCCTGAATAACTTTTGATCTAATGATTGGATCTTCACGTTCTAAGACTCATTCTTAATGGTTTGAGGAGGTGATTCAAAATAAGCTAATTAATTAATGTTGACGATATTTTAAGTTACGAAATAAGACACAAAAACATGCTTTCTCTGAATAAACACACTTTTGTTTCGACAGATTCGGAATTCTAACCTCCAAATATAGGGGAAGCAGCAATCTGGGAAATATAGTCTCAATAATTTGTTTAGGAGAGCATTTTAAAGTTAATTTTACTTCTTGCGCATTTCGCCATGTCTAGAACACTTTTTTAAGCATTTTAAAAAATTTTCAAAAAATTATAAATTTCATTCATTTTATCATCAAGAAATTCAAAAAAAAAAAAAATAATAATAATAAAAAAATAAAAAAATCGTTCTCTGATACAGATCAAAATTATGATCTGTGGATGAACAAATGGGTCCGCCCTATAAATGGAATGTGACGTGTGTGTGGCTGAAGTCGTATTCTGGATCATAGATGGCACTCCTGAAGAACAAAAAACGCATCCTCTGCCCTAAATTCGCATCAAGCAGGCTTGCTGGTATGTGGCAAGTGGCATTAGAAACAACATAATTATTGCAATATTTAAAAGAAAATGTTTTAAAATTTACAATTATGCGATTTTTTCGTACAGCTACCCTTTTTTATTTTTATTTTTTAGAATCTTCAACAGAAATGAAGATAAAATATACACATTGGAGGTAGCAAATTAATATTTAGGCAAGGATAAAACAAAAACGCTGTTTAAATATGACTAATCACAGTTGAGGAAGTTGGATGCACAAAATATTAGAACATCCTACAATCAAACGAATTTTGATATATCGTAAATCCCCGTCTTTAATTGTGATTTTTCATATTTCGATAAAGATTTTGTTTATCGTCGATGAAATATCAATTATCGACTCCTAATATGAATAATAATTCTCTTTATTATATGATTCTCTTCAGAGCGGTTAATGGAAATCCACAGAGGAGAAAAAAAAGTGTGGTCAAATCTACCAGAGTATGGTAAAAATTTATCGTGTTTCTGGCTCTATGAGAACACCGATTTCCTCTGTTAATTTTTTCGACGCGTTTTGGTAATGATTTGTCGAAAATTAACAATAAAATATGGTTTTATAATATGTGATGAAAGTTGATAAAAATGGTAAAACTTGGTAATGTTATCATGATATATTAGAGCATGGCCTAAAAACCCTTTATTTGGTTAAATTTAATTTCAGTTTTGTAAATTTTTAAATAAGAGCTATAATTGAGAAAACCAGAATTTCCGGTAAATCTTTACTATTTGAACACAAAAATTACCAAATGAATGATTAAATGCCCTATATTTTGGATTTATTGACCATAATTATTTTTACCACAAATGTCATAACCATGCACTACGGTAAATTTACCAGATTTTCTCCATAGAGTATTAATGCTGTTACAGGATCTTTAAACATCGCACAGTTCTCCAATAAAACTAAACGAAAGTTAATTTTTAAAAAAAAGTTAAATTTTACTGCAAAAAATAAAAGTTTTTAAGAGATAAATTAATTATTTCTTAGTGGCGTTTTTTTTTTTTTTTTTTTTTTAGTGTTGTGGCCGCTTGTATAATTTATGTCAGGCATAATTATTTTCCATAAATGTTCTTTATTCACTACATTTATTACTTCTTTGTGTTTACTCGCAGTTGGTTCGAATAATAATAATAAGTCAATGGAATTTCTTTTTTCAACTTCGATAACAATTAATGAATCGATGATTTGATCTGTGTGCGAGAGAAAATCAATACTCTTGACTGACTTCCGTTTTAAAAACTGATATCCGTTTCCACAAGTCATCAGAAGAAAAGAAAAGATGACTTTCTAATCAAAATAGAACATATTCGATATAAGATTTATAAATATATTAATATAAATTACTAATATATTCAATTGAATAATATTCAATTTAGTTTCTTCAGAGTCTCATAAAAAATTTATAGAGTAATTCTTGAATTCGCAGAAAATATAAACGGGAAACATCAAATCTTGATTAACTACTACACTGTAACAAAATTCGGATCAAATTTTGGTATAAAGTATAAGCCCTTTGGGTGAATCATCCGTAAAATCAATTTTAACGTAAAATAATTTTCACCTTAAAATATTATACCGTGATTCTTACGGTATTATTTATTTAATTAAGAGTTATTCAGTGATTTTACGGTAATTATTACTGCAAAATATATATATTTTATCAATTTTTTTTCTCCGTAAAATGTTCTGGTAAAAATGGAACCGTAATTTACCGTGAGTTAACCGTAATTTGATCCATCAATATTTACAGTGTAGGTAATGTATAGTAGCTTTATATTCAAGTAATAAGCATGATACAGTTTCAATAACTAAGGTTCTCTAGTTTATTCTTTAGTAATCAATATCAGATTTCGAAAAAGTATAAATAAGGTTTCGCAAATTTTGTTTTTCTGTGTTGAAAATATTATTTTTTAATATGTTACTAAAACTTTTGAATTCAGATTCGATTTAATTCCGTGCAATATTTTTAAGAACAGAAAAAAGAATTAAAATAGTTATTAAGTTTTTATATACCTATGGGAATTTTGTTTTCGAAATTAATTTCTTTTTACTAGCGTTTTGGAAGAAAAAAAAACTAATTAAATAATCTGTCACAGAGGTAAAAAAATTCTGATAAAATTACCATACTGTATAGTAATGGCATTTATGGTCAAAAAATACATAATTATGGTTAATAAATTCAAAATATCTGGTTTTAAAACTGCTCATTTGGTAATTTTTCTGTTCAGATGGTAACGGTTTACCGGAAATTCTGGTTTTTGTATTTATAGTTCGTCTTACCACACACTTAATAAAAAATATAAAAATGAAAAGTAAATTGAACCAAAATGAAGATTTTTATGCCATGTTCTAATGTGTCATGATAAAATTACCAAATTTTTCTACACTTACCAAATTTTATCATTATATTATAAAACCATATTTTATTGCTAATTTTAACAAAATCAATATCAAAGCGCTTTATCCCGAGCTTTTTGGTGTTCCTATAGAGCCAGAAGCATGTTAAAATTTACCGCATTCTAGTAGTTTTGACCATTTTTTTTTCTCAGTGTGTGTAACCATCAAAATGTTTATCTATTTTTTTTCTTCGCAAAGCAGCTATTTAACCATATTTGCCACTTTTGAAAACTGTGATGATTTTGATATGATGTTACGCAGTAAAATCATTTTTGAAGAATTATTTTTCCAGGTAGATGCAGTGCGGCGGTTACAAACTTGGAGGGGGTAGGGCACATGATAAGGATTAGTAATTACATAACATCGCATAGCCCGAAATATCGTGTGCTATTAGGGGTGCTTTCCCATCTTGGACTTGCTGTTCATGCGTATTATATCCGGTATTTTCATCTATTTAACGTAGCTTAATTTTATGCTTCCGAATAATTATTGCCAAAAATAGTATCCAAATCAACCCCTTATTTATAGCAGTTGGTTGATTTAGCAACCAATTTGCAGTTCTCGCCAAAGTGATTGTCAGAGCAATAAATAACAAAAAAAAATGACATTTCTTCGCCAACTTGAATACTTTTTGATAATAATTATTAGAAAGCATAAAATTAAAATATTTTCGATAAATAAAAGGACTAGTTTAAATGTGCACGTGCAGACAGTCCATAATAGAGAAGTGTCCCTAGCAGCGTACAGTCTGATTTCCGGCCATGGGTTGCAATGCAAGTTTCAAAGTTTATAACCGCTTCGCTGAATCCCCTTTCATATGGTTGAGGTTATATAAAGAAACTTTTATGTCCATAATTTACAATTTTATTTCGTTTCTCTAAGAATTATGAACTTGCAGATTTATGATAATTTGAATGCCATGCTAACTTTGTTTGCCCTATCCTATAGTTTTTCCAGTTTCTTACAAATTTGAAGCATTAATTTTTAAATGAATAATAAATTATGCAATTATTACATATTTGTATTAATTAATACTAGCATTTGAATGTGTGTAGAATGTGTGTTTTGAATGTGTGTTTTGAATATTATCTAAACTAACAGGGGTTAATGAAACAATAAAGCAACAGAGGTTAATATATGGAAATGATCAGTTTTCTCGAGAAATACGCATCGAATCAAAAATCTAAAAATCCACATTTGAAATATTTTTACAGATGCATATAATGATACCAAACTCGACCTCTCAATCTCAACCTCTATTGATGGACTAGAAGAAAAATTCAAAATAGAGCATGAAAACCCACATTTTTTATTTGCACATTTTGTATTCTCCACAAAAAATTTTAATTTCACTTACGAGTCTTTGCATTTTAGCTAACAGATGGCGCTATAATCGCTAAATAAAAATAGGGTAAAAATTGTTTAAAATGAATATCTTTCGATATTCATATCGAAAGATATAACTAGAAATATCTCATAACCAAAAATACAAATATTTGTATTGATAGTTGTATTGATATTTGTTTTGATAGTTGCATTGATAGTTGTATTGGATCAAACACGACTATTTTTTTTTCAGTCTGCATGTATCTGTCAAGGCATATCACCATTTTTAACAGTTTCTCTCCACTTTCATTTTAAGATTACAGCGCCACCTGTTATCTAAAATTTAAAGACCAGCAAGTCAAATTTTAACATTTGTATATGGATAATCTAAGTCTGCATAAAAAATTAGAGTTCTCATCTATGATTTTATTTTATTTTAAAACCAATGTTGAATATCGATATTGATCCGATTCTGAGTTTACGACTGCCAATTTTCAACTCCGTATCCTTGTAGTTTAGAACCCAACCCAGAAGACAAGGGAACTCCTGGATTCAAGCATCGGGTGAAACTAGCCTCTGCGGAGGGCTTTTTGATGGAACTAACCCGCATTTGCGTTACATGGAGAGGAAAACCACGAAAATCTACAGTTAACCGGACAGCAAGGAGACTCTAATCCATGACCCGTCTACCACTAGGGATATTTTATGTCAAAACTGCGGTCGGTGCGAGCTGAATGCAGAACTCATATCGACCAGCCATTTCTGGGATCCGAGCCTAAGTCCACTCAGCAGCGACCTCTCAGGAGGCGAGCGCTCTATCCCTTGAGTCGCCACGTCTCCTATCTATGATTTTGAAGATTTTCACCACAACAGTCCCAGAAAGGGAAGTTTTGGCTTGAGTTTAGTATAGTTGAATGCATCTTTTAAAAACTGTTAACATCTGTATTCTTGTATGTTTGATTCAATGCCCTTTTTTTGAAATAATTGACTGTTTTCATGTTTTTTCTAATAACTTGTAGAATTTGTTTATTATTATAAGCATTATATTACAATGTTATGTTACTATGAATTCTAATATATAATATAGCCGGGTAGATCTGTAAATTTTAATAAGAAAAAGCAATGTTATTCCTTTGTTTTTATATGAATTGTATCTTTGCCTGAAAATATGAAAAACGTTTTAAAACAAGTAACAAATATCTGCTAATATGCATGTTAATAAATTGTCCATTAAGATAGATTTGGAGCTCTGTAATCGCAGCACTTAATATAAATCTTTACACGTGTTTAAAAAATTGAAGAAAAAATATACATATCAGGAGTCGAAAGTTTGTATTTACAATAGGAAACAGTTAAAGCCTCTCTAAAACCTACCGAATTACTAACAAGCAAGGCGAGACTAAAAATATCAAATCATGTTTTGAGGAAACTGTGAGGAGGTTCATACCGCAATTAAATTTATATTGATTTCTGAAACCCCAACGTCGTTCGACTTTATATTTTGCGTTATTCATCGCTTAAATATTAAATTCTGATCCTTAATATGCACTGTTTTTTATTTTTAATGACGATAAAAATATATATAAAGAATGCTGATTAAGGAGCATCTTGTTTATAATAAAGTGCGTATCTGAAAATTTCTATATAATGTGTAAAGTAATCTTGTATCTGTAAAGTATATAATAAAGTATAAATTAAAAAAAAAATTTTTTTTTTAATCTGTTTAAAATAGCAAACGGAAAAAATACAATTCATTTTGGGAATTTTTTTCTAAAAGGAGGGAATTGCTTTTTATCTGAATCTCTAGTATTTTAAGAATTTCATTGTCTGATTAAAGGTACAGTTTAGTAGTACAAGAAGAGAAGGAAATTATATTGCGCTAAATGAAAACGACATTACTTACTTAAGGTAAGAAAATGTGTAAAGGTACAAAATAAAATGATGAGGGGTAAATTAGAATCCTAAAATGGAATTTATTGTATCTCGAGTTTGATGATAAAGCTACCGGAAATATTTATCCTACGCCACACATAAATAGTATTGCATATTGAAGGTAAAGATATCAAACGGTGCTATATCCAAATTTTGACGAAAAACTTAAAAGAGACGGCAAAAATGAGCGAATTGAAGAATTAAAATTCTCTAGGTTCCTGGGTGTCGTAGATCTTATTGCATTTATTCAAAGTAGGTAAATCGTATAGCGGTGAGTTTAATGAATAAAAATATGTCCTGAAAAGAATAAATAGCGAATTAAATTTAAAAAAGTGGTAAAAAGCAAGAAAAGATTGGTTTAAATTGTTTTGATTCGAAACACCTCATCTTTAAAACATTAAACCAATTTTAGCAGTTAACTAATTGGTCATAGGAAACATTGTGATGCATAATTGCACACATTTAGAAAACCCCTTTTTATTTTTTTCTAGCTAAGTTTCATATTCAATAATTTTTAGAAACCAAATTTTAGTTCCTCGTAGAAAGAAATTGTGGTAAAATTACCGTGACTTTTTTTGTAAAGACAAAACCAATAATTCTGGTTTATAAAACCTAAATGTTCGGTATTTAAACCAGTCATTTGGTTATTTTTCCGTTCACAAGGTAATGTGGTTATCAAAATTATAGTTCTTATCACCACACATTTTGTAAAATTACAAAATTGAAAAGTAAATTTCATAACAATTAATTATTAATTAATAATTTTGAATTTATAGTTTTTATGTCACGCTCAAGATTAAATTATCAAATTTCACCACAATTACTAAAGTTTATCATATATATTATATTATAGAACCATATTTTATTGTTAATTTTACTAAAATTTTTACCATAGCACTTCAGTATAAATTACCGAGCTTTGGTGTTCCCATAGAGCTAGAAATACGATAATTTTACTATTTTTTATAGTTTTGACCATACATTTCTTTCTCAACATGCAAAAGGTATTTTAAAGATAAATTGTTTAGCTTTTAAAAAACTTTAAAACTAAATATTATAAACCTTAAATTTTAAGAAAAATACAAAAAAAAATGTTCAATTTTTAAATTATATAAGAATAGTTGTTCAAGTGATTCACGCAAGATGCATTAAAAATTGAAAATTTACTGCTACGAGTATTTTATCGATGCATAATTTGCATTTTAAAAACATGTTAATTAAAAATAGATGTTAGTTAAATAAATTTAAAATAGAATCATTGTATTTTAAACAAAATGCAAATTGATATTTTATTCTAAAATTTTCTAAGGTTAGTTGCATAAATGTTTAATGTAGGATACATTAAAAACTTAACACAAACAGCAACTTTAAAGATAAATTAAAAAAGAAGTTCAGTCTAAAAAACAGAAAAACTGAATTTTAAATAAAATACTAAATGATGTGTCATTTTAAAATTATAAATTGTTTATAATTTTGATTGATATATATATTATTTTAATTTTTTTTTTTTTATTGTTTGATTGTTTTATATAGGGCTCAAAACTGTATTCATAATTATCTTAGTTTTGAAATGAATTGAAAAATAAATTTAAATGCAAAATAATTCATTCTAATAAAATGTTGACTCATTATACTCAACTGAAGTTTTTCAAGATTTTTTCATCAGACTGCTTAATATAGATTCATATTTCTGAAAATTCATCAAGTTTTTTGCCCTATAAAATATTTATTATTTTTAATAATAAAACCACAAACAGCTACAAATCGTTTTTCCGTAGTTTTTCGGTTCGTATTTCATATATTATCAGTGTTGAGGTTTTAAATCATTTATAAATCAAATTAAGATGCTGCTTTCTTCAAAATGTTTGTCTTGTTTCGTTTTCTTCATTTCCATTTTTAAAAAGTAAAGTTGATCATTTCAGGGTCTTTCGTCGACGTTTGAAAATCCAAAGATAGAAATAAAACATTTGACTATTTATTTCAAAAGTAGTCCTTTAAAATATTAGCAGGATAAAAAATATTTGCCCTTTTTAAATTGTCATTCGAAAAAAATATTTTTGACACTATAAAATTTTATCAAGTCTTTTTTGTGTGTTTTTTAAAACAGCTAATGACTAATTTAACGATAGATATAATTACGCAGGTAAAGTGAAAGTGCGAAACAAAATAAAAAATGCTTCTTTTAAAATCACGTAATGTATTTTTATGTTACATCAGGCTATGTATTTTTTTCTGCATTTCTGTTTTTAAATTTTGTACAACAAATTAGGTTTAATTTGTACTTCGAAAAAAATATGTGGTTACTATTGGAATATGATAAAAAAAAATTCCTGTTACTGTATCTGTGGGAAGACAAAAGCTTGGTTATTTTTTACCGAAGCGCATTGGTTAAGATACTGTTAAAATTAACGATAAAATATGATTTCGTAATGTGTAGTAAAATTTGATAAAGGTGGTAAAATTTGATAACTTTAACATTGATACCTAAGAGCCAGAGCCTGACTAATGCAGGGACATACGGGGCAGTTGCCCCGGGCCCCCACGTCGGAGTGGGCCCCAAATCGACTAGAAAGTTTATTTTATGTTTCCTTCTTTAATGAAATTTTTTTTAAACAAAATATCAGTACTGTGTAAAATCAGACAATTTTATGTTAGCTTCGTCATTAATCTATCGTATGAACACTATATCTATATTTCGTAAATCTATGGTTTTCTGGGGCAGATTGCAGCTAAATTTTCGCAATTACGAATGACAAATGTGGCCAATCAAAAGCCTGTATTTTTACATATTACAAAATACGATATGTTAACAAAAATACAGGCTTCTGATTGGCTTAATTAAGCCACCGTAATTGCGTAAATTTAGCTGAATTCCGCCTTGATGTCAGCAAGGATATGAATGTTTCGCAGTTGGATGACAAAGATAACAATCAGAAAACTGCATTCGGCATGATGGACATAGAATTGTCAGAAAATCAATAAAATGGACATAACGATATTTCGTCTGACCATTGGAGGGGTTATAGTACGATTTATAGTACGACCATTCCCTTTATAGCTACTTTAGGTTTTTGTCAATTTTCTAGCTATCTATAATGAGGTGAAAAATTTAAATACCTCCATAAAGTTCGGTTCTTTATTACTGAAGTAGTGAACCAGAGGGGGCCCCCAAAAAAGTTTTTGCCCCGTGCCCCAATTTAGATAAGTCGGGCCCTGCTAAGAGCAGGCATAAAATCCATTTATTCGGTATAATTTACTTTTCATTTGTGTATTCTTTATTTAGTGAGTGGTAACTATTGTTTTGAAAGCCAGAAGTTCCGGTAAATCGTTACTATATGAACGGAAAAATTACTAAGTGAATGGTTTAAATACCATATATTTTGATTTTATTAAGAAGTACTGTGGTTGTTTTTTTTTTTACCAGAAATATCATTACCATACAGTACACTAATTTTACCAAAATGGTTTTCTTCGTATACAAAACGCAGAAATCAGAATGTAAGGAAAAATTTTACATATTGTACCAAATTTTGTTTTTACGCATTATAGCTTTTTGCCTTTTTAATTTTTACCACTTTTTCAACGAACAATAAGCGATGTGTTTGACAGTTTTAAACTTTTTTTAATTAAATAAACTCTTTTTCACTTTGGAGTTTTTCATCAAGTCTTTTTTCTCCAAATTTCAATATATTTGAGGTTCATAGATATTTAACTAAAATAGAAATACAGCTGAGTTTTCATTCTAGAGCAAGTCAAGTGAATTTTGTCCAAACTGAAAAAAGAGGGTATAAAAGATCACTCTAATCATTTAAAATTTTACAAAATTTCATACAAAAAATATTTAAGCCTTCATATTTTAGCTTTTGCTTTGTTGTCATGTTTACTCTTTTTATTCTAAAATCGTACTATAATAACTCAAATGTGTTTTTTTATTTTAAAATCGTGCTGTAATAACTCAAATGCGTTTTTTTTAATTTTTTTTTATTTTTTTTTTTTTTTTTGCAAAAGGCGCAGGATCGTAGTACAAAAGAAATCAATACTTTTTTTAAGATTTTGCTAAAATTAATTCAAATTCAGAATTAGCTTATTTTTTAAAAACTGTTTCTGATTTAAGTTGCTCAGTAATAGTTCCATTTTATTAAAACTTGAAAGTTAAAGAATAAAAAAGGAAGATTAAACAATTTGCTTATTGCATGGAGAAAAGTAAATGTGGTAAATTCAACGTACTGTATGGTGAAGACATTTTTGATAAAAATAAACCATAATTCTGGTATTAAAACAAAAATATACGGTATATATAATTATATTCAAAAATATACGGTAATAAATATTCTTCTGAGAATTAAGAAAAAAAACTCTCGGTATAATGAAATGTTTGATTAGTTTAATGATTTTAAATCATACACGGAGAAACAAATTCTGATAAAAAGAAACCATAATTCTGGTTTAATTAATTGGGTTTGAATCATAATATACGATATTTAAACTATACATTTGGTAATTTTTCTGTTCACATGGTAACGGTTTACCGGAAATTCTGGTTTTAAAAATTATAGTTCGTATTGCCACACATTTAGTAACAAATACAAAACTGAATAGTAAATTTAGCAGAATAAATGGTTTTTTATGCAATGCACTAAAATATCATGATAAAATTATGAAATTTTAATGCATATCATAAAACAATATTTAATTGTTAATTTTTTCAATATCATTGCCAAAGCGCTTCGATAAAAATTACAGGGCTTTTTGGTATTCTCTGAGAGCCAGAAAATCGGTAAAATTTACCATATTCTTATAGTTTTGACCATACTTTTTTTCTCAGGGTGCTTTTAAAAGTTTCACCCCAAAAAATTATATTTAGTTTTTGTTTTGTTTCTTATCGACAAACGATTTTAGACACGATTTATTATTTATCATAGATTTATCTTATTATATCACGGAGGTATCTCCGTGGTATTTCGACAAAATTTAAAAGTCTGAAAATAAAATGAGAATATACCAATAAAATTATTTAAAATTGATTTTTTTAGGTAATGCTTAATAATAATTTCGGACATTTTGCATTACGTACAATTTAGAAAACAATCGTGCTAATCATCGAAGCCTTTTTTTTGTTTTATTGTCCTCAATTTCGGCAAATATATTTTGAAATAATAAGATAAGAATTTACGTGCATTTTGAAAGCGTGTAAGTAGGAAGTTATAATCAAAGTCAAACAATTTATTTAACCCAAATATACCCGATTTTCAATTATTCAATAAAATTTGTTTACCATTAATAAATATCGTCAAATCAACTGTAAATTATTTTTTCATTTGCATCTAAACGCATAATTGAAAATCTATAAAAAAGTTATAAAAATTGTAATGATAATACACTTACATATAACCATTTCATAACTTTTAATTAAGTATTAATAAGATACTAAAAAAATTATTATAATAATTTTTAGAGTTAAGGATTTTAATTCCCTTATAAAATGCGTAATACACATTTATCCAAAGCGTAAGTAAAATTACTGATCATAATAATTTAACTTAAAATTTATTTTTTGTCTGTGTTTTATAAACGATCTTATTGTCAATAAATTTAAGATTTTTACTACGAAGCAAACATAAGTTTGTTTTTGTAATAAAGTTACTTTTGATAAATAGTGAAACTTATTAAATATAAATTTTGTCTAGAAATTAAAGATACTTGTAATAGACAACAGATACATAAATTAACATTTATTAATAGCAATTAATTTATATCCTAATTGAATTTGATATAATAAAGCTGTTTTTCTTTGATGTTACCTTCAAGAAATTACTACAATTTGAAAGAAAAATGCTGAAATTCGCTTTCAGTTTTTGTACAACTTAGAAAATATTGTTATTAGATTATTATTCGCTTAAACTGTAACTTAACTTAAACTGTAACATGAACTTCTTTTTTAATAAATTGAAAAAAGAAAAAAACAGCTGTCTTTAAAAAGAAGATTTTTATGCAACGAACTGTGATTATTTATAGCCAATTCTCTGAGAAAAATGTTTGGATTGCAAGACTCGTTAGCTTTTGAGTGCTCTATAATAGTGGACTACTAATTGTAACAGCGTTTCTATTTAAAGATAATTTTATTCGAGTGAAAATGCTTACTCTCTTGAGTAAGCAGTTTGAGTAGCTTAGCAAATTTGTAATTGAAGCGCGTAGGAATAGGTTTTAAATTTTCCTTTTAATTTCTGTTTGAGTTGCATGTAACACAGCACAAACATAATTATTGAAATTTTTTTTGGCCTTATTTTGGATTTATTCGTAATTTTTCAATCATGACCGTAAATTATTGATGTTTGTAATAAGGATTACTATTGTATCTCAAATTATTGAAATTTTTAATCGTGAATTATGATTATTCACAATCACAGTTACAATAATAATCGTAAATTATGGTTTTTTGTAATTAAAATTACCATAATGATCGCAAATTATGATTATTGCGATCACGATTACAAGTAGTCATGATTGCACTTATCATCAATTATGCATTATAAATTATGCATTAATGGTTATTTTCAATCACAATTACAATTATAATCGTATATTATGATTATTGCAATCTTAATTACAAGGAATTGGTTGCCAGTAACTACGATTACAAATTACTGATTGTAAGTAATGAATTGCATCTTTTCAAACACTACAACAGCCTTGACTCTTCTTTTTGTTGCATTTCATTCAAAACATTCAGAAACACATTAGAAGCAATATTTTCAGCAATAAATAATGAAAGAAAAGTAAATCGGAATCTTATCTTCATATCTACATTCCATTTTCAAACTTATTTCCTGAACAAATCAAGCAATCGTAGAACCAATCCCAGTTTTATTAATAGCCCATCCAAAGACGTTTTCGGCGAAGATGCAAGCGGTGCTTTCTAACAAGTAGTCGAGAGCAAACATTTCTTAGAAAATGCTCGTTTCAGGCTCGTATAAAATGTGGCCATACATATCGATGGTGCTAGATTCGTGCTAGACCCCGGTTGTGCTTAGCTGCAAAGAACCGAATTATCGACGAGATGTCACTCCTCCACGAAAAACAAGTCCGTGTTCTCAAGCTGTTCGAACGACTTAATGTTGCAGCTACAGGTGAAAATATCCCAACTGATCAGATTGATCCTCGTCTTGTAGGCAAAGTAGGACAATTGGCTAGCAATGCCTTCTTCTCCTGTTTCTTGCCTGAACATTTGGAAGAAGCACGAAGGCTCATTGAAATTTTCTACAGTAAGTCTTTTTTTTTTTTAATTACACATAATTAAGACGCATATAAAAATAGTTTTTACATTTTGGCTTCAGATTATCCTTATTAATTTGTTCCAAAATTTCATTATAATTTCTTATTTACTGAATTATTTTGCCTTTATTAATTATTATCTCTATGAAAATTACATCTTATATAAATTATATATTATATAAGATGTCTATATAATTATCATATCTCTATATAAATTATTTAGTGAATTATTTTGCCTTTAATGAACTATTTTATCTTTAAACAACAAAATAAGAAAGAATAAGTCTTTTAAACAAAATTTAAATTTGCGTAATTTGCTTTTTGAAATTGTGTTGAATTATTGCACTTAGAATTGATTTTATTAAAATATATCTATGAAAAATTCAAATCATATACATTTATAATAAGATTGGATTTTGCTTTTAGAAGTTATTTTTTAAACAATATTTCAAACAAAAATTTCTTTGCATCATTACAATTGTAAAGGATAATTAAATTTAAATTAATTTTGCAGTAAAAAAAGCTTTTTCGAATCTAAAATTATTATATTAACATTCAATTCAATAATAATTATTTATAAATGAAAACTCATATTTACAAGAAAAATGGCTTATTAAACTTTAAATAATAGCATTAAGAGATTTTTTAAAAAAAAATTCTTATTTTTAAAACTATCTAAAACTATAATAATATCTCTTTACAAAAACTGAAATCTTATAAGTATATTTATAATAATATTGGATTTAGAAAATATTTTTTTTAAAAATTTTTCAATCAAAAATTTCTATGCATCTTTACAATAATAAAGGATAACTCACTTTGCAATAAAAATATTTTTCTGATCTAAAATTATTATATTAAAATATAATTTAATAAAAATTGTTTATAATCGAAAATTTCTACACATATTTATAAGAATAATAGATTATTACATTTAAATAAATTTTGCAGGAAAAAGTTTTTTAATAGAAAGTTATTATTTTTAAGCTAATTTTAAAAAAAATTCATTGGAAGTACCTAAGTATACTAATCACAATAATTTTAGATTTGTTTTAGATTTATGATTGTTTTTATTAGTAATTTTTTCATCTAAAGCTTATGATTATATTTTCAGCTATGTTTAATTATTATAACTAATATAGGCTTTAAAAGAAAATATTTTTGAACAGAAATTTTTAAAAATATATTTGTAACAAACTTTAGTTACTCAATTACTCAACTCTCAATTTATAATAGTTATTTATTTTAAATTTAGTATATATAAATGTTTACTGTAAATAAAATATAATACAAATAGATAATATAGATAATTTATAACAAATTATTTGCCTTATATTTTAAATTAATTCAACTCTTTCGTTATTAGTAACACATATACGCACTAACCTGATTCTTTTTTGTTTCTATTTTCAACTACTTAATAAAATAAATAACAGTCGTTTCAAAGTTGTTTCATTAACAGCATCTATCTAAAAAAATATTTTAGGTCTATAGTTAATTACAAATTTCAGTATATACATCAGTATCTAAAATCGTATGATTGTGATTTCCTAAAACTGAAGTGAGGCCTAAAAAAATAAAATATTCTTTAGCGTCTATTTGATTTTTTTTATGCTTAGCACTATGCAAATTTCTGTACTGAAATAGCAAAGTGATAAAAAGATTAAGAGAATTTCAAAGATATTTCGATAAATAATTTAGATCATTTTTTGTGTTGTTCAATTTTTGTCGATATATTAAACCAAATAAAATTTAAAATATTAAAAGTTTTAATTAAAAATTTATAAATTGTTTTGTTAAAATTAAAGCTCTGATCAAAACACAATTTAAAAAATATAACTAGGAATGAAACAATCAATAAAAAGAATAAAGTTAATAAACGTCTCTTAAGAAGAAGATTCAGAAGATTAAGAAGATTTTTTTAATTTCATTTAATCAAATCATTTCTTAAGACATCAGTACAATAGTTCAAAAATTTACTCATCTCTTTTGAACCTTTATCTACTAATATAGATTTGAAAATAAAAAATTGAAGATTCAAAATTTCTAAATATTACAGGGAAAATATATAAACTAGATTGTAACTGCTTTTTCTATATTTCGAGACAAATTATTTCCTAGCGATAAATTAATAAATAATAATTTAATAACGTATATTACCGTATATTTTGTATAATTTAATTAATAACTGCTTTTTAAATACAAATATTATTCCAAAGAAAAATAAAAAATAAAACAGGTTGCCACTCTCTTTTGAAATAACCGAATTCAAACTCGAATCACCTGTCTCAGAAGAGTTCCCTATACCCCCTAAGCTATCCCTATTAAAATTGAATTGTTATTAATAATTTTAATTAACCATGTTTTATTTTCAGGTGCAAAAGACTTTGATGATTTCATTCTGTTGGCTGAACAAGCCCGTACCTTTGTAAACTCAACTTTGTTTGCATATGCTGCTGAAGTAGCCATCTTGCACCGACTTGATAGTAGAGGAGTCATTGTTCCACCCATTCAGGAAGTATTCGCCGATAGGTTTGTACCAGCTGATACCCTCCTCAGAGCATTCTCTATTGCTACAACCAAGCCAGTTGGAGATGAGGTACGACATCAAAACAATATATTGCTTAATAGTTTATAAAATAGTAGTTTTACTGGTCAATACTTATGTTATATCACTTAAGTTTCAAATTCAAACTTAAAAAATCATAGTTTTATGGACGAAATTATAAATATAAAGGATCACTCATTCAATAAAAAATAGACAATTTCAATAAAATTATAAATTTTTCTATACAAAAGAAAGATTAAGGGTTGCTCGGACCATTGGAATCTAAAATGTAGACTATTTTTACAAATTTTACTATACACAAGAAAGATTAATGGTTGCTCGTACCATTAAAGTCTAAAAAGTAGACTATTTTTAAAATTTTTTTACTCAGAAGTTAGGGTGTTAGCATTTTTTAAAAAAAAATTTCGAAATACTGGACTGCAATTGTAAGCTTTTTTGGAATGTTTCTTAATAAATAAATAATTTAAAAAAATTATAATACATCAAAGGGTCGCTCCTACTATTAAAGTAAAAAAGCAATCTATTTTATTTCTATTTATTTATTTTGCTCATGAAGTATAGAGTAAAAAATGCATACATATGTTTCTTTAAAAAGAAGTTTAAATCATATATAAATTAGGAATTTTTTACAATATAATCATATTTACAAAATCAGAATACATCAAATTAAGATAATGTGCCTAATATATTTAAAACTTTTTGAAAGATGGCTAAAAATTTAATTTTTAACATACTGATGTTTTCAAAACTTGATTTCTCTTAATTCTTAAACCAATTTATGTATTAAAAAATTTAAAAGAGTGGGATAAATTCAAATTCCATATCAAAAGCTATTTGATTTTTTAATTTATACTACAATATAACAGATCGAAACTTAAAAAAAAATTCAGATGAAATATTTTATCTGTAGACAGTAATTGCAGTATATAAGCATATTTTAGTAAAAAATGTCTTTAAAACTTAGTCATACAATTAAAGAACTCAATGGAATGTTTCAGTGAATTTTGGAAATCTGATTTAAACTCTATAGAAACATCAGGAAGCTATTAACCGAAAGTCTGGGTTTTTCGTTTAGAACCAAACAACCTTATTTCAAGACTTATTAGAATAAATTAATCTTCTACATTTATAGCCAGCAATATTGAAGGTAGTGATTATATAAAACCTAAACATACCCTGTTTTTTAAATAAAATACTTGTTTGTTTTTTAACTAAAATTGATGCTGTATTTTAAAATATGTTTTTCATCCAAATATTAATTTAGAGTGACGTCATCGTTGATGTTCAAGCAACCGGTAACGTTTTGGATCCAGAGTACAAGCTTGCATATTACAGAGAAGATATTGGAGTCAATGCTCACCATTGGCATTGGCACGTTGTTTACCCATCTGTCTATGATGTCAAATTTTTTGGAAAACCAAAAGACAGAAAAGGAGAACTTTTCTACTATATGCATCAACAAATGTGTGCCAGGTATGAAACAACTTGACAAAATTAATCAACATAATTTTTCGCCCTTAAAAATTCAACTGGTGAAGCGTTTGGTTACAAAACCCTTTAAACTAAATTTTTTAATTCCAAAACTAGTTAAACTCCTTTTAATGAATCAAAAACATTTAAGTTCCTAGCTAAGAAAAGAAACTAAAAATTTTTAAAGTGATGCAGAAAAATGTTTACAAAACTAATTTTTGTAATTTTTTTGTTTTTTGAAAAAAAGAAAGCTTTTCTTTTAAACTTTAAATATATTTAAAAAAACTAATAATTTTATTGAGTTATTAATTTCATTTTAAATAAATTTAATAAACTAATAATTAGTTTGTCCACCTAATAACATTTCTGAAAATGAGCTAAGAGAGGCTTTCAAACAAAACTTCTGGGATGAAAATGTTACAGGACTACAAAACAAAAAATTTATGCTTCGAAATTTAATCCAATTACCATAAATATGTTACATATAAATATAAAATGATAATTATCGTTTTTAGGTACGATTGTGAACGATTCTCTAATGGTCTGAACCGAATGGTACCCTTCCATAACTTTGAAGAACCCCTCGAAGGTTATGCTGCCCATCTTACCCATATTGCCAGTGGACGTCACTATGCTCCTCGTCCAAGTGGTTTGGCCATGCACGACATGAGACAAGTAGATGTCCAGGACATGCAGAGATGGACCGAACGTATTCTGGAAGCCATCCATCTTGGAAAGGTGACTGATGCTGAGGGAAATGATATCGCTCTTGATGAGCAAAATGGTGCAGACATCATTGGCTCTTTGATTGAGTCTAGCTACGACTCCAAGAACAGGCACTTCTATGGAAACTTGCACAACTGGGGACACGTCATGATGGCTTACATTCATGATCCTGATGGTCGATTCAGGGTAAGATTTTCTAAATAAGTCAATCTTAAATGAGCATTAAAAAGTGAGCACTTGATATGTAACTAAGAAACCTTGCTTTAAATTAAATGTCATGAAATATTTTTCTTAGGAAACACCAGGTGTCATGAATGACACAGCTACCAGCTTGAGAGATCCTATTTTCTACCGATTCCACAGATTCATTGACAATGTCTTCCAAGAATACAAGAAAACTTTGCCTGTTTATAACAAGGATAACGTAAGTTATAAACTTATGATAAACCTTTGAATTACATAATTTTTCGGATATGTTGTAAATGCATTTTAAAAAATTTTTATTTAAATAAAAATTCTTGTTTAAGACATAAAAGGATTCTTAAGAATTTACTTAAGACTTAACTAACCGTACTTACAAAAATGAGAAATATCTCAATGGGCTCTGTAAAATGTCTGTATTCAGCGCCAAAGTCTAATTTATATTGAATTTCGTTAACGCAGTTTTTCGAAACTCGGTCGCCAAGGAAAATAGAAAAAACCATAGTTTAAGTGCCTTACACTTGAAGCAATGCAATGAATTGAAACTATTTATATAATATTGCAAAGAAGAATTATCTGAGCTTTAGAACAGACAAATAACTTAAATATTTTAAAAGTTATTAAACTTTTTTAAAAATCGATATTTTTCCGATTTTGGTGATATTTTTCCACCTGGATGAAAATTATCAAAATAATTGCTTTATTCTCAGTTTTTGCAAACTTTCATGACCCTAGGTAATGCAGCATTGAAGTAGACTTTCAAATACGATGTGATAGCATTTTCTTTTAAGTTTACGGATTTTTCTTAGATTCTTGTCAAAACAATTTTCTACCTAAATAAAAGTCAGAGATTTGCTGCGGAGAATATTTTTATGTGAATCAACTTACTTTTAAATCAAATAGTCAGATTTTGGAGACTATCTAATTTTTTTTTATAGTTTTATGATGTTGTTCTACTTTCTTTTTAATCAAATATTAGTTCTGCTGTTCTACATTAAATAATAAAAGAAATTTTGACTTTAACCAATCTAGCTGAACTTCCCAGACGTCTCTATCGCCGATGTCACTGTTAATGCTAAGATCCAGAATGTTATCCACACTTTCATGAGAGAAGATGAATTGGAACTTTCTCACTGCTTCCAATTTGGAACACCAGCTTCAGTCAGAGTAAGTAACATGCGAGTGTTTATTCTAAATTTTATTTTTAAAAGATTTAAAATGTAATAAATAAAAATATCGATCTTCAAAGTTTGAAAGTTATATATTTATACTAGCAACTAACCTCATGGAAAAATTTAAACTATAATATCACTTCAAATTTGAAACATAGTTCTTGGATCTTTAATATCATACAAATTGATACAACTTTAATTAAGAAGTATAATGAATCATGTTTCAGTTTAAGCTGATAAACCATAGATGAAAATGTAAGACGGATTAATTTGTACAATGTGGTTCATTTTACTAATATTTCATAAAGTTTATTCTAATATTTTTAATAGTGTAATTTCTGCTTTTTGACTGAAATAATTTAATATATGAAGACAATTGAAAAAAAAAATGAGGTACAAAGTTCTCTTTCTGGTGCTAAGTCTTAATTTTTCAGTTAAGTCTATTAATCAATTAAGTCTATTAGTCTAAGTCTAGAAGTTTTTGACTATATATATACTCAAACAATAATAGTTAAACTATTTATCTAATTACATTATTAATATTTTCCTATGCGAAACCTTCTTGATTTTAAATTAGTAGTTAATAGTTTGCTATTATTTTTCGTATTTCATAAGAAAGAAAAAAAATTGCGTTTATATTAATTAGAAAAACAATTAATGCCGCTATTCCTACTTAAACAATTTATTAAATATTTAAAACATCTAAAAGAAACATTTAAAAACAACTAGAAACAATAAAACAACAGATTGAAGCAATGGGAAACAGCTAATATAAGTCATCGTTTGCTTTGATGTCACTTCATTATTTTTTACTTTCCTTGTTTTCACCGACTAATTTTCATTTACTATATTTATTTCTGTTTTGAAAGCTATTAATGCTCTAAAATAGTCCAATTGATTTTAATTTTTATTTTATTTTATAATCGTTGTTGTAAAACCGATCCAATTTTTTGGGCTTACGACTACTAGAGTTAAATTACGTATCCTTGTAATTTTGAGCCCAATCCAGAGGACAAGGGAACTCCTGGATAAGTATTGGGGGGAAATAACCCGCATTTGCGTTACATGAAGAAGAAAACCACTAAAACCTCCCACGGTTAGCCTGACGGCAAGGGGACTCTAACCCATGATCCGCCTACCACTGAGGATATTTTATGCCAGCACTGTGGTCGGTGCAAGCTGGATGTGTAAATCGTATCGATCAGTCATAGCTGGAATTCGAAGTTTAATTTTATTTTATAACCGTCGTTGAACAGCCGACCCAACTTAATGGGTTTACGGCTACTAATGTTCAACTCCGTAGCCTTATAATTTTGAACCCAATCCAGAAGACAAGGGAACTCCTGAATCGAGTATTGGGAGAAATTTGCCTTCGGGGAGGACTTTTTGATGGAGCTAACCCGCATTTGCGTTACATGGAGAGGAAGACCACGAGAACCTCCCACGGTTAGCCTGACGGCCAGGGGACTCTAACCCATGATCCGTCTACCACTGAGGATATTTCACGTCAGCACTGTGGTCAGTGCAAGCCGGATGCGGAATTCGTATCGACTGGGATTCGAACCCGGTTCGCCTCATTGGAAGGCGAACGCTCTATCCCCTGAGCCATCGCGGCTCTCGAAGTTTAATTTACCATTTTTTTAAATAACTTGAAACAATATTTGGTTTAGAATTTAGCATGTATCGTTAAAGGAAAGAAATGACTTTAATTCCCACGCCTTATAATTAATCCCATAAAATGCTTTTTATGCTACTTTGACAGCAAATAACAGCATTTTCGTTTAAACTAGGCAAGGTACCACCATCTTGACCACGAATCTTTCTCTTACATTATCTCTGCTAACAATGCCAGCAATGCTGAAAAATCTGCAACTGTAAGGATTTTCCTTGCTCCAGAATACGATGAACTTGGCAACGTCATCCCATTGGATGATCAAAGGAGATTGTTCATCGAAATGGATAAATTCCACACTGACTGTAAGCATAAATTTCAATATTTTAATTAAATAAATTATAATTTTCATGAAATAAAGGCGGTAATTGAATGCCAACTTAATGACAAAAAAATATATATAAATATATTTCTGTTCTATTTTAATTAACCTGTTACAGTTTTAGTTCAAGAATCGCAATTTACAGTGGACATAATTTGATTGTTGGTAATTAACGATTATTGAAAATATAAATTGTTTGTGTTAAGACAGGGTGTTACGAAATCTCTGCCCTAAGCATCTATTTCTAAACCCAACGTCAAAAATAAAATGAAAAATAAATACGCATGGGAAGTTGAATATCACCCTTATTGACTACGATTTGTCCGTTTTAGAGAAGATTTTTTCACCGCTTATACATTCATTTGCGATCCCTAATGTATATATTTTTTTACTTCAGTTTTGACAATATTGTAAGGAAAGTGATTACAGAAAGGCCTGCATTATTTTGAAGTAGTATTAGAATTTTTATCTAACAAGGATTTTTGAATGTTTACTAATATTAGAAGAAAAAGTATATTTGAGGTATATTTAATAAAACGCATTGCAAAATTAAAAAGACACGATATTCTAGAAAAAAAAAGACGGTTGCCTTTATTTAGAGAGATCGGGGATTCAACTGGGAAATTTTTAATAAACGGTTAATTTAATACTTAAAAGTTGATTTATCGCTTGAAAGCTTATATAAAACCTTATTATTATGAGCATAATCAGATTTAACGAAGAAATTTTCCTACACGTCTTTAAAATTGCAGTTCTATAAGCAATGTGAGTTACAGAAACACTTAAACCACCGCCATCTTTATCTGAAAACATAGTGATAGACGAGATATTGCAAATTTTTCTAGAACCAATAGATATTAGTGATAACGTATATTGTATCATGCGTGTATATTACGTCGAACAATTGCCGAGGTTTGAGCACAAAACAATACCAACGATATTCCAAATAGTGTATAAATACTAAAAATAAGCCATTTTTAATAAATTTTAGTTCATCTTTTTAACAATATATCTTTTATTTTTGATGATGTCGGCTGACTAGGGTCCTGTTTGAATTAGTGCTGTAGCGAAAAGGAATACCGGCTAACTCAAATTAGTGAAAATTATGATAAAAGTGACTAAAGAAGTACACTTAATAAACAAATTTAATAATAAACACAGATACAAACATGAATTACATTTGACAACAAAACTAAAAGAATTAAATTAAAGAAAACTCGAGGTAAGGGGAAAAAATCATGTTACAGCTTTCACATCTGAACTCGAACTAATTCATTGATGTCGGTGGTGGGGACATGGGTGGTGACTGATATAGGTGGCACCACAGGGTTGGTTGCTACAGTGCATCATCCTACGTTCTACTATTTCCTTTAATGAATATATTTTTACTTGCAGTGCGACCAGGAAAGAACACAATTGTAAGGAGCTCAACCGACTCTAGCGTGACTATCTCATCAACCTACACCTTCAAAGAGCTTTTGCACGGAGAAGATTTGCAAGGAAATCGTACTGAATTCTGCAGCTGTGGATGGCCCCAACATTTGTTGGTACCCAAGGGTAACGATAAGGGCATGGTCTTCGATCTCTTTGTTATGATTTCTGATGGAGAAAAGGATAAGGTAAAAATAATTTTTTTTATATATTTTGAAACTTTTATTGCATCAACAATTTGAATTAGCTAAAATAAAAAAAATAAAAATTGCTAAAAAATAATTTAAAAAAATACTTTTAGCTTCATAGCCAAGAATATTTTTCTTAAAAGATGCTAAACCGACAATATTGAGGTCTGGTAACAGTTGTTATGAATCTTTTCCGAGAATCCTATATATTTTAAAGCTGATTTTCGCACCAAAATCATTAAAAAACGTGTTACATGTTTTAACAGAATATTATGAAAGAATAAATCGAACTAATTTATTGAGTCAACTCTTTCAATAAGTTCGTAAAAGATGTTGTCAATGCATTCGAAAACTGGTTTTCCCATCAAATTCACCTATATGCCGTTCAACAATATATTATGATCGACACTGAAAGAATAGAAAATTACTTTATTGAGTTAACTCTTTCAATAACATTGTTTAAAATAAAATGTTACAAAAATCTCTCTAAAGAATGTATACATTCTATGTGTAATTTTGCCACCACGTTCACTAAAATGTAGCTTAGCATGTTTTTTATTCATCTCTTCCGTTATTCATTAATGAAACATGATAATGTTAATATTTTTTATGTATTTCACGCATTGAACTTACAATTAACCTATAAGACAATGAAAAAAAAAAATGAGAAATTGCAATTTACGAATTGCAGCATCATAGTTAACAGGATGATTTTAATGCTAATTTTTTCCCTTATATGACATTTAGCATGCTTCAAAATACAATTATCGACAGAAAGAATAGGAGATTAACTCATTCAGTTAACTCTTTCAATAAAATTGTATAAAAGAAGATGTTGTAAACATCTTTCTAGAGATTGGATACATTCTACGGGTGTTTTCTCCATCAAGTTCACTAAAATGCAGATTTGCACATTTTTTGCTCATCTCTTCAAATATTCATTAATTAAATATAATAATGTTCACGTTTTTATGCATTGAATTTGCAATTTTACAAATAAGACAATGAAAAGAAAATGAGAAATTGTAATTTAAGAATGTAACAGTAATATAATGATGCTATTTAACATGCTTCAATAATGCAATTACGATCGATTGCCAAAAATAGAAGATTAATTTATTCAGTTAGCTCTTTTAATAACACTGTTTTAACAAACAAAAATTTTATTTCTAAAGATTGTATATTCTACAGGTGATTTCTTCACCAAGTTCACTGAAATGCAGCTTAGCATCTTCAATTATTCATTAATTAAAAGTTAATTCTTGATTAAAACAATTTACATTATGTATTTTCGCTTTCAGGTCGCTGCAACCAGCACTGAAAAACTCTGCAATGATGCCTTGAGTTATTGCGGTGTTATGGATGAGAAATACCCAGACAAACGAGCAATGGGATATCCATTCGACAGAACCATCACTGCTGAAACCCATGCTGAATTCCTTCAACCTAACATGAAACTCACTCACATCACAGTCCGATTCCAGGATTAAACATACAATAAAAACTGTCTTCTCCTGCATAATTTAAACAATATTTCAAGCATTGGACTTGTAATTTAACTATTAGGCCATGAAAAGAAAATGAGAAATTGTAATTTACGAATTGTAACTAATTATCTTGAAAACATTAAAGTTCGAAACCCATAAAAAAGTTGTGTTGCGTTTTTTATTTATTTTTAACTAAGCATTTCAAATTTAAGCTATTAACTACATTTTAAAAAACTTGAAAGCTAGTTTCAACTTGGAAAATGTTAAGTTAATTTATTCTTTACATTTGAGAACAAGGGTCGAGAGTTGGCAATATCTTGTAACCAAAACTACATGTTAACAAATACTTCTTATTCAAAATTACAGGTAATTAATTCGTAAGAGTAATCAGTTACTTGTATTCAAAGCTAAGTATAACCAACTATGATTAAATTATGACATAAAATTGCAAAATACTGGACTGTAGTACTGCTGAAGAAGAATGTACATATGTTTATTTTAAAGTTATTTTAAAATTTTTTTTAAATATATATTCAGAACTGTGAAACACCTTATAATAAAATAGCGAAACTTTTGGAAAACGAAAAAAAAAAAAAAAGCCTTTATGAATCAAACATTTATTTTTCATAACAATTGTTGTACAAAGATAAAATTTGCAACAATTTTAGAGAAGTAATTTTCAAACAGGAAATTTTTCTTCTGTTTTTATAATATTAATATTAGATATGTTGGTAGAATTACAGATAAATAATTCAAGTAAGCAGGTAACAGAAAAACAAATATTTAAAATAACTTTTAAGATAGTGTTACTATTTTTTTTAAACGTTTATTATTTAACATCAATTATTAAATTTATCACAGTATAACTTGGAGGGTATAATCAGTTTTAAAAAAATATCTGTATATAAGAGAAGAGTGACATAAATTACACAAGATTTAAAGGGTTTGTTGGCACCGCAGTTTATACAACTAAGTTATGCATTAAATAATTTTTACTCTTAGATGTATACTACTTAAAGAACAAACACAACATTAGGGAGGAACTATTATTATTTTTATGTTGAAGTTACAGAAAAAATTTAATTTTTTTGTATCAAAAGATACAAGGAACACTTTTTTAAAAAATACAATCCAAAATAACACAAAAATGGAGCATAATGTTAACAGAAAAAAAAATCTATGCACACTAAGACTTAAATAAAAAAACAGTCATGTAATAAACATATAAAACTCTATTTGTTCTTAATATTTTGCTGTCATTTTAAGCAATTGAAAAAGTAAAAGAAATAATTAAAGTTTATAAGCATAGTACGCTACACAACAAAGAAAAATGAAGTTAATGCTGAAAAATTAAACAGTTTTCTACTTTTTATATCAAAAAATATTTGCTAAAGCTATATGTTGATATTATTTTATATCATTTGTTATAAAGCTGACTTGATATTCTTTTAGAAACTTAAGGAAAAAGGAAAAGTGCATTTGTGTATGTATAATGGTTCTGAAAAAATTAAGATAGATTACTTTAAGCTAAATAATGATTAGTAACATGACCTTAAACTATGATTATTTTAAGCTGAATTCATTTTAGTTATGACAAAAATTTAAAAAAAAAGGAAGTATTTTGGATTTAGTGGGCTTAAAGCCGTCAACTGCCATACTACTTGGAGAAATCAGTAAAAAGTTTCTCCATTGAATAATTTGTGGGGAGTAGCACTGGCTTTCTATGCATGAAAACAACCAGGTTAGACCCCAAAACGATTTTGAATTACACATTTAATAAGAACAAATTATAACTCGTTAAATGGTTGATAAAAACCAAATTTTTTTTAACAAGATGTGATTTTTTTTAAAAAGTACAACTTTATAAGCAGATAATTTTAAACCATTTGCCCATTAATGCATAGCAACTATTTTTAAGGACCATTTTAAAATATGCATCATAAGTATGTGTGTTTGGTAACTTTAATCTGCAAAAAAAAAAAAAAAAAAAAAAAATTATTATTTGCATTCAACACATATTTCGGCTAAAAACAATTGCATTTTTTTCTTTAAATCTCACATAATTTTAATTTTTGATAAATTATTTTGGTATTTTACAGTGTTTTACTAAGTTTTATAAATTATATATCATTTTCAAAAAATGAAACAAAAGTTATCCAATAGTTATTTTTAATATTCTAGTTGACTTTACATCATCTGATATTAATATACTGTAAAAGTTTGGCTCTCAAAACTTAAAAGTGATTTTTTTATGGAAAATGAGAGAACATAATGAATATAAACATTAGTTATTCTCAGTTAATTTAACAAAAAATTAAACTAAAATCAATCTAAAGTCACACCTTGTAAATCTTATCTGGATAAGTGATAGGATAATAAAAATAACTAATTCAGACAAGATTGGTGATAATTTTAAATCTTATTTTTAGATACAATTTTAATATTATTAATAATGCGATTATTTATTATACTTCAGAGTCTCGATTTTTAATGCTGTTTAACAAAAAATGGTACTTAACCCAACTATTATAAATCTGACTATCCTTTTCACGTAAAGTTTGATTTAAATCAAAAAGTTAATTGTTTAAAAAAAAGTTGTTAAAAGTCAATAAATTTCTGTCAAGTAAGCTTACCAACAATTGACCATTTTTAAAGTGAAACGAAATATTTTTATAGAGACTTTGGTTGTGTTTTAATTTTTTTAAATTTGGTTTAATTCATTGAAGTATCCAAATAAAATTATCTAATAAAATTACTAGTTTTGCAGTTCTATAAGAAAAGAAAGCAAGGGTGCACACTAAGTAGCTGCATCATAATTATAATATTAAACCGTTTAGGGCAAAAGATTTAAACAAAAAAACTGCATAAAAATATCCATGAATAGTTAAAAACGTGTTAACATTAATGCACTGTGGAATATTTTGAATCGGCAGACGAAAAATTATAATAAATACCTGGAATTGGATTGAGTCCAACCTAAGCTATTCTTAAGTTGCCTATGACGTTGTAATAAAATAAAAGCCAAGATTGCTATTTAAAAAACAAAATTAAGAGCTACAATTTTCAAATATTAAATTGATAATTAAATTTATTGATAATTGCAAGATTTTCAATGCAGTCTCAATATTCAGATTGAAACAGTCAACAATAAATAAGCAATTGAACTAGTGAGTACAAATTATTTTGTATCGTTAGCAAAAGTACTTTAGTCTAGAAGGAATGAAAAATACCAAATAATATTTTTTTCATTTATAATTTATTAATAATTCACTCTGAAGAAAAGCGTAATCTATTTAAATATGCAAATAAAACTAAAAATTGCAAAACTAATGGACTCATGATATATTGAAAATGCTCTTGCTCATAAAAATAATATTTATAAAATAGAGAAATGGAATGAGAATTAATAAATTTAAATAAATAAAATAACAGATGCTAAATATAGAGAGAAATTTGCTTCTGTATCAAAAACTACATTAAGAATATACATTTAAGTATTTAAAAGAAATGTTAAATGTCAGTTGTTTTTGTATTTAGAGGAAGTTACTAATGAAAGAGAGATAACAGTTAAGCACAATCCTAATATTTAAAAAAATGTGCTTGAAAACTGAATAAGACAAGTTGTCATTCTCATTGTTATAAACTAGAAAAAAAAAAGAGTCTTCTGAATAACTCAAGTAAAATATCATCTTGAATTCCTGTAACCAAAGCTTAAAGTCATGAAGTTGTTTAAAAATGAAACTTAAACTTTTCAAATGTGTTAATGTTTAAGTTACACTTTAAAACACAGTGTGACTTTCATATATATTATAAAATGACTGAAGATAAATATATACTTTGTTTATTGTAAGATAATGTGCATTCCATGCATTAATCAAACACACGTGAACTTTATATCTTACTGCTCCTTTAAAGAAACATGCCATACTCTAAATAATCCTTATAGCTAAAATGAGGTTTATAATTCTTAAAATTCAAAATAAAAGAAATTTTATTACATTTATTAGCACTTTTCACTGCACTTAAAGTGATGATTGGCACTAAAATATTTAAAAGATTATACAATACCAATAATAAAAATATACCAATATTTATACAGTTTACTGTTGAAGTATTATGTCTTTTAACATTATTGCTAGCTTTTTATTAGTTCAATATTAATCATTTCTCAATTAAAAATTCTGTTAAATGCTTAATGATTACAACAGATTTTCTAATAGCTATTAAAAGAATATTGCTCAGAAGTAACAAAAAAATGTGAAAGAATAAAAAAATGGGCATAATTATGTTCAAAGCATGCAAATTAAGCTTTTATAAAAAACTTGCATGTAATCTTCAGAGAACTTGCATAAAAATCATAAAATATACTTATCTGTTTAGATATTGAGTGGCATAACTACTTTAATAGATTTAAAATAATAATACGAAGAATTAAAACCAAATTATAATTAATTCTTCAAATATTCTTCAGAATTAAAATGAACAACAGACTTGTATAAACACACAAAGAGCTCTAGTTTAATAGTAACATCTATTCTTCATACCTAAATTATCAATACAAATGGCAATAAAAAATTAACTTTTAAAACAATATTATTCACATTTACTTCAATTGCAGACTTAATACAATTGTACAGGCTTTGGAATGTAAGACTTCTCATTTAAAAATTGTAACAATGAAAAAGCTGAAAGAAGTTTTTTTATACCACATCATTTTATAATTTAGTCTTTAGCACAATTCAGGCATCCTTTTTTTAATTATATCTATTTTCAGAATAATTATAAGAAATCTAGGATTCAGTAATCACTTGATATCAAATGTAACTGTAATTGTCAACATATCTAACAACTAAATATGAAACATTTAAGTGGAATTTAACAATCAAAGGGAGAAAGATATAAATACATTTATTTTAATATCAATATTTGATTGGCATTACATTCAATCAAGTCAAATGAACCAGAGGATATCCAATGAGGTGTAATTTCTGTTATTAAAATATGATTTAAGAAAATATTATCCTCTGGAATATGTAATACAAGCTCTAATCAATGAAGGAAAAATAGATCATATAAATGACATGAGCATTTTCTTCCCTTTAAAATGGCAAAAAAATAAATAAACAAAAATGAAAAGCTCATTTAGACAAGTAACACAAAATTAAAAATCACCATATGCAAATGTATATATGTATGTATGTATTTATATATATAAACATACATATACAGGGCCCACACTAAGGATTTCAAACTATTAGCCAGTAAATTTCCCAGATATCAAAAGCATTTGCCAAAATTTGAAAGTCTTTGCCAAATGCAAATTTTTTCCCTGTTTTAGGCTTATATTATTTTGACCCAATTCTAATTGGTTATGCAGTCTATCAAAAACTACTGTATTAAAATAAAAATAACTGATTTGTTTAGAAAAATTAATTTTGAGGATTGAGTTAAATATATATTTTTCTTTACAGTAGAAAAAATGATTATCCAATAATTTTGCTAAAATACAATTTATGATTTTATCCCATTTGGCGAGGTTACAAATGCTTAGCACAGGACCTGATTGATATATAAACATTAGAGAGTATGAAATTTCAGTTTAAAAGGTACTAACCTGACAAATATTTTTGACTGCAACCATTTTCAAAAAATTAATAAATTTCAAAATGTTAAAAAATGTAGCATGAAGAACTATTTGGTAACCAAAATCATAAAAGAATGTAGAAAGTTTAAAGCACATTTATTTCAAAAAAATAATTTTAATAATTAATCAAAATAAGGTTGCCACATGGTTTCAATGATTCAAATATCATCCACATATCATTAAAAATGAAAAATATCGGAAATATTTCTATATTTTTGAATGTCTGTATACTTCGAGGCATAAAAATACCATTTGTCAGAGTAAAAATATGTAAAGAGATTGGTGAAATTCAGAGTCGATCATTTTAGTGAATATTGAGTAGTAAGGAACCATAGTTGCGCCCTAGTTGTGTTCTGATATTTTCTTTAGACATAGCACATAAACGCTAACTCTGAGAAAAATTTGAATGGTAGTTTGATCTGAAACAAAACTTTTACAAGACAAAGCTTATTCAGCAGTTTTTAAGTATTTGGCTGATAGTGGTGATGCGAAATTTAACACTATGATATATGTATATATCTATCTATATACACATATATATATATATATATATATATATATATATAGTTAAATATATATATATATATATATATATATATATATATATATATATATATATATATATATATATATATATAGTTAAATATATATATATATATATATATATATATATATATATATATATATATATATATATATATATATATATATATATATATATATATATATATATAAAATTTTTAATCAAAAGAATTGCTAAATAAAAACATTTCAGCTTTTATTTTTTCCTGGCAGTATTATTAAGAAAGCACCAAACTAGACAGAAAAAAGTAAAATACAATATAAAAGACTGCAAAATTCTTAAGAAAGAAATAATGAAAAAGAAATATTTGAATATAATAATTTTAATAAAACATTACATGACATGCTTTATACTGCAAAAATTGATAGAATGCACCAGCTATGATTAGTCATTGCAGACTATTTACAGAAAATATGTATTCTAAAAGCAATATGATTAAAATGTGTATAATGATAATCAATATAATCATGAAAAACATCACATTAAAAAAGTAAATGATTTGTAACAATGCACTTTTACATTTTCGGCAACAAGACATTATTTACATGCAAGTTCAAATATTTCAAACATAGAATTAGAAAAAAATGAGATTTTATGACTAATTTGCCTCCTAAAATTCAGACCATAGTACAGCTTTCTTATTTTTATCACAACTTAGCAGGTAAGTTCCACACCAACTCCATGCACAAGAAATGACAGTAGAACTGAAATGATAAAAAAAAATCTAATATATCTACCAATAAATAATACTTTTTAATGTTTTTACATGGTGGTATGAAAAAAGAAACTAATAAGTGAAACAAATTTAAATTAGCAACATGCAATAGTATAACTGAATTCATAAAACTTAATTTTTATGAAGTATTTTATACATCACATAATTAAGTATTTTATACAGCACATTTATTTTTAAAACAGTAACATGAAAATAATTTAATTGCAGCTTTAATTGCTACTATAATATTCAGTCAAATTTGTCAATTACTAATAGCAGTAAATAAACAGATTGCTGATTTCAATAAAAATAATAATGAAAAACAAAACTTTCAATACTGAACAAATGATTTAGCAGATTACTGATTAGAAGATTCATTGACATGCTTTGTATTCTTGAAATGAATAAGTGGAGTAAAACAGAGACCATTTAAAATTGACCAACCGTGTTACTAAAGACAAAAAATGTCTTATGTATTTTGAAAACTACATAAAATGTCTTTAACACGAACACATAAAAATTATATTTCTTTCTCTTTTATGTACTCATTAAATAACAAAAGGTTTTAATCAATCAAAAGGTTTCTAATCTAAATCATCAGGTTTAATATAAGTAATGAAATTTATCATCAATTATGAGAGAGGTTGAAACTCATAGAGGTGAAATAGTGGGGTAGAAAGAGTAGGATAACCTCTGGGCTTTCCCAAAATTTTATACTGCAACCTGGAACAGTTTCTTACTGAGGATAAATAATTATGATAAAAGTGTTGCAAATCTATTGGTTGCAATATCAAAGCTTTCACCTTCTAATTATAAAAACTGAACATTTTTTTTTCCATAGTGAATTTCAAAATGTTGAACTTCATGAGCTTGATATGTCCATCTATTTTTTTTAAATATTTCTCAAGTAAACACAAAAAGATAAAAAAGATTTATTTTGAGAGGGCATAGGGTAAAAATTTTTTTTTCACATTTTTGTTGATTTTTATAATTTGTTTTAGATTTCTGTGATAATATTATATGGGTAAAAAAACCATCAATTGGAAAAAATTTTTCTAGAATAATTTAATGCTTTGAAAATTCACTTTAAGTTGTTAGACATTAAAAATAATGCTTTAAAAAAAACATTTTGAAAATTGTTTTTGTATATAATAATAAATATTGGTGGAGTAAAATGTCATTTTGAATTTTCATAAAACATACAAAAGATGGAGGAATTTTTAAAATAATGAATATATTTATTAGATTATTCATCAGGGAAAAAAGAAGGAATGCATTAATTTTAATATAAAAGTAGCACTTCAATCACAAATCATTTATTAAGAAAAAATTCTGTATACTTTTGAAACAAGAAACTTAATAATCCTGAAAAAAATGTGATTAAAAATATAAATCTATGTTTCCATCTCATTTCAAAAAGCCGTAGTCAGATAAGATTGACTGATTGCGTAACGCAATATCGAATTCAAGCTGGTTAGAAAATTTTGTGCATCAACACTCCTACGGCAAATATTAGATACTTTTCATGATGTGAAATCAGCCTTTAACTCAACTGCAGCATGTTTTTCTTTAGGGAATAAAGTAAAGTTGATCTCTCTATATACTATCTCACCTACCACTATGTTAAAATACAGTTCCTGGAACTCCAATCACTATTGTCTGTTATGGTGCTATAAACTTAGTCCTTAGAAGAACATACAATGTTCATGTAATTATATCCAAATAATTCAATTTTTCTTTAACTCCGTTTTTAATAATTAATAATTAATATTTCTTTGTAGCCATATTTGCTCTCATTTACCAAATTTGATTGTAAACAAAGAATAAGAAAAAGGTTAATTTTACCTAATGTTTAATTAATAAGATATTTTTTTTACAATTTTGTTAGTTTATTTTTATCTCACAGATATACTTCATTTATTAGATATTATCTTTCCCCTTTTGTGCAGCTTCACCCACTTGAGTTTGAAAGAATCCATAATAATAATCCATAATTAATATTTCTTTGTATCCGTTTTTAATAATCCATAATTAATATTTCTTTATAGCCATATTTGCTCTCATTTACCAATTTCTTTTTATTGTAAACAAAGAATAAGAAAAAGGTTAATTTTACCTAATATTTAATTAATTAGAAACTTTTTTACAGTTTTGTTAGGTTAGTTTTACCTCACAGATATACTTCATTAATTAGATATCTTCTCTCCCTTTTTGTACAGCTTCACTAACTTGAGTTTGAAAAAATAGAAAACAATAGAAAACTTAGTTTTGAGTATTGCTTATCATAGCAAAATTATTAATTTGTAAAAGGCAATAAAACCATACTAAATTAAGTCATATCTGCAATAATATAAACTCTGAAAATAAATCAAAATAACAACTTACGTGTGTTCTCTTAGCACTTTTTCTATGGATCCAGTTAATATTTTCCATATATAAATGCACCCATCTTGAGAGCCACATATACAGAACTGACCATCTGGACTAAATTTTGCTCTTGTCCAATCACACCCAATTAGAAAGGAATCAGCACTGTGAAGGAAAATAAAGTAATATATAAGTATACACTATATAAGTATGCAACATTTCTAAGCTCATATGATAAAACTGTTTTTAACAATTTTAAATGTCAAGAAATTTATTTTAACAATACTGATCAGGGAATTTTTTACCATATCCTCAATTACATATATGCCTTAAATTGGAATCAAAAAATAAAACTTAAGATGAAGTTTAAAAAGTCAAGATTGGTTAGACAAGTTTGCAAATTTAAAATGCATAATATTTTAATGCTAGGCATTTATTGAAAAATCTTCTTGGCTAATTACTAAAATATAAGAAAATGTATTCCCAAAAAAGGAATAATGGCCATAAATATAATGAAATGTAAACTCATTTAAGTTGCATTAAATCCACAATAAATATTCATAATTTTTTTTAGAATAATAAATTAAATACTATAAAACATATTTCATGTATGAATGACTAATAAATTTTAACTCAACATTATTCCTTTATTATATATATGGTAGGAAGCAAAAAAAATCAAGACTTTAAAAATTTTGCATTTTTGGTGATTCTTGTCACCATTTTATTTTGTATATAAAACATATTATAAAGGAACTAAATTACTGAACCTAATTACTCAATACAAATCAACTTCTTTTGGTTAAAAATATATTACATTTTAGAAATTTGATTTGAGTGAAAAATTATATCCTGGCAAGAGAAACTTATAAATTTAATAAGAATGGGTATTCCTGACATTCGAAAACTGATGCAAATGACTGAAAAGAACAGATACAATTTTTCGTATGAAAAAAAAAGTCTAAAAGATAACAAAGAGGCTAAAGAAGATCAAAATGTCAAAGACCTTTTACTTCCTCAGCAAATGATAAGTATAGAATGACATGCTTAGCGTGAAATAATGATCATTAGAATTCTAAACAATTAACATAAGAAACTTTCCAATTTCCACACAACTTCCTATATTTTACCCTGATGGCTTTTTGTTACATCAAAACTACTCACACTTCAAGACAAACCACAAAATTACTTGAGAATATTGAAATAAATATTTTAAAGTGGCTTGCTTCATTCCTTCATGTCAGTCCCACAGAGAGTTAGTGGGGAAATCTGGACAAAACAACTTTCTTCAATCTCAAGATTTTAATAGAATCTAAGCCAAGATGGCTTCAAATGGTTATTAATGCTAATGGAGAAAGAATTTACCAATGAGTTATGTTTTTTAAAGATAAAATATATTGAAACGTATTATAAGTTTTGATTTCGATCTTTATTTACTTAAATAAAATATTTTTCGAAAATACTTTTTTGCACCATAATGAAATCTCATTTTTAACTTGCCTAACCTTAACTTTTACTTTTAAACTAGGACAGCCTCAGGAACAATTATCCAGTCAGTTTCTGCTACACACTACTATCTTATTGAATAACATGAGAACGAAACAAACATTAATACATATATTTTTAATTATAAAATTTTAATCAATGTATAAAACAAACATTAATATGCATATTTTTAAATACAAAATTTTAATCAATATATAAACGATTTCATACAATTGCATATTTTATATGCATATAAATATTTTTGTATATATATTTTTATGCATATTTTATATACAAATATGTAATGAAATGCATATTTTATATACAAATATGCAACAAATATGAAATTTATATACAAAATTTCATACAATATATTTTATTTACAATATGCATATTTTTAAATACAAAATTTTAATCAATATATAAACGATTTCATACGGAAAATAAATTTTCTTGAAACAGTATTGCTGCATGCTGCAGTTACAAATCAATACAGCAGTTTACTCAAGCAAGAAACAAGAATTTATTTCGAAGTTGTTTAATTTGGAAGTGCATATAAAAAAAAGATAAGCACTTCCAAATATAATTAATGGTAAACTGACATAAACTGTCTAAACTAACATATTTCATATTGTATATATATATCTTTTTTTTAAAGTTAATCTCTCAAAACTTTCATTTGGATTTTAAATAGTGTGTTAAATAAGTAAGTTTCAAGTAGAGTTTGCAATTCAAAAGTAATAAGATAATCACCTAAATGTATTTGTTACAGTATTCATTCTAAAATCAATAAGCTTGAGAGAATCATCTCTGACACAGGCAAGAAGAGAATATCCATCTAAAAGAAATTTAAAATTACACATGTATATTAACAGTTTTAACATGTACATAACAGTTTTAAAATTACCATAAAATTTTTAATGTAACTGAAGTAATAGGATGAAAACCTACTTTATATAATTGAAAGTTCAGGATAATTTACTTTCATCATTCTAATTATCCACTTTGATCACTAAAATTGAGCTTTCATTTTTTTAAACAGTATATAACTATCCACCAAATTTTAAGATTATTATGATCAATTCATAAATGTTTTCCAATCAAATACACATAAGCAAACTATTTTTTATCACTTTAATTAGTTTGAACATTTTCCACAACATTTAAAAATATTTATTGTGAACTTTCAATTTATCCCATTTTAGTATCTATATTCAAAAAATTTTAACTTTGAAATAAATATCTTTGCACTTGAAGTAAATTATTATGGTTCTTCAAATATAATCATATAGAGATACTTTAATTTAAAATTTATTCAGTGGTTTGAGAATAAGCACAAAATAATTGTTTTGCAAAGTAATCAGCAATTTGCAGGACAAGTAATATACAAAAGTGTTTCCGTTAATGAATGTTCCAGATACGCATGTGTGATATCTTTATTTATCTCTACTAAAACCTATCATGCAGCTATAAAATTTTCTATCTGATAGAGTCTTCTATCTGTAGATTCTATATGATCAAGTGGAATGCAAGGCTTATGAATTTATTGACAATGGGCTTCTTTGCTCTTACATTGCCATAAAAAAAAGTAATACTTAAGGATTTAGTTATAATACTTAACGGAAATGGTTGACAAGGCTCTAATTTGGGATACTGAGATGTAAAGATAATATAGTTAAAAAAATTCGGATAAACTCCTCAAAGAAATTTCCAAATGATAATCAGATTGGCAAATATTTAAAAAAATTTTTTAGAAATATGTTTCAACAGGTTTGAGGGATAGGAAAATGATAAAAAGTGTTACCGTGTCCATCTTTTCTAGATTAAATGAAAGCAAACTTTAGCAGAAATTTAGTTGTATTAATTTTTTTCATTCCCATGAAAATGTCATTGAAAATAAGTATTCAACATTTTTTCGCTTTTATAACAAAATGCTTAGTTAATTTCTCTCCAAGGGAAAAAATAAATTTATTAAATATATTTTTTTAATTAGAACATTTTATTCACTCTTTTTGTTTTATATAAGTCTCTTGGGGTGGTTTATTTTTGAGTCAAAAGATGTGAACTAAACAGTTATCTGGAGGTATGTTGTTGACCAAAAGTGTTTGCCTATTATTTTTAATGCATTTTTTACATTTTCATACATTATTTTAAATGTTTTTTTACAGCATAAAAAAAGTTGAGCTAACTGATCTGTTAGCTTTCTAATTCCTATGAAAATAGTATAACATGCTTCTATTGATATTAGTCTGGTATTTTTAATTTATGAGTAAATATTTAGGGTATTTTTGTGCACTTCGGACATAACAATATGAAGTTATATCTGTTTTGATAATAAAGATTATTATATTATACATTGCCTGCATTTTATATGCTAATATTTATTGTTGTGAAATTACCTGAAAAATTCCTGCCATAATCTTTAATGTTTTTCAACTCTTATATAAAAATAATCTAAATATAATCTTAAGCATCTAAACAAACCAAATTCATGTCAAATCAAATAAGAGGAGCCTTAAAAATACATAGCTAAGAAACTAGGTAGTATTAATTTTCTATAACCACAGAACAAAGGATAATTAAGATATAAAAAGGTTAATAGTGTCGTGATATTGCATAAATCTTTTATTTTATATAAACACATTAAAAGTCTACAATAAAATACTAATTTTCCCTACCAACAGATAAATCGAGGCCTGTTATTCTTCCAGGCATCAGAATCTCATTTCTGCTTGATTCAGATCTGGTATCCCAAAATCTTATTTTTCGATCTACGTGTCCACTTATAATGTTGGATTCACTTGTAACAATATCATTTACACTTGACGCTGCCAAAATAGTTCGAATACCTAATTTAAAAAATAAAAACATGAAATTCAATTGAAAGTTCTAGTAAGAAATACTTAAAACAAAGGGGAGGAAAAAAAGTGATATTTGCCATCAAAAACACTAAAACATACAAGTTTTACAAAGTGAATTTTGAAAAAAAAAAATCATACCAATATTTTAGCAAAATCTTTTTCTCGATTGTCTGGAAGTTGTTACAGTAGTTAATATATTGCTTGCATTTTTAAATGCAAATAGAATGAATAAAAAATACAATAGTAAACTTCAAAAAGTAAAGATCTACTATAAAAATGAAAACAAACTTAATATATATGCATATTAAAATATATAAATTTACACCAACCACTAACAAAACAATTAAAATAATAATAATTTAATTTTATGCTTGATTAATCAAAGAATTAAAAAAAATTGCAAGCACAAAATTTGAAAAATAGATGAAATCTGGACCTTGAATTTATATAATACCATAAACACTGTTTTTATAAATTGATTTCATCAAATTTCATTTTTCATGGCTGTTATAATAGTCTTCAACTTTCTGCCTTGACTAATTATTCTGCACTAAATGTCAAAATAAATTATGTAATACTCTTTAACTCAAAATTTAGATTAAAGTTACAGACTAAAAATGGTAGAAATGATTGAAAATTACATTAAATCATATAATTAAAGTTTCTATAAGAATAAGGGTAAAAAATAAATAGTGTTTGACTCACTGAACATTAAGCATATATTTAAAAAAAAATTTTTTTTTTTAATAAGCAAAATTAAGATTAACAGATTTTGTTAAAATTTGAACTATGTTGTTCTTTTGCACAAATTTGAATTATGTTGTTCTTTTGCACAAATTTGAATATGTTGTTCTTTTGCACAAATTTTAACTATGTTGTTCTATTTACTAACTTGAACATTTTAATATAGATCTATTCTAATTATGGCTGATTTTTTTCAAAAGTTGCAAGCATAGAGACTATTTTTTCTAAGGAGAATGGAGACTACTAGTTCAAATTCCAACATAATTTGTTGCTATGTATTTTATGGTATGAATAGATTTTTTGACTGATGAATTTAATTTAGTTAAGATTATTCAATAAATTTTATACTGAAGTTGTAAATAATATGATTAAAAGATTATGTCTAAGAAAACTAGTTATTAAGTTTTTAATTAGGACACAAAAATTTTATAATTTAATATACCAAAGTCTAAAAATTTAAAAATTTTTTGATGTGTTTTAATTATTAAATAAAAGATGAAAAACTTTTAAAGTTCAGGTTTAAAAAATGTAGCAAATGAATTAAATAAATATCTATATTATTTAACATAAAACTAAGTAAAAAAACAATAGTTATAAGAATTTCAAGTCAACAAACATACCAATATTCATAAGTATTGAAACATAAAATATAATATAAGTAAAAGAAAGCTTACAAGCTCTTTTGCGTAAGTCCCATACTTTCAAAGTTCTATCATGACTTCCAGAAACAACTTTCGTTGCATCCCCTAAGAATTTAGCTGACATAACTTTGTTAGTGTGACCAGTAAGTGTGTGCTAAAAATTAATAAAACAATAACTAGAACAAAAAACAATTTGTCATTTTTATTAGCATCATAAAATATACATTTACTATTACACTACTATGAGTAGCTAAAAGAATAAGAGTCCAAATTTTATTAAGTTTCCATTTAATTATTAACAGAAAGTTAAATGTACTCTAAATGAAATAGATTTTAAATAAAAGCACGTATATAATTTTTAATAATAAATGCTACAAATTACTAGTAAAACATATTAAATTATTTGTATATTCCGTAAAATAAATACATGTTAGCATATTAAATAAAGCTTAAAAAAAACAAAAAATTACATTTACGAAAACATAAAGCTATTAAACTTTTGGGATAAATAATTAATACATAGATTGATATAATAAGTTATTTACAAAATCTGATGCGTTAATGCATTTAAACTAAATACTATACCTTAATCTTCATGTCATGCACACTCCATATTCGACTAGCAGAATCACAAGAAGCAGCAAGAATCAACGATTCCTAAAAATAATATTTTAAGCAAACATTTTAAAACTATTATCAATAAATCTAGCAGAATCACAAGAAGCAGCAAGAATCAACGATTCCTAAAAATAATATTTTAAGCAAACATTTTAAAACTATTATCAATAAATCAAATACTACAGATATTAGAAAGTCTAAATCAGTATCTGGGGCTAGAAATTAATTTTTAAATTAAAAAAACCTTTATGCAATGAATAAGTATAAAATTAAGAAATGAATCAGCAGAACGAATTTTAAAACAATGAAATGAAATTGCAAAAAAGAATTCTTAAATTTAATGTATAACTTACTATTTTCTAATAATTATTTATTACTAAATTTCATAAAATATCTTATTAAATTAAAATTCAAAATATTTCTCTTGCATTTTTATTAGACTTAGATTTTTATTTAATTTTTTTTCCCAGTATCTTAATCAATTTTTTTAACTAAATAAAAATTAAAAGTGGACATTAAAAATGGCCATAAAATTGTAAATCAGCTAATTGTGAAATGATAACTAATTGTAATGTAGTAAGATCAATATTACTGACATCAAATGTTTTTGAGGTAAGAAAATTGCTATTTTTGTAGAAAATGCCGTATCTTATATTGTAAAATAAGAGGTGCATTTCGAATTATATACATCTATGCTTCTCACTAAGGAAATAATATTGATAGCTTTTGAAGACTGAGTTCACATATTAGTGTTCACACTTATTTATCATACCCAGAAAGATAAAAGATGATTCTTGAAATAGCCTCATTTTCAGTTTTTTAAATGGCAAAATGTTAAATTTTTCCTTCCTTTTACTTTTATAAAAACATCAAAAATATGTATTCTGGCCTGCCAACAACTACGTTTTTTGCACAATATTTTATACAATGATAAACAATCAAACACTAAGGCTTTCAGAATCGGTTAATATTGCAAACAATTTAAAAGTCTCATAATGACAGATCAGGTAAAAAATGGCTGTTTACATGAACTTTTAAATCATTCACATGTAGTGTTGTGAAAAATAAAATCAAGTTGACTAAACAAAGAATCATACATTAAAACATGAAATTTACTTAAAGAAGAAATTTTGCCACAAAGTATAGGAAGTTGGCAACCTGATTATCCAGGTAGGATGCCTGTCTCCTGAATGAAGATTAAGAAGCTCATGAGTCGTGGAATGACTCCAAATTAAATTCATCCATAAGTTTAAAAAAACATTATATAGTTTTAATTAAAAATATAAAAATTTTGAGTCTTTGACATTGAAACTTTATTGACAAACTATTTGAATAATTCTTATACATAGTTCAGTAACATCAGTGGTTTTTGTACACAGTTAGTGTAATTTTGTAAGATAGCAAAACAGTTCTTGTACTTTTTGCGGCAAAGCATTCATGAACACTGTAAACAAGTAGAAATCACTTTAATCAAGAATAAAAAATAATGAACTAAACTCATGAGCTATGAGAAATAGAATTTTTTGTGGGACAATTTGAAAGATATGCAGGGACATTCCATGACTGCAGTAACTAATAAAACATCTATTGGGGGAGAAGAAATGCTAGAATTGACTTCTAATTATCAAAAAAGCTGATAAGGATGAAAAACACAGCTACTGATAAAAAAAAAAGAATGAACAGGTGTTTAGTTTTTTGAGAATTAAAACTCAAAAAAATACATGGCGTCTCAAAACGCACCATGCATCCTACTTTCTCTATGAGCTTTGTAATTTATACTTTGTTTATATACATGTCCCAGAATACTCATGCCATCCCAAACATAATTTATTTTGGAAAGGAAGAGAAACAACATTCATTCAGAAATGATGCTGTAAAATATTTCTTACTTAGGAGGATTTTATATACATAAGCTTTTAGATTTTTTTTGCATTTAAGAAATTGAAATTTCCTTTTCAGCAAAAGTTAATTCTATCATCACCTTGAATACTATTTAAACACAAAACCCAGCTTAACGTAAAAAATTAAGAGGTCAACTTAACACAACACATTGACTTTTATAACAGAAAATATATATATATTTTTGTTTTTAAAAAGCTAAATTATTTGATGAAAGCGTTTGAGAAAACAAATATGAATTTTCTTGCATATCAAGCATAAAATGATACACTAAATTATTTATATCCAAGAAAGTATTATAGTATTAAATTTTTGATATTAAAAATTAAACTACTTAAAAACTTAAAACTGATTTTTGCAAAAATAAAAAAAATAAATAAAACTGATAAAATATAATTTATTTCTGACATAAAATTTATTCCAACGAATTTTATACTAAAGAAATAGACATTAAAATATAATACAAATAAAACAAATAAGGGCACAAGGATCATTGTCATTAAGGATAAAACATGAAATAAGATTTTAAGTTTGGAACTTGAGAGAGCAATATTTTAAGTTCTTGTTATGTTATTCAGTTATATTTAATCACAGCACTGCAGTAAAAAATAATCACACACACTAGCAATTTAGAAGGAACACAAAAGCAAAAAATGCTTTTACCTCTGGGTCAAAATCAACAGAATATATAGATGAAGTACTATCATGAGCTATTGCTTTCACACATGCTTTTCCTATGCACATAAAATTAAAAATCAGGAAATTAAATATCATAAGTTAAATTACAAAAATAAAATTTGAAACATTAAAAAAACAACAACAACTATACATTAGAATAAAAGAAAAACTCTTTAGAAAGGATTAGAATTAAACAACAACATCAGAATGAAACAACTCTTTGAATTTTTACTTCTTATTTGATATTTTACCAGAAAAAAAAACATTTATAATACGAAAATTTAAAATTTATTTCTCCACAGCGATTTTTTCCGAAAAAACTATTAATTTAAGAAATTGCAGCAGTCAGAACATAGCTTCAGATTTATATTACTTCAGAGAGCAAGACACTAGGCAAACCTATTAAATCTATTTACCCCATGCCTTAACTTTTCACCAACTATTTTGGTAACTCAAAATACGCAAACAATTAAAATAATAAAACTTAAGATACATCCTTAATACAGCTATAATTATAGATATAATAATTGCAGAAAATTATTGAATCTAGCCTAGATGGCATGTAAAAAAACATTTCACAGCTCATAAAAATCAGTGCTTACATTGCTCAAAGATTCGCTATTGGCTAAATAAGTAACCATAATTAAAAAATTTTAATAATTCACCAAGAGTAGTTAAACATATTAAGATTATAAAAAAGTGGCAAGTAAGTGTTTTATGGATATTTTTCTTTTGAAAAATTTTCTAAACTTTTTAAATAAAAGTTATTTTTTTTAAATATTATTAAATATTATAAATATTATAAATAATTCCCTAACATTCAATCAATAAAATAATGTAGAAAAATTAATGTGTTATTATAAATATTTAATACTTGGGAATTAAAATATTTAATTTTGAAATAAAAAAAAGACATTACCAGTTACAATATCCCATATTTTAACTTTATGATCACCACCGGCAGTAGCAAATTTAAAATCTGTATGAGTCCAAGCTACAGCATTGACTTCCCCATCATGAGCATCCTAAAAAATATCAGGAAATTAATAATGCAGAAATATAAAAGCAAAAAGATTACAATAAGAATGAAAGATCTAATAAAAGTTACAGAAATTTCCCATGTAAAAGATGTCATGTTATGGAAATTTCTCTTGCCTATTCTAAAAAGTTTCATGCTTAAATTAAACCTAGCAATCTAATGAAATTTCATTAACTAATACCATATTTTTAAAATAATAATGGTACAGGCTTATGTAAAAATCACTCAATAGACAATTTTTAAATCAGACAATAATTCCTCTTTCATTTATTCTGCACCATAACATTCTTTAGTAGTAGATGCTTTTTCAAATTTTACTTTTAAATATTTTTCACTTTCTTATAAATAAAACTAAAAATATAAAATTAATTTGAAATACTTTTTCCAAAAAGTCGCCATTTTATCACTATCCCATTCTATTTTATTAATATCCCATTCCATACAGATTCTAAAATTTAATGTTTAGTAAGAATTTAGAATATTTCATTGAAAGAATAACTTAAACTTCAAACTAGAGTTTAACTTAAGATAATTGTTAATTTTTTTATAGTACATTACAGAACTGCAATTACCAAAAATAAAGAACCTAGTATACATTTATTGCTTACTCTAGATAAATTATGAAAATACCTTCTTTTAAAAGACAAAACAATCTTACATACTTTAATGTGTTATTTATATTAGTGTTTGTAAAATTATAAGTAAGTCAATAATAGAATAACAAACCAATGAAAAATTATTTTTTTCATAATAAGTGAATGTTTTTGGGAACAGAGATAAATCATACGTCATAGTTTATTCTAGAATACTATAAATTAAAATTCCACTTTTCCAGTAACAATTTAATAAAAACAAAAAATCAATGCATATAAATATATCAAAGAAAAAAAAAGTATCAGGTGAAAAATGTCAATTCTTTACATGTTTTTAAATTGGGTAAAATATCAGATTCCTTTTACAAGTAAAAATAAAAATTCTATTGTCAAGAAAATTTTATTAATGTAAGTTTTATCTTTTACAGTCAGATGCTGCATTTATTTGTCCAGAAAAATTTCCACTTTAGCAAATACATTCATTATCATTTGAAAAACACCATTAGCAAACTAATGACTAAGTTTTTAAAGGATACTTCAGTTATAAAGTAACGTATTTATAAAAACTGTCTGCAGATTAGTCAAATGAATTGTTTAAAAAATATTGAATAATAGTTCAAGAAATATTTTATTTAAAATTTCTACAAAAAAAGGAAACATATGTATATATATATATATTTATATACCCACACTCATAGTCGAGCCTCTATTTAACGAAGTCGCTAAATCAAGACAATAATTTCGTAATATGGAAAATTCGTTAAATAGAAAATCACCTTTTGAAATACTTAAGCGACACAAAACAGGTTTTAAATTCATAAACACTAGATATAATCAAAATAGCAATCATCACACCTTTATCTTGTAAACTAGCATCTACTATTAATTTTATAAATCTAATAGAGCAAAACATTATCCAGTGTTACACTATCATGCTATATACATTTTCAACTAAAAAAAGCTAAATTTATGTATAAAATTGTAGCTGCATTTATTATAGAAGTAATTTTAATTATACATGTTACCACATGTGTTCATAAGTTTAGTTGCTTCTGATAAAATTCGTTAATTTTGTCTGAGTTTATCGTTTGAAATGCAAACAAAAAGGAAAAGGGATTTCACTGCTTTCTCTATAAGTGGTTTCAAAAATCAATTCAAGGTCACTTCCCCTATAAAATGCATTAACAATTTTAAAATGTTCTGAGATATTTTGGGAAATAGGGAAAGTGGATCTCAAAGAAAAGTTCGTTAAATAGAAAATTCACTTCGCTATTTGGAAGTTATTTTACGAAGAAATTTCCAAAATAGAGAAATTCGCTAAATGGAAGTTCATGAAATAGATGTCTGACTGTGTATATATATATATATATATAATTTATGATAATTTTAAATAATTAGATGAATAATAAATAATAGATCTTCAAATTATTAATTTTAAAAAACTAGATAGATACACTTGCATTTAGCATTATCCGATTAAGGCTTTAGTTAAAATTCTGCTTGAGGAAGGTATATTAAAAACCACCAGTATATTTTTTATAAGCTCAAGAATTTAAGAACTATTTTTTTAAAAAATAAGTTGGTTCTAAAAATATGTGGTACTTATTATACACAACCTCAATAAAAGTTATTAAAAGTAAATTTCAAACAAAACATTCCATAATCAAATGTGGGTCTATATTCAATTAAATCACATTTAAAAGGCAATCTCAAAGTTACTTACAAACTTTATATGAACTTTTCTTGGCACTATTGCATCTAAGCAGATTTGACTTCTTCTGCAAAACAAAATATTAAGATTAAAATATAGATATTTACATAATGTAAACTGAAACAAAACCTACCCTTAAACTTCTGATACAATAATGGGTAGAACAATGGAATGAAAATAAAAGAAAAGGCGCAAAATTGTAGATAGAACTCTATACAATGAACTAAAATTGAAGAATGAAAATATTCGAGCAGCTACACAGCTTTAAATATGGACATCAGGCTTTACTGCAAAATATTAGAAAGCAGTAAAATATTTATGGAAATAAACACACATTAAAGTTGCAAAAATACTAAAGACAAGGATAATATCAAAAAGATGTAGTCAAACTTAATAGACTAATGATAATCAAAAATTTATTTTAATAGAAGTGAAACTAATATACCTCAAACAAATTGCTTGAACAAGCTAAATTTTAAATTAAAAAAAAATGAACAATTTATGTAACCAATTGAATTTTAGAATTCAGGTAATTATAATATTGAGATTATTAGAATGGAATAGGAAAAAAAAGAATTAAAAACTTGTAACATCAGAAATAATTTATCTTTAACAATAAATAAATTATGTCTTTCTTTAAAAATTGAATAAAAATATATTTAATTTTCAGAAATATTTTTTACACATAAATGTAAAAATGATTACTGTTTATATTTTACACTATATTGCTTATTAATACTGTTAATAATTTTCAAACTAGCAAATAGTTTTAAATTTATTAGCTCATAATCATAACAGAAATGTTAATAAATAGATGAAATAGTTAATTATATATTGTTAACAGATGGAAAAAATGGTGATTTAATATATTGTCCAACAATTATATTTAATATATTGTCCAACAGTTAAACTTACTGCATGTACCAAGTTGACCTGTTTGTGTTTATATGTGTAAGACATTTATTAACTTTAATTTTAATCTTAAATATGTAACCCACTAAAATTGCTCTTATTCTATTCTAGGAACAACAGATACTGTTATAATTATATGTTTGATAAACAATGTGTGTAAAAGTCTGCTATTTTAATGAGTTTGAAAAGGATATAAGTTCAAAATTAAATATGTATTGATTAGTGAAGAAAGTAAAACAACCTATTGGAATCAATCACAACTGGCTCTTTTGCAGCTTCTTCTAATTCCTTTTGTAATTTTGCTTGCTTTTTCCTATAATAAAATCGAAGATAACCTTTAAAGTCAATACATGATAATAGATTACAAATTAAAATAAAACAACTAGATAAAAAAGCTTAATCTAGAATAAAATCTAAATATATATATATATACAAGTATTAGTATTCTATAATTCAATTTTGAACAACTGCATCTAAATCGATAACAATATAGTGATGGGTCCACTATTTATTTTTATACTATAATATATAAATTATAGTTTCAGAATATAGTGATGGAACCATGTTAGAAAACTGGTTTAATTTATCATTATGCCTTATAAAAATGTAAAATCTTTTTACATATCCATTATTTAATGTGACTTTAAATAAACTTTTTGTTAAGAACATGCATGGCTTTGATAATGTACCTGGAAAAGCTCATCATGTGAGTCCCACACTGGAAAAATTGTTAATCCATACTTCTAGCTAATTTTAGAATCAATGCATTATGAAGTTTAAGATTATTACAGATTCCCTTAATAAAATTGAATTCTATACAATGGATGGTGATTTCTACAGAAGAGAGCATTGTACTCTTCCCTTCAGCAAAACATTCAGGCTATTACATCTGATCTACTCTCTCGCCATGTGGCTAGTGTCTTTCCTTGTTCACTGCTGTCAATTTGTTGTTAATCGTTTGAACTAGAAAAAGTTTTACTTCAACATTCTTTTACTAAAGCAAGACAAAAATTATGTAGCTAAGCTATGTACGCAATAATACAACAAACCAGAAATGAAACTTATCCAAATCAAGGTTGCCCAATTAGCAATTTTTTTTACAAATTATGTTATCATGTTCCTTCTTTTGAAAATCAAAATCTGAATTATTCTAAACAATATTGTCTTAGTATTTAAGAAGAGTAAGTTACAGAATAGATATCTTATGAATCATTAATAAATTCAAATGATACTCTTATTTACTTTTATGTTTCAATGAAAAACAAAATCAAGTGTTCGAAAATATTGCCTCAGTAACAATAATCTAACATTGACTTTCTAACCCGAAATTTTCTTGATCAGTTTTTGGGCAATTATTTATGCCTATTTCTTCACTGAAATCACCAGCTTTATGAAAAGTTTTCAAAGCAGCAAACATAGAGATGACAAACTTTTTAAATCCTAAATATCTATAAAATATTTTAAAAAAACTTGACAGCAGCAAACATAGAGATGACAGAACTGTCACTTTTTAAATTCTAAATAGCTATAAAATTTAAAAAAACTTGACAGATTTCATGACTTTTCATTACAGTGAAACCTCCAGGAAAGACCACCTCTGTGTAACAACCTTCTCTATTTTTGGGAAACAAGGAATATTTTTTTCATAGACTTTATGTTAAATAGAACCTTCAGGAGAGCCCATCAAAACTTCTCCCAGAGATCAAGCAAACCGCCACACCAAATGCAGAAAAGGTCAAATGAGGAAACACAAAAAAATATTGAAACAAAAAATATTAACATAACAAATAGGTAGATTCAAATGTGTTTTCAAATATTTGTGAGTGGCTCTTATTGACGATCTCTAAAAGAGATTGAAAAACCTCTTGTTGCAGTCAGAGTACACTAAAGACGATGCTACCAATGATTAAATTTTAAGGTTTCAAGTTAAATTAGAAAAAAATGTAATTTTAGGATAAACTAAGCATCTCAAACAAATAAACATCTTCTCATTTTTTAAAGCAAACTAATTTTATAATATACAATAAAATACAAAGTTAAACAAAAGCATAATTGTTTATTCATTTAAAATAGTTCTATTAATAATAATTGGTAAATTTTTTTTTATTATTTTGTTTTTATTATTATATCAGTAGGGGTCATATTTTTCTTGATGCAAAATTTTATTCCTCGACGCCAAAACAAGTAGTTTTTCCGCAGCAAGAAAATGACAATGAGTAAAATTAAAATTGTTTGCCAAAAATCATTTACCTTTGATAACATTTTGAAATCAATGAAGGTAACCCTTAAGAATGACCAACCTCCATTAATGACCATTTTACTATGGAACAGAGAGTGGTCGCTCTCGAGAGCTTTCACTGTATATAAGATATTAACAGATATAGTCCTAAAAATAAATAATGATAACAATAATTAGAATCTTCTCAATTTTGTAAAGAAGGGGCAATTTTGTTTCCTCCAGTTTTCTAGTGCTAAATACTTGACCTATGTATTGTTTAATTTATGTGACATTATTTTTCACGAAAAGTGAATTTTTTTTTGTAGGACCAAATAATTATCTAGTTACAAAGATTATTATATCATTGTATGATTATTCATTTATCCTAGTATATAATACAATAATAAACTAGTTTAATATCTGATGTTATTCATAAAATGAGCTTTGTGGCAAAAAACACCAAATTAAAAATTATAACAATTTATAATTTTCATTTACAATTAAGTTTTTTTATTTAAAAATGTTTCATGTTTACATTTTAAGATTCTCTGTTTTTTTCTATTAAATTATACTTCAGGTGGTAAACTTGATTTCCTGTGTTATGAAATTTGGAAGCATTTGGGGTAGGGATTCTCATTTTAATAGATATAATCAGTGCATAGAAGGTAAATTAGTACCAACAAGAAAAATATTTACAATAACTATTTTTCTTTGATGGACCACTAAAAAAGAAAATAATAAAAACAGAACTGAATTTATTAAAAAAAGTAAGATTCAAACAAGGGTACTTTTTAACGTATTTGACATATAGATTGAGGCATTTACACATTTGTAAACAAACTTTCCTATGCACTTCGTCAAATGAAGTTGCTAGCAATTACGTAACATGGGCCTGAAAATTGTTTAAAAGCTTCGGTGTGTTGACCAGGAAGCTTTCCCATTCAGACTAATGTGCAATTGATCTACTTCATCATAAATGTCAGTTAATTTATCTGCCATTGACAAAAAATATGTGTAGACACTATTTTCAAGGTCAAAATGCATATACCAATAAACTTGAATACCATACTCAGATCCATCTCACATTACTGGCAAATGGAAGAATCAACAGCCACAACAAATGTCATTTGAATGAAAGCAAAGACATAACATCAAAACAACTTGGTTTATCTTGCAAAACGTTATGCTATTGTTTTTAAGAAAAGGATGAGAAATCTTGTCTACAGATCTAATTGCCCCTGATTCTCACAACAATTAGTGGAAAAATATACGTTCTTTTATCTTTCTAGAAATTTCACTCTGCCGATTACTCTTTATTTTTGTCAATGAGAGAAAAAAACAGAACGATTTTAAATTCAAGATTTGATATCTAAAAAATCCAAGAATCTGCTCTAATTTTATATTAATTCTCTCATATTAATAATAAGAAAGATCTAGGAGTCAAAACTAATGAAAACAAGATACTATTAATCTGTCTCCAATGTTTAAAAATTTGTTATTAATAGGTGTTATTGAGAGTTAATTTTCTAGTATTGAGGATTTCATAACTTCACATTGCTTTATGATCATCATGTATTTTTTTAAGTTCAATACAAAGGCCAAACTATTCAGATTTTTGAAATAAATATGCTGCATTTTTTATATTAATGAAAATTGTGCAGCTTCATTGTAAATTAATTAATATAAATAACATATCATATTGAATCAGACATACATAAAATACAGAAACATAAGAACTCCGCCTATAGAAAGTCATTCACTTTTACAGAATTTTTTTAGCAGTATTTATTAAATAAAAAAATCAATTTAAATCAATTTCTTTCCAAATAAAAAGTTAAAAAAAAGTCAATTTTTTTAAACAGCTAAATTTCAGGAAGATTATACTAATGTGTCTAATTATCAATTTAAAATTTTATAAAAATTTAAAAAAAAGCACTTACTATTGACATTTGAGCAAATTTTGTCAAACATAAGGAATAAAAATTGCTCTAAAAGTCCAAAAATTATTTTTAGAAAGTTCTTACACTGAGATTTTGTGTTCAAGTTTGCTTCATAAAAACTTATATTTTAAAATATGGATAAGTGTGTTAAATCTTGAACAAAAAGTATGTTTTCTAATTTAATTTTTGCAACAGAAACAAAACCAGTTAGTATTTAAAATTTAAAAATAAGAAAATTTTACAAAAATACTGTTTATAATTTAGTTTCACAAAATACCTTCACAAATAAAAAACTAATATACATCACAATTGTTTTGATGCTCTAGAAAAACAGTTTGTGTAAATATAGTATTGATAAAAAAAAATTAGAGATGTAATTAAAATTAATTCAAATAAAGGAAAAATCTAACTGATACAAGGTTTAAACTAAATGACAAATGAAATAAAAAAAAGTCGTGACTAAAAAAAATTCACTTTTCTGTTAGTCCTCTTGTTGTCTAAAAATAGTTAGCCAAATTCCAGTTAAGCCTTTCAAATCAGCACCAAATAAATTTGAATAATAGATAACTTCTAACAGAACTTTTTCATACAAAAATCCTAATGTGATAGATTTGTTTAGCACAATCTCAATATTTTCAATTGAACAAATATGATTTAAACCTCTATTAAAAATAAAAAAAATTAAGAGACAAGGTGACCATTGTAATTATATGAAACTCCTGAGGTTAAACAAAGATAAGGTAACTCAGAATGAATAATGGCTGTTTCAGTACATTTTGGAATTAAGATGAAATAGGTGATGATTTTAAGAGACAGAATTTTAATCTAGAAAATCAGAATAAAGTAGGGTATTAAATAATACACAAAAAAGTGCTCACAAAGTGTCTTTATTGAGAAATTAGTTAGTTACAGTAACATTTTATAATCTCTTCAGTTTAAATAACAATAGTCTGGCAAAAATAGCATAATAAACCATACATACTACATATTTATAGCTATAATGAAAAGAGCTTTTTTGGCAAGATTATTGTTATTTGTATTCTTCTATTAATGTCAAGGTATATTTTTCAATTAATTGTTGAAAATTAATTTTGAAATAGCTGAAAAGAATAGCTTATTGAAGATAAATTTTTAACATAATTTGAAAATGTTTTTATGAGTGTGACTCAAATAATATAAGAAGACTTTAGGAAAAATCTTTTGAGTAATTTTAGTACGTACAGAGAAAATTTTAATAAAACAATTTCTTATGCAACTTCCCTTTAAGATTCATTAATTCCCTTAAGATAAGATAAATGTGTATGAAACAAGTTACATACATATTACCACTAAATTCCAATAGTTTTTTAAAATATTAATTCACTATGAAACAGAAAAAAATGATTTTTTGGTGTGTATTAAATCTGATAAAAAAATGTGTGCACATTTATTCTCCTGAAAAAAAGCCAAGTAGAATGAAATACAGAACAATATGAATAGCCCAGAGCAGAATGAAGAATTACTTCAATATTGGATAGGAAGTTTACTAAAGAGTTTCTAGAATTCATTCAATTTTAAGAAAAAGCTATTGTTACTAAGTAACATTTATTTTTTGAGGATTGAGCAAGACTAAAATGTAAAGCAAAAAAAAAAAAAAAAAAAAAAAAAAAAAAAAAAAAATTTAAAAAAATAGAAAGTTTAGCACAGAAAAGCTAAATGTGTATGAGGCAAGTTACATACATATTATCACTAAATTCAAATAGTTTTTTTAAATTTTAATTCACTATGATACAGAAAAAAATGGTTTTTTGGTGTGTATTAAATAGGTCAAAAAAATGTGTGACCATTTATTTTTCGGAAAAAAGTCAAGTAGAATGAAAAACAGAACAATATGAATAGCCCAGTGCCAGAATGAAAAGTTATTTCAATATTGGATAGGAAGTTTACTAAAGAGCTTCTAGAATTCAATCAATTAGAAGAAAAATCTATTACTATGTAACATTTTATTTTTGAGGATTGAGCAACAGTTTTTATAAGACTAAAATGTAAAGCTTAAAAAAAAATAATAATAATAATAATAAAAAAATAAATAAAAAAAACAATTTTTTCAAAAATTGAAAAATAAGTATTAATTGTATTTAAAAAAAACTAAGGTGTGTCTTAAAATCAGATGTGGTAAGGGGACTGGAAAGCTATTTAGAAAGTTTAGCACAGTCTTAGTAAGGTGGGAAGGGTGTCCATTAACATATATACTTTTTGTACTACCATTAATAAAAAAATTTCAGAATATCATAAAAAAAAGCAGGAGATAATGTGATGAACTAGGAAAATATTGTGAAATATTTTTCTTAACATTAGTAACAGGGTGATAATTGTTTATTTAAAGTATTATCCTTGAGATTTTCGGATATCAAAGTTTACAAGATAATCGATTTTTATGGACATTTTTTTGGAACAAATTTCAAAACAATTTCAAATATGTTTGGTCATAATTAGTTTAAAAGAAATAGATGTAATTATTATTTTAAAAGAAATAAATGTCATTATTAGTTTAAAAGAAATATATGTGATTATTAGTGATTAAAAAAAACTAAGATGTGATTAAGGTGATAAGGTGAAACTAAGGATGTGTGATTAAACAAAAATCTTTTTCATTTCTTAAAAGTAATATTATCATTCTTTTATAATATTATGTGTAAAAAATTATCTAAGATTTCTACATTTTTGTTTTTTTTTTTTTTTTTTTTTTTTTTTTTTTTTTTTGCCTCTACAATTTTACATAATCCAATTTTCAATTAAGTAGAAAATGGAATGAAAGATAAAAATAAAACCTATAAGTTTATGTTAAGGGATGCATATATTAAAATAAAGACATGTTAAAAGCACAAGATAAAGATATATTCAATTTTGCAAAATAAGTTCATAGATCATTATGTCTCTATTATACTAAAAATTTGAATGTAACAGTTTGACTTGTATTACTTTGTATTAAACAACATGTTGATGTGCAAAGCACGGTTACTCACAAATAATCATGATTCTGGCATAAAGGGAAAACATGATTATGATAGACTATGACTATAAATAAGACTGCTTATGTAGTTTAAATGTAAGCTATGTCTAAACTTGGTCTCATTTTCAAATCTCATTCACAAAGTCTTTCTAAAGGTTCTGATCTTTGTATTCATCACAAGTATGTATATTCTTTTAAAAAATTTACAGGAATGGTCAAAATTAACACTGTGATAGTAAAATTATTTATCATGGTATACTTTATATTTTCATAAAATGTAATGCAACAGTTTCTAAATACATACTACAATATTAAAAATATATATAAAAAAAACTCAACCATATATCCTTTTTAATAGTTAAGTTCTCAAGTAAGCTAAAAATGAATTATCAATAAAACCCTAATAACAAATACAATTTATTAAAATTTGTCACTAAAATAATTAATAATACACATCAAGGAATTAAAGTCGAATTAAAATTATAGCTGATTCTTGCAATAGAATGGATTCACATGCAGAAATAAATACATCGAAAGTCAAATAGAATATTTCATTCTCAAAAATTGTTGTACTGAATTAATGTCTGAAATCCTAACTTCTAACTTTTCCAAACCTTTGAAAAGACTCTGTCTCAGCATTCAGTTTGTCAGCATCTAACGCCTTCAGTTGAATGAAGCGAGCAATCAATTCCTGATTTTCCTTCTCCAACTTAGTCTTTTTTTCTTCTACACTTGTGTACGTTATAAGTAGAGCATCATATTCATCTTTCACAAACTAAATGAAAGGAAAAAGCTCATTGCAATACTAAATTTTCCATGCCTCTTTCAAAAAGTAATATTACATATAAATAAAATATTGATCTTGAACTAAATCAAACTTAACACATTTAAGTTATCCAACACCATATATTAAAAGGATCTTAAAAATCCTCCAATGTAAATTACAGTAAAATTTTAAAAATAAATAAATAAAAATAAGATAAGATAAAATAACTAATTAAAGTGTGGTGGTTATTTTTTTAAAAAATAGGGAATTAAAAAAAGGGAAATAAAATTGGATATTTTTACTATTTCGTGTTTGTCAGGACTTTAGAATCCACTACTAAACAACTGAATGATCCCTGACCTGAGGGTCAGTGGACGAAGAACATAGGAAGCATTGTTCCCCTATAGTGGGGGAGGAAAGGAGTTAAAAAGAGATGGAATCGCTTGTGAGAAAGGACATTATGGAAATGATGCTGATAGAGTATAGAAGAGGGAAAAGGGAGCAACGTTGCTGCAGAAGTAGAACACTGGACATTGTTTTGTTTTTTAGAAATATGTATAATTACAAATAATATATGTAATAATAATGAGAACCTAAAATAAATACAGATATATGATTTAAGTCCTATCATCTTTCTGAATATATCAAAACAAACCAAGAAAAGAAAAACTCTTTCACAATGTTTGTCATTGTTACTTGTCAAAAGTTTGTTTTGTGAAATTATTTGAAATTTATGAGTATATCCTGCCTTTAATTTTATTTTTCAAGTTTACTGAGGCATACATGGCTTGTGAAATACTTTTTTTAAAGCCTTTTCAAGAAATTTGAATTCTTTAATCTTAAAGACTAAATTTTACTCTAAATATTCCCCAGAAAAAATTGTTAAAAGTTTTTAGGTCTGGAAGCTTGGTAATATATATGGTAGCCAATTTGAAGTTTGTATAAAAATTAAAAATTGTTTCTTAACCATGCTTGTGCTGCTTTTGTTCTATGTAATAATAATGTACTGGAGTTCAATTTTGAATTTCAAAGAAAATTCATACTTTTACTTTATTAAGCTTTTCAAAATCAGTTTTTGTGTTTAGAATCAGTTTATGTTTTTTGCATAAATATAAAATCCCAAGAAACAAATCTAAAATTTTGTTTTGATTTTTTAATAGTTACCCAAACTAAACAAATACAGTGTTTTTATAAAGCTATATATGCATACATACGTATTTAAATTAACTGAGGAATATGATTGAGCTCTTATTTTTTAATTTTGTACCTTATAGCTATTATTATACTGTGAAGATAGAATCAGATCAATATCTTTTTCTTTAGATTTCATTCACTAAATGATAGGCCTAGAATCTTCATTGAAGCAACTTTGCTGACTATCCCCTATATTTAGTTTCTATTTAGATGCTGAGCTTAAAATGACAAAAAAAGCATATGCTTTGAATATTTTTGTAAATACTCCATATATATCCAAATGAAGATAGAGTATACTTTGTGCTACGTATGAATAAAGCTAAACAGTATGAATAGAGCAAAAATAATGGCACAACATAATAGTATTTTTTGATCAAAAATTTTTGTTCCCATTAATAGAGTCCTTGCTTGTTTATAGGATATAACAAAAATTCAATTTCAGCTGAGTTGAAGTTACAAACTATTACCATCTTCCCCATATTTGTTAATAAAATTCATTTTCACATTTAATGATAAAATTAATTGTAAGATTGATGGCTTAGCTATAAATAATTCACTCACTCTCTTCTTAAGTGACCTGCATACTGTCATGGAAAAAAAATCAGTGTAAGCCACAAAAAATTCAAAATTGAGACTTTTATATATTTGTATCATAAGCTACAAATTACATAGGATTTTTTTTTTTTTTTTGAAAATAATTTTTTTTTTTTATCAATATTTTAAAATTCTATTTTAGTGTTGATAGCATTAGCAATTGAAACAAAACAGCTGCCAAGCCACTTTTCTCAAAATCTACAGTGAGACACTTACATTGTTTTTCCATTTGTATGACAGTATAGCACTACTTTAAAGTGAAATTCTTTGATTTATTACAATTTAGATGATATTTGATAACTGTTTCATGCAAATGGACAATGTTGACATTATGTTCTTAATAATATGAATTATACATATTCTTGCAATCAATCCATGTTTGAACAAGAAAACACGGATTAATTTTTCTTATAAAAGTTCTTAAATACTTTCAATTAAGATGAATTTCTTTCTTAATCAACAGATAGCTGCCATTTGGATTTGTATTTACCATGTCTGAAATTTTTTTTTTCTAATAGTAATTTCCTCAATGAAGGATACTTTTACTTTAAAGCTATCACTACTGCCTATGGGTTTCATTCTAAAATTGTTGATTTCATTAATCGAAAATTATTCAAACAATCAACAACAAAAAAGAAACATTCTTCCAATTTAAAAAATTTCTTTGTTTTACCTTATAATCTCAGAATCAGTTTCTCAATTGTTAAGATTTTGAACAAACTTGAGTTTAACTAAACTTCACCAAATTTAAAGATCATACAGCTAATTTATCACATTTTTTATCAGAGTGATCTTACCTATATTGGACAAACTAAGTGTATTCTTAAACAACATCAAGAAAGATCTATTAAAATCAAAATATTAAATGACAATCCATCGCCCTATATAAATAGAATTCAAAGGATGGGTTTCAGTTTTCTTCTGCTAAAATCATTCAACATGGCATTATTGCTACTAACTCCGGGAATTATTCATATTCAAACAAAATTATAATAATTTAGTTAATGATCTTTCTACTAACCCATTATTTCCCAATGATTGGAAATACATTTTAATTCAATATCTACATCTTGCACACCTACATTCTCATCCTCCCACACACATGTATCTTATATCCCTTCTTTTATTCTTGTTCCTCTTCCCTTATTAAGTAAACAACTTTCTTCTTAATTGCAAGGTGTTTGTTTCATGTTTTTCTGTCTGTAATTTTGTTTAGCTTTATTCACTCCATATATACTTAAATATTCATCATAATTTAAATATCAGAATATACTACAAATAAATATATAATTAAATGCCAAATATATCCTAAGTATAACATAGAACACACATTAAATATTTAAAACTTACTTGTAAATTATGATCAGTTTCCTTTAACTTTTGCTGAACTTGCTGCAATAGCTGCTCTGTTGTACTTAATTGAGTTTCCAATTCTTGAATTCTAAAATGAAAAGAAATAAGTGTAATCTGATTGTTTTTACAATAAAAGATAAATAAATATAAAACAAGTAATAAATATAATACCTTTAGAATGGTTTTTATTCAACTGTTTAAATTATATATATATATATACATATTTAGAACACATTTGTTGAGTCTGTAACCAATACCTGCGTTAGTATAGTAAAATTCAATGTGGCATATTTTACGGTGTAGCATATCCAACAAAAAGCTGTCTTATTTCAGTCAATTTTTGCCAGTACAGCGTACATGCCTACATGATGCATCTCGGAAAAATTACAGTAATTAATACAGAGAGTTTATCATAATATTTTAAGTTAAAAATCTATAACTTACCTCTTATAAGCTTATCTGCAATTATTAGTTAAGACATTAGATAGATAAGAACATTTTAGATTTTCCTTAAACCACCAAATACAATAAAACTGATATCTTAATTAAGCTTAATAAATAATTACACACATTGAAATTTATCAATAAGTATATTAAACATTGATCAGGGTGAGTAGCCAAATCTTTCAACAAAAAATAAGCACCTTTTAAGTATTTTTCAAGCACTCAAAAAATATTTTTAAGCACTATATACATTAACAAAATACAAAATAATTTTTAAAGATTTAACATGATCATGATAAAATAACTAGTTTCTGTTAAAGAACTCTTTTCTTGATTATATTAAGCATTATAAAATGATCGAGAGATTTTTCGGTTTGATATCAGAGGGCGGAAAATGAAGCCAGAAATTGAGAATATCTTGAAAAATGAAGCAGAGTTGAGCATTAGAGTGCAATAATCTCACCGAAACCTGCTCAGTAGACATGCTTGCGGACTGGCAAGAATTTTATCAAACATGCAAAAGGATTAGCGCTTTAATGCGTTATGGACCGACAGTACGTCGAAATAGATTGTGGTTGAATGAACTGTGAAAACTTTGAATAGAACAATGTGAAAAACACGCATTTGCATAATATGTGGCGAAAATCGACATGGTAAAGAAAAAAATATCATTTTCGGAAAGAGAAAATTAAGCACTTTTTAAAAATATCAGATGAAAAAAGCACCTTTAAGGGCTTTTAAAAAACGCTACGCACCATGTTGATTTCTTAAGCATTTATTACTACAGCTCCATTATTGTACTGGTTCCCATTAAAACAATTAAGTAAAACAAGCAAAATGTCTAAGTCTATATAATAAGCATTTTCCTAAAGGAATTTTAAGAAATGGGATAAAATGAACCAATATTTTTTAGGTTTCAAATATTTATCTTAATTATGAAATATCTACCAGATTTATGTAAAAGTTGTTTTTTTTTTTTTTTTTTGTTTTTGTTATTAAAACAGGATGTTACAGAGAAATAAATGGTGCTCAAATAATTCACATTCAGTAACATTAAATAAATATATCATTTCGATTTTATACCTTGAGTGACATTAACCTAAATAATTTATTTTTTTCTAAAAAATGGAAATACTGCAGGTTTTCCTATCTGCTAAAACCGCTGCCATTAAAAAATATTTGAAAAGTTAAATTGCTTTTAACTACTAGAGATAACTTCTTCCATCTTATTAAAACTGTATTAATGAATAAATATGAATTATAATAAAAATCATTATGTAGCAATGTGCAGACACATTTATTAAAATAAAGTTTCATACAAATCTTGCACTCTGAATCTAGTCCATCCATGTTACACACTAATTAGACTCTCAACCATATTTTTTTACAAGTTCAAATTTCTGAAATAGATGAATCGAAAATCTCTTTGTGAATTATTTTATTAAACTTTTACAATTCGTTTCACGGGACTGTTTTAAATGTTGTGCCAAAATTTTAATCAAATAAAGAATTATGAAATTATTACAAAACTACGAACAGGGTTATTCAAAAAGTTGATTGTTGAGTATACAAATACAACATTAGGGTTAAAGTGATTCAAAGAGTCTTTAATTGCCCCAGTTTTCAGAGAACATCCAAAAATGAAGTGCTTTTAATAGCACAAATGATTATTATATTTCACTTACTCTAGGGTTTTGGCAGCTATTTCTTTCTCTTTCTCATCATTAGAACTTCGTAATACAATGACTTGCTGAGCATACTAAAAATATAAAAAAAAATTAAATAAACTTTACATTAGTTTTAAATGTTTTTCAGAGACAGCTCAAGTATGTAGTACACTGCAATGTTGAAGAAACTTTAAAAAATGAAACTATTTGAATTTCCTAATAAAAATGCATAATATATAGTGAGCATAATAAGAAAAAAATATCACCCAGAACATCTTTTGTTTAAACAATTAGATTTTTTGAACTTTTGACTACTTTCATGACCCAAACTATTGGAACATTATTTTCCAGATTGTGACTATCTTCAATATTTTAACATTTAAGAATCAAAATCCATAAAAAAAGATATGTTCAGTCAGAGAAAGCATCTTTTTATGTCTGAATCTATAACTTAAATAATAGTTAGCACTTAGTGTGTGAAAATATATTCATTAGAAAAAAAATTATTACGGGTATTATAATTTTTTTTTTTTTTTTTTTTTGCGCTTCACTTCACATTATTTAAGGTTACAATCAACAGTTATACAGAAATTTAGAAATAAAACTTTTTAAAGTTTTGTCGCAAAGAAACTATGTTCAATTTTGTCGAGTTTAAAATTATATAATTCAAAATGATTAATGAATTTATATATCTTCCATTTCTTAATTTTTTTTAATGATTATTAAAAAAAATGCATAAAAATTTCATACAAATTTTTTTTTTTTGCATGGAGTCATCTTAAAATAAAAGTGTTTCATAATTAAGTTCAAAACTTAATTGATTTACTTAAATAGTTTATGAGATAAACAAAAAAAAGGCATCATTCAAAAAGGCATCAAACTTATAACAGCTCACTAGACTAAACTATTAGGACCATATTGTCCAGATTAAGGGCAAAGGAACCAGAATTCCTCAAGAAAAAGCTATGCTATTTAGAGAAAGTACGTTTTTTTGCCAGTCACATCTTGTAGCTTGAAATGTCTGCCTTAATTAATTAACCAGTATAATTAAGGTATTCTTCTTGAAACATTAAGATTGCATTTAGTAATTAAAAACCTGATAGTTATATCGAAAGTTATTAAGAGTGTCTCTTTTTTGTGCGAAATACACACCAGTTAATTAGTCTAAGAAAGGCATGTTTGGATTATTTTATTTTTTTTATTTATTTACTTTTTTATATCTAAACAAATTTTATTTTATTTTATAAACGTCGTTGAACAGCGGACCCAATATTGGGTTTACGACAACTAATGTTCAACTCCGTATCCTTGTAATTTTGAACCAATCCAGAAGACAAGGAAACTCCTGGATCAGTACCCCCAGAGGTATTGATTTGTTATGGGAACATGGACTTTGAGACTCGACAGATTTAAAGTGCACCAGCTACCATTTACTACACGGGGAGTCTTCGGCCGACAAATATCGAACCCACGACCTCTTGGACATGGGCCCAGCGCCCTACCGACCCGGCTATCCCGGCCTCATCTAAACAAATTGTAAAGTTTGAGTTTTTTTGAAAGTTTCAAGTTTAATAATTGTTGCATGCAATATTAATCTATGATTTGCATGGCAGCAGTATATGCTTAAGACACATAGTTTGAAAGAGACAGTTTTAAAGAAGATTTTAAAGAATATGAGAACAAAAAAAAGAATCAAAATTTTAAAAAATAATAAAAATTGTAAAAAATATTAAAAAATTACTCTTCTCTGTACCTTACTCTGTACTAAATACATATATAATCATAGTATATCCTAGAAAGCATTTGGAGAAGAAGAAAAAGAAAAGTACTACCAGGTTAACAAAATTTACAGCATATTTAATCAGAGCTTACTTTAGAACCAATTTATATATTTTATTTAATTATGAATGTGAATAAAAAATAGAAAAATTATAAAAAATTAAAATAAAAAGGTTTTCTTAATATGATTCATAGATTATAAATATTGTTCGTGCACATATAGAGTTTACAACAGTATAATGATAGAAAGTTGAAGCTAATGCCAGTCAAAAACCATATCTACAAAATCCATTTAAACCAACTTAATGTAACCTAAGCTTCAAAGCAACATAAATAGATTGGTAATAACCAATAAACAAAGTAATTGAAGGTCAAATTATAGTAATTGCAAATACTTGTAAAGAATTATAATAAAATGAAAATACTGATAAAAATTTACATTAATTCCTTAGATATTTAACCTGACATGGGACCAAAAACTTAAAAAATACTTTACAATATCAGTCCATCAGCATACTCCCACAAATCTAAAATTGCAAAGAATGCTTACAATTCAAATTAACTTTTCAAAAAAAAAAACATATTATACCCCAACAGATTTCTAATACTCCCATATATCTAAAATCAAAAAACATGCATGGTTTTCACATATTTTGATAACAAAAAAATAAAAAACCTGTTTGACTTACTTAGCTCTATCAACTGCACCACAAGTATAGCTCAATTAAACATAACAAAGTCAAATAAAAATATGCTATCAATATAAATAAATTCCACAATTAATTATTTAGTAAACTTCATTTAGCATCTCTGCACAATGATAACAGAGAATATGTAAAGCATAAACACTTACCTCTGCTTTTTGCTTGAGTAGTTCTGTGAGCTCATCTTGTAAAAGGAGAAAGTTTTTTCCAGAATAGGTCCTTTCAACCGGTCTTGGCACACTAAAATAAAATGAAAAAAAAAAAAAGTTAAATGTACTAAATATGAGTACAGTTAAAACAAATTAATAGATAATTACAGCATTTTAAACAAAAAATTTAGTTTTATAACTTTACCTTTCTTGGAAACAGATTTAGAAAATATATGCAATAATGTTTTTTGTGATGGTCAAATAAAACAAAGTGTCCTAGAATAACAAATACCAGGTCTGTTGCAAAGATACAAAATTTCTAAAATTATTACACCAACTTTCATTCCCACACAAGCCACAATGGTTAGGAATCTGTTGTAAAATAATTTCCTTTCCAATAGATTGATCGAGTACATTAAATTCAATGGCTGTATACAGAAGGACATATTTTGTAACTGTGTGAATTGAAGCTTGACAATCAATGAGGAGGACAAACTTCTCATTGAAGCTTGACAATCAAGGAGGAGGACAAATTTCTTTTGGAGAAGACTTCTCCAAAAGACAGTAAAAAAGTAACTATAGTATATGGGATGAATTATTCAGCTACTGACCATAATTTTTGAGAATTACTCCGTATTTTGAAAAATTCTAATAATTTAGTTAAGAATCTCGCTAATATTTATTCTAATTTAATTTCTTCATCTTACACTCTGGGATTTTCCTCAAACCTCCTGTTTATCTCTTTACCTTGCTCAAACTTGTTCCTCTTCCCCTACTGTTTTAACCACTTTGCACATGTTTATCTAATACCTTTCCTACTGTTATTTTATGTTTTGACACAAAGGAAGGTTTTTGTTAATAGAACTGAAACTATAGTATGTCCTTTTTATGCTTTATCCAGGTTGTTTTGCTTTACCGATTCAATTTGCATTGTAGAATCAAACAATTTTCATTAAATAGTTTGCTCATCAAAACTTTGAAAACCATGTTATAAAATCAAGATTACATTTATGTTTTGGACAACTTAATCAAAGAGCTTTCAACAAGTTACAACCATTCTTAGAGAAGCAGGACTGTGGCATCAACCAATTTCTCCATTACATATTTTTTTAAAAATATATCATCAAATCTTTTTTTTTCCTTTTACATTATTTATTTTTGCTAAAATACTGAAATGAAATTTGAACTTAAAAAAAAAAAAAAAAAAAAAAAAAAAAAAAAACTATTCAAGTCCTTCATCCTACTCTGTAAAGTATGCTTCACTACAAATTATATATTAAAGGAATAGAATGCTTACATAAAATGATAATGTTATTGTATTACGCAGAAAAATAACAAACTTTGAATGATTCAGAGGGAGGAAAAAAGCTGAAAACTTGGGGAAATTTGCAAGAGGGAAACAAAAAAAAAAAAAAAAAAACTTGAATATTCTTAACTCCTACTCTATTACCAGAATCCTAGCTATTTAAGATTCATTCTTCACATTAATGTTTAAACTTTCTCTAATGTATCAGTTATTGTACAGAAAGAAGTTTGATTAAAAGAAAATTTTAATTGGAACAAATCAAAATGCAATATGCAAACTTAAAGTTTTCTCCTGTTTTGCTTTTTTCTTCAGGATATTTTTTCTCACTTTTTAAGGAGAGGGCAAAACTTTTTCATTCACTTGCAATCTTACACTGATACAGTTGCCCCTTAGGCAAAGATTGAACTTGTTCTAATTGCTTGTACAGTGATCAAATTTTCAGTGCTAATTGCTTGTGTATTGCTAAAAATTTAAGTGCTAATTATGTATTTATATTTGAGCAGAATTGAATACTGGTATTAATTAAACTCAGAGTGATTGATCAGTACTTTACAGTAACTGATGAAGAACAAAATATTGAGCACATTTACTACAGGAAAAACAACTTTTATAGCGAAAGAATCGACTCTAAACTTTGCTATGAGAAAGTTTATGATTTTCAAAATCTCCAGTTATTTCTCTTTTTTTGAAAAAGAAAAGATTTAAAAAGATTTTCTAATAAGGTTTGCTAAAAGTTCTGACAACAAGAATTCTAGAAAGTTTAGCTTTATTAAATATAGATAAATTTTTCAAATGTAACCAATCTCTTGAAGAAAAAAAAAAAAAAAAAAAAAAAAAATTTTATAAACTTTGGAAAATTGAGTTGAGTCCGGTCATTGGAACTCCAGACGATTGGGCTTTAACTATAATTAAAATTTCAAATGATGTTTATTATAAATTTAACATAAATGAGAAACCAAATCCAAAAAAAAAAAAATCATGCTCTGAAAAATTTAAAAAAAAAAAAAAAATCCTTTAAATACTTACTGCCAATTACCAAAATTATACATAGTTTAATATCAATTACTTTCAAACTAAATTCAATATGTATGTATAAAAGTCAAACCTGGCATCAGGATTTCTTTGAAGATCAATTACATCTTGCTCGAGATGTGCTTTACTAACACGTAATCGAACATTTTCTTTTAGGTGATAGTCCAATAACTCATAAAGATTGTTTGCTATAAAGAAGAAGAAAAAGTGATTAAAGCAGTGACTAGCAGAAAAATCACAGATAAATAAATCATATGTACTTTAAAATAGATCAGAATTATCAAAGCAGGATAAACATGTTATTTCCACACTAAATTATTAAAATCCAAAAACTCAGAAAAAAGGATAAATTTAAATAAAATTTGAATGTCATTAATATTTAAAATTTTATGTTTATTTATAAAACAAAAGTGTGTGTGTTGTAACATTCTGTCGATTGACAAAATCAATTGTGTCAAGCAATCAATATTACTAGCCTAATTCAGTGTTTTCACTACAGCCTGATAACGCGAGAATCTCGCATATTTTTTCTTTACTCGCATTAAAAAATTATTAACGCGAGAAGTTCGCGCACCCTATTAATGAATTTCAAAATGCGTGAATCTCGAGAATTTTGGAAAAAATTTCGTCTTCCGCATTTCTAATGAAATCCGCTTCGTTTTTTTCTTTGACCTTTCATTATTTTCAGTATCGGTCCTTGTTATCTAGCTTCTCTATTTACCAGTATTGTTCAGAACCAGAACACCCCCTCAAACCCCTTTCAGAACACATTTTTCTGCAACCACGTGTTCACTATAGGTAAGGTTTCTTTATGTAAAACGTTTAAATTTTTTGTGCCTGAATGTAAGATGGACAAATACATTGTTAAGACAAATGTAGAAACGGTAAAAACGAAACAAATACGGATATTTAATGGATATGGATCAAATACTGGCATGAAGTATGAACTTGGAAATAACTTCAACGTACTTCGCGATTTTATAGCAGAAATAATTTAAAAGCCTATGCCGGCTGATGTAGATCGAGGATAGGAAAGTGTGTGCACAATGCTACAAATTTAATTAGTGTTTTCCAATAATTCAGCATCTCTTGCAAGGTAATTTATCACCCAAAACCGGATTAAGACAAAATATCTTAACAGATTGACTGATGAGCATTTGAGCAACCTAATGAGAATAGCTGATGAAAAAGTAGATATAGAACATTTTCCATATGATGATGCAGCAAAAATATTTAATGCTTTAAAAATTAGAAGATGTTAAAAATGTTTTATAATTAAAGAAATATTTTTTTTTCCAACTCTATTCGTGTTTTTTTTTTTTTTTTTTTTTTTTAAATTTAATTTTTAGAAATCTCACCCTGTTTTTGAGAAAAGGTGAGAAATTCTCACCCAATTTTTTTCTGTAATGAAAACACTGCTAATTCGAATGTTTTGTTTACAACTTGAGTTTTCATTTACTCCTGTTTAAGTGATTAAGTGGTCTGCTACAAGAAAGTGGGGTTATTGAATGCTACGTCATATCAGGTCTTTTTACTTAAGGTTTGAAATTTGCATATATTTTTAAATCTGGTGTAATTATAATAGTTTACTTTTTCTTAAGATGTGCTGGTATCAATATTTATAAATTAAGTAAGAGTTTAAACAGAGCTATCCCTTTTACTTAAGGGCTAATGCTACCGCAAAATATTTATTTCTAATTGTTGATTTATGTTATCATCTTATGCACATTTTGATGTTACATTAATGTGCTACCCTTTTGATGTTCATCATATTATTTTTCTACTGTCATCATGTTATTTTTGTACTGTCCGGCATTTATCATTAAAATCAAATTTGAATCAGCTTGTCTGGAGTCTTGATTTCGATACAATTATGCTGGTCCCCAGCATGAACCATACATTTTCTTCACAATTAGTTTGTTTCTCTGATTATGCTTTTGAATAAAGCATGTGGCGAACCAGAAACTTATTTTGAAATAGCTGCATTGCAGTGTGTGTGTGCTTGAAAAGGAGTTTTTTATCTACCAACAAGTAAGCTTCAACACATTAGTAAATCTAAATTTTGTTATTTTTATTAACGGTAGATACTGAACTCCTGTTCTTTCCATTGGGAGATGTCGGAAGAGTTGCTCATTTAACGTTACCTGATAGGCACATGTGAATCTAAGTCACAGACCCTGTAACAAAATTTTTTTGAGCTATCTGCAACAAAGCTCTCTAGCACTAATATATTTCTGCAAGATACTTTTAATACTAACAAACATATGTTACTAATTAAAAATAACAAAAGTGCTGTGTTTACAAAAAAAAATATATATAAAGAATTTTTTTTATTGAACATGTAATAATTTTTTATTCTAACTAGAGGGCTCCGCCCCCTGCTCGCTGACGCTCGCCAACCCCCGGAGAATTGCTTCGCAATTCTTGCTTGGTTTGCTTCGCAAAACCAAGAATGCTTTGATTTCATATATTTCAATATTAAACTGAATATTAACTGTTATCATCGAAAAGAATTAATTTTCTTAAATGCAGAATAAGCAGTGTGTCAATATCAATGTCACTTTTTTTCGTTGACTACAGTTCCTTCTATGTCCTATTTGTTCTCTAAATGAGCCAAAATTGTCAGAAATTAACATCAATGTGCAGATATAATCTTAATATGAAACTTGTTTAAAAAAAATGATAATCACAATAATACAGACTTTGTCCCAAAGAAATAAATATATTTTTAACACATTTAATTCAATATATATATATATATATATATATATATATATATATATATATATATATATATATATGCAAACACTATAATATTTTTCAATAAGCAATATTGTTAAGAACAGGGTAATTTTTAAAAAAATATTTTAATAATATTCAGCAAAATAACTATAAATGAAAACATTAATTTTGCGGAATTAAAATAAACAATGCACCAATAGCATTTTCTTTACGCTAAATACATTTATAAATTTGACATTATATATATATGTTATAATATTTCTCTATATACAATATTGTTAATGACAGGATCATCTTTAATAAATATTTTAATGTTCTCCTTCGTTGTGCATCTTGACAATGCCACATATAATTGACCATGAGAAAAAATAGGCCGTTCAATATATAGCCCAACTTTATCGAAGGTTTGGCCCTGGGCCTTATTAATTGTTAAGGCATAAGCTAATCTAACAGGAAATTGTCGTCGATAAAGCACAAATGGTAAGGAAGAATTACTTGATAATGTATTTAATTCTATTCTTGGAAGATTGACAATACTACCATTTTTATTACCAGTAGCAATTTGGCAAGTCAATACTTTTTTCCCTATTTTAAGAACAGTCAATCGAGTTCCATTGCAAAGGCCATCAACAATAGATATGTTCCTGATCAGCATTACAATGCATCCAACTTTTAATTTGAGCTGATGAGGTGGCAGTCCCGGGAGATTTATGGAGCTTAAATATTCAATAGAATACCTTAAAGTAGCTTCTTCTTCTCTCCCGTCTGATTTATCTACTCCATATAGTGTGGCCTTATCAATACTATAACTTATAACCTCTTCACCTGGCACACGTGATAAAATATTTTCATTAACTTTGTTAACTTCATCATTTTGCGGTGATAATATGATGTGATTAATGAAGTTAGTATTAAGACAATCGATTTTTTCAAAAAACCAAGAAATGATATCTTTACAATAAAGATCAGGAGTGCTTGCATCAAGATGTAAAAGTTCTCCATTGCCAATTGTCAACAACCAATTGGCAAATTCTTGGTTACCAGCTTTAACTCTCATATTAATTGTCAAATGGAGGATTTCAAAAAATGGCCAAAGAAAAGAGTATTTTATAGTTTCATTAATAACCTGCATATGTGTAGCTTTTTTAACGACAGGTAACACTTGTCGAAAATCTCCACCTAAAATGATTGTCTTACCACCAAATGGTATCTCATTAGCCAGAAGATCACGAAAAGTTCTATCGATCATTTCTATTGCTTTTCTGGGAATCATACTTGCTTCGTCCCATATAATAACGTCAACATTTTTTAAGCGAATCTTATCACATTTTTTTAAAATACAAATCCCATCGTCACTTAGATCAATAGGCAGATTAAAAAATCTGTGTGAAGTAGTTCCAGATGGAAGTAACATTGACGCAATGCCAGTCCAAGCTACACAAGCAACTTTCATGCTCTTTGACACAAAATAATGATATAATCCTTTATTATATAGGAAGGTTTTGCCAGTTCCTCTTGGACCATCGATAAAAAACAAAGTTTGCTGATTTGATGATTCATCGGAGACAGACTTTATTATTCTTTGAAAAATGAACAGTTGATCTTCGTTAAACTTAGCATTTATCAGAGTAAACTTTTCAACTGATTCGTTTATATCCATAGCATAAACCAGTTCTTCATATAATGGGGGCTCGGGTAATCCAAAGTCCTTACAACTTCTATTTTCAGAATTCAACAACTGTTCAATGTGTATTAAAGCATCGTTGGCATCGGCATCTTTATCAATCATTTGTTCATGAAAAATATTGTATAATTTTACTGCATCTGATGGCTCATCACATATTAAATAGTACACGAAAAAGTGCCTTAATTGCTTAGGCATCATATTAGCTGCTGCCTCTTCCATAACTGCTGTAGATTCTTCACAGCATTCAGTTAAACCCATAGCAATTGCTGATTCTCTGAATGTTTTATACATCGTACCTTCAAATGTTCGCAGATCTTCATAGCTGAAAGCTCCAGGAACTCTACATAAAATGAGTTTCAAGAAAAACCTCTCAGAGTCTCTAGGAGAATTAAGATTTAAAACCAGATTAAACTTACGAATTAACGTTTTAGAAAACAAATAATCAGATTAATCAATATATCAATACGAAATAAGTTGAGATGTTGTAAAACCGAAGAATGAAATTCTAACTATTTTGTGATTGGTTGCATCTCTGAAAAAGAAAATTCAGACTTGTAAATCGCTTTTTTAAGCTTGCCGTTTTCAGACATGTGATTGGCTGTTGTGAACGGCGGTTATTCTTCATTATTAACTGCAAAATCGTGCTTTAAAACTAAAATAAAGAAAAATTTAAAATTATGTAAAAGATTTGAATGCCCTAAATGTCTTCCCTGAAAGATTCTGAATGAATTGATTCCTTAATCTTAGATTTTCATCACGTAGTTAAAAAGTTTTTCAGGGGACAAAATTAACTGCAAAAACTTTTTTTTAAAATAGAGAGATATTATAGGTGATATTCTTGCATTTGTTGGGTGGGAGGGAATGCACAAATTATTTCCTTCTTTGCATTTTGTAAATAATCATTACAATAAAAAACAATTAAAAATCATGAAATCCGTAGTAGTGATTGCCGAAAAAAGATTAACGACAAAATCACGCAAATCGAGCTCCTCTAACGCGTGTATCGTTTTGAGATTGGGTTGTTGTAATAAATAATATTGTATAAAAAATATTGGATTTAAAAACTATGGAGAAATTAAAACCAATAGCTGCCAAAAATTCAAAAGAATTATTGTTTTAAAAAGTAAATACTAAAATGCACGATTTGAATTTTCCATATTGTTTTAAATATATCACGATACTTAAAAACCATGTAAATCAAGTACAGACATTGTTATAGCTTATTACTGTTTCAATTTCATTTGCCTAATTAATAATAAAAAGGAGCAGGCCTAAGACCCTCTTTAATTTTGAGGGTCTTTTTAGATTAAAATATAGCGTATTTGTGAATATATATTTACTATTCTGGAGATATCATACAGCAAAATAAATACAACAGAGTAAAAAAAGTCGAGAAACTTGTAAAGCGAAAACTTAAAAGTTACAGATCACACACACAGAAATAGATAACCAGATAAATAGTCCCTGAATTAGGAAAAATGCTGAACATATTTAAAAAAATTTCTTATGGCCACTTTGACACAAACAAGTGATTCAAAATTGCAAGCAAACAGCCTTTGGATCTCTAAATCAGGCTTTATTTATTTCTCTGCAGCTTAAAGATAAATTAGGAGAAATTAAGGATTAAAAAGAAACAAATTACACTAATATTACGAAGTTGTAGAATTTATTTCTCCATTTGGAAATGTAATTCGACAATAAAAAAGATCTTAAAACGCAACTTAAAAATATATAGATCCTTTATAAGCCATTGATTACATTCTACTTATCTGAAAACATAATTCTTCTAGTAATACTTTTAATGGTTTCACTTTCCCTTTTAAAATAAAAGCACAAGAAATTTTAATAAAATTTAAAAGAAAATACATAGTAATTAAATTCTAAGAGACTAAGACACTGTAACTAAAACGTACGTATGATTTTTAATTTGATAATCAGTAATGACTTAGCGAAAAAGAAACAGAAGCCACATCTAAGTTATAGATAATATTTTAAAATTCCGATGTGCATGAAGAAATAAACTTACTTAAATTGACGATAGATTCATATCTTTTTCTTTCATTTTCATTCCTGTGCCTGAGTTTTGATAAAACTTCTAATTTATATCCAGAATATTTTTCCTGACTTCCCATTGCAGCACATGATGGTTTATTTACAAATATTGGAGTCGATAACAATACTAGAATGAATCGATTGTTAGTTAGTAAAATTCTTTGTGAAATTATTATAGTTAAATAATTTAAATCCTAAAATAGCATTGTTTCTGATTTATTCGGCAAATTTTGACACTAAAAATATTTTAAAAATTGATCTGGTCACTAAAAAGCCCGATAAATAAAGCCCGATCACTAAAAAGCCCGAACAGAAATTTTTTGTTTAAAATTTAGCTGCTCTACAACTCAGCTTAATAAATCAATCGGTCGTTGTTCGTTAAAGAAATATTTTCAATTTTAAGATAACAATAAACTGATTCAGATTAAAAAGTAACTTAATAATCATGTAAAGGAATCTCACACGAACGAAAAAAAACTCAAAACTTGAAACAATTCAAAAATTCGAGTAAACATAGTCAATGTCGGTGTTTTTATTGTGAAAATAATGAAATTCATGGAAAGTAGAAGAAAAATGACTTTCTTTGATGAGTAGCTGTACATTTGAAAGTTTCATTAATTTTCTGAGATTACATTTTTTCTTAATATTTTATTGAAGTATCAACTTTAGCCAGTAATAATGTCCTCTAGAGTGTAGGCATACTCTATTTTTTCAATTATATTCATGACTGCAATTTTAAGAAGTGAAGTAAAATTTCACAAAAAATTCAGGGAACTTACTAATTTTTTTTTCTCGGAAATTCTGAAAGAGCTATTAAATTTAGTGAAGTTATCTTATGTAAAAATTGTAATGTAATATTACTGATATCTCTCCTGCTGTGTTAATTTTCTTTTTTTTTTACAATTTACTTCATGAAATAAATAAATGTTCTATTTAAATAAGAGTGATATTTTTGTTTATATAAGCTGCCATTGCAGTCATCACTTAATATCTTTGCAGTTAATCCTGATAATTTTTCTTTTGAAGCAGCTTTGAATATTGTTACCTTTTGTGCTTACTTTAGAAGCTTTTCTTTTTGTATACATTATTTATTCAATGCCAGGCGTATATTTGTACAGAAATTTTCATAGTCCATTACTTTATTCTCTAATGATTAGAGCTTAAAATGTCAAGAGCAGAAAGTACGAAATGCTTATTTAGTTGTTAAATTTTGTGTTGAGCATTAAAAGGGCAATATTTTTGCTGTATCCAATTTCTTAAACACTATTTTTGAACTGTGTTAATTTTCATAAAAACACATGTCGAGAATTAAAAAGCTCTCCGGCAAGATTCTGATTGATTAATCCTACTGATGTTAAGAAAACATTTTTTGCCCTCTTGACAAGAAAGTTTACCAAAGAATGGATATATGAAATTTCGGTATCCTGATCTGTGGCAGAATAATCGCCAAGTCTTGGCAACTTTCAGGAATTGGCCTGCGAGAAATTTAAAAAAAAATAATAACGGAAAAGCATTCTTTTATTATTATTTTATCCTAAGCATTAAATTTTATCTCATTCATATATATATATATTGTTTTTAAACTTTATTGCATAAAATTAACTGTATTTGTTACTCATTTATCATGTATTCAATATTAAAAATTAATTTCTGGTTTTCACCAATATAAATATGATTATCAATAGTGAGTAACGTTAAAAGCCCTTATCCAACTTACTCAATCTAGATTTAAATTTTAAATAGGTTTAGATTTTAGTTGTAAATTTGCTACTTCATTGGCTTTTTTTTTTATTTATTTTTTTTATGTTTTGCAAAAAATAAACCATAGGGTCTATTATTTATAACAAAGAAAATAAATATTTAACTTGTTATAACTTGCTATAAATGTTTTTTTTTTTTTTTAAATGGAATGCAGAATACATGATTTAGGAATAACATGCATATAAAAAAAATGTTCTGTTTTAGGTATCCACAATTTATTAAAGGAAATCCCAAGTTGAGAATATTTTTGCCTAACTTTACGATGAAATTAATTAAACCAAAAATGGCCATACCTGAAAATCAAGTACACTTTATAATTCCTTTGGAGTATGTTTTAGCTCTTGCTTGTTTTTACTCTTATTTTTATATTCTAAAGATGTTTTCATATTTTGTAAACTGCTTTGTCTTTTAAGTTATGCCTTTTCAATTTATATTTTCATGATTCTCGAATTTATAAATTGCTAAATGAACTTCAAATTTGTGGGGTTTGTGTAAATTGTAATTGTAAAATGCAGTTTGTATGATTTATCAGGGGTCTGTCCAGGCCAAATTTACTACCGTTTAGCGGTACCTTCAGGAAAAACGGTAGTTTCACAAAATACTTTTTCTTCAAATTTTATTTTTGTATCCCTTAAGAAACGATAAATCCATATTTTTGTGTTGATTTTTAATTTTTCCCAAATTATGTCTAAATTTTCACAAAATAGGTACCTCTCAGAAAAACCTAGACAGACTCCTATTTACGTTTCCTACTCTTTACTTTTAAATTAATAACTTTAAACTTTACAATAAATTTTTATGTCAAAAAATGTTCATTAAATAAGTACTACACCTTAAAAATAAAAACTTTTAACCTAATATTTTGATTTAATTTCCCATCTAAGATATGCTAGGTATTAAATATGAAATTAGTTGAGTAATCAGACCTAAAATATAGTTTAGTCTAGAGAATGTTCAAAAATTTTATTCCACCATATTTGTAACTAAACTTACATTATGGTATATATAAGACACATTTATGCCCATAATTAATTTCTTACAAAAAATAATGGTTAAACAATTTGGTTATGTTCAAAAAGTGTTATTAAAATTAGTTTCTATATTACACAAGGGTAACTTAGAATCTAACCTTTGTTGTGGCATGGCACTCAATCACTTATGGGTGCAGCACTCCGCTGATGACCAGGAACTTCAAACCACTGTGAAAGTTGTTCTAAATGATAGGCATAAATGATAGTTTCATTTACTATTGATATGTTAGTAAAACACTGATAGTTGTTTGAATGTACATGGAAATTATGTAAAAAATTAGAGGTTTTGTTGTACCTTTTCAGATGTAAATGAAAATTTTTTAAATATATGCAAGTTTTCTATTTACAACAAAAACTGTGTTTAGTTGCCCATTGATTTATTTGTATTCAGATTTTCTTCTTTAGTTTAGTTGAGTAAAAATATGCAGTTTAATATTGAAAAATTCTTGCACCTTATTATTGAAAGAATCTTTAAACATTATCAGATTCGCTTATAAATAAAGACGATCTGCTGTGCAATTGAAATAACAAAGTACGTGCTTCATAATAGATTTCGAAAAAAGGGAACAGACAACTATTTTCTTTGTATTGCTAATGATGTGAAGGCTAAAATATAATTTTAAAAACATTGATGAAACAGAATAAATTGTTTTTTTTTTTTAAAAAAATTGGTTTATCGTACAAAACTGCCGAATATATAAAAATCGCAATTTTAAATTTTTTGCTGCTTGATATTTCTATTGCATGGCAGAAATTCTATCTTAAGCTTTTGTTTTGCACAATTAGTTTTAAAGATACATAAAAAATTAAAAAAAACAGGAAAAGGATTTTAAAAGTAACTCATGGTATCGAGCTTTGTATGTCAAGACAAAAAAAAAGCATGTAGCAAAATGTGAAAAATAATAGTCATTATTAAAAGAACAAAAACATTAATATAAAACTGTTTTGAAAACAACTTTATTTTTAACAAAAATATTTTTCTCTTATTTTCATAGTACACTTTTAATTGCAATGAATTCATAAACAATCAGGGTTCCCACGATCCTTAAAAGTCCTTAAAAACTGCTTAGTTTTTATTTTGAAAATTAAGGGCCCTTAAAAGTACTTAATTTTGATTCAAGGTGCTTAAAAGTCCTTAATTTTTAGTATCACTTGTTGGTTGGAACAATTTTTTTATCTTAGGAAAATATCCACAATTAAAAAGTACGTCTTTCGCCTAGAATGAGACCCTGCATCGAGGGTAGAACATTTTGAATGCCTGTGAGGGTAGGGGCTACAAGCAAGTGGAAGAAAACATGCCCAGTTTTTATTTGACTTATTTTTTGACAATACTTAGGTACTTTATCAGCTGAAGACCTGCATTGACCTTCTACATCCATAGGGTTTCAGAAATTCAATTCTTCTGATAGCACACGTGATAGCTTTGATACTTTATTCAAATGTGAAATTGTTAGAAATGCCAGGAAAATGTGTTTTTAATAATTTATGGACACTTTATGAAAAATATAAGGAATGGTTAACAGCATCTAGTGATCGTCACAAGGCAAAGTGGATTTTTTCATTGTATCATATTTTCACCTGAAGTTGAATTTTATAAATGACTACATTTTTTAATATAAGGGATATTACGAATATTCGGCGAATTATAATTTTAATCAGGAAAGTCATTTTTGTCGTTTTATCATCCACACTTTTTGTTTTAAAAAGAGTGAAATGTTTGTTTTCTTTTTTCACTTTTGCTGGGTTTTTTTAATAGCGTGGCATTTTAACAGCGTTTCTGATATATTTTATCTTCGCTTTTTCTTTTAAAGTTATACAGATAATTAGAAAACCATTAAAATAGAAAAGTGATTTTCTACGTTGCAAGTTTTGTTTTAAGAATTTAGAAAAATTTTCTGTTTCTCTTTTGCTTTTTTGATTGTGTGTGTTTTTTATTTATTTTGATAGCATATTTTAGAGAGCCTTCTTTTTCGTCATTTTTTCTAAAAATCCGGCGATGGGAAACACTTAAAGTGTAATTTTCAACGTTAAATTTTTCTTATAAAAATTTAGAACAACTTTTTGTTTTTATTTCTGTTTGGCTTTCCAATTTTTTAAAAAAAAATATCCAACAAAAACTCTTATTTTTGTTATGACGCGACAATTTTAAGGAGCATCTTAGACATTCTTAAATCGATGTATCGCGAGTTAACGACTTAACGCACATATCGGCAGGCTGATATAATTACTTTTATTTCAGGTGATGCATCAGGTATCTGGTTTAACGTGCGAGGATTCTTGCTTATACTAACCCTAACACCTCGCTGACGAAGACTATTTTTATTTCGTTTTACTGCGAAGATGTTGATTACATTTTTAGCTACAAAAATGATGTTCGTTTCATGATATTGAATAACCAAAAGCGAGGATCAGCGTTGAAATATAGAACGCGAGGCATAGTTTCTTTATGCGCCATTTTTAACCTTGGGATTTTACGTTCCTTGAAGATCATTTTCAGCGGGACTTATTTTGCGATCATTGCATTTTATTTCGACGGGGTATAACATTTCAAGTAAATTATTTCCAGTGAGACTTTTGCTACTTAGCGATCGTTGCTCATTATTTCGTCACTTTTTTTTCTGTCTGGATTTAACATTCTCAATTATTTTCAGCAGACCTATTGTTACTTGGCAATCATTGCGCAATCACTGTTATCTTAAATTTTCGTTCTGAACTTAACATATTAATGCAAAGAAATCATGAATTTTAAAAAAAAAAGATTCTTTATTGATTTTTTTAATAGTGATACAATTTAATATTTTATATATTTTGTAAAGCAATTTATCCCTTGTCATAAAAAATAAGTTTTTTTTAAAATTTAATTCACTTTAATATAATAATTTGTTAGAATTTGATTAGTTTTTAAACCAATAAATCTTCAGTCGCTTTTAGTTTTAAAAAAATTAAAACAAAGCCTACATTTAATTAATTTGCTTTTATTTTTGAGGAAATTAAAACAGAGTTTGCATCCTTTCTTTCTTTATTTTTTTTATATTTAATTTGGCTGTTAGTTAAAATGACTAAATTTTTTTAAAATTAAATAAAAGTTTTTTAGAATTAGCATTTTCTTTTGTTATAGATTTATTTCTTTTATTTATTTTTCATTGATTTAAAGATTTCTGATTGATAAATTTCAAACATATGTTAAATTGAGAAGTCTGACTGACGATCTATCACGATATAAAATTTCTTATAGCGCCCAGGCCTATTTTTACATAAACAATACTAATTCTTGAGGATTTTTAAAAAAAAATGTTTGATCACTGGGTAGGCGGCCGATTTATTTGGCCGGATATTTGACTATTCGACCAAATCACTGTTCATTATTCCCTATTTTATAATAATAGTATTATATATTTATAATTCATATTTGCATCCAATTTTCATTACCTTTGATTTATTTGACAAATTATTGTTTTATAATTTCAGACAATACTTAAATTATTACGAATTAAAGTGAAATTTCTTTTCACTTTAATTCGTAATTTTTTTTTATCATAGACTATTTTAGTTCCTATACAAGACACAATACTTTTTAATTGAATAAATTCTAATTCCTCAGAGGTGCAGTATTGCTTATCAGTGTAAGCATAAAATTTTTTATAACTAAAAGCAGACTATTTTATAAAGATTTTTATCCCTTTTTATAAATGATATTTCTGATTCCACTACGTTTTGTTGTTTTTTTTCCCTTCATTCACAATAAATTTTGTACTTAATGACTTATTTCATTATATTTTAAATTTTTAGATATGGAATTTTTTCATTTTTATTTCCATTGATCATTATATCCTGCCTTTTCCTGTGTATCAATATTTATGTTAGCACTTATTTTAACTATCTTTACTGTTTCACACTTCTTAATTTTAATTAATAAGTTTTCCTTGTACTTTATTTATTTCTTTTTTCTTGATTGTTAGGTACTCAATATATTCTGATTTTAATCATTAAATTTTTATATTTTGTGATTTTAATAAATCTTTGGCTTATTATAATTAGGTTTTACTTAGTTTAAAATAATTGTCTTAACCTCAATAAACTTATATTTGTTAGTTTCTTTTTGCCTTGGTTTAGTATTAGTCACTCAAAATAATATTTTTATTATTTTAATGAATTTATCATCTTAATTTATATATATTTCTATCTGTTTACCTAGTTCTTTTTTTTTTTTTTTTTTCTATTTTTAAATTGAAAATCTTAATGTTTAATCTGCATTCTTTGAGTTTTTCTTTATGTTCTTAAAAGCTTACGTGAGGTGATTAAATGCAATTTAATTTTAATTAAATACAGATTATTTGTATTAAACATTTCTTTATTTAATTTCTTTTTTTAAAGGATGACTGAGTTGAAGAAAAGCTATTCTATTTTTTTATTCTATTATTATTAATCTATGATGTTTTATTTGATGATAAATTATTCATCATTATGCCATTTTTAAGGTCCTTAATTTCTAGAAAAAAAGTCCTTAATTTTTTTGATGAAAGTGCTTAATTTTTGCTTTGATAAAAGAGTGGGAACCCTGACAATGTATATATTTTTTTCTTTAAAAGAAAAATTCCTTAATTTTAGGAAGTTGAAAATTTTGGTTTTTTCAAAAAATGTAAAAAAGAGTAAAATTTTAATATATAATTTCTGGAAAAGCTTGTATATTAGTATATATTAAGGTTAGCAAGTGTTTAACAGTTCAAACCTTCGATAAAACTCTTATATCGAAAACCTCAAAAGTTGTATTTTTGTAAACATTTTCATTGATTTAACTTAACTTATATCTATTAAAATAAGAATTAAAAAAGATACTTAACCCTCTAGTAGTCATGCTCATACAATGAATTTACCTATTTGTTTGACTGCCAAAATATTAAAAAAGGAAATGCTTTGAACTTTCCAAACTTGCTTCACTTTGAAATCCCATTTCAGAGAAGAATTATAAGTGTTCTCTCACTGCACAAATAATATTTGAATATTCTTGATTTTTTAAGCTTATTTTTTAAACTTTATTAAAACATAGTTTAAGCATAATAAGAAAATTGTTCACTCTTAATTACCATTTAATGGTTTAAAAAGCATGCTTAATGTAATGAGTTTTCATGGCAGATTTGTCGTGGTAGGTATTTAAAAATGTAACTTTTGCATCTAAAACAATTAACTAAGACCATATTTGTGGCCTGTTCCTAAATTTCTGCTGCTTAAATTCATTTAATAGTCATTTCTCTTAGGGTGTCTCATATTAGTTCCACCAAAAGGGGTTAACACACCAAACCATAATACTCTAAAAACACTCTTTTTTACTCTTTTTTGACCAATCATCTATTTGTGTTTTAATTGATTGGTTGCTAGTTATTCTTTCGCTATTAATCTATTTATTTAAAAAAATATTTATTATTAATTTGTTCTGTCTTTTGATGACAAATTTTTCTCAAATTAACATCTAATATTTATGACATTGCACTGTAAAAAAAAGTCTGTCACTTATGTTGTAGATGTTTAAAAGCAATTTATCTGTATTCTATTTGTTTTTACTTTATCTTCTATATTTTGCAGAATGACTGGCCATGATTGTAAAAATTACCTACAGCAAATCTACAAAGTCAATGTTGCTCAAGTTCATACCAAAATTATGACTGGAGATTTAAAACGAACTCACAAAAACTATATCATTAAAGATCCAGATTACAAGTTAGCCATTGTTAGTTTAGTAAGTTTAATTCTTATACATTTTCTGTGTTAAAAACATATAATTTACATTATATTTTTGATTGTCCCTGGTCTGAATCTAGGACAAACTTTGCCATTTACAAAGTCTGATGGCGAAGAGTTCCAAAATTTTGTACTTTGTAAATTCAGTGTCTTGATAATTTTTTCCGTGTAGAATTCTATCTCGTGATATTTTATCTTATTGTGATTCATGTACCTATCCAACTTCATATCAATGTAAAACAGGTTGCACAGTTCTAAATACATTGCCATTGGTTCCAAAAGTTTGGAGCCTCTGCCTCCTTAACCCTTTTAGCCAAGAACTGGCCTTCATTTATTTATTTTTTGTAATGTTTATTTGACTCAAATATTTTCAATGAATAGTGGAAACCTGGAATATAGTCGGAGAAGTGATTTTGGTTAAAATGCTAGGGAGACATTTCTTTCCCGAAACCTTGAGAAATCCTTCTAGATTACTAATTTTAAAATTTGCAGTTATAATAAGTCTAATTAGAAACTCTTAATGAGTATTTAAAGTCACAACTTTTTGTTGCTTATCCTTGCATCTAAGTTTTTCAAATTATGGTGTAGGCTTTTTAAGGCATAATGGAATGAATTGAGACTAAAAGTGACATTAATTTTTATCAGTGTTTTGATTAAGAAATAGCAAAAACTTGTTCCATGCATAATTGCAGTACTAAAGACTTCATCTATCTCAGTCCTAAAAACATTCAGCACCCACTACTTAGAGTGTTATAAATGGATAAAATATAATTTATAATGCAGAGTGTTTTCATTGGAAAGAAGGGGATGGAAAAGAGCTCTTTGAAAGTCCAATTTACTGCCTATAAAATTAAAAAGATTGCCGTTAAAGTTAAATTTGTTATTTGAAAAATGTATTTCTGAATTTTTATATTAACACATTAGCCCCCCCCCCTAAACTCTTGTGGCATATCTTGTAGCTCTAATACCTCAAAATTTGACTCTTGGAACTGTCCATTAACCACACGAAGTATTACTGCATTTTATATATATATCTTAGTATATTTGTTATTAAATGAATTTTCATTACTCTTGAATTATTTTATGAAGAAAAAAGAAATACCCAATATTTTCTTAATTTTCTTAATAGTGAACTTAATAAAAACTATGAATTGATAAGCCCTTCAATTATCTAATACTTATTTTTAGCAAATGCGGTTAAAAAATCTTATATGAGTTAGATTTGTTTTCAAAGTTTAATTAATAAATTTAATTTAATGAAAAATGAACTGAAGAAAAATTTTAATAATGGGTACTTTGTAGAGGCAAAAATTGTTCAGATGTGATGAAGTTAATAGAAGATAAGAAATGTAGATGTAAAATTGGGGATACTCTTGAAAAAGAGCTTTAAAGCAATTTCTCTATTAAAAACTCTTTTCTTTTTTAATAATAATTGTTTCACAATTTCTGTAGCAAGTCTTAAATGTGTGCAATATTAAATAGGTTTTAAGAACTTACTCAAGGTTCAAATTCATCCAATTTTTATTCAAAAAATCTTAAATTTTGTATAGTCTCAGACTTGTTTTGGTAAAATGCCAACCAAAAGACCAGTTTCAAAAATTAATGTTTTTTGGAAATAAATTAAGTTAAGAGACTTTTTGATAAATTTCTATCTTATAAATAGAATCCTGTATCTAAATGAATTCTGATTAACTGATTTTTAAAGTTAAAAAATTTTAATAGAATCGTTAACCTGAATATAAATAGTTTTAATTATAAATGTAATCATTTTTATTATATATATAATAAATCCTCTGAAGTCATCTTTTTAAACTTTTAATAATCTCCCCCTTTCTTTGGCTGAAACATGTTGGGAACCCCACATATGTGGTAATACTTAATATTTTTTATTAGTAATTTACTTTAACTAATTTCTAAAATCAAATAAGAAGGTATAACAGAATTTTTTTATATTTGTTGAAATTTTGGAATTCATTAAACAAAGTTTGAAATTTATTATAAAATTGAAATTTTGCATAAATAATAATATATAATCTTTTAAAAAAGATTTTTTCCCTTAATATTTTTTTAAAAAATTAGTTTTAGTTTCAGCATCACTGGAAAATTAAATTATGATAAATTTTTTCTCAGTTTTAAATTATTATTTAATTTTTAAAGCAAACATTTTCTATGGATTTAAATTTATTTAATAATAGAGTGTTAGTTCTGGGTTATATTTATTACACTTAAGCATTGTACAGATAAAATTGTTACATGATTTGAGTAATAGTATTTTAAACATGATGGTTTAAACCATGGTGTCGTAAGCCTTTCCTATCCTGTTTAGAAAATGTCAAGCTCATATTATTTGTATCCACACAGAATATCTATTGCGGTAAACTGACGAGATTTAAAGCTCATTTACTTTTAAATGACTCCAATTCTGAAAATATTTTTGTTTTGCTACAAATTATGTTTTTCTGAGTCAATCTGTATATTCTTAGCCTATATATTTATCTGTGATTAAATTTCTTTTTTTTTTTATGAAAAAATAAAATTAGTATATTTAATATTGCTGTTTATTAAAGAAATAAAGAAGTTTATAACTTTACATATTCTAGTAAGCACAAATATTTTATACTTATAATTAATATCATTCCTATAAGCTTTGTCCATAAGTTTCAAAATATTAGGAGTAAACATACTACTGGTGAACCCCAAAATTCTTGGTTTTGTGTTTCATACTTCCATCTTTAAAAACCTAAGTTTACTTAGAGTACTAAACTTCTTTGCTGCAATATGGTCAGAAGAATGGAGCAATGATACTTGTGGGATTATGGAAAAAGTGAAAGGCAGTGTTAGTTTTTCTCTCATTTGCAGGAAAAGTGTGCCATTGCAGTTGGGTATGAAACTAGAATCCAAAATCATACTTTTACTACTTGGAAAAATGTTTGGACTTAACTGGTGGGGGTTGCTGCAAGGTTGTAGAGATATGTCATACTTCACTAGAGTGAAATGTTAAAAAGTGTTATATTTTTGCTTCAATAATATTGTTCTTGGAGAATTTATCTTTTGTGTAGTAATTTAAATATAATAAAACTAAATTTATTTTATCTAATATTCCTTTGAATAAAAAATTAAATAGAAAAATTTATTAATACCCAATCTATAAATAGAGCTGAATAACATGGGTAAAGCACAAATATTGATACAAAGACAAACATACTATAGTTTTGGTTTCATCCACCATTGAAAAAACTGGCCAACTTTGGTTTGAACTATATTTTGAAATAATTTTGGACCGTAAAATTGATTGTTCAGAAATTATATTTCTGTACAATTATGTATTACTGTAATTGCTATTTATTATAGTCATTTTTAGTTTCATGAAGATAAAGTATAATTTAATGTGCATATATTTATTAATTTGTTTTGCCCAAACAATTTTCAGGACTTTTTACTTTGTGTCACATTTACTCTTAATATGTAATATACTGCTTCAACAGAAATAATTGTGAAAAATAAAAAGTATTAAAAGCATATTAAAATTTCTGCATGCCCTTTCTAATAGGCGAGTTTCTTGGTGAGGAATAATGCCTTTTAAATACCAAGAAAATTAGACATTCATTTTATGAAGTATGCTTGAAAATTAGACTTTTTTCATGGATACTTTTTAGAAGTTGAAGTTATGGCATTTGTTTTGCATATTTTATGCTTGAACGGGGATTCAAAACCATATCATGACCCCCCCCTCCCCCGAACCACTTGAATCAAACATGCACTTGCATGGCCTCAGTTTTTGGTCATTATGGTTAAAAAGTAATTTCGTTAGGTCATAATGAACTTATCCAAGTTCTGTCAGCATAAATAATAATCCAATATTTAATGCTAGAGCCTAATTATTGTTGCAGTCTCTATTCTATTTATTATTCAAATCCTTCTTAAGCTTATGTGTCCAATTTATTTATGTTGTATTAAAAGACTATTAAAAAAAAAAACATTGTGTTTTAAAATTTTTTTGTAGAAAAATATTAAATAATTTTTTCTACATAATTTTTTTGGAAGTAAATTGAGCTGGTTTTGTAACCAAGCATAAGTATTTTTGCTCTTTTTTTTTTTTTTTTTTCTTTTTTTTTTTTTTTTTTCTTTTTCTTCTTTTTATTAGAACAGGAAATGTCTAAAAAAAAGTTATATTATGCTTCTTATTTAATTAACATTAATTGAGCTATTGTATATGAGTATGATAAAAGCAATTTTGTAAGTAAATAATGTATTAATTTATAAATTAATAACATTCAAATGAAAATTAAATTGTTTAGTTATTTCAGTGTCAAGTGTGTACTACAGTTAACTGGAAACACAAATTATTCTTATTTGATTTCTAACTAATAAAACATGCAATAAAATACATTATCTTGAAACAAGAATTTTCAATTTACACCAGTTATGCACTCAATGACTTGATTATTTGGCCTCTTATTTTACTATTTTTGACATTCATTTTAGATTTTTACATTAATTTTATTTTTTACATTAAACATTTAGATCAAAATATTCAGTCAAAGTAACTATTATATATTTATCACTTAGCCACATGGAGAAGTTTTTAAATTTCCTGATCTTTTTCCTAAAGAAAAGCAAGAGAAAAAAGATAAAGATCAACAACGTTTAATGGATCAAGCTGAAGGCCTCGTGAAACAACGTGAAAGAAATTCAGATCGTATGGATGTACCTTCATGGTTTTAAATTATAGTTAATTTTTAAAACATTTCTTTGTGTGTATGTATAATTACAGAGGAAAATGATGTTAAATTGTGCTAGATTTGTTTAAATAAAGTTTAGTTAATAGTTTTTAATCAATTTGTGTAATTTTGAAGAAAAAAAAATTCATGTACCTTTTCTTGTAATATTTTAGATATGAAAAATGCCTCTTTTTCGTGTGTTATATTTGGTCATAATTTATTGTCCATTAGTGCCTTCAAGTTTCATTTATCTATTTTACTTTCCTTCATATCTTGAATTAAATAAATAAAAAAAATTACAAATTATTAAATTAAAAACGTATTCCTATAGCAAAAAGTAATTTAAGACTCATTAGTTTATGAATTTATAAGATAATAACTGTCCAGTGGGCTGTAACTGACTTTAATTTATTAAGTTGTATCCAAATGGGAATGTCTTAGTGTAGCTGAATGGTTTTTGGAAATCTGAAATCTCTGAACTCTCCTGTGCTAATTATCTCTATAAAAAAGAATTTAAAAAAATATATATTTGAATTGTTAGATAAAAGCATAAAATCTGATATTATAACTTTCTTTTTTTTTAAGATGTTCTTTTTAAAACAGCAAAGTTGACCCTCCAGGAAGATTAATAAAATGAACTTTCCCATTTGGTCATCAAAAACCATATTATATGAAATCAACTGATTGACAACTGTAACACTGGCATGATTCTTGAGTCGGTACAAAATGTATAAAAACTTTCAAGTATGTAAAAATTCCAGTATTGTGATGAAGGAAATAAGCATGTGAACATCAAAAAATGACATATTTTTTCTCCATACACAAAAATGACATATTTTTTCTCCTTGCTTATATACAACAAAGGCATAAATTCAAAACAACCATTGGGCTCACAGAAGCCCTTTATGAAATACTACACAAATCTGCATTTTGTCATTTCATTATTATGAATTGAAATATGCATAAATAGAAAGAGATCACTGATTTTAATTGGATATGAGATAATGCTCAAGCACTGTTATGCACTGACATTAAATTTTTTATTGCCAGAAACCTTATTGGAGTACCACAAAGACCATTTACCACGTTATATTGCATCTTCAAAATAACTGCTATATTTCAGCTGAATGTATGATGATCTTTTATCATAACAAAGGCCTTAATTGAAATTTGCTTAGGGAGTAAGGTTGACACTGGACATTATTGAAAAAGTTTAAAGTTCTATATCATTAAGGAAGGGTACCCATTGCAAAACAACTTTATTCTATTTTCCCTGTTTCTATCAAATATTGTCTCTATTTCTGGGAAATGTTATCAATAAAATTTCTTGTTAATGAAGCACTTATCAAAATTTTATTACTGCACCCTGTAGTGCCAGAAATAGATACAACAGCTTTTTGATAATTTGTCATTTAAACTTTACACTTAAGTTGTTTAGGCTGTGATATAGAACAAAATAAACTATGGTAGAAAATATGGAAATTTTTTTCTCCTTTTTGCTATGGTTTAAAAAAATGATTTACTTTAAAAGTTTCAGACTGAATTAGTATTGTGTTAATTTAACCTTTATTTAGGAGAAGCAATATAGTCTGAACGTTTTTACTGCAGTGACAAAAATGTGTCTGACCTCCTCTAGCTCTGTGATGGGCAGCAACTTGGCGTGGCAAGTAATTGGAAGTTTCTTGAGGGAACATTCAGCCCTATGACCAATAAAAGGCCATAATTGTGAAAGTGTTGTGGCTGCAAGATTTTGTGCACAAATTGACTATTCAATTATATCTTATAAAGATTTAATGGGATTCATGTCAGAAGATCTAAGTAGCCCAATCATTCGTTAGAATTGCCCAGAATGTTCTTCAAATCAGTCGCGAACAATTAAAGGCTCAGTGACATGCAACATTGTCATCCATAAAAATCCCATCATTGTTTGGTCACATGAAGCTTATCACTGGCTGCAAGTGTTCTCCAAGTAGCTGAACATAACCTTATCCAGTAGATCATGGAGGTATAAAAAAGGAGACAAAATTCTCTATTCTTCCCTGTAGTGATGGTGAAGCCGGCGTGAAAGCCCGTTAACTTATCCAAGGATATGGTCAACGGGCATGTAAATAAATCATAACGTTCTTTCCTCGTATTTGGAACACATTTTTAAAGAAATAACCTCTTCTTTAATACTTATTTCACCTTTTTTTTTTTTTTTAACGATATGGATTACAGTAACCTTGGAAATACAGAAAAGCCAGTCTTGGTGCTTGAAATGTATATTTTTTTTAATTAAAGGAAAATCTGGGTGTTAAAAAGTTATGCCAAAAAGAACAAAAGCTTGTATTATTATTTTATTCTTCTTGAAAGCTCGATTTCTTTTTAATTTGATAAATAAATCATAGACACTTTAGAAAGTTATTTTTTACTTTTTTTTTAGCTTTTTGTTATAAAATTTCAATGGCTTTAACTTAAGACGATGTGATTTATGTAATTCATAAATATGTATTTAAAATGCGTAATTATATTTTTAAAATTAATAGTTAATTTTCTGTACTTTTTAAAAAATATTTTCATTTGATTTTAAAAATAAAGGTTTTATTAATAATTTTGTGAAGACATGCAATTTTAAAATTAGTAGTTTTAGAGTGTAGATTAAAAAAGCAATTAAAATTGGTGAAAGAAAACATGCTTTCACTACAAATAAAAAACTGAGCTTTACAATGTACGTTATGTAAAAAACTTGAAAAATAGGAATAGCCTATAATATGTTAATATAAGTAGGACAGAAAAAAACACCAGCCACAATTTTTCTTACAAACTGTTTTTCTCATTTATAATTACTTTAATTTTTATTTTCGCAGTTACCCAACATCTTTTAAAAAGTTTAACTTTTAATAAACATTAAAAAAATAAAATACACAAAAATATTTCTAAAAACTTTTTCTCTTAAATATTTATTGTTACAATGAATTCTGTGAGAAATATATCACCAACATTAAAATATTTATTTTTACTATTTTTTATTGAGTTTTTTTATTAAACGTGCTTATTGGTATAAGAACATTTACAAAGAACTGAATTTTAGAAGAGCAATCAAAATGAAGGGATTGAAAAAATATTATTAAAAAAAAAAATTTTTTTTAATTATTTACTTTTCGAAACTAAAATTTTGTTGAAAATTGCGCATACAATAACAGTGAGGGGGAAAAAAAGCATTCCATACGACAATTTTTATTTTACCAATGCAACTACAGCTTAGAAGTTATAATACATTTTATTTTAACGATTATAGGCCAATTAATGAAATTATTAAATTCCTGATATATTCTTTGACATATTTGAATAATTGTAGAGCACACAAGACTGTCCCATGGTGTAAATATTTGAATTTATCCTCAACAAAACAACGGTGCGAATACAGTAATAGCGCAAGATTCCTGTGTAAGATTGCTATCCGACGGTGGAAATTGCTTGACGTTGAAGAGCAAATGCAGACTTCTTCCTCCATGTCAATGATCAGACCATATGACCCAGTCCATGCCATGGAAAAGTAGCCCGCACTATAATGGAGTAACCAACGGATTAAACAGTGCCTTGTTGACAACTTGGGACCATGGTTAAACTCTCCTATTAGCTCTGACCAGCTGAAATCATGACTCATCTAACCAAGATACTATTTTCCTGTCTAGGGTCCAACAGTATAGTTACAAGCGCAGAATAGGCGCTGGATTTGATGCCCTTCTGTTATTAAAGACATTCGAGTCTATCTTCTGCTGCCATATCTCATTACAACCTAATTTCGCCTAACTGTACTAAGTTACACACCCATCTCACGTCCAACAATGATTTTACGCGCTCGGCCACTACACTATACCACGGAGGTTATACCTGAAATTTAGTATTCGCTGCACATTCTTGACATTGTAGATTTAGAATGTTGAATTTCCGAAATTAAATGTTCTATACGTCTAGCTCCAACAATCATTCCGCTTTCAAAGTCTGTTAACTCTCGTCTTGCAGTTATAATTCCATTAGAAACATTCTCAGAAGAATAATTTGAACAAAAATAAAAGTCCTGCCAATACTTAAACATACATTTTGTGCGCGATACTACGTTGCATATTGCTTTTCCATGACTTGCGTCGCCTCATTATATAACTCTTTCCTTTTAAAGAAAACTTTGGATGCTATTGTATATTTAAAAATCTTTTGAAATTTCTGCAAAACGAGGGGTGTGGTCAGAATTATAACAAAAGCTGTATATTTAACAAAAAATAAAATAAAAAATCTTTTTTTATTCTTACAAAGTTCCGAAAATGCATAAAAGGAATATAAAGCATTGATTTTTCTTCATCAAATACGAGCTCTTGACTTTTTGAGTCTTGTTCTTAGGTCTATCGACTCGGCCACTTGACCACGTTCAAAAGAAAGTAAAAGAAGCTTGACAAATCCAAGTGATCGATCGCTAAAAAAGAAATGTAACATTTACATACAGGCATCAATAAAAACAACCATGGGCTGAACGCGTTGTCTGAAAATTCCTTGATATCTAATTTTGAAGTTGCATTTATTATTTAAATTTTTTTTCTTCAAAAAATAGGTTTGCATAATTGTTTGAAATAATTATTAAAACCTCGATTCCAGATCACTCAAAATGAATTAAAGTATAGTAAATTTTAAAAAAAGCTTCCAAAATATCTTTTTTAATGTTCACTTATCATGAAAACGTTTATAAAACGAATTTTTGCTTCTATGATATTGTTAAGAAAATAACTTTACTATTAAAACTGAAATCGTAATCACAACTAAATAGAACATATTTTAACCCATTTGTGCGTAGGAAGTCATTTGTCTTAAAAGGACAGTTTCTATTTTCCAAAACGAAGAAAGTGGTAGCATAATTTGTTTAATTGCTAGGATTAATTTTTCGGAAACGAGGTAGCTCTGCCTACCATAATAAATTATATTAATAATATAAGCATTTATATTTGAATCTGAAGCAAGGCACATTATATTTTTAAAGTTAAAATGGTAGGTAATTGAAGGAAATACCCTCTTTTTTCAAATAGTACTTTTTCATATACGGACCACTTTTTGTACCTAGGCATAAATGGGTTATAAATCCTCACTCACCGTAATTTAGGTATCCTTGACTAGATTAAGCCAAAAATGAAATTTTAGTAACAATAGAAAATATTCACTTAGTTCGAACTCATACATCACGTCGCTTTTTTCATAAATCTGGTTAATAAGAATAGTCAATATTGTACTTTCCTTCCATCATTATCTAGATCAGTGTTTCCCAAATTTATGACTTTCGTGTACTCTTTCTAAATTTTTCGTAACTCTGTGTACCACTAATAAAAAAATGAATGTATTTTTTTAAAAATATGTTTATTTTTACTATAAAAAATTGCACAAAAGTTAAAAGCCACAGACTAATTATTAACTGTTAACTCTGCAAAAAATAGCCAATAGAAAAATACGTAATCGTAAATTTTCATGGCTAGCTTTGTTTTTAAATAAATTCTTTTGAAATTTTCGTTTGTTGCGAGATATTTCGCATAAGAACACGTACCCCCGTTAAACTGTTCCCGCACCTCTGGGGGTACGCGTACCACACTATGGGAAACACTGATCTAGATCCGCCTCCCGAACGATTTACAAATTTAGTCTACGTGCAAACGAGTGAAGTTTTTGAGTTATTTTATAAAATGAATTTTTTCGATTTATTTCCCTGGAAAAAAAATAGAATGGTAAGGTCTAGTTTGGAGTGTTCTGAAGCATTTCCTATTTAAAAACCCCAAGATTTACAGTGGGCAGATCTATTCAATCGGCCGAAATTGGACATTTTGATTTATGATTCCAACATTTAGTTTGTTTTTTAGTTTCTCATTGTACTTCTTCATATTTTTTTTTAAAGCCTTGTTGAAGAAAGCTTTCAAAACCATTCCATAGTAATTTCACATAGATAAAAAAAAGTACCTATTTTTCTTGTATAATAAAACTTATAAAAAAGCCAAAGTTATAAGCATTAATCTAAGAAATTGAAGATAATTCATGGCCATCAGAATACATTATTACTTTTGAAATTTATGTTTATGCTTGTAATATTTAGAATATTTACATACAGCTAGATTATAATACAGCTAGAATATTTTTAAATCTTAAAGGCATCTAAAGAAAATAAAATTTTTACTTTATTTAAATTGCCCCGATTTTTGGTTAGATTTTTTCAGAACCTCTCACTTTGAAGATTTATGAAATTGATTTATATGAACAGATTCGGGGATTAGAAACAAGATCATTAAAAACTTTACATAAATCAGTTTTGAATGTATGATGTTTCAAAACCATCAAGTACCTATTTCTCTAGTATAAAAGGCCATAGCCCATTACCGTCAAACGGGGTGACTATGTGCCACTTTTTGACGTTTTCGTATCACATTTCCTCTAATTTTTCACCCATCGGGTTGATTATTTAGTGCAACATAATTACACATCTTAGATTTCAATTCACATATTAAAAATGATTCTAAGATATCACGAAGGGGAGATATAATTTTTTCAAGGTGGTACTTTCTCACCCCGCACATGGGGGTGACTAAGTGCCACGTATGTTTCCTCCTTTTAAATCTATTAGAAACGATAGCTGGCAACTACTAACCCTTCAGAATTCATCTCCTTGTCATTTTAGCTATTATAAGTTAAATTTTTTTTATGAGTATACCTTCAAATTTTAAATAAAAAAGGCCATACATATGGAAAAATGCTATTTATTAAAGAAACTCTTCAAAATATTTTTCAAAATGACTCAATTTAATAAGCGAAACACAAACTACAAATTTGAGATAGAAATTTTCTCTTCTGTCAATCCGAATTTAGAATAACCTGAAATTTGTCGCCATTTGGTAGAGGTTCGGGAGGACAAATCTTCTTTAGGATTTATTTCTTTTTGTGCCACAAAGCATCCGGGGTGTCAGGCCACTTCCAGAATTGTCCACTTTTCTCCAGGCATTTCACACATGCCTCGTTTCTACTGTCGAAATCAGAAATCATTTGACCCGGGTACATTTTTCCTTTATATTTTACTGCAACAAAGTCACCTTGCACAGGGCCAGTGTTTTTTGCACCATTGACTGACTCACTGCTTGTCAACGGTTGACCAGAGACTGTTGTAGATGGGTGGTCAACATCTAGGACATCAATAGCTGTCTCTCCACTTAAAAAATAAACACTCTAAGAATCTTAAAAATGACCAAAACACTGCAAAACAAGATGGCACCTCGTCACCCCACACTTCATCGAAAATTGAATCAAGGGTTATAACTGGTAAACAAAAAATCTTTTTGAAACGTCGAAGCGTGTAGAACTTCTTTGACAGTTTGGTGACAAAAAACTGAACTTACCTTTTTTCTGGCTGCTTCCGAAATATGATTACCAGACCACACTTCTTTTCCAGATCACAACACCACAAATCCATGTCGACCCAAACAATGGTAGGTTACAATTTAGGTTATAATTTGATTGGTGTAGTATCCCAGTTAAAATAGTCCTACTACCCCGCTAGCGGTAATTTTTCTTTTTCGATCGGTTCATTCCTCTGGCGCCATCTACCACTTGAGTTCGAAAATCTAGGATGGCACCAAGTCACCCCGTATGGAACTTTGTCCCTCCGTTTGATGGTAATACTTAAAAAGTTTTATTCAAGTTATGACCATTAATCTAAGAATTTAACGCTTATCCATAACCATTAGATATATTTAGTTAGGAAATCTATATTTATATTTGTAATGAAACGGCTGGAATATTTTTAAATTTTAATGATGAATGGTATTAAGCGAATAAATTTTTTACTCAATTTGTAATGTAATAATATCACTTTTGACACATTGGGTTGATATCTAACCCGAACTATCGTCCTAACTCGGTATTTAAATGATATACAACTTTTACTGTCATTGGAGGCTATGAAATACAATTCGAGCATGAACCTATGAAATAATCTAATATAACATAAACTATTACTCAACAATGCCTCGGCTTTTGCTTAGACGAGGTTTTTCATAGTTTCTTCTACCTTCTTGGACATTTTGAAGGCTTATGAACTAACTTGATCTAATTTATGAACTTGGATTAGAAACAACATTGAAAAATTTAAGTAAATCAATTTTTGATATATGACGTTCGATTCATTTTCTTCATCAAAAACAAAAAAAAAAAAAAAAAAAAAAAATATGGGGTATATTATTTAAATTATATTATTATTATTATTTTTAACGGCAGGCTCTGAAATCTCCTTCTTCACCTCAGAAGATGCCGAAAGTTTTGCTCATTTAACGTTATGCAGTGGGCACCCAGAAATCTAAGTCACGGTGGCGACCAACAGTACCCATGCCACACTACCACAGATAACCGTTCATAGGGTGTGCCACATTCACACATTACATAACTCACAGAGAAAGAAATATCCATGCCCTGAGTGGGATTCGAGCCCGCAGTCACTGGCTTCACAGTCGGGCACGCTAACCGCTCGGCCGGCATTAATTCGATTATTATTAGTGTTATTTTCTTGCGGACATATACCGAAGTTTATTATTTGTATGAGCGTCGGTTTAATTTTATATAACTTAAAAAAATAACAAGTTTGGTTCAAGCAAATTTAAAAAAAATATAATTGTATGAAAAATGATAGTAATTTTTTTTTTTTTTATTTTTTTATTTTTTTTTTTTTACGTTTTAAAGTCATTTATTTTTTTACTACCGTGATAAAAAATAATAATAAAGCTGTTTTTTTTTTTTTTTTTTTTAAATTATATTGCCCTTTTACTCTATATAGTTAGCACGAGTGTCACTGAAATCGATTATTATGCAAATAATACAAGAGACGGGACAATAAATTGTGTACAGCCTAGATTTAATGTTGTACTATTGTCTATTTCGGGTTATAGGCATTGCTCTCCTTTGTTTTCAAATCACTATTAAACACTGCGTATTAGGGCACATTTGACAGACAATTTAATATTTTTTTTTTATAATTTTTTGATTTAAAAGAGAGAACGTTTATATTAAGTCAAAGGATAGGTTTCAAAATTTCTGCAAACATATACATATGCTAAAAAATATTTATGATTTTTTTTTTTACATCATCCTTGTCACACTATTTAGTCAGCAAAGGTGTCGCTAAAATTGTTGATGATGTAAATAAGATATTTGTGGGTAAAAAAACTATGTGCAGTCTGCATTTCATGAAATTTATAGTCTATTTTTTACTAGGTATTGCTCTAATTTGTTTTCTAATTATAACTAAACGCTGCATTTGAGGGGACATTTGACGGACACTTTAATAATTTCCTAGATCAAAAGAGAATTTTGAAATTAATATCAAGTCATAGGAAAGGTGTCAAAATTTCGAAAAACATATACATACGCAAAAAATATATTTATAAAATTTTTTTAATTTATTCATTCTTGTCACTCAATATAGTTAGCAGAGGTATCGCTAAAATTTATTATGATGCAATTATGATATGAAGCGAATTCAAAAATATTTATAAAGCAAAAATATGATAAAAAATATTTATAAAAATTTTTTAAATTTTTTTAATATTTTGTCCTTGTCCTCTATATAGTAAGCACAGATGTAACTAAAATCGATGATGATGCATGTTAGATATGAGGCGGTTTAAAATGTAATATAAATTATTAGTCTATATTTAATGCATATTATTGTCTGTTTCGATTATAGGCATTGCTTTCCTTTGTGTTCTATTTACTATTAATAGGTGCGTTTGAGGGGGCCATTTGATCCTTTATTTTTTTATTATATGTTTTTGGTTCAAAAGAGAGCTTTATTGCTATCAAGTCAAAAGATAGGTGTCAAAATGTCTAAAAACATATTCATATGTTAAAAAATATTTAGAAAACATTTTAAAAAAAAATTTCGTCTATGTCCCCTATATATATATATTGGGAAATTAATATTATTCACAAGAGTCAATATTTTGAATTATGTTATACATATGGGTTGTGAACTAATTAGAAATATGGCGATGGAATCTCGTGCTTTAGATAAAAATTTGGAGACAACTAAAGGTAGTACAGTTTCCAAATTAACTTTATAAATTTGAGCAACGCTGCCTATTATTATTATTATTTTTTTTTTGTATATAATTAGTTCCACTTTTTATCATTATTTTTCTGTATTTTACTGTGCATCGTAGTTCGTGTTGTAGTGTAGCAAGGAGAATTATATGCTAGTTCAACTGTTTTAAGATGCTGGAATGTTTCAAAAATGTCCGATGATATCAAAAATCGGTTAATTAAGGTATTTATGGGGAATGTATCTACGGTTTTCTGGTTTTTAACTAGAAAGCCGAAATTTCTCCTCCACATTTCAAAATAAGTTGTAATGTTTGTCAAGAGATAGCGCTGTGCTGAGAGAAAAATTATAACGCAATGTTTTCTGCTGCCATATCAAACTATTCTAATTTTTTCTCGGGTGCCTGTTAAATTTTGTTTTCAGACTAAACCTCCTTGTTTCTGCGAATCGCGGTTATTTTGAAAATATCATAACATATTTTATCATTTAGCTCCCTCTACTGAAGAGATTTGTGACTAATTTTGAAATTTGTTCGAAAAAATAACCACAATTCTTTTTAAACGCAGTAAAATCTAGTTTTTGCACTTCTTATTTATTTATTAATTTTTTTTCGAAAAGAAAGATCTGATTTTTTTTTACTATTATCACTCGAAAGTGTTTATTCTTCTCAACCCAAATAATGATGCTAACGAAATTAAAATTTAAAACGGAGAGAAAGAAAACATATAATTTCTTGTTTGCTTTTGTAGATAAAATTCTTATAAATTTCTTATTCTTCTTAATCCCAATAATTATACCAACATTATAAATAAGAGCAGATAAATAGGAAAGATTCATTTTCTTGTTTACATTTGTTATGTTAAAAAATATTTAGAAAACATTTTAAAAAAAAATTTCGTCTTAGTCCCCTATATATATATATTGGGAAATTAATATTATTCACAAGAGTCAATATTTTGAATTATGTTATACATATGGGTTGTGAACTAATTAGAAATATGGCGATGGAATCTCGTGCTTTAGATAAAAATTTGGAGACAACTAAAGGTAGTACAGTTTCCAAATTAACTTTATAAATTTGAGCAACGCTGCCTATTATTTTTTTTTTGTATATAATTAGTTTAATTAGTTAATTATAATTAATGTTTGTCAAGAGATAGCGCTGTGCTGAGAGAAAAATTATAACGCAATGTTTTCTGCTGCCATATCAAACTATTCTAATTTTTTCTCGGATGCCTGTTAAATTTTGTTTTCAGACTAAACCTCCTTGTTTCTGCGAATCGCGGATATTTTGAAAATATCATAACATATTTTATCATTTAGCTCCCTCTACTGAAGAGATTTGTGACTAATTTTGAAATTTGTTCGAAAAAATAACCACAATTCTTTTTAAACGCAGTAAAATCTAGTTTTTGCACTTCTTATATATTTATTAATTTTTTTTCGAAAAGAAAGATCTGATTTTTTTTTACTATTATCACTCGAAAGTGTTTATTCTTCTCAACCCAAATAATGATGCTAACGAAATTAAAATTTAAAACGGAGAGAAAGAAAACATATAATTTCTTGTTTGCTCTTGTAGATAAAATTCTTATAAATTTCTTATTCTTCTTAATCCCAATAATTATACCAACATTATAAATAAGAGCAGATAAATAGGAAAGATTCATTTTCTTGTTTACATTTGTTATGTTAAAAAATATTTAGAAAACATTTTAAAAAAAAATTTCGTCTATGTCCCCTATATATATATATTGGGAAATTAATATTATTCACAAGAGTCAATATTTTGAATTATGTTATACATATGGGTTGTGAACTAATTAGAAATATGGCGATGGAATCTCGTGCTTTAGATAAAAATTTGGAGACAACTAAAGGTAGTACAGTTTCCAAATTAACTTTATAAATTTGAGCAACGCTGCCTATTATTATTATTTTTTTTTTTTTTGTATATAATTAGTTCCACTTTTTATCACCATTTTTCTGTATTTTACTGTGCATCGTAGTTCGTGTTGTAGTGTAGCAAGGAGAATTATATGCTATTTCAACTGTTTTAAGATGCTGGAATGTTTCAAAAATGTCCGATGATATCAAAAATCGGTTAATTAAGGTATTTATGGGGAATGTATCTACGGTTTTCTGGTTTTTAACTAGAAAGCCGAAATTTCTCCTCCACATTTCAAAATAAGTTGTAATGTTTGTCAAGAGATAGCGCTGTGCTGAGAGAAAAATTATAACGCAATGTTTTCTGCTGCCATATCAAACTATTCTAATTTTTTCTCGGGTGCCTGTTAAATTTTGTTTTCAGACTAAACCTCCTTGTTTCTGCGAATCGCGGTTATTTTGAAAATATCATAACATATTTTATCATTTAGCTCCCTCTACTGAAGAGATTTGTGACTAATTTTGAAATTTGTTCGAAAAAATAACCACAATTCTTTTTAAACGCAGTAAAATCTAGTTTTTGCACTTCTTATTTATTTATTAATTTTTTTTCGAAAAGAAAGATCTGATTTTTTTTTACTATTATCACTCGAAAGTGTTTATTCTTCTCAACCCAAATAATGATGCTAACGAAATTAAAATTTAAAACGGAGAGAAAGAAAACATATAATTTCTTGTTTGCTTTTGTAGATAAAATTCTTATAAATTTCTTATTCTTCTTAATCCCAATAATTATACCAACATTATAAATAAGAGCAGATAAATAGGAAAGATTCATTTTCTTGTTTACATTTGTTATGTTAAAAAATATTTAGAAAACATTTTAAAAAAAAATTTCGTCTTAGTCCCCTATATATATATATTGGGAAATTAATATTATTCACAAGAGTCAATATTTTGAATTATGTTATACATATGGGTTGTGAACTAATTAGAAATATGGCGATGGAATCTTGTGCTTTAGATAAAAATTTGGAGACAACTAAAGGTAGTACAGTTTCCAAATTAACTTTATAAATTTGAGCAACGCTGCCTATTATTTTTTTTTTGTATATAATTAGTTTAATTAGTTAATTATAATTAATGTTTGTCAAGAGATAGCGCTGTGCTGAGAGAAAAATTATAACGCAATGTTTTCTGCTGCCATATCAAACTATTCTAATTTTTTCTCGGATGCCTGTTAAATTTTGTTTTCAGACTAAACCTCCTTGTTTCTGCGAATCGCGGATATTTTGAAAATATCATAACATATTTTATCATTTAGCTCCCTCTACTGAAGAGATTTGTGACTAATTTTGAAATTTGTTCGAAAAAATAACCACAATTCTTTTTAAACGCAGTAAAATCTAGTTTTTGCACTTCTTATATATTTATTAATTTTTTTTCGAAAAGAAAGATCTGATTTTTTTTTACTATTATCACTCGAAAGTGTTTATTCTTCTCAACCCAAATAATGATGCTAACGAAATTAAAATTTAAAACGGAGAGAAAGAAAACATATAATTTCTTGTTTGCTCTTGTAGATAAAATTCTTATAAATTTCTTATTCTTCTTAATCCCAATAATTATACCAACATTATAAATAAGAGCAGATAAATAGGAAAGATTCATTTTCTTGTTTACATTTGTTATGTTAAAAAATATTTAGAAAACATTTTAAAAAAAAATTTCGTCTATGTCCCCTATATATATATATTGGGAAATTAATATTATTCACAAGAGTCAATATTTTGAATTATGTTATACATATGGGTTGTGAACTAATTAGAAATATGGCGATGGAATCTCGTGCTTTAGATAAAAATTTGGAGACAACTAAAGGTAGTACAGTTTCCAAATTAACTTTATAAATTTGAGCAACGCTGCCTATTATTATTATTTTTTTTTTTTTTGTATATAATTAGTTCCACTTTTTATCACCATTTTTCTGTATTTTACTGTGCATCGTAGTTCGTGTTGTAGTGTAGCAAGGAGAATTATATGCTATTTCAACTGTTTTAAGATGCTGGAATGTTTCAAAAATGTCCGATGATATCAAAAATCGGTTAATTAAGGTATTTATGGGGAATGTATCTACGGTTTTCTGGTTTTTAACTAGAAAGCCGAAATTTCTCCTCCACATTTCAAAATAAGTTGTAATGTTTGTCAAGAGATAGCGCTGTGCTGAGAGAAAAATTATAACGCAATGTTTTCTGCTGCCATATCAAACTATTCTAATTTTTTCTCGGGTGCCTGTTAAATTTTGTTTTCAGACTAAACCTCCTTGTTTCTGCGAATCGCGGTTATTTTGAAAATATCATAACATATTTTATCATTTAGCTCCCTCTACTGAAGAGATTTGTGACTAATTTTGAAATTTGTTCGAAAAAATAACCACAATTCTTTTTAAACGCAGTAAAATCTAGTTTTTGCACTTCTTATTTATTTATTAATTTTTTTTCGAAAAGAAAGATCTGATTTTTTTTTACTATTATCACTCGAAAGTGTTTATTCTTCTCAACCCAAATAATGATGCTAACGAAATTAAAATTTAAAACGGAGAGAAAGAAAACATATAATTTCTTGTTTGCTTTTGTAGATAAAATTCTTATAAATTTCTTATTCTTCTTAATCCCAATAATTATACCAACATTATAAATAAGAGCAGATAAATAGGAAAGATTCATTTTCTTGTTTACATTTGTTATGTTAAAAAATATTTAGAAAACATTTTAAAAAAAAATTTCGTCTTAGTCCCCTATATATATATATTGGGAAATTAATATTATTCACAAGAGTCAATATTTTGAATTATGTTATACATATGGGTTGTGAACTAATTAGAAATATGGCGATGGAATCTCGTGCTTTAGATAAAAATTTGGAGACAACTAAAGGTAGTACAGTTTCCAAATTAACTTTATAAATTTGAGCAACGCTGCCTATTATTTTTTTTTTGTATATAATTAGTTTAATTAGTTAATTATAATTAATGTTTGTCAAGAGATAGCGCTGTGCTGAGAGAAAAATTATAACGCAATGTTTTCTGCTGCCATATCAAACTATTCTAATTTTTTCTCGGATGCCTGTTAAATTTTGTTTTCAGACTAAACCTCCTTGTTTCTGCGAATCGCGGTTATTTTGAAAATATCATAACATATTTTATCATTTAGCTCCCTCTACTGAAGAGATTTGTGACTAATTTTGAAATTTGTTCGAAAAAATAACCACAATTCTTTTTAAACGCAGTAAAATCTAGTTTTTGCACTTCTTATTTATTTATTAATTTTTTTTCGAAAAGAAAGATCTGATTTTTTTTTACTATTATCACTCGAAAGTGTTTATTCTTCTCAACCCAAATAATGATGCTAACGAAATTAAAATTTAAAACGGAGAGAAAGAAAACATATAATTTCTTGTTTGCTTTTGTAGATAAAATTCTTATAAATTTCTTATTCTTCTTAATCCCAATAATTATACCAACATTATAAATAAGAGCAGATAAATAGGAAAGATTCATTTTCTTGTTTACATTTGTTATGTTAAAAAATATTTAGAAAACATTTTAAAAAAAAATTTCGTCTTAGTCCCCTATATATATATATTGGGAAATTAATATTATTCACAAGAGTCAATATTTTGAATTATGTTATACATATGGGTTGTGAACTAATTAGAAATATGGCGATGGAATCTCGTGCTTTAGATAAAAATTTGGAGACAACTAAAGGTAGTACAGTTTCCAAATTAACTTTATAAATTTGAGCAACGCTGCCTATTATTTTTTTTTTGTATATAATTAGTTTAATTAGTTAATTATAATTAATGTTTGTCAAGAGATAGCGCTGTGCTGAGAGAAAAATTATAACGCAATGTTTTCTGCTGCCATATCAAACTATTCTAATTTTTTCTCGGATGCCTGTTAAATTTTGTTTTCAGACTAAACCTCCTTGTTTCTGCGAATCGCGGTTATTTTGAAAATATCATAACATATTTTATCATTTAGCTCCCTCTACTGAAGAGATTTGTGACTAATTTTGAAATTTGTTCGAAAAAATAACCACAATTCTTTTTAAACGCAGTAAAATCTAGTTTTTGCACTTCTTATATATTTATTAATTTTTTTTCGAAAAGAAAGATCTGATTTTTTTTTACTATTATCACTCGAAAGTGTTTATTCTTCTCAACCCAAATAATGATGCTAACGAAATTAAAATTTAAAACGGAGAGAAAGAAAACATATAATTTCTTGTTTGCTCTTGTAGATAAAATTCTTATAAATTTCTTATTCTTCTTAATCCCAATAATTATACCAACATTATAAATAAGAGCAGATAAATAGGAAAGATTCATTTTCTTGTTTACATTTGTAGATAAAATTATTTGATGATGAACGCTTGTTCAGTTTTGAAACTATGAATCAAGTTATTTGTAATATTTGTTTTATAACATATTAACGCTGCTGTTCAGGAATCGTTCAAAATTATCAGAAATATTTTCTTTATTCTTAGATTTTATATTTTTAATTGCATAATGCATTAAGGAAGATAAAAATGATCGAATAAATAAAAAGGGAAAAAATACTTCAGTAATTATTTTGTTATATTTTTCTTCTTTCAAAATCTAAATCTTTAAATTTCCATAATTTCATATTATGTCTTCTTATAACTAACTTATCCTAATTTCATATAATGTCGCACGTCAAAATTAGATAGATTTTTAAGTAATTATTTTTAGTTACCATATTATTATAAAGAACATTTAAAATGCGGTTTTTTATTCCTAGAATTTAAAATAATTTATAACAAAAATTTAAACAAAGTTCCTATAAATTATACAATGAGTGTTATACAAATTAATTAGTTTTTAATTTAATAAAACGAAATATTTTTAAAATTGTCTTAATTAAGAGAGATATATTGCCTGAATAAACGAGATAATATCGTCTTGTTAATTTTGACATAAATTGAACATTAATTCTTTAAACTTGAAAGATTCAATTTTTCCAATAAAAACAAGGAAAATAGCAAAAATATTTGTAACCTTTAATTTTTAACAGGGGCTTAACTCTGAGAAGGAATATATTGGAATATATATTATATTTGATGATCTATGTCTATGCTTTATATTTGAATAAATGAGAGGTGTCAGTTAATTGATTATTCGAATGATAACAGTATTTTTTTCAACCAAGCGGCGTAAAATTATATAAATACTTAATAAATAATGAATTTAAAATGAAGCACGACACTTGTGTTTCTAAAGTTTATTTATAACTATTTCTGGATTTTGTGCGCGTGTGAATAAGGTAAACAAGAAAATGTATCGGATAATTTTTAAATCATTACATGGCAAAAAAAAAAAAAAAAAAAAAGAAGCATTTCTTTGATAATTTTTTTAAAAAAGAAAACGATTTTATAAATCTATTTTCCAGCATATGGTTTCTTAACTGTGGCAGACGATTTAAAACATAAATACGTTTCTTTTGTTTAATCTTTTTATAGAAAACGATTTGATAAACTTATTTTCCAGTATATGGTTTCATTTAGGCTGCAGACGATTTTGTGTAAAGAACGTTGATTTTATTCTGTTTTTAGGTCTAACTAATGACACATTTTTCCGTAAGTAGCATATAATAAGATTTCTTTTTCTTTTATAATCAACTATGCCCACTTATTTAGTTTCAGTCTCGAACACTATTTTAATGGCTTTGCATTCTTTTTCACGAAGTAATACAAAGCAATCAATTCTTGCAAATTGATTGCTTTGTATTACGTTATGGAATTTATGTTTTAATTTCATTTTTCCTAGCAATTTTATCTCTCTATGATATACGTATATGTTATGGGAAGAACGAAAACGTTGGGAAGACGACGTATCTGTCATTTATGAGTCTACGGCGGTAATTGATGTTTTTAAATAATATTATTGCACAGTATTCGGTACTTATAGCTAACTTAATGATTTTATTTAGATTTCGTGAATTCACGTCAATATATCAATATTCTGTGCCTAATCTGAATCAAAATTTAACAAGATCTTATTGAAATGTAAACGGGTAATGTTGCGATTTTTGTTCTAAATGAGTTTTGGAAAATACATAAATATATTTCTCTTAACATGTTCAACAAAAAAAAAAAAAAAAAAAAAAAAAAAAAAACATTTTGCAGCAAAAACTGCAACATTATTTTTTTATAGTTTTGTTTAATTGAATTTTCTTCTGATTATGAATCAGTTCTTCAGAAATTTTAAATAAAAGGAAATTTTTACTCTTGGATTCTTTTTATATCTGTTTATATCTACAATTTAAAAAAAAAATTATTAAAAATTAATTGAAAATTATTTGATTTGAAAAATTAATTAAAAAGAAGGAAAGGAGATAGAAACAGACGGTTTGCTACGCTTTACCCAGAAAACACGTTTTTAATTCTTTTTATGCTTCAAAATTAGTTACGAAGGTAGTCAAAAGATGGTGATGTTTATTTGAAAAATCATAAAACAATGTTTTCAAAATAACCACCATTTGCAAGGTGTCTCAGTCTGAAGTCAAAATGAAGAGACGCCCGTGCAAACATTTCAGTTTAAATAGTCTTATACGCAACAGAAAACATTGTTTAATAGTTTTCTTAGTCAGCAAAGCTATCTATGATGAACTTTATGACTAATTTTGAAATTTAGTCAGAATAAATGTCTGGCTTCTTCAGCAGAACGCAGCAAACCGTACCTTTCTGTCTTGTTCCACTTTCCTAAATCATTGTTAATTTTTAGGAAACTGGGGTAATTGGTATATGGGGGAATCGACACAACGGCAGTTGAAGAAGGCTGCAGGGTATAATAATGGCAAAGTTGTTTTCTTAATTGTTTATTTTATATAGTTTATTATTGATTTAGTTAACAATTTACTAAAAATTTGGAAATATTAAGAATTGCTAATTAGAGAAAAATCGCAAAGAAAAGAGCAGAATGGAGGAAGGTTTTAGGGAGGGCTGTGGACTACAAAGGGTTGTCAATGCCAGTAGAAGAAGAAGAAGAAGCAATTTACTGCTTCAGTTAATAGTTTATTTAGTAGGTGATTCGTTAGAGGTTTAATAAGCTCACGATTAAGCGTTTAATTTAGTTATTATTTTAGTTTGACAGTGGACAGTGTATTTGTTCATGTGTAAAATCAAACACTTGAATATTAGTTTTAAATCATAAACAATTAAAAAAATAAATCTATAATTTTTCAAAATGTAATGTTGGTTAACTTTTATTGTTGGATTAATTGCACCAGACTGTTATTTTTTTAATGAAAAAAAAAAAAAATAATAAGTGAGGATCTATATTTATTTGAAATACTGTATTAATTATGACAACTGAAGATTATCACAGATACTGATTATTACGAGTAATAACGCATTTTTTTAATGCTAGTGCCATCTAATAAAGTGACAAATAATTTTAAGAAGCCAAAATTCTACTTCTAGTTTTACAAACTTGGGTTTTGCATAACCGATGATTATGCCGGCATTCATTTAAATAATAATTTTGTTGTGTAAATAAAGCGAAAAGTGAGATTAATTTATTGATTCTTAATTTTTTTTATATGAACTTGAACTTTTGCTTTATTTTCCAACCCCCTTTTTTAAAATAACGAAATGAATCATATTAAATTATTTCTTCCTAGAGCAGTTATTAAATGTACTGATAAAGGAGAGAAAAATGATTAAATGCTTCAAAATTTAAATTAAATAAAATTAAAAATTAAATTAAAATTAAATTAATTATAAATTAAATAAAATCTGAAGAAAAATAATTGGTTATAGTGTAAGTTGAGGAATATTTTTGATAAATACAAATGTCTATATATAGATATTCTTTGGCATTGAGATGACATTTGATGAAAATTAATCCTGCAAACTAATCCTAGGAAATCCGACTTTGGAATAAATCTCTAACAGCTTTATATGATATTTTACAGATATTGTCTATTTATAGGATGTTTTTGTGTTCAACATGATTTCACCATCTGAGAAGTTGTGACGTCACTTTGTTGCCCGCTTTTCCCGAAACCCGGATGAGGGGCCGCTACCTAGTCGCTATGGTAACAGCGCAGCCTCCGCGAATCTTTCCTTTCTCGAGTATCTCACCCACAAGTCCAGAGTAATGCACAGTAGATAGATGATGTATTAATCTGTGATTTATAAATCTATGCAATAAGTATTAAGACTAATTATAACAAAACCAAATTGACCATCGAAATAGTAAATTACATTTCCGCTTATGGCTGTTTTAAGCTTTTTGCATCAACATGACTCGTTTGTCATGAGTCTAAATAATCAACTCATCTCCTGAAACTGTTGATGTGATAATAATGATTTTTAAAAACTCGTTAATATCATTGTTAATTTTACCAAAGAACAATTTAAACTGTAATCTAATCTAATTTGTCCAGCTACAAGAGCCTAAATCATCATTCATGTTACTATTAACGGTAAGTTTTGTAACATCACAGGCTTGTTTATGTTTTGTTTTAATTAATGCCCTGCTGTTATTATCATTAATAACCTTCATATTTACTTCCTAGTTAACAAAAATAATTATGACGTGTATTTTTTAAGAATATTTTGAGTGGTGTTTCCATCTACCGGCAATGCGTTAAATGTCGGAATCCTTTTGTTTTTGTTTTTATTTTAATTAGGTCACAGTTTAAAAACAGAAACTATTACATGGTGATAACCACATTATTATTATCTACAATACGCATCCTTTCAATTTTTAATCATCGTCTGCCTTTTGAAGGGATTATGATGTTTTGGATCAGTTGTAGTCTGCGTGTTTGTCTTAAGTTACTAAAAATAGATTTATGTTAGCGCCCCTTTCACTAGTCTTCAAAGATGCTGAGAGACCGATCCGCCGTCTCCGCATCATATGATAGACGAAAAATTTCTATTTCAGGAATTTCGTGGTTAAAAAAGAGTTCCCTTTAAAGATTAGGGGATCACAGTAATCGGTTTAAAATGGTTAATTAGAGAATTTGGTTCTTTTTGTTTCATTTATTTGTCTCACTATCTTAAAAAAGATATGCGCAGTGGCGCTTACGATTTTAGAAAATAATATGAATGGGATATATTTAAAATTCGATTGTATTCTTAGGCATAGATCATCGATTGTATGATGAAATTAATAAATTTGTATTTTAATATTCCGAACTAAGCTTTAAAGTTCAGTTATTAATAGACTATTTAGACAATTTGATTTGTTTTATATTTTTTAATTAAATATTGAAATATATAAAGGATTCGAGAGCCATGAAAAAATTATGAATGTTATTTTAGCCCAAAGTTTCTTATTTTAGCCTTAACATTATTTAATACATTTCAAATTAACCAAAGCGCTGTTAGACTCACAAAGATATTTTCACTTTAACATTGTATGTTTTATTTTAATTTTATGGCTGTTCTAGTATATTTAAAAATTCTATTACGGTTCGAATTTTTTTATAACACAACAAAAAATATCGATATAGTACAATAAATTTCAGAATAAACATTTGTTAAAAATAATTAAATTTTACTCTTAATGCAAACATTAATATACATTAGCTATTACGTTTTTACACGGAAAAAAATCTGTAAAATTACCGTACTGTATGATAATGACATTTGCCAAAATAATTAATTGAAAGCTCTTCGGTAAAAATTACGAAGTTTTTTTGGGGTTTTCCCATAGACTCAGAAACACAAAATTTTACAATATTCTGGTAGTTTTAACCATACTTTTTTTCTCAGTATAATAGTGCTATACTTTTTTAGATAAAAAATATTATAATATTTTGTTTAAATTATTATCTATATATTTAACTATTATTTTAAATATTTAATATTTAAAAATCGTTTTAACTAATATTTTAATATTTTATTTGCATAAAATGAAAATAAAATTACTTTTAATTTTAATTACAATCAGCCTGCTATCTAATTTTGAAAATTTTTGTTTATTTTACATTTTATTTTAAAATTCATTAAAAAAGCTCTTTATAGCTTTAAATTGTTCATTTTGGTATAAATTCAATGTGCCAGTTTATGTTCGCAGTTTAAATATTAGCATTCTGTAATAAATCAATACGCAAATATTACAATATAATAATTGAATTTTTGTTAAAATTCAAACATTTTTGTGAATAAGACAATTAATTTTAGAAAACTGTTTTGAGTACACAATACCAGAGAAAAGAGACTATTTTGAAAAGGCCTCTCTTCTTGTTTCAGTCCTGGGGTGTACGACTTTCTCCATATTATTAGAACTATATCGCTCATTTGTGATTTTTTATTTCTCAAAACAAAAAAATAATTAGATAATATTCTTTCATTTATTGTGCCAGGCACAAAACTTCAGATAAGATAAATATCGATATCAAAGAAAGGAAGCATGGTTGATTTTCAAGTTAAATATTAATTTACAATTATATGTTGCATTACAGTTTTACAATTATATGTCTAATTATATGTATGACTAAAGACAAATTTGAAGTTAACAGAAAAAACTGTAATCGAGAGGATATATAATAATAAAAACTTATAATTTAGTTAATCTCTGATAGTGTGAAAAAATATAAAACAATTTTTGCATTCACGTCCGCTATTAAACATTCGTATAAATAAACGTTGTAAAAACTTTAAAATAGCTTTGCTTTGATTGGATTTAATTTCAAAATAAAATAAAAAAATAGATGCTAAATTCAAAAAATATATAAATGGGAATTTTTTGTGAAAGAACTATAAATCTTTTAGCGAGAAAAAACGTTTATTTAATTTTATTTTGTAATTTTCATTAATACATAACACAAATCTTTTCGAAGATTATAGTTCGGCATGGCACGTTATGTGCGCGGAGAAAAAACATTCTGGTAAAAATACCGTACTGCATGGTATAATGGCATTTCTGGTTATAAAAAAAAACTATAATTCTAGTTCAATAAAATCAAAATATACGGTATTTAAATAATTCATTTCGTAATTTTTCCATTCATATGGTAACGGTTTACCGTAAATACTCGTTTTCAAAATCATAGTTCTTTTTACCACACATTTGGAAAAAACTCAAAACTGGAAAGTAAATTTAACCGAACAAATGGATTTTATGCCATTTTCTTAGGTATCATGATAAAATTACCAAATTTCACTACATTTACCAAATTTTATCACATTTAATAAAACCATTCTTTATTGTTAATTTTATTAATATCATCAACAGAGCGCTTCTGCAAAAAACTACCGCGTTTTTAGTATTCCCATAAAGATAGAAACACGGTAAATTTTATCATACTTCGTTAGTTCTGATTTTATTTTTTTTCTCAGTGCAAGTCAAAATTATTTGCCAGCTTATGATTTTTGTTATCTGTTCACATTATTATTGTTTACTTAAATTGTAAACAACCATCAATCCAATCAAATTTTTAAGAAGTGCATACATGGTCAAACCTCTCTACTTAATGTAGTTCGATAAACGATAAGATAGGTTTTACTAATGAGAATTTTATCACAAATTATACACAATAATAATTAAATGGCTAAAGAAATATTACACGCAATAGTTGTGTCTAAAAACGGATAAAAATATTTGTTTATTGATGATTTGAATATTTTGAACAGAAATCGTTAAATGAATTTCGTTTTTATCTGTAAACTCCTGTAGACAATTCTATTAAATGTTTTTTCGTTTATTTCTTGATATTTCTCTTTGACAGAGACATGTGTTCAAAGTCAAAACCCTTCATTTTGAACGATAGATCAAACCTTCTTTGATAGCCCTTTTATGAAACAAAATTAAAGAACATATTGAAATAGAAAGTAAAAGCAAACAATAGGTATACTGGCTTTTAGTGTATTATTCTTGGTACATTTCTATAACGTTAATGACAAAGGACAAAATGAAGAACAATTTGATTGAAAAAAAAAACTTTCAACGAGGATAATGAAATCACTTCATTTCATTCGCAAAGAATTTTTTTTCTTTTTTTATTTGCCAGTGGCAGATAAACAGAAACCATAAAAGGTTCAGCTTAATACCATGCTGTAATCTGAAGCTCATCAACTAAGTAAATGTTTAAATATAAAAAAACGCTAACGATTGATAAAACCTTTCATGTTTCCTCTATGTCATGTTTAATGGTAAAAAATTTAATAATTAAAATTCAATTAATTTGCTAAAATAGCAATTATTATTCAAACAGTTATTATTATTATTATTTGGTGTTGTAAATTGGATAATGTTTCAATGCAACGTAAAATGACACTATGTAGAATATAAAGCATAGAGAAAGAATTCTAGTAAAACTGCCGTACTGTATGGTATTGGTATAATTATGGTAAAATTTATGGTAAAATTTGGTAAAATTACAAAATTTTACAACATTTACCAAATTTTATCACACTTTTTCGTATTTTTCATTTTTAAAAGAAAATTTGCTAAAATGTTTTTTTTCTAAACTCTTATCTATCTTAGCTAGTTTTTTCTCTCACTTTCTTTTTTCCTTTTCCCTAACCGAGACTGCCTAGGGAAAAAGAAGCAATGTCTCGAACATTTAGATGATTAATTAAATTTATGATAAATTATAAATGTTTCTAAAAATTTTTAATTTATGTGAAAAATATATTTTTACTTAAAAATAATTTAAAATTAAATAATAAAATGATTGAAATTAAGTTAGTACTTTTTGCACTATACGTTAGTACTTTTTGACCTAAGTTAGTACTTTTTGCAATACCATAAATGAATATTTTATTTATTTCATGAAATATTTATCTCATAAAAAATATAATCTCTTAATAAAGATAATATTTATTACCGTGCTTTTTTAAAAAAAAGAGAAAAGAAAAATTAATACTATATTGGCAATATACTATATGGCTATAATACTATATGGCTTCATCAAATATGGGCATTACCAGGTTGTTTCAGCAAAATCTGTTATCATAACCTAAATTCACCGGACCACTTTAATAAAGGAAGAAAAAAGAAAGAAAAGAAAAAAAAATCAAATACTAACATTTAAAAAGATGCAGCAAACTTTTAAATTAAGCAATAAATGAGTGCTGAAATAAGGTTGTACCTGACGAAAATCTATTGTAAATCTTTATGTAAAAATATATAAGTTTCACTTATTAAAAAGAAGGAGGAGTTGCAAATTATTCTCTCCAGTTTTAGTAAAATCGGTTCAAAGCTGAAACCAGTAAATCGATATTTTGAACCTTAATATTATCCAAAGTTACTACAACCGTAACAAGCTTCAAATTAAAAGATATATTCGCTTTTGTTGAATCATAGTATGATACATATTTCACTAAGGACGATAATATGATTCAACTTAGCAAAGTATTAAGATTGCATCAAGTTTCAACGATTATAGTGTGACTCATTTAAAAAATTCTAACAGTATTAAGTATTTGTCAACAAAATTTTTTTAAAAAATTAAATACCATTTATGATGACTTCAGCAAGGATGGGCATAACCAGGTTGTTTCGGCAAAATCGGATAACATAATTTAAATGCACCGGAGCATCGAATTAAAGAAAAAAACAAGATAAAAAGGGAAGAAAAGAAAGACAAAAAAGAAAAAAATATCGAATTTAAGTACTAAAACTAAAAAAACTAACTAAAATTGCAGCCAACTGCTAAAATAGGCGCAAAGAAGTGCTGAAACAAGGTTATCCCTGACGAAAATGTATACTTAATCTTTATGTAATAAAATTATAAGTTTCACTTATCGAAAAGAGCGGGAGTTACAAAATATTCTCTTCAGTTTCAGTAAAATCGGTTCAATGTTAAAACCATAATATCGATATTTTGAACCTTAATATTCAAAATTACTTCAACCTTAACAAGTTATTTAAATTTATTATATTTTCGTTTTTCATTGAATCATGTATAGTTCACTAAGAGTGATAATATGATATAATATGGTTGAATTTTTTTAAATTTTTATGAATATATTCGATGAGAAATTCTAAAGCAGTTTCTTATATTTTTATTTCCAATATTATTAATTTTCTATATCAAAAGATGAAAAATTTCAGTCAACTACGTCATTGATTTCAAAATTTAAATATAAATTTTAAATTTGTTTGTTCACTACTTATTTTCAAAGTGAAGAGCTACTTTTCTAATCAATTTTAAGCCAAAAGCAGCCATGATAAATAAAGGTAAAGTAGCTACTTCAAAGAGTACTTACCCATTAGTAAATGAGGAGGCACTTTTACTGCTCAAGGTTAAGTAAACGGAGTACAAGAGCTTCTGGATCTTTTCAAAGAAAAATATCGCTTTCTTCGCTGTCAAGAAATAGCTTGGTATCGAAGGCGATCATTTATTACCATTTAAAAATTTTCTATAATTAATTATATATACACGGTATGTTGTAAGCACCAAATTTGTTGTACATTTTCCAATTTTTATATATATTTTTAGAGTCAAAGTGCAATATTTGTTAAACTCTTATATACGCAGTTATAGTAGGGGTTTAAAAAATGTAATAAAAATTTCTAGAATTAAAAGAAAGCAATGAATCATCAAGCTAAAATTAGATTTTAACTAATTAGAATTCATTTTGCAAATTTTCAAACTAATAGTTTTAATTATGTTATCGATGTTTATGAATTATTAAAAGAATAGTATTCTGGTATTTATCGTATCGCCTTTTGACTTCATTCAATAATTGTCTTTGGTAATTTTATTTTATCGTATATATTATGACTGACCTTGGAAATGATTTATTCTAGTTGCACTGAGAACAAAAAAGTATGGTCAAAACTACCAAAGTATGGAGAATATTCTAGATTTATGAGAACAAAAATTCGGTACTTTTTATAGAAGCGCTTTGGTAAAATTTGGTAAGTTTATAACCTTAGAGCATGGTAAATAAACCATATTCAAGTAAATTTACATTTTAGTTCAGTATTATTTACCAAATGTGTGTTAATAAGAACTATAATTTTGTAAACCAGATTTTTTAGTACATTGTAAAAAATTCCAGATCAAATTACGGTATAAAGTACCAGCACTTTGGGTGCAACATCAGTGAAACCCATTTTAACGAAAAATATTATACCATAATTTTTATAGTCAAAGCAATATTATGTTTAATCAGAGTGATTCAATGATTTCACAGTAATTATCATTATAAAAATTGCGATATATTTAATTTATTTGCTCCGTAATATGTTTCGGTAAAAATGGAATTTACGGAAAAAAGTCCCAGCACCTTGAGTGCTGTAACAGTTATTTGATCTAGGATTTTTAACAGAGTAAGCTGTTTACATATGAACTGAAAAATTACCAAATGAATGGTTTAAATACAGTATATTTTGGTTTTATCAACCAGAATTGTGTTTCATTTTTTACATAAGAAATGTCATTACGATATAGTACGGTAATTTTACCAGAATATTTGACTCCATGTAGAATTATCATTAGAAAAGAATTTATTCTATTTATAATTATGGGCTATTTCTCACTTAAGTGATTGATAGCAATCAAATGTAGGCTAATAAAAATTTGTAAGCGTGGTTAGTTGAGGATCTCTATACTCACATCCTGGAGAAAATTAAATACTCGCAATGAGAACATTACTCTTAGCTGTTAAATCTTTTTTCTTTTGTTTTCAACAAACCATTTATGTTATTTTGCTTATAGATTTGTTTTCATAGAACTGAAGAACATTTTTTAATTATTTCATTCCAAACAATAAATTGTATTAGCCCCATTTTTGTTTGTTGCTAAATAATTAAAAAAATGAGTTCCGTTTACGTGCGGTTTCGATTGTAAAAACTATTTAATTAATTTTTTTTTAAAGTTGTAACGAAAATCTTTTTAATTTTCTAATAAAGAACTTCACTACTAATAGATTACATGGTTTAAAACTTTTCTCAAGTTCCTTTTTCTCTTGGGACAAAAACGTCCATCTGTTCGTAAAGTCTGAACTTTTTATTCTCGGTTCATTTAACAGAACAGAGGAGGAGCTTTTGGAGCTTTTAAAATACGCTTACTGACATTAAACACTTTGTCAATACAAAAAAATGCCAACTTTTAAAGATAAATATGCTTTAAACGATAAGAATAAAAGTTTTTTTTAAATTTATATTAACCATAAAAATAGAATGTTATGCATTATTTTTGTAAATCAAATACTCTGTTGTGTTTTAACTGTTCTAAAATAGACTTCGTAGGACAAATTATTATGGGAAAATTTTAACCATTTCTACAATTAATCTCACGCTATTCTTCTTTCATTGTATTCAAGTTTTTATAAATATTTCAAATTTTATGGGGGGAAATGCTTTTTAAATGTCTAATCTTACTGTTCTGTCATTTTAAAAAAATAATACGTTTAAAATATATTTGAAATATATACTTAACATTTGTAATATAAAATATATCAAAAATGTTATGTCCGTTTTAATTTTTTTTACAATTTTAATTCTTTTATCGGATTTAAAATCTTTCAATAACTAAATATCCAAGAAACTCTCGATTCATCTAATTAACTTTAAACTGAAAACAATTATTCGATGATTAAACGTTCTTGTCATTAGTTGTTAATCTCCCCAATATATAAATAGTAGTTTTTCAATATTACTTTGTACATTTATATTAAATTTATGTTAATTAAAATTCACTGATAGAAATTTCTTGTAAAAAATGCTTAAATAGCTATTTATTTAATTGTTATTTAGCCATGTTCAACCAAAACAGTCAAATAACCATAAAACAGATGACATTCAAGCTATTAAGTGTAAGGAAAAACCTAATTGATTGTTTCTTCCTAATACGGTTAAACAACCAGAATTTTATCTGAGCCAACTCGGTCCATCTTATAAAGCCATTTTGTACCTTGCAGCTGGGAACATACTGTAGCTGAGAGGGCTAATCGGTTTTCTCATGACGGCTGAACAGGGGCTCGTATCCCAGATTTGATACAACAATATTTCTTCCACTCCTTCAATACACGAAGAGCTTCCAATGTCCTGCACTCTTCAATTGGCGACCTAGGACTATTAAAATACGATATTATCATTCGCACATAAATGGCACAGCACCCATAAAGTTCTAATGTCCGTTTAAGTTTCCATTTTATAATTTAGGAACTATGCTTCTTGTAAACGGTTACAAAATCGCACGGTTTTGTATTCACGTTCTCTTAACCATACCAGTTGTAAATGGTTTCAAAACCTTAGAGGTTAAAAGATGTTCTTTACCATAAACTTTATGATTAATAGGATGAACAGGTCGCTGCTGGTCATTTTACCGTAATTTCAGAATGAAAATTCTAACATCGTGGAAAAAATTGCCTGAAACTTTCAGCGAATTTAAAGAAGACGAAAAATTTGTAATGATGTAATAATTTAAAACTACTCAAAATGTCGACAAAAAAAATCTGAACTTAGATAAAATTTAGAGAAAACATGTATTCCAACAACTGAATGTACTAAAGTATTCACTGATATTAATAAATTAATAAATAAAACATTAAACAAACTTAACACTTTTTATATGGTCATTGCAAGAAACAGCTTTCAAGTAGGGCTAAAAAAACACCTACATTACGAACGAAATGCTTTATACATACTGTCATTATTGAAATTTAAAGAAAATAGTACTTAAAAGTAATTTAGGCCAAATTTATGTCGAAAAAAACAATTCCCAGAGCTTAACGATCCTTTCTTGAACCTTCCTTGAAATCAAACCTAAACCTTAAAGCAGTTAACCTTAAGTATTTTATTTCTCCCATTTTCTGTTTATTTTTATTCCTTTTGTTCCTATAATTATTTTTATTCCTTTTTTTTATTTCCCCCTTCTTTTAAAATTAAATATATTCCGATTATAAGAGATTTAAAATATTATCATTCAAAACCCAATAGAATTTGATTATACGTTTGGACTATTAAACAAATTCAATAATAGTAAATGCATTGAAAATTTATGTATTAAAGTTTCATCATTGATTAAATGTCATTGTTTTTTATGTCCTTGACATTTTGACCATCACTTATGGTTTCTAAACTTAACGACAAGAACATTAACGATCTCACGAAATTTACAACAGAATTGACCTATTTGATTGGCTTAATAAATTATAAGAAGTTACTATTGTATGGCTCGATCTTAGAAAGAATGAGCATCATCTAACGTGTTTTGTTTAGAAAAATTTAAAGATTTTTATTTCATTTATGAAAATTTTAAAATCTGAATTGCAAGACAACTAATCGTTTAGCTTAAATATAAAAATCTATTATATCACTTTACTGAAAATTGGATTAAATTTCAGTAAAAACCGTTACTCCTGATTATGAAACCGAAATATACGATATTTAAACCATTAAGTTGGTACTTTTCTGTTTTTATGATAATGGTTTATTGGAAATGGTTTATTCAAAATTATAGTTCTTGTTACTACACATTTAGTGAAAATACAAAACTGAAAAGTAAATTCAACCGAATAAATGATTTTTATACCTTGCTCAAAAGTATCATGATAAAATTACCAAATTTACCACACTTACCAAATTTTATCACATATTATGAAACCATATTATTTTGTTTACTATATTTTATTGTTAAATTTGTCAAACTTATTACCAAAGCGCTTCGGTAAAATTTATCGTATCGGTGTTCCCATGGAGCCACAAATACGATAAATTTTAAAACAATTTACTACTTTCGACTATATTTTTTTCTCAGTGTAAACATGTGTTCTTTCTTATAGTTAATTTTAATTAAATTAATCATTGTATTAACTTTAATATCTGGCAAGCTTTTTTTAAGATAATCTGATTGTTCTTATAATTAGAAAAAAAATATTTATATAATCTAAATTGAAAACTGTTAATTGTTACGGTTTTATCATAGTTTTATTTCTTACCTAAGATTTATTAGTTTTTCTTTTTAATCAGTTACCCTTAAAATTTTTATTCTTCACTATTTTAGTCCAAAAATAATTATTTTCAAACATTTTAATTTATTTCAAAGTTGATTGAAATCGCGATAATATTAATAACAATTGCTTAATCCCGAGAATATTATAGAATATCTTAAAATTCAAAGGAATATCTTTGTCATTTCACAGTTGATGACGAATAATTTTGCAAATATTTGATAATTTTGTATTCTAAATGCAAGAATTTAAATATTCATTTTCAAATCCGTCCCAAAAAGGGGACGTTAGGCATTAATTAGTTCAAACTTACAGTCTTTTTGAGATTTATATTAGACATTTAATGCTGTATGGGATAATAGTTTCATTTAAATTTATTTTTCTTAGAAATAAATTTACATGAATTAAATGTGGATATTTATTACAATATACTAATGAAAAGGTTTCTTTATAACGACTCTTTGAAACTTTTTAATGAAGTTATAACCTTAAAAGATTTTTACTATATAAATAATAAATATATCACTATCAAAGTAAATTAATATTTGTCTTTATTCAGGAAGCGGATCTACTGAAAACATATTTATTTAATCATATTCGAGAACGTGTCTTCAACCGAATAAAAATTTTATTTATTCGGTTTTTTTCTTCAGTTTGACGTATGTTCGTAGGCGTAATTAAGAACAAATGGAAACCATGTGATAAAATAAAGAGCCTTTGAAGGACATAATTAAAATAAAATACACAAACTAATAAAAGCAACAGATTAAATAAAAGTTCTAATCACGATAAAAATAAATAAGAACTCTAATTAGTCATTTTTTAAAGTGTAAGTAGTAAAACAAGGAAAAATAAATAGTTTCTTAATATATTTTTAATTGAATGTCAAAAAGTTCTTCAATTAAAAATTAATCCCTTCAATTAAAAATTAAATTTCAGATTTTTTTTTAAACGTCAATTCAGCCTCATGGAAAAACTTGGAAAGGCTTTTTAATTGTTGACGTAATCAGTAAATCAATTAAGTCAATAAATGTCAATGATTATTGAAGCCATTAAGTTCGTTAAAAATAGAAATTAAATAATGCACTTAGCTAAAGCATGTGACCGGTGACAGTTCGATTAAAGATGATAAACACCGATGCCAACTATCGAATAAAAGCAAAGATTTTGTGCTTTTCGATAACTTATTGTTAGACAAGATAAAATATAACACAAATTCGCTTCGTTTTTGTGTATATTTCTTAATTATGTTCTATTTAAGTCATATTTCTTAATTAAGGAAAGAGTATGAATTACAAAATATTTTTGACTTTTTCATACTCATCTCATATCTAGATAAGTTAAGTTGTATTTTAATTTAAGTTCATTAAACTTTCATATTTATTTCAGTTACTACACTGAGAAAAATGGTATGGTAAAAACTACCAGAATATGGTAAAACTCAGCGTGTTTCTGATTTTATAAGAAACCCAAAAAGCATGGCAATTTTTATCAAAGCGCTTTGGTAATGATTTCGTAAAATTAACAATAAAGTATGGTTTTACAAAATGTGATGAAATTTGGTAAATGTGGTAAATTTAGGTAATTTTATCATGATACTTTAGAGCATGGCATAAAAACCATTTATTCGATTAAATTTACTTAGGGTTTTTTACAAAATGTGTGATAATAAAGGTTATAAAAGTGAAGCCAGAATTATCAGTAAATCGCGAACATATAAATAGTTTAAAGACAGTACATTTAGGTTTCATGAGCCAAAATTATGTATTTTTTTCTTAAAAACAAGAAAAAAACAGCAATGCCGTTACTATACAATACGGCAATTTTACCAGAAGTTGAAAAAGAATTACAAGTGCCAAATAATTATCAGATATTATAAATCAAAAAATTTTTTTTTTAAAATTTGCTTATATCTTAGCACTTAATACATTTCCCAAAATATTCAAAATGTGCTGATTCAAAATAAGCAAACCGTTTGTCTCTATCCTCATCCGTTTTTTAGATATACTTCTTCAACCATTTATATTTCACTAGAGGTATTACATTGAGTACTCATAAACATATTATTAGCTAAGAAAGCAGTCAGATTAAGTCCCATTACATATAAACTGTATAGAAATATCTGGTTCAAAGTATAGCACACAAAATCCAAATAATCAAAATACAGCACACTCATCTTTAACGTCAGCACATTAGTAAATGGTAAAAAAAAAAAGTAAATGGTTATATTAGTAAATGGTAAAAAGAACATCAGAAAAAACACAGAAAAAAAGTTCTAGAAAAAAGCACTGAAAGAAAAGATTTAAAAAACACGCCAGAAAAAAACACCTTTTTAACAATTATTTGACTTAACGTCCAATTTGATTTGTGCCATTGACTGAATTATATCCGAATTTAAAGTACTAAACTATTTATTCTAATGAAATTAGATATATATTTTTTTAAAAGTTAAGAAAGTGCAAGGATTTTTAGTTCTCTAAAGCAGCTAATAATTGCACTTAATTGTGTACTGATAATGCTTTATCAATGAATAATTTAAAAAAAAAATTGCAAAAAAATGAAACATTTCAAAATTTTTGTCAATATTTTTAACTTTTAACAAAATTAACATCCTGAAAAACTATTGTTAATTGAGACAATAAATATAATAATGCTATTAAGTATATTATATAATTGTATTATGTATAATTAAGAAAAATCAGTACAGTTTGTTTCAGCATATTAATCAGCGTTTAAAAAAATATCTGTTTATATTCGAATAAATATTAAATACATGCTTAATAGCTTGAATCAAATCGGTCATTAAATTCACGTAATTGTTGAAATAGTGCTTTCTTCCAATTCTTTTTTCCATTGATCTTTTTTCTTGCTTTTTCCTCTCGAGATTTTTTCCTCTAGAGCGAGCTTTTTACTATGGTTCTAGTATTAAGTCTCACTCATTACAAAGAAATTCCCAAACTCTTACCGTCTGTGGTGACAATGTGTAGTTATTGTACCTAATTGCGAGCAAATTCCATAAAATTAATAAAATGTAAAGAATATTTCATTAAGATTAATAAAATTTTAAGCGTATCTTTAAAATTTATTTAAACAGTATTCTATAAAAACAAATAAAATTTAAGCAGCATTCCATTACAATTATTACAATTGAAGCAGTATATTATAAAAATTAAACATTTTCTATAAAAAAAAAATTGATTTTTCAATATCTTACAAACTTGACATGATAGAGCAAAACGGTGTTTATATTTGAAATCAGCATGACAAACTACAATAGAAAAGGTATATATTGCTATATATTTATACTTTGTTGATTATCGTAATCAGTGCCAAATAATTGCAAAAATGTACTAAAATAGGTAGATCTATAGCAGCATTCAGATCGCAGCATTATATATATATATATATATATATTTATATATATATATATATATATATATATATATATATATATATATAGTAGATTTAATAAAAAATTGTTAAATAGATAACAAAATGAAATTGCTATTCTTAATAATCAAATAAATATTAAAAAAATATTTGTGTTTTGAAGTACTATTTTTTTTAAAATTTTCTTTTAATTTTGATACTACAAGGAATACAGGGGGGTTCCGTAAGAGCTGCCTTTAATATGCATTTTTATAATCCTTATCAAAAATGAAAACAAAAAACATACTCATTGAAGATCAGGTGAGAAAAAAAAAACGAAAAAAAAAAAAACGCTTCGAACTGACAAATCACAGGACATGAAGGTTCATGTAAAAAAGAAAAAAAAAAAAAAAAAAAAAACATGTTTGAATGCGAGAAGAAGCAGAAATGAGTATACGATAATTAGAAACACTTTCAATCTTCAATTAACTCTTTTTATTTTTTAATACTCCCGTGTACTTGATTTTTCATATATTAGAAGAATTTTTACGTTTTTCTCGATTACTATAAATTTGCGATCCCTAATGTGTTACTTTTGTGTTTTCATGTTTGATAAGGATTCTAAAAATACTTATTAAGAGTAGTCTTGACAAAATATCCTGCAAAAAATAGTTTTAAAAAATTTTATAACATTTTTCGAACATTATTTAATTTGACCTGAAACTGCATTTTTTTTTTTTTTTTGCAGTTATGATGTTTTTTAATTTATATCCTTACTATAATCATTACTTCATCAATTTTAAAAGTAGCTTGTATTTTAAACAAGAAATAAGTGCAACTTTATACATCTTGAACATTGCATATTGTGTTTTCTTCAACTCGATTGAATTAATAATTGATTGAGATAATAACTATTCAGATCAGTAAAAGCTGGCCAGTTCTTAAATCAATATTTATCAAACAATTTTGAAATCGAATAAAATATCTTGCTTAAATTATTCACTTGATTCTTAAATTGAACTTCATTGTTTTAAAAGAGAAAATAAATAGCGTCCCATTATAAATAGCATAAGAGGAGTTTTATTTTATCACAATTATTTAAAAAGTTTCTGATTTTATTTCTGAACTCTTAAAAAAAATCGTATGTTTTCCGTATTTTCATTTTTTATAATTTTGTCAGCAAGATTTATAATTCACTTTATTCCATACGAAAAATGTAGTAACGTATGATTAATAGATATTTTGTATGTTATAAATTACAATGCTTGACTCAGTTTTGTTTTTAAACGAAAGATTATTTAAATTACTTTGTATACTTTCTAATAATTAAATTACTATAGCAAAATCACTTAAACCATCTCCAATTTTCAAGAAATAATGAGTTTAAAACTAAATAAATAAAATTTCAATAAAAAACATTTGTTAAAACACCCCCATTTTTCCCATTGGTTCAAGATACTTGCTATTTAGTTGAAATTTAATTAACTAAATGTGTTCTTTTAAAATAAATTTTTTCAACAATTATTTAGTTTTATTTGTACATTAATTCATAGTTTTTCATCCTTTTTTTTTAAAAAAGAAAAGGAATGCATTTGTAAAATTGCATTATTGCATTTACGAGGTGTAAAAATTATAATAAAGAGATTTAATTATAATTATTTTAAAACAAATTTAGCTTACAACACATTTTTTTACTTTATTTATGAGTATAGGTCGAACTATAAGTAGCATATCTAGTAGTATGTCTTAACAAAATAAAATAATAGAAAAGTTGTATTTAAAGTAAAATAATAAATTATTATTCTTTTCATTTGAATTGAAAAATTTTATTGAAAAAACATTTTTTATTATAGTTTTCATTTAATTTTTTAAAATTTCCTCTTTTATTTATTGTATTCTTTTTACATGATTTCTAACAAATTAATACAATCAAAACAACAGTATATATAAACAACAGTAAAATATCAAAGATAAATCAACAATCAATAGAATGATAGAAATTTTGGAGCCTGTTGAACTCCCATATGCTGAAACTTTAATATGGTGATAAGATTGTACATATTGTAGTACTTCTTAAACTTTTAAATGATACTATGACTCAATTTAAATGGCGAAATTTTCACTTTAATATTATGTTGAGAAGTCCACAAAACTGCCCCATATTATGGTTCGAAATTTCGATATTATGGTTTAATATTAATCTAGTTTTCTGGGAGTGCAGAAATAATATAGTTATTAAATAATTATTTAGTAATAAAATATTCATGGTTGACATGCTAAGGGACCATTCTTTACTTTAAAAGAAATTCTTACTAATTCTTTTAAAATCTGGTTAGTTCTACCCAAAGTTGTGTATTTAAATGTACACGGAAAAAAGCCTATTTATGCGGTACAATAATTTCGGTAAACATTACTGAACTTTATGGTAATTACATTTCTGGTAAAAACAAAAAAAAAAGAAAGTATTTCTGGTTAATAAAACCAAAATATCCGGTATTCAAACCATTCATATGTTCATGGTTTCTGTTCGTATAGTAACGGTTTACCGGAAATTCTGGTTTTGAAAATTACAGTTTTCACAAATGACAGTTCTCATCACTACATATTTAGTAAAAATTACAAAACTGAAAAGTAACTTTACCCGAAAAAATGGTTTTTATGCTATGCTCTAATTTATAATGATAAAATTACCAAATTTTATCACATATTATAAAACCGACCACATTGTCAACTTTAACAAAATTATTACCAAAGCACTTTGGTAAAAATTACCAAGCTTTTTGGAGTTCTGATTTTTGTGTAGTCAAAACTACCAGAATATGGTAGTTCGTGTAGTCAAAACTACCATATTCTGGTAGTTTTTCTCAGTATAAGATTGCTTGGAATTTAATTTCAGTTCAGAGAATATCTGAATTGCTTAAACTCAAATACGATGGAAGAAATTATCGCTATGAGTCAAATTTAGCAAAAAGAGCTAATGAACTCTAGTGTACATTAAAACTACAACCGTGTAACGTTTACTTGATTAAAAACTTCATTTCCTTCAAAAATATACAAATTGGAAATTGTTAAAGCATAAAGTTTTTAATCAAGTACTATTTTACTGCTTCAGTTACTTGGGATTATTTATTTAATATTTAACGTTTAGATTAATTTGCTTATTTTCTCGAAGTTAAAAAATATTTAAAGTTTAATTAAACTTTATTTTGACTTTATTTTCTATTGAATTTTCGACATTAAATTAGTTTTTTTTAATTCAGCCATTCATTTGTAAAACAAAGCGTATTTTAAAATAATAAATTCATAAAATGTATAAATTTTTTATTAGGTAATTTTTATGGTAAAAAGTCGTAATAAATAAATCGATGCATAAATGTAACTTTTGAAACAGTTAGCTTATTAGAAAAATGAACTTATGCTGTTTTCAAGATAGAATCCTCGAATTTTGCTTAAAACTGTATGCGTGATAGAATAGATGCAAATGAAATAAGTCAGTATTTACCTCATTGTTTTTTTTTTTTTTTTTTTTACTGTTTTTTAGTAAAATATAAATCTTACAATTGAAATTTTGACCATTTTCTGTCTAACTAGAGAGCTCAAACTTTAATTGATGTACTGTGTCTTATGAAAATAGAAGTGACGATCGTTTTCTGGCAACTACAAGCGGAATTTATCTCCATTTTATCACCAATTTAAATATTGAACAATTTTGACACTCTAACATAAGCAAAACTAAATTAAAGAAAATAATAAAATAAAAAAATTAAAGAAAAAAAAACACATTTTTAAATAGAATGAAAAAGAGGAATTGTATTCGTCATACTTAAAACGAAAAACATAGGGCTCTATCACAGCCAAATTTCCTCTACTCTTTTCGTTTTAGATGGAAAAAAATTATAATTCATTTTTACTTTTTATTCTATTTGAAAATGTAGATTTTGAAAACTTTTTTTTAATTACACTAAGAATTATTTCGTTTATAGATTCGGAACTATAAAATGTTCACTTCTGTACTTTATTTTCTCTTTATTCACATTGTTTTTAGCTTTTGAACTGTCACCCTGTTAAGTTTTTGTTTTAATCAAGCAATTAAAAAGATATTTGTTGTTCTTGATAAGTTTTTTTTCCCAAAAAAAGAAAATTTAACCATAAGAATCCTGTTTTCATATATCTCCAGACTTATGCAAATACTGATAGAGCTGAAAACATTTTTCTTCATTTATTTTGTTCAGTATTTGGAACCAATTTCTTCGATGATTAAATTAAGAAATATATATTTAATGTAGTTAAATGTAAAAAAAAACCTAAATTTACGTCTGATATTTTCGATTATGATTAATTTTTTCTCATTTTTTAAACATGAATCCCGTTGTAAAAGATTTGCTGACTCAACGAGATTGTGACAAACGCCGTCGATTATTCGCTGATTCATCAAACCTTTTCATAGAAAGAACCCTAAGTTCCAGAAAGTACGTTTTTGTCTCCGGAGGATTAAAAAATAACCACACAAAAAAGTTAAAAGAATGAAAAATAAAAAAGTTCTTTTAAGAAAGATCCTCCAGCGTTCAAGAACATGGATTCATTAAAAAATTTATTCAATTTCCCCGGAGGAAAGAAAAATTTCAAATTCACCTGGAAAATCTAACATTGTCATGGTAAAATATCCTTTTAGGAGGTGATTCTACTTTGCATTTCATTGGCTGTTCGCAAAAAGTTAATTTAAAAGTTACTCTTGATAGAGAGAAAATCCTCTTTTTTCCCTTAAACAAACATTTTCAAAGCAGACAGATTATTTAGAAGCGCCCTTTTGGCCTCTTAATGCAGTTTCAAATCACGATTATACAAAACAGATCAAGAAGCAAATGAAAGAAGGCTTGTTTCCCAGCTCTAATGTCTTAGAGGGAAAGTGAGGTTAAGCGACAAGGAATTTCTGTTAAAAAATCTGATTCAGAAGCCTTATTGGATATTTTATATTTGGAATAAGAAAACGGCGATTGTTTTCAAATAAATTTATTATGTTGAAACTATTAGAAAACATTCAGAAAAGTCATGAATTGTTAAAGGAGTAAGAACTATTTTCTTGTTAACAGTTGAAGTTGAGAACAGTATCCGTTTTTTAACGATTTTACCCAAAACGTATCATAAATATGTTGCTTTTAAGTAATCTTATAATTAGTAATTATGGTTGCATTTAAGTTATCTTTTTATTCATATGATTGAATACTTAATGTTACAAGAATTTTAAATAAATTATAATTTCGAAGCCTACATTTTATAGAGTAATTCGTTCATTTTATTATTTGTTTTTATTTAATATAAAGTTTTCGTTGTAATGGTTTTCTTCTCTTCTTTCCTTTTCTTCTTTATTTCTAGTTTCAAAGTGCTTGTTTAGAACGTAAATAAAAAAAAAAAAAAAAGGCTTGGAACACTACAGTGATACGCCAAACCTTTCTTATAAGTGAATTTTGAATTTAACTGTACTTTAATACTATTTCGAGAAGAGAAATTCCTGAATTTTCACTAAATAACGAAACCGATTATAGAATTATCTCAATACCTGATCGTGCTAATGCCTTTACATAAATCATGGCGGGTTTTTCTTTCTTTTACTGAAATCATTCTCTAGAACAATTTGAAAATGTGGCTTGTCATTATATTTCCCCAAGCCCTTCAAACTCCCTATCTCTTACACAGCATTGTCGTAGTATATCTCTTCACCTATTTACAACAGTAACCTGACGTCTTAAATCATAATAGAGACTTTCCAACTATTTGTGCCTTTGCCTTCGCTTCCAGACTTGATTTCGATGTCGTATGGCATGCGATATGATTTCAGAGTATGCAATAATAATAAAATAAAAATGATGACCGGCTTTTCTGTTTGGTATTTTCTTAAATAAAAAAATATATATTCTTGACGTTTCTTTTTGTTCAAGTAACAATATTTAATTGTAATTATTAATAATAAAAGCTTTCATTATAATTGTGACCAACTACAGACAACAGGAAAATCCCTAAAGAATGGAGTGAGCCGTTTAAGGCCACTGGATTGTAAATTAGCTCCCCGTTAACTGCAGTCAGAGAGATTATAAAATTATTATATAGTATATTTGTAAAATTATTATATATTATATTAATTTTGTGGAAAATTTAAAAAGAATACACTTTGTGTATAAGAAATGTATAACAATCTCAATACGTATTCAGTATTTCCATTTATTATTCTGAATAAATCAATTTTAAAAAAACGTGAAAAGCTGAACATTCAAATTAATCATCATTTAATAAAAAAGCTTTCATTTCTCATGTTACAAATGATGTATTACAGCCTTCATCTTCGCTGAAGCGAAAACTCTTAAATAAACAACTGAAAGTTCTACTGAAAAGAAACCAAATCTTTATTTGCTCAGCAAGGCGTTACGATGTGTTATCTATTGTAGAATCAAAGTGTCCTGGTGGGATTCCCGCCTTAAAATGCTTCCGTAACAATCGATTGGTAACATTAAACGTTATTGAAATTTTATTGAATCAAAAATGTTTCTATATTTTCTGTCGTTTCAAAATTAATGGTAAATTACTGGTGAAATGTGTTTTGGTTGATTTGTTGCGAATAATCAAGCAGTTTTCCCCTATTACGTTTAAAATATTTTATATTTTGTATTATTGTACCACATTTTCCAAACCAGAGCCTGATTTTATACACTGAGAAAAAAAAGTATGGTCAAAACTATCAAAATATGGTTAAAATTGCCGTATTTCTGGGTCTATGGAAAAACCAAAAAGCTCGGTAATTTTTATCGAAGAGCTTTGTAATGATTACGGTAAAATTAACAATATAACATGGTTTTATAATATGAAATCAAATTTGGTAATTGTGATGATTTTAGTTTTATTAAATTATGTTTTTTTTATATTTAACTAAAACTGTCATTACCCTATTACAGCAGTTTTTTTCTTCCGTGTAACAGATTATTTTTATTGGTTAAAATCAGAAGTTTTCAATTCACTTCTCAATATAACAACTGCTGCTATATGCTTAAATGTAATAGAAATTAATTATAAAAAATAATTAAAATGTAAAACCTTAGAAGAATTTTCTTGAAAACATTCATTAAATCAAAGAAATACTAGCCGATGGCAAAATTAGAAAATTGCGCTGCACTTGTTTAACGAACTTGTTTGAATGAAAAGTTTAAATTTGAGAATGAACGAAAGTCGACAAAAAATTAAGATAATTTAAACGTGAAATATTCAGCAAATATTGCATTAACACAAAGACATAAACAAACTTCGAACTTAAAATTTTTACTAAAAAACGACTTTAGCAGCTTGCGGGATCAATAAGGATTTTCATCTGATTTGATTTAATTTGTTATTTCATCTGATATTCATCTGATTTAGTTAAATTTGATATCTCATGTGATATTCATCTGATTTGATTTAGTTGTATCTACAGGGGGGGGGGGTCACTTTTTCATTTAACACTGATTACTTTTTCATTACACAAATGAATGATAATTTTGTATTCCTTGATAATAACAATTGTTTTTGCTCTTGATATTATTGTATTTATTATTGATCGTTATTAATAAGAATAACGATAATATCGCATTCCCACTATCGTCTGCTTATAATAATATTTCGAGACTTATCCATAATTGTCGTGAGACATAAATATTCACGATTTATTGTAAGAATGCATTTTAAAATATCAATATTTTATGATACATGGATTTTCTTTTTGTTTCTACTTTAGTTTTGATTGTATGTACCGAGAAGAAATCAGAAACACTTTATTTAGAAGTCCCTCTTTTAGTTACTTTGACAAAAGCACTAGTTTTGGAATCATTAATCACGAACTAAATTAAATTTGCCGGAAGAAAAATGTTTTTCCAATAATCAGATTTAAAAATGACAGTAGCTATTTCAATAATAAATTCAAGATGAGATATTTTGTCTGCCTTATAAACTGAAAAACTGCTCATAACCAGATGAATGTTTAATGCATTGATTTATTGTATTTTACCTGAAATATTGGCATTCTAAATTATAAAATTGAGTCAATTTCGTATCATCATTTTCTGCAATTACAATGACCCAGACGAACACCGGAGTATAGGATTAAGTTTTAATATCGAGAATAACATTAATGAACAAAATTTCTTTCTTTTTTGTTGCATAAGTTTTTTTAAGACTCTTTAGTATCATTGATTTCAAATCTCCAATGGGTTCGTCTCTTCAAGCTATAGTTTGCTTTTTTTAAATGGCATTTTAGTCTATTTTTTTGTCAAAATTTACAAGTTTAAAAACGTTATATATTACAGTGGTCACATAAATATTGCAACTAACATCTAGAGTAGTTAGAGCACATCACCATATCACTGCATAGGAACCCATGCCCGGAAATGTGATCATACGCAGCTAGGAACGCTTCTCCTATTACGACCAGTTCAGAAGCACAAGCAGCTCATAATAGGGGAGCACCCCTTCCTGTGTATGACGACATTCTCAGAGAGTGGTTGCTATGCAATTTTAATCCTGATAATGTACCCTAACTTCCCTTAAAGTTTGTGGCAACATTTGCACGTTTTCTGTTATATATAACGTTTTAAACTTGCACAATGCGACAAAAAATAGAAAACAAATGTCACCTTTTTTTTTAAAAAATCTGTAGCTTTAGAAGCAAAGCATATTTCAGCTCTGAATATCCCCCACAATCTAATGGATTTAGGACGATGACGGCCACATGAAATATGACTAAACTTCAATTTAGAAAGGAAAGTCATGCGTTCGATTCTGAGCTCAGTTAAAGATTTGACTTGTCATATTGCTGTGTATTGTGTATTACTGCATAGTTTGAATTTATTATTACTTATAAACCAAGGTTGGAGAGTTTCTGACTGTCGTAACAGTATATATAGCAGTCAGTTCAAATACCTAATGTCATTAAATTGTGTAAAACGTCAGATATACTATTTGTGCAACTATAAAAACATCTTTAATTTAATGATTAATAAAATTAACATTAATTCTGTAACAAATTTTAAGTAAAATATATTTTATGTCATAAAACTGTATAAATCTTTCTTTCACTGTATATATCTTCCTATCACGGTCTTCTCCTTCTTTAATAGTACTCAAAGTTTTTGACGGTTTAATGCAGTTTTTAATTGTTTAAACCAATTTTTGACGGCAGAAAGCCAAGCCAGTTATTCATGTTAAATGTTTTGTCGAACTGAATTTTTATTATATATACTTTTACTATATTTAATAAATGTTGCTCTTGTAATTAAATACAGTATTATATAAAATTAAATTATGCTTTTAATGCTTTAGTTAAATAAAGTTTCAATATATATGCTTTTAATGTATTTAATTATTGCTGTTCTTGTAATTGATGAATAAAATAGTTTTTATAATATAATATAATATAATATAATATAATATAATATAATATAATATAATATAATATAATATAATATAATATAATATAATATAATATAATATAATATAATATAATATAATATAATATAATATAATATAATACAATTAAATAAGTTATTATTTGCTTCTAATTTGTTTTTTGTGCTTGTTCTTCCTTCAGGCTTCGAAAGATGGTTAAAGCTCCAAAAAGCTTACTTCATTTATGTTCGAAGTCTTGAGTCTTTTTTACTTTTGGTTCGATGACAACTGATCACTAACATTTTAGAGACGAATGCTATACTTAGGAGTATGGGTTTCAGCCTCGAACCCGGCAAAATGGAAAAACTTCTACTGGTGGCTTCAACGCTACCAGGAGGTAAGGCTTCAAATCTTTGAAACATGACACGATTGTTCTTATATGTATCATTATTTCTTTTTACTATATTGATTTTCACTTTATTATTCATTTAAATATATTAATAGTGAAATTGGAATATCAAATTTTAAGGAATTTATATTTGCCCAGTATCCTAAAAAAAAAAAAAAAAACTATACCGGAAGTCTTTCTGTCCTTCTATGACGTCATAGCAGCTCAGGTTAGTGTAAATCAATGCATTCGTATCATGAAGAGGAAGTTATAAACGCCTCTTATTGTACTTTCATCTGTTGTCAATAGAGAGAACCTTCGTCAGGAATAAAGGTGAATATTTGGAGCATTGAGTAAAAACCATTATTAGAATCTTATTAATGTTTTGTAACATAATGTTCTCAATCAGTCATAGAACTCAATACACCTCTGCTTCATCAAACGCAAGAAAATGTTGTACTTAGTATCATTTTCGCGATTCTGTTGCTGTAAAACTACTATCTACTTCTGATTCAAAAATTGCTCATAGAAATATAATTTTAGCATCTAATTGAAGATAGGGCAGAAACGTGCGAATAAAGCAAAACAACATGAATCACCATCACCAAACACAATCACCATTTGTTTGACTTTAATTATGCTTTATTCACTTAGTTCATATTTTTTTTTCAAAAATTTCAATTTTAATGAAGCGTTTTGAGAAACGCATCATATTATGAAAATACACATGATTTTAAGCAAGATCTTCGGAAAGGTGCAAGAGAGATGTCAATATTATTAGTTGTTAGTCGAAATTATTAGTGAAAGTTGATTTATATCGGATTCCATGACATTGGAATAACAATGGTTCAGAAACCAATAGAATGCCCAGAGTATGTAGAGTAAGGTTTTCTAAAGGGTAATTTTATACGTTAAATTATGTAAGGAGATATTTTTCGTTGTGTGAATAAAAGATAATATTCATAAATAGTTTATTACTTTTAAACTTCATGGAAAAACAGAAAAAAAAACAATAACGGGTGTTTTAAAATTACTGGCTAATTGTGTATGTTGTATTTACAAATAATGTTTAAATTAGGTGCGGAAAAAAATTCTTGTGAATTTAACGTACTGTATGGTAATGATATTTCTTATAAAAGCAAACCATAATTTTGGGCAATAAAAGTAAAATATATCCCAATTAAAATCATTCATTTAGCAATTTTTCCATTTACATGGTAATGGTTTACGAGGTAATTCTGGTTTTCAAAATTATAGTCCCACATTTAGTAAAAAATACAAAACTGCCAAGTAAATTTAACAGAATTAATGGTTTTTATGCCATGCTCGCTGGTGTTATGATTAAATTACTTAATTTATCACATTTACCAAATTTTATCAGAGGTTACAAAACCATATTTTATTGTTAATTTTACCAAAATCATCATCAAAGCGTCTCGATTTTTGGTTTTCTCATAGAGCCAGAAATATTGTTAATTTTAACATATTCTGGTAGTTCAGACCATACTTTTATTCTCATTGGAGAATAAAATATTCCATGAAATTTTTTTATTACATAAAATTACTAAGACTCGCAAGAAAAGGGATGGCGCTACATTTCTTTATAGCGGTTTGTTAAAACTTAATTTAAACAATTCAAAACTCTTAAGAATATTCATGTCATTTTCTATTCCATAAATCGGAAAATCCATCGATAAATTCTGTAAAGCGGAACACATACTTTCAAAGAGTACAAGTTGCAGGCAAAAACACAACATTTTGGTACAGGAAAGTACTGAAAAGCATTCAGAATATGTAAACGTGTAAAGTTTTTCAGTTTTAAAAAACTTTTTGAGTGAAATTGTTTTTTTTTTTTTTTTTTTTACACATAGAGAAGTAATGAAAATCTCACGCTATAATCTTGGCGGCAGTAGTGCTTCAACCCCCACCTCATCTATCATTTAAAATATTTTTTATTAGTGTTATGGCACCCCAGTACAGATTCTGGGAACTATTTTTATTTGTTACTAAACTAAAATAAAACGTGATGCATTGTCAGTACATGCAATTTTACTTTCTAGAAATTTTTGTTAAAGATGAATTTGAAATGATCAGTTAGTGTAGGGTCTTTAAAAGTTTTTAAACGGAATTTAAAAACATGTTTTTTTTTCTACACTGAGAAGAAGAAAGTATTGTTGAAACTATCAGAATATTTTAAAATTTAGTGTGTTTACCCCCAAAAACTCGGTAATAAATACGGAAGAGCTTTGGTAATGATTATGGTAAGATTAAAAATAAACTATGGTTTTATAATATGTTATAATATGTTGAAAAATTTGGTAAATGTGGTAAAATTTATTAATTTAATCATGATACTTTAGAGCATGGTATTAAAACCACTTATTTAGTTTAATTTATATTTCAGTTTTGCATTTTCTAGTAAATGTGTGGCAATAAGAATATAATTTTGAAAACCAGAATTTCCAATAAACCATTACCATATAAACAGAAAAATTACCAAATGAATGGTTTAAATAACGCATACTTTAATCTTATTAACCATATTTATGTTTTTTTTTTCTTCAGAAATATAATTACCATGCAAAAAAGTAATTTCACCAGAATTTTTTTATGGTGTGTATAATTTATTTTGCGGCGCTAAATGCGTTTTTATATGAGATTAAATGAATTTTCCTTAAAACTTCACAATATAAACGGAAAAAGTACCAAATGAGTCGTTTAAATACCGAATATTTTGGTTTTATTAGCAGAATTATGGTTTTTGTTACTCGAAATCTCATAACCATACAGTAGGGTAATTTTTTCAGAATTTTTTTCCCGTTTAATTATATAAAAAATGAAGTAACCTGTTAAAAATAACTAGAATTTAATTCACTTAATGTAAAAATATAATTGGTTATTCTTTATTATCATTACTATTTGTATATCAAACATCGAAAAGTACACGGTTTTCTTTTTATTAAAATTTTATCTTTCAACTCATTATTACGAATTCTAATACATGATCTTTTGCTAATTATTTATTTTATCTTTCAATTTCATTATTACAAATGTAAAAATGCAAGATTAAGTACGTTTTACTTAAAGAAGTCCATCTCCATCATTACAGCAGTACCTATATTCAGAAGAAAATAATACTTTAGTTCTCTTAAAATAAAGTTCTAAAGGAAAAGAACAAGTGCAAGTAATCCTCACTTTTGTCAACAAAATGATAGATTAAGCATTATTGTCTCGTCAATCCTTTCCCTTTCTTATCTGAAAAATAGTTTCGTACTTATGCTCCTCCTGACTTATTGATCCACCAACATATAAATCTAGATGCAATTTTCTATACCGGCTCTATCAGTTAGTTGATCAAGGAAACGCGTGAGATAGAGATGAAACTTTAGCACTAATTCTATTGTGACATCTATGTCAGCTATTTCACTATTTCATGGGTTAGTGCTTGTATATCTATGATTATTTCATAATTTAGCCATAGAAATCCAGAGAGTTACGTTCTATAATAAAATTTGACTGTATTGAATCAAAATATGATTATAAGAATAACTTATTAATAGTTAAAAAAAGACAAAATTTTATATAATTTTTTTAAAACCGTCGTTGAACAACCGACCCAATTTAGGTTTTACTACTACCGATATTCAACTCCATAGCCCTGTAATTTTGAACCCAACCCAGAAGAAAAGGGAGCTCCTGGATCAAGTATTAGAAAAAAATTGCCTTCGTGGAGGACTTTTTGATGGAACTAACACGCATTTGCGTTACAAGAAGAGGAAAACTACGAAAACCTTCCATGGTTAGCCTGACGTCAATAGGACTCAAACCCGTGATCCGTCTACCACTGAGCATAGTTTTACGTCAGCACTGTGGTCAGTGCGAGCCGGGTACGGAATTCGCATCGGTTTTTAAAACCGTTCGTTCAGTTTTTTTAAAACGGTCGTTGAACAACCGACCCAATTTAGGTTTTACTACTACCGATATTCAACTCCATAGCCTTGTAATTTTGAACCCAACCCAGAAGAAAAGAGAGCTCCTGGATCAAGTATTAGAAAAAAATTGCCTTCGTGGAGGACTTTTTGATGGAACTAACACGCATTTGCGTTACAAGAAGAGGAAAACTACGAAAACCTTCCATGGTTAGCCTGACGTCAATGGGACTCTAACCCGTGATCCGTCTACCACTGAGCATAGTTTTACGTCAGCACTGTGGTCAGTGCGAGCCGGGTACGGAATTCCCATCGGTTTTTAAAACCGTTCGTTCAGTTTTTTAAAACCGTCGTTGAACAACCGACCCAATTTAGGTTTTACTACTACCGATATTCAACTCCATAGCCTTGTAATTTTGAACCCAACCCAGAAGAAAAGAGAGCTCCTGGATCAAGTATTAGAAAAAAATTGCCTTCGTGGAGGACTTTTTGATGGAACTAACACGCATTTGCGTTACAAGAAGAGGAAAACTACGAAAACCTTCCATGGTTAGCCTGACGTCAATGGGACTCTAACCCGTGATCCGTCTACCACTGAGCATAGTTTTACGTCAGCACTGTGGTCAGTGCGAGCCGGGTACGGAATTCGCATCGGTTTTTAAAACCGTTCGTTCAGTTTTTTAAAACCGTCGTTGAACAACCGACCCAATTTAGGTTTTACTACTACCGATATTCAACTCCATAGCCTTGTAATTTTGAACCCAACCCAGAAGAAAAGGGAGCTCCTGGATCAAGTATTAGAAAAAAATTGCCTTCGTGGAGGACTTTTTGATGGAGCTAACACGCATTTGCGTTACAAGAAGAGGAAAACTACGAAAACCTTCCATGGTTAGCCTGACGTCAATGGAACTCTAACCCGTGATCCGTCTACCACTGAGCATAGTTTTACGTCAGCACTGTGGTCAGTGCGAGCCGGGTACGGAATTCGCATCGGTTTTTAAAACCGTTCGTTCAGTTTTTTAAAACCGTCGTTGAACAACCGACCCAATTTAGGTTTTACGACTACCGATGTTCAACTCCATAGCCTTGTAATTTTAAACCCAACCCAGAAGGCAAGGGAGCTCCTGGATCAAGTATTATAAAAAAATTACCTTCGTGGAGGAATTTTGGATAGAACTACCACGCATTTGCGTTACATGGAGAAGAAAACAACGAAAACCTTCCACGGTTAGCCTGACGCCAAGGGGTCTCTAACCCACTGAGGATAGTTTTACGTCAGCACTGTGGTCGGTGCGAGCCGGGTACGGAATTCGTATCGACTAGCCATCGCTGGGATTCGAACCCGGTTCACCTCATTAGAAGGCGAACACTCTATCCCCTGAGCCACCACGGCTCGAAAAAAAAGCGACAACATTAGCGGAAAATTCCTTATAAAGTAAGAAATAAGAAAATTTCAAAATGCATGTCTGGTAGCAGATATTATCTAGCATTAATCTCCAGCACTGCATTAATCTCCAATACTATCTGCATTAATCTCCAGCAATACAATATCAAAACATCTGCAGATTAATTTTCTTCTCAGATTTGAAAAATAAAAATTAGTACAGCACCTTTTTTTTCTTTGAGATTTAAAAAAAAAAAGCCTGAAATGTTACTGATAAGAAAAAACAGAAAAATTATTTTTAATTCAATTACTATTTGTTTTAGATTTAGCAAAATTTTTTGTCTATTTAGGTTTAAGAAATTCTGCAGATATATAAGCAAAAGCAAAGGGATGACTTCAAAAAATTCTAAATAATGATCTTTAATTAAAAGAAAGAATTTCAAGGGAAGAAAAAATGCAAAAATAAATTCTTAATTTTCGAAAACCCTTTTTACTGTATAGGGACTTATTCCATTTCTTAACTTTCCATTATTCCATTATTTCATTAATTTAAAAGTGTGTAATGTTTTTTAAATTAAAATTTGCTACCTATTATCTATCTTTTTTAATCCGAATTTGTATATTTTTTCTATCTTATTGCGCTAATTTTGCTACACATATTAGATTTAGACTAATTTTTACAACACTAATCTCTGTGTTATCTCTGGAAACAAGTTTAATTTATTAAGATTCTATAGCGGATTAACTCTATAAATTCTTCTACCTCAATCATTTGCTTAATCAGTTGCAAAAATATTTGTGTTAATTCAAAAATCTGATTTTAAGAAAATCGTGTTCGCGTGAAAGTTTAGAAACAAGTCATTCTCATTCAGCAACTACGATTGATTTTCTTGAAAAATCATAATCATGTAATATTAAATTTACAATATATATTTTCTATTACTTAATTTTGGAGAACTTCATCTAAAGGTGGATTGAAAACAGTAATCAGGGATAAGATGTTAATGACCTCAAAATTCTTTAAAAAATGCCATTAAAAAACTCAAAAACAATTTATCATGTTTCTTAATAACTTTTTTATTAAAAAATTATAACTTGTATTTATAGATTTAATGAAATTATAGCTAAAATAAAAATGTAATTTATGAATAAAATAAAATGTAAATAAATGTCTGATAAAGATATATAGGAATATATCAATGTTCAATACAGCATGGATTAAATGCGAATTCCTTATATCTTAAAAAGCTCTGTTGCACACAAAAGTTTGTTATTGCAGGATATTTAAAATTTCAAAACTCTATGAAAAACTTATGCTAATTTGAAAAGAGAAATTAATGCATTTACAAGCAAAATGTGCTTGAAATGAAAAACATCTAGCGAAATTCATAAAAATATATTTAAAAAAAAGTGAAAAAAAAAAACACTGAATAATGCCCTATTAAGGAAAGAAAAACAAAATGTACAAAAATTGTATTTGTCATCAACTTTCTAGCCCTGATAATATGATAAATCATCTGCGGTAGGTACTATAAATTATCATTTCTAATAAACCAAGAAATAATTTCTTAGCAATATGCATGCTGCATACGGCTGCAATATGCATGTTGCATAAACTCTGCATATGAACAGATGGCAGCTGCAAATATGCAAATATGTTATAAGATTCGTTTATAGAAACACCAAGTATAAGAATGGTACAAAAATGAAAATTCTCAATATCTTAATGCAAATAATAAACTAATTCTAATTTTCTAAATGCAAATTCTTAGTAATTTAAAAAAAGTCTGTTTCACATAAATGCTTGTTAGTGGTCGATGTTTAAAATAACAAAATTCATTGCTCTTAAACTAATTAATTCTGATGCAAAATGGCTTGAAATGAAAAACATCATTCAAAATTCTTAAAAGAAAGTATTAAAAAAAGAAATAAAAATCTAAAAGTGAAAAGAAATAACCAAAAACAATGAATATAAAGAAAATGAAATGAATTCTATAAAGGAAAAAAAAAATAAACAAAAAATTTTATTTTTCATTAACATTCTAGCCTCGATAATATGATAAATCATCTACGGTAGGTAGTACTAAATTATCATCTCGAATAAACCAAGAAACTAGCTTAGCAATATGTACGTTACAATTAACTCTTCATACGAACAGCTGGAAATGGATATTTTTGCAAATATGTTAAAAACATCAGCTCATAGAAACACCAAGTATAAGAATGGTACAAGAACTTTTTTACGTGTGTAACAAAACATCTGTTCATCTTTCCCTTACATACACACAAAAAAAGTAAAGGGGGAAAAAAACTGGAAGAAATTTTTTTCTGATGGTTGCGCAAAATATCTGAAAAAATATAAACCGATGTCAAAAACCAAGAACTACTGCTTCACGCGTTGTACTAATGAACACGACAACTTTTCATCGTGTCTTTGCTATTAAATACGATTTCATGAAATGTTTGAGCGAGATTAACCCTAAAGCAGATACAACTTAATATCTGAACATGTCATGGTTAATGAAAATGACGCCTTAAGTATGTTGGCGCATCAAGAAATTCTTAATTGATTTAAATGAATGGATTTTAGCGAATTTTAACGTTTATAAATGAATTTTAACGCATTAACAGATTCTTGATTGATTACGATCATAATTTATTATGCGTTTAAACGAATAACAAAGAAAAGCATGAAAAGAGATTTCTTTGGAAGAAGATTTCCAAATCAGTTCATTTTAAAGAAAATAACATTCTGTTAAAAAAGTTTTTTTTTAATTTTTTCCTTTTAAGAATTGAAAATATTGATTTCTGTTCGCGTGGAATATGTTTTGTAGCGAAGTGTTTTAGTCACTTACTTTTTAGGATGCAATGTAATATTTCTTTCATAAATATCAAAATTTAAAATTTTGATTTATATATTGATTTTTATTGAATTTAAGAGAATGAAAAATCAAATAATTTTATGGAGTTTTCAATGATTCAATGCAGTTTCGTTATTATTGGTTACGAATGAAAATAATCTAAATTTCATAAAACCATTTTATCATTTAGATTAGGAGGGAGTAGGATAACCGTTACCGTGTGAATAGTTACCAAATGAGTGGTCTAAATACTGTATAATTTAAGTTCTATTACATTTTACCAGAAATGTCATTACCAACCATTTCACTAATTTTACCTGAAGTACCCAGCTGTAAGAAACTAGTGGCTTCTTTAAATAGGCCTAGGGTGGTGCGATAAAATTTTGGATATTTAACCGTATTAGATGAAAGCAGTTAATAAACAGTTTTTCTCACAGTTAACAACTTGATTACCATCGTATTTAGGGTTACTTAACTGTTTCGTTTGATTGTGGTAAAATAACAATTAAATAAATTGTTATTTAACAATTTTTTCCGAGAAATTTTTAACAGTGTAGATCAGATGTTGTAAAACTTTTTACAGTCGCAGAACACCTTTGAAATTGGAAATTTTGAAATGTAAAAAATTTTAGCACCAAAAGTGTTGACAGCTTCTTTACACCAAAGTGGTGTAGAACCAATAAAAGTGTTTGGTGTAAGGACATATCAAGAAAAGAAACATCGACATTATTTTACATATTTTTATTTTATGTAGTATCAGTACCGCTAAAATTTAATATAGCAAATGTAGGCTCTCCGACATTAACATTTTTTTTCAATGTAGTTGAAAAATTCAGGTTTAATATTTTCAAAATATGTAATTATATTTGTTATATAAATTTAAATTTAACTCATTTAACGCATTTACAAACAAGGTTTAATTTTATTCTCTTCTTATTTAAGGAAATTTAATATTTATAGATTACACTGAAATTATTTTAAGAATTTTTAACGGGTTTTTTTTTTCATTCATAAGACAAAAAAAAACATGAAATGCTTTTAACTCTATTGCTCTTAGGGGTCCTTTTTTGTTTTTAAATCACGATTACGTGAAAATCCTAAAGGCAAATTTACATTCTTAGTAGAAAAAAAAAATCAGTTTTGATGTCCCCCAAAATCAAAACCGTTTTTGTCCATTTTGAAGCCATTGATCAAGATTCAATCGGTGGCACGAATTATTCATCAATCAAGATTGGCCAGGGGGTTACAAACAATGGCGTTATGTTCGAGAAATCATCACAGATTTCAGTCATATAAAGCAAGATGTTTCAAGCATGGTTTTCACGATTCTCGTGATCAATGAATTAGGACGCCATGATTTGTAACTAAGAGAAATTTAAAAACTTGGGCGGTAGGATTGAGATTTTTAAGATCATTAGCATGGAAATTTTTTTTTTTACTTATTTTTACTATGTGGGGTAAAACAGCACAAAGAAAGAATTATAATAAAATTTTTATATGCACAAATGCCAATTTAGATGCACAAATACGCGAAAGGGAAGTAGAATATAATATGGTTTTCTTTAATAAATTTGTAAAAAAATATTAACTGAGAGGTCAAAACTACCAGAGTATGGTAAAATTTACCGTGATTCTGGTTCTATGGGAACACCAAGGAGCTAGTGTTTCGGTAATGACTTTGGTAAAATTAACAATAAAATATGGTTTTATAATATATGATAAAATTTTCCAAAAATGGAAAAAATCCGTAATTTTGTCAGAGTATCTAAAATTTAACTGAATAAAAAATCTTTTATTTGGTTAAATTTATTTTTAGTTCTGTATTTTTTACTAAATGCGTGGTAATAAGAACTAGAATTGTGAAAACCAGAAATATCAATAAACTGGAACTATATGAATGGAAAAAGTATAAATTGAATTGTTTAAATATTTTGGCTTTATTGACCAGAATTGTAGTTTATTTTGCAAAAAATTTTATTATCATACAGTACAGTAATTTTACCAGGTTTTTTTCTTTATGTATCTAAACTTTTGTAACAAAATGTAAAATCATATTTTGATCTTATTTTCCTGATTTTTTGATATATTGGCATTATTTCTTATACATTTTATCTTTTGATCTTATTTTCTTAATTTTGATTTTTTGTTTTGTTTACATTTCCACAAATATTTATAATGCTCCGGTGATTTTTCTTTATATGCTTCCGTCTATCTATTCTTACAGATGTGATAGAAGTCTAAACAGGTAACCAAACTCATAAATCTTCCACAACCAAGAGAAAATTTATATTAAAAAAAGGGATTGAACGTACCTTTTTTCATACATATCACACGTTTCAGGAGCTTTGATCAAACACCGACCGAACCTTTCACTTCCCTTTGACCTATGTATGAACCAACCACATCAACAGCTACCCGTATCTGTTTTACGAGGTATATTCACATTGCCATTAAACTACCATAAATAATTTATGCAATTGTTTGCCCTTAATTAATATATCATCATGGGCTAATGAGAAATTTTATTTTAACTTTTTACAATTTATTTTAATATTAGCGGGTGTAAATACTATTTTTTTCAGTTTTAACCAAAAATATTTCAGATTTTTGTATGCATATTACCGAGCAGGAAGCTTAAATTTATCTATGTAAAAACATACTAACTTCTTTCTGTTTACACAAATTCATACTGTTAGTATTTAATTTTCGATCTAAAGTTTAAGAATTTTGCATGTTTTTATTTTTAATGGTAAGACACTTTGATAACTGGAAAATATTTTCTCGAACATAAGTAATTTTATTAGGTATAGGTATAAGTATTTATTTATTACATATGTAATTTTATCACAATTTTCGGTTTTGAATTTTTTTTTATAAAAGGAATATAAAAACCAGTTTAAACCAGCTTATAAGAATGGAGAAGCGGCTAGTACTGATACTCTCTTTTTTAAAACTGGTGTATGGTAAAGTGCCTAAAATAAATATATTGTAAAATGTGAGCCTTACAGATTTTTCTTTGCATATATAAATAACTTATTTTCTTCATATAAAGAGGTTTTTTTAAGCTCTTCTCATTTATTAGTATATAAATAAAATTTTTCGATATAATAGTTTACTCTGTGTAGATGAAAGCAGCAACATTCGTCAAAATCATTTAATTATATAATTAGAAGTGAATTTTTAGGCTCAAAATAATAATTACTATGCTGTTATTACTAAAAATAGTAAGTTAAAAAAATGAATATATTTTTAAAGTTTATCCATTGTTTATTTCGAACCACCGTGTCTATAAAATATTATGCTAAAACAAAAAAAAAAAAACAAAAAACAAAAAACTTGAAAGAAAAAAACAATTTTTTTTTAAATGTATAACATTATTATTAGGAATAAAATACTTTCGTTTAATAATATACATTATTTAGCATAAAAATAAAGCTATAATACTTAATTGGGTATCATTAACCGTTAAGCAATAAAGAGTTTCCTTTTCGTTGAGATGTGAAGTTGACTTCCGTAAAGCCTCTCCCTTCATTGAAATTGGAGTCTGTAAGCGTTCAGTTCAATTCTTGTTCTAACGCTTTAACCTCATTCTCTATAATAAATTACAACAGATGTGTAATTAATTGATGATTAGAAGATGAGCGAGACTTTATGTCAAACATTGAGGGTCAAAGAGAAAGTTCTTTGTTTCGGCAATCATTCTTAGAATCCTTTATGAATTTTAGATGAGTTTCTGTAGATAGTTAAAAATTTTAAATACTTATGGTTCAAGGATTATGAGTTCAAACAATAAACTTATAACTGAAAATTATTTCCTTGGACCATTCTTTCACCTTCAGCATTCAATAGGCCGAAAGCTTTTGGAATATTAATAAGAATAAATTTTGAATTCAATTTATTAAAACTACACTGTTTCCAAACAAAGTGAAGTATTAGTCACGTTTAGTAATCAATCTCACGAATAAAAAAGTATCGGTAACATATAATAAGGTAGGTAAGTTGTATCAATAAGTAAGTTATGAAAAATCAAAAGCTTCATTATACATTGCCAAATTATAATTCATCTAATCATACTCAAACAAATATTTATTATAAACTAACTTTAAAATAACTTTATTGTAGTTTTTCAGAATTTATAGTATATATTCAGAAATTTTGGATCGTAATCGTATTTCATTTAAACTAGCCTTATTATCGTGTAATTTAATTCTTCTAACTTCATTTAGAGCCACAATTTTTCAAAACTATATATGAGTGACAGTTTATTAATTTTATTATTTAATTCTTAGCATTTATTTTGCAAAATCTATATGTTCGTAAGAATCATAATTTACTAACCTACTGTAAGGTAATGATATTTGTGGTACAAAAAATCTTAATTCTAGATAATGAAATCAAAATATATGTTATTTAATCACTCTTTTGTATAAATTATACACAAAAAAAAATTCTGATAAAATTACTTTTTTGCATGGTAATGATATTCCTGAAGAAAAGAAACATAAATATGGTTAATAAGATTAAAGTATGCGTTATTTAGACCATTTATTAGGTAATTTTTCTGTTCAGATGGTAACGGTTTATCGGAAATTCTGGTTTTCAAAATCATAGTTCATATTACCACACATTTAGTAAATAACTCAAAAGTGAAAAGTAAATTTAACCGAATAAATGGTTTTTATGCCATGCTTTTCGGTATCGTGTTAACATTGCCAAATTTTACAATATTTACTAAATTTTATCATATATTTTAAAATCATATTTTATAGTTAATTTTACCCTTATCAAAGCGCTTCGGTAACGACTACCGAGCTTTTTGGTGTTCCCATAGAGCAAGGATTACGGTAAATTTTACCATATTCAGGTAGTTTGGACGCTAATTTTTTTTTCTCAGTGTAAAAATATCTTGATATCGATATGAAATAGTTTCATTACGGTTTTTTAAACTAAAAGTGGCAGCTAATTTAAGAAAATAGCCCTTTTTTAGTAAAAATACCTACCACTGTTTTCTTTTAGATCAGTTTTCTCGTCACTACAAAATTTTGCACATATGCTTCTTCAACTCAACAGGTTAAATTAGCCGACCCGATATAATGGTTCAAGTCGAGCAGATACATGGTTACTTTTCACACCTTATTAAATTTCCAGTGTATATCAACAGATAGAGATACTGATATTCTTGTTCAACGTAGAACCAATTTTCACATTAAAAAAATATTTAATTTCCACTCTGTAAAAATTCCAGATCAAACTACGGTATAAAGTACACTTTGGGTGCATCATCCGTAAAATCTATTTTTATTGTAAAATATTATACTATTTATTAATATATTTATATAATATTTTCATAATTTTTATATTTATTAATATTTATTTAATTCGAGTGATTCAATGATTTTATGGTATTTATTACTGTAAAAATTACGGTATATAAGATTTTTTTTTCCGTAACGCGTTCCGGAAAAAATGGATTAACTGTAAAAAGTACCAGCATCCTGAGTGACAGTACTTTTAACAGGAATTTTTCACAGTGTATACTGTATTCAAAATTTATCAATAAGAAAAATTATGAAGGTACTAGCTTTCAATCATTATTATTAGTGTCTTTAATATTGTAAATAATTTATAACTATAATATGCTTATATTGTTAAAATCATTACTCTTAGATTTTTATCGTATTATTATTATTATTAAAATGTCTTTTAGCATGCTTGAGGAATTAATTTTTAGATATTATTTTATTTCAAGAAGAGAATATGGTCATCTTTTTGTATTTAGTTAGTATGATTTTGTTTTTAGCTTATTATTTAATATGCTCATCACATTATTTTATTTATTCGACGTACTTAAAAATCAAAATTGTTCTCTTTAACTGACACGTTTTTAGCTATGTAATTATAACTTTAAGTTTAACATACTTTCGCACGCAATACCCCAAGATTTGGATTCTATAATTCCTTTCCTGCACAACACTTCCCAGAAAACATTTCAATAAATTAACATCTGAGATGAAAGTTAAAGTGTTTAACCAGAAATGAAGGTTGTGATACATAATTTTATTTTCTCTCTTTCAAAAAAGAATCAGTAAAGATAGGATACTTAGGAAAAATTGCGTTGATACAACTAACCTCACTTCCTGGTAGAATTAGGGTTTCCACTGATTGATCGATACTGCGTTTCTCCGCAGATGCGACACAATTTCGCTGCTACTTTTACGAAACTGTCTGGACAAAGCATGCAATATTAAGTATTTCTATTTAAAAACACAAAAAAGTATAAAGATTAATTTTGTAATAATTTTAATATTTGTGGTTTAAAGGAATAAGAAAATATTTTTGAAAGTTTAAAATATCTTTTTGTCAGCATTTCTTTAAAGCAATGGCACTTAGTTCATTTTAAATTACAGAGCATTTTTATCCTGTTGTTGTTATATCCTTTTAATATCCAATTATTTGTATCTGGTTATTTTATTTTTATATTATATCCGTCGTTGAATCGCCGACCCAATTTTGAGTTTACGACTACCATTGTTCAACTCCATAGCCATGTAATTTTGAACTTGATCCAGAAGACAAGAGTATCAAGCACTGCAAGAAATTCGCCTTCGTGCAGGTCTTTTTGATGGAACTAACATTCATTTCGTTATATGAAGAGGAAAACCACCCAAACCTCCCATAGTTAGCCTGATGGCCAGAGGACTCTAACCCATGATCCATTTACCACTGAGAATGGTTGACGTCAGCTCTGTGGTCGGTGCGAGCCAGGAGTGGAATTCGTATCGACGAGTCATTGCTGGTGTTCGAATCCGGGCCACCTCATTGTATTTAGTTATTGTATCTTTTTTATACTTTTAATTATATACTCGTGATTAAAGTTTATTTATTTACTTACTTTTACGCATACGAAGAACAAATGATACAATTTAGAGAAGGACGTAACAAAGATACGTCCAGGATTAAAACGTTATTCGAACCCGCTGCCTTCTACGATGTAGAGCGTTTGGCGGATCGGCAAGACAGCTCGACCAGGAAGAGTCTGATATCGAAGTGATATTTGAGTTATGCATTATATATTATAAATGAGTTATGCATTATATATTATAAATAATTTTTGTTGTTGGAAATAATTTTTATGTGTGTCGAATGCAAATGTGGTAATTTTTTATGTTGTTTAGAATGCAAATGTGGTAAATAATTTATGTTTTTTCAAATGCAAGTATTTGTAAATGTGGCAAAGAGCTTTTAAGATTAGAATAGGTAATTTTCATCAGTCAGATTTTTTTACGGTGATCACTATTTTGATTTGATTTAATTGTCCATTTATTATACCATTCTTGGAAAAACTTGATTTCAAAATAAGTAATTATTCATATCAATTTACATATAATAAGTAACTAATAAATATTATAAATTCTTCTTAAAAAATGCTTCTACACATGTGGTATTATTTTTATAAATTAAGATTCATTTAAGGGTTCAATTACATCCAAATAGACATCCACTTTAGCATCCAAATAGAGTCTCGGTTCTGCCATCTAATGTGGCAGAAACTAGACGTCCAAATTAACATGGCCAACGGTATCTCACCCATTGTGGTGGTCCTGAAAGAGTGGATACCATTTCCGGAGAACGCACTAGGTCTGCTCATCGGGAAGGCTGATTGTGCAGCTCATTGGAGAAAAAAAAAGGGTTCAATTAAAAGTTATGCCATTCAAAACAAGTGCATTACTTTAAAAGCTGTTTATTAAATAAATTTAAAGAATAAAAATGAGCAATAATTTTATAAACTTTCTTTCTATTTTTATAAAACAAATCTTTATTTACTGTAATCTTATTAAAACTCAAATTCAACTCTTATATGGCAATTTCATAAATGTTATAATTCTTAAAATTAAATAAAGTATTATGAAATAGCTTTATGAATGAAATATTTAAAAAGAAAATAAGGGGTATATAATTGAATGAAGAAGCATATTTAATTTAATATGATAGTAAAAGCATGAGACGAAAGGAAAAAGTTTTTTTAATGTTATAATTTCCTTTTACATAATCAGTGAAGTGAAACGTTCTTTATGTAAAACAATGGATAGAGTATATGATTTGAGAATAAATAGAAACCATAAAATTTCTTACCATAATTTAACAAAATCCTAATGCTTATCTTATATTCAATGGAAACTTACCTTTTTAAATTCTCTATTCATGTCAAAATGATTTAAATATCTCTTCATTTGAGATAGAGTTTTATTTTTGATCTTTCCATGTTAAGAAAAGGATAAAAAAATATTTTTTTGATACTAATTTGATAATATCGTTATCGAAAATATTTGCCACTTTATCATATTCTATATTTATCTTTGTCGATAATGATTATGACCTTATCAGCTTCAAAAGATATCGCTATCGAAAATACCCTCGGTTTTATTACATTCGATATTTTTTCAATAATAATCGTGATATTATCCAATTATCGAGTTTTGTTATCAGCGTTGAACAGACGACCAAAATCTAAGTTTATGATTATCAATGTTCAACTGCGTAGCATTATAATTTTGAATCCAATCCAGAAGACAAGGAACTCTGGATAAAGCATTGGGACATACTAACCTAGAAGTTTCTGATGGAATTTACACACATGTATGATACATGGAGAGGAAAAACCACTAAGACCTAGAGAGTTAAGCCCGACAGCAAGAGGACTCTAACCCATGTTTTGTTTTCCACTGAACATATTTTATGTCAGTATAGGGGTCGTTGCGAAACGGCATCAGAAATCATATCGGCCAGCCAACTCCGGGTTTCGAACCTGGGTCGCATCATTTAGAGATGAGCGCTCTACCTCTCGAGCCAACGTGTCTCTGATATTATTCTTGCCTATAATGATTGCAGATCCAATAATTATCGCAATATTAGGTATTGACGTTATATTATTAGAATAATTTTTTTAAATACCATTATAGCTAAATTTATTAAATATTTATGTGATATCATAAATCACTCAGCTTTATGCTCGATATATGTTATAGAGAAAATATTTTGACAAAGATTTTGTGTAAAATCATTTAACTTCTTTTTCTAAAAGTCATTGAGTTTTAAACACACTATAAATGTGTTTTGGAGCTGTAAAGTAATTCAATAAACATTTGAAATATAAAGACATTAAATTATGAAACAAAATAATTTGAAGGAATTAAAATATTTTTGTGCAGAAATAACGAGTAAACAACGTAATGAGCGGCTTTTTTTTATTTCTGTTCATTGCGTTTTTTTTTTAAATATTTATCTTTGTTGATTTTGTTTTTAAATGAAATTCAAAAACAAATCTTATGATTTTTTAGATAAAAATAATTTTTTTCATGAACAAAAGGTGGCTTCGGAATTAAAACTATCCTTTATCTAATTACAAAACCTCTTTATTTTCTAATTTAATGTCTTTAATTTACTTTTATTTTAAAGCGATTTAATTTAAATAGCTTTGCTTTTTTATCATTTAAGTTCATGCGTAGTCCGATTTTTTTGAGGCTTTAAAGTACATTTTTAAGAATAAAAAGTTTGGAACTAAAAAAAAGTTTAAGTTTTAGTATTTTCTTCGGATACGACATTTTTAATTATACAAATATGTAAGTTTGAACCTGGACTTGATACCGTAACACACTGAAGCACATTTTTTAAAGTTTAAGTAAATCATGAACAAACGTGAAAATATTTTTATACACATAAATTTATTCCATGAATTAAAATGAAAAAAAAATATTGCAAATGATTAAACAGTTACGCTATATTAAGTTTGCATAAAATGTAAATGATGCTGCAGTTGAGCATTCCAGTGTTTGGGTTAAAATAACCATTTTTATCATACAATTTTAAAATATAAAAGAATTATCCTCATTTAAAATATTTATTTAATTAATTATAAGTATTAGGAAATTTTCACTTATTCATAAGCATATGACAGTTCTTCAATTACAGAAACAAATAGACCGTTTTTCAATTACAGGCAATCCTATAAATCTTGAATAGTCTAACCCAGTGATTCTCAATTTTTTTTTTTTTTTTTTTTTTTGTAGCGGCACACTTTTAACGATCTCAAATTTTGGCGGCACACAAAGAAAAATATAAGGTTATAAGTTGTTTACTTACCTACCTATAATACACTGTGTAATATAGTTTATGATAATAATTTGGAATGTAAAATAAAATAATATAATATAATATGTACTATAAAAACAACAGCACGTTTATTAAGGGATTAATTACAAATGAATAACAAGAATACTTTTAATGCGAAATTTGAGCTTGATGTTTTTTGATAATTTCATTTATATTTGGTCGTAAAAATGACTATGCTACTCTCATATCGTCTTCTACATTTAACAATCTCGATATTATATTCGTTTTTATGTTGGTTAATACTGAAAATCCGAATTCAGACAAATAACATGTAGAAAATTGTAATAATATTTTTAAAGCTTTTTTGGCTATCATGGGATAATCGCATCTAATGTTAATCCAAAATGAATAAATTGATTCTCCCGAATATTTTAAAATTAAATCTCGATTGTTAGAAAGCGAAATTAGTACTTCCTCTTCATTCAAAGTTAATTTAAATACAGAAGTATTCGTTAACACAAATGGATTACGAGCCCAATCAAATTTTTTTATATCTAAATTTGGGAAATAATGAATAATTCTCTCCTCTAATGTTGTCAATAACAATTTTATGAATAGTTTTATTAAAATTCTTTGGGACTCTACTCGTAATAAAATAAGCATTATAATTTTTACCATATACATTTCTAAAATTTGGTGGCACACTTTAAGAATATGGCGGCACACAAAAGTGCCGCGGCACAGTGGTTGAGAATCACTGGTCTAACCTATGATATATACCATGAAACATAAAAATTTATTCATTTTTCCTTTTTTGAATCAACTTTTTACTTATAAGAGATAAAAACAAAGCAAAATAATAGAGAAGAAGATTTTTTAGTAACTCTAATTTCAACTTATTATTGCTATCATAACTTATTTTAAATAGGCTATTTTTTATATCAAATCATTTTAATATTTATTAATGAAATCCAATTATTAATTGTCTGAAAGGAAATGTACTCTGCTCTACTTTCAAATCAAACTCAAAAGTATGTCCTAGCAATGTGAAGAAACAAAGCAATAGTTTATTTAACTACGTAATAATTAATTTTTTTACATTGAATAAATATCTTAGTATGATTAATAAATTGCTTTCAGAAGTATTTCTTTCTTTTTTGCTTTCTTTTACATGATATTTATTTACATATATATTTTTAGTTTTTTGAAATTTGACAAATATAAAAAAGTTTTTTACGTTCCATTAGTTAAAGACTGCTTAAAATAAAACAAACTTTTTGAAACTAGATATTTTTCAGTAATTCTCTAAATAGTTTCACGGTATTTTCAATTGTCATATCATATTTTTCTGAACAATTCGACGCAGATATTCAAAGTTTATTGATTAAAATAAATAATTAAAAACTATTTGGAAATCCAACACCTTATCACTAATCAATATTATCCTCAAATCCTGATGCGCTCGAATTTACTCCTTGATCACTATTACTTATTCAAATTCTAAAAAATTTCTTATCAAATTATGGTTAAAAGTATCGGAACACAGAGTGCCAGTATTTTTTGCCGTAAAATCCATTTTCATCGGAACATGTTGCGGAATAAAAAACTGATATACCGTAATTTTTACAGCAATTATTACCGTAAAACCACTGAATGACTCTAGTTAAATAAACATATTTGTAAAAATTACGGTATAATATTTTAAGGTAAAAATGGATTTTATGGACCTAATACCGTAATTTGATCCGAAATTTTTTACAGTGGCAGTTTTGTGTTTTGTTTCTGTGGGCAGTTTTTTATTAAATTAAACAAAAAAATTATTTTCATTTCAGAAAGCAGTGTGCTCGCCTTTATTTAACTTTATTCTGGAACTTTATGCATCATTGCAATTGCCTCGTTTATGACGTACACCACCAACGTCACCATTATCATTTGAAAAACAAAAGGATAGCAGCGTGTTATCTATAATTAATTGTCCGCTTTATTAGAGCATCCTGTTCATTCTTTTGCTTTTACCATGAGAACAGGATGAATCTAAAGCCACGATTATCGCAGGATTTCCTACTCCCTAACAAAGCGCGTTTACTATCTTTATGCGTTGTTGAATTAAATCCTCATCATTAACAACGCTGTGTGTGGTTCATATGATCAGGTTCACAGGCTGTTAAGTTGATTGATTCCATCGGCTGAACACATTATATAGATTAAATTCTATTTTTATCTGATTAATTTAGGAAAAAAGTGAATGAAAGTCGATGTTTGAACATTACTTGAGAGAAAGTTTTTATTTTTAAAAATTAAGTGCTTTGTCTTTAAATTTATTAAAGAAAATTCTCTGTATGTGGGTTGTTCGTAAGGTGGTATCAAGTTTGTTTTTATTTTTGTTAAAAGTCTACTTATCATGTAGCATCAGCTACTTATCATGTAGATAAGCTGACTAAAATAAAGTCTACTCCCGAAACTAAATTGATTAAATTATTGTAACTTTTTTTTATTTTTTAATAGCTTTTTTTTTAATCCTTCAAGCTATTCTGATGGAAAAAAACGCTCATTGAAAATCAACTGCAATAAAACAGTTCGCATAAATTACTCAACTTGTTAATTTTTTTTCTATTTAGAAAAAATAAATAAGTAAAAGATTGAGTTTAATTCATTTAAATATTTTTATAATTAATTAAAACTTTTAGCACTGAAAGATAATTTTATTCAAAAAATATGGCAGATAATATAAGTTGTTTCCTTTAGTCCCATTATATTTGCATAGTACTCAAAGTATTCCAAACTTTAATGGTCTTAATCAAGGTTCAATTGTTTTTGAAATGAAAATTATTATTATTTTTAAAAAGAATAATGTATCACGGATTAATTACTTTGCCTGTCTTGTAAAATATTTAAAAAATTATCGAGTTAGTTTTTATTGAAATATAATGCTACAAATACAGTGAGAAAATAGTATTGTCAAAACTATCAGCATATGGAAAAATTTATCGTGTTTCTGTTTTTATGGTATCACTAAAATGCTCAGCAATTTTTACCTAAGTGATTTTGGTAAAATTAAAAATAAAATATGGTTTTAGAACATGCTATTTTTGGTAATTCCATTATGATTAGGCATAAAAACTATTTATTCGTTTAAGTTTACTTTCAGTTTCGTATGTTAATCAAATGTACGGTAATAAGAACTATACTTTTAAAAATCACAATTACCAGTAGACATTTTTCGTATGAACAGAAATATTATCAAGTGAATGGGTTTGGTAATTTTACTAGAATTTTTTTCTCCGTGTATATTCAGTTATTCAAGAATAATACAGCCAATAGAGCATGTGTTATATTCACAAAACGAAAGAAAGTAGAATCTAGTATCATTATACGAGTAGACTTTGGTAGTCTAAGCCAAAAAATTATAGACTATAGTATTAACTAGAATACTAATTTGTAAATGCCTCTAGAGGTAAAAAGCTTCAATGTAGATTCAAGCAATGTGTTAATTACTCTAAAAAGCTTCGATACTAGTGATTACACTTGTGATTACACATTAAAGTCTCCAGTTTTAAATTAAACACTTTTCAGGGAAGATCTTACTGATGCAAATATAGTTGATACCGCATGTAATTTTAATTTAATTTATGCTATGTATCCTATATTTAAATATAATAATAAAATAATAATAATAATTTAAAATGAAATTTAAGCTATTATTACAGCAATGCATTTTATTTCACAGCATTAGAATATAAACATAAAACCTTAAGCGATCAAAAATTTTATAATATGCAGTTTTCACAGTTAAATAATTAGAGTGTGAAAAACATGATGACATTTAGAACGAGTTATCGATACCGAATCAAAAATTGTTTTCTTTTAAACTTATAGAGATATTTAACGAGCATCAATAGTATAGAAATTTAAAGTACTTAAAGAACTAAATGAGTTAAATTCTTTTTCTTCTTTCATCAGTTCATTTTAACGAACAGTCTTGAGAGCTCAGCTAAGTAATCTCTTAAATCCTTTGCAAACTATTCAAACATTTGACAGACCATTATAAATTGGTTTTAATATAAAATAAAGATAATTATATATGCTTTACTGTTTGCTTGTCAGTTGGAAAAAAAAGTAATCAGAAAAATTCTTATTTTGCCAGATTAGTATAACAAGAAGTAAAACGCGTCATGGGGAATAATTATGTTGTTATCCAAATTATCGTAAAATTTAATTGGTTCTTGAAAGTTTTTTATCATTATTATTAGCTATTTTTCTTTTTTTTAATTTTTATCTCTTCGTTCATTATTTTCTCTCATTTAAAACTTTTTTTTGTCAAAATACTTTTAATAACTTTTAAGTTTATCATCATTCTAATTTTAGAAAAAGGTCAAAATAAACTAACATACTCTCAAATATAGTATTTTGTTGTTTGAAATACAATATTTATAGACATATAATATAGACGGGACACTATTTAACAAATTCATTGGATTCGATATTTATTTATGTGTTATATTTACATTTATTTATATTCAATTTTAATAATTTTAAATACATTCTGAACTTATACGGATCTACAGAATGTTAATTGATTATTGTAATTATGAAATACAAACTATGTTGTTATCCAAATTATCATAAAATTTAATTTGTTCTCAAAAGTTTTTATCATTTTTTTAGTTTTCTTTCTTTTTTTAAATTTATCTCCTCTTTTACTATTTTCTTTTATATAAACATTTTTAATTTAAAATACTTTTCATAACTTTCAAGTTATGAAAAGTATTAGAAAAAAATTATTAAAATAGTATTAGAAAAAAAGTTTAAATAAAATTATATATTCTTAAATATATTATTGTATTTTTTGAAATACATTATTTATTGAAATATATTACAGTCGGGACTCTCATTATTTAAAGAAATCATTGTAGTTGATATTTGTTTAATAGTTATATTAATATTTATTGATATTAATTATTTTACACTGAGAAATAAAGTATGCCAGAATATGATGCAATTTACCGTTATTCTGGCTCAATGGGAATACCAAAAAGCTAGGTAATTTTTATTAAACTACTTTGGTAATTATTTTGGTGAAATTAACAAAATAATATGGTTGTATAAAATGCGCTAAACTTTGGTAATTGTGGTAAAATTTGGTAATTTAAACATGATACGTAAGAGCATGGCATAAACACCATTTATTTGGTAAAATTTACTTTTTATTTTTATATTGCTTACTTTTAAATATATTGTTTACTTTTAAATATATTGTTTACTAAATGTATGGTAATAAGAACTGTAATTTTGAAAACCAGAATTTTCGAAAAACCGTAATGAACGAAAAACTACCAAATGAATGGTTTAAATGTTGCATATTTTGGTTGTATTTACCAAAATTATGGTTATTTTTACCATAAATGTCATTACCATGCAGTACGGAAATTTCATTAGAATTTTTTTCTACGTGTATAATTTCAAAATTTTTAAATATATACTGAAATTATTAAGAAACACAAATGCATTTTTTTTTTATTAAAAAGAAATTGTACTACATTTTTTATTGTGAGATATAAAATTAGGGAAATAAGCTAGCAAAAATATAAAATAGATGTTTTGGATTTTTCGTTCTCTGAAACGTTATGATTTTATGATTTATTTGGTGAATTCAATTATGCAACATAATACTTTTCGAATGGTGGATTCAAATCGAAGTTGAAATTCATGAATATTTTATCGAAAAAAAGTAAATAGATCTTAAAAGGTATAACTAGCTTTTTTCAAAACACATACTCTCTAAACGTTTTTTGTTATTGGAATTGCCTGTTTACCGAATTTAATAATAAAATACAATATTTTTAAACTGATAGATTTAAAATAAGATAAATGGTTAGAAGGAAAAGAGAATTATTATATTCTATGAAAGTTTTATTACATATTTTGTACTAGGCATGTTTTATTCGATTTTTTTTTAACCAAACGAACTTATATATTGCTTGATGTTAAATATAGAGTAATGTGGTTTACCAACATAATTTCACATACCTTATATTCTCTCCAATTTGTTATTTTAGTTCATTATGTATCAAATAATTTATTTTTTTACCTAAACTTAGTTAATTATATTAAATTAATAATATTAAATTAATAATATCAATAATCACTTGTTCTAATAGCTTTAAGAGTTACAAATCAAATAAAACTGAAACTGCTATCCTTAATCTACTTTGCTTATAAATTGTAGGGATACATATTGCAACGCTAATATAAAACTCTTAGCGTATCAATCGGCATAATTTCATATACCTAATTTTCTCTCTAATTTGTTTTTTTTGTTCATTATATACCAAACAATTTTTTTTTACCTAAACTCAGTTGATTATATTAAATTAATAATATTAAATTAATAATATTAATAATCGCTTGTTTTATTAGCTTTAAGAGTTGCAAATCAAACAAAACTGAAACTGGTATCCTTAATCTGGATTGCTTATAAATTGTGTGGATGTATATGCAATACAACGCTACTATAAAACTCTTCACGTGTTATTCAAATTATAATGTATTTATAAATGAATTAGGATGCAAATCAGATAAGGAACTAAAGACAGTAATGGCGTATTAATATTGATATTTTTAGGACCATAATAATGCCTACATTTTTACCTGATCACAAAACAGTTTTATTAATAATTTTGTGATGACTAATGGATAAATTAATAAAAAAAATCATTTTCTAACTTTCTGTTGAGAATAAATTTTGATTTTTAATTAATTTTAAAAATTTTTTGTGTTAAAAAGAACATTCAGTTTAATAAGTCTAACGATAATATTTGAATGTATAGAAAATTATTAACTCTTATCACTTAATCGAAACAAATATTTTCTCTACCAGATACTCTTTTTTTCTCGTTTGGACAAAATTAGATTACTTGTTTAAAATTTTTTCGTAAATGACATTTTTTAGTAAAACTGCATCTGTGTTACATAAAAAACAACCACAAAACTTTTATTCTCCCCATGCCATCAAGCTTTCCGTTAAATGTTTTCGTGGTTTTCCTCTCCACGTAAAGCAAATCTGGGTTAGTCCCATAAAAAAAGTCTTCCTTGACAGCTTGTTTGTACCATTGCTTGAGTCAGGTGTTCCCTTGTCTTCTGGGTGGGTTTCAAAGTTACGAGGCTACGGAGTTGAACATCATTAGTTGTAAACCCAGAAGCGGGTCAGCTGTTTTTAATTCATATCTTCTTTATCAAAAATTTGAATAAAAGTTGTTTTGAAAGTGATTTATTACTATTATCATGTTATCATGTTTATTACTAGTTTAGACATTACATATAATGCACTTGAAGTACCATGTCTTGAACAGGAGATTTTTATTTTATACATCTTTTAAAATATTTTTCTTCATACTATATTTCTCCAGAAATTTTTTTCAATAAACTGCTCTATCGCAATCAGGATATAAATCAAAGCTTCATAAATGAAATGGGCCAACCGGTCTGTGTAGTGGGCAGGGAACTGGCATCAGGAAGGTTCTGGGTTCAAATCCCGGGCAAGACATGGATGTTTCTTTCTCTCTATCTGTGTTTTATGTCCTTTCTCCTTTGTGTATGAATGTGTGAATGTGACCAGCCTTATAAACGTGTTGTGGTAGTGTGACGTGGGCGACGCTGCTCCACCGCCGTGGCTTCGCCACAGGTGCCCACTGGGTAACGAAAAGAGAGTTAGCAGTTCTGGAACTTTCTGTGGCCAATGGATAGTTCCAAGTGCCCGTAATTAAAAATAAATAAATAAAATAAATGACAATTGTGACGTGCGTTACATAATGATGCAAGGTGATACATTTATGATAACTATATATTTTTTTTTCACGGAGAATAAAAACTCTGTACAAATTATCGTATTGTATCGTTAAGTCAGTTCTGTTTAAAAAAAAAATAAGAAAAAAAAAACATATTTTTGGTACTAAAACTAAGATTTGAATTACTACACATTTAGTAAAAAGACAAAATTGAAAAGTAAATTTAAACGAATAAATGGTTTTTACATCACCATGCTTTTTTTCTCAATGTGAAATGCATATTTTTATTTTCGAATTTTTGTTTTAGTGTATTCTATACTTGATACTTGTACCAATGGTATGTAACGAATTAAATTTTAGAAATTTATAATTACAAGAAAATACTGGAATTCTATTTCTGGAAAAATATTTAAAATATTTAAAAAATAATCCAATTATTATTGAAAAAATCTAACTGAATACGTAATAGATTAAAAGTTTAATTTTATTTTACTTAAAGTCATTACCCCCTTAGCACATGGAAATCCTAAAAATCTCTTAATCTTATTTATACTCAATCCAGTAACTGTTTTGTTTTTTATTAGTTGTTATTGATAAGAACTCAAAACTCCTGATAAAACTTATTGACAGAATTCAAATTCTTCTCTTTCTAAAGAACAAGCTCGCGATAGGCCGATTTTAATCATTATACTGTTCATTTGAAAGATTTATTTTCTTTTCAATCTGCAACACTATTCTTAATTAGCTGTTGAAAAGCTGGTGATATCACCATTCATGTTTTAAGACAAACAGTTTAATGTCTTCCCATTTATCGGAGGCAGGCATTAACTGTGTGCAGGCCTATCAATTCGAGTATTCAACAGCCTAGCAACGTGGGCGAATTAATACCATTAGAAGATCTTGGAAAAGCTTACCTGAATAATAGGAAGCTTATTAAGATTAAAGCAATTAAGTCAAATAGAATGTTATTGAATATTTTTTTTTTCTGGTTAAGTCTAGACTCATTAATTGAATAAGACGGCTTATAATATTTGTAGTTAATAGGATATTTGTTTTATTGATGATTTTGCTAATTATTTCTATTGACGTAAATATGGAAAGTATTTGTTGAGAGAAAGGGAAGCTTTTTTATATGGTAGTGATTATTTGATTATCTTAAGGATAAATTTTGTTACTATTAGTGAATTTACAAAAAGTAATAAGAAAAATGTTGCCATAATTCCATAAAATTTACGTGATTCAATGGTAAAAATTCTCTTGTAGTTATCTTTAATAAAAAAATGAAACTAATTATTTGTAATAAGTTTAGTATTTTTTGGGGGGATTTATCATGAGCTAATGAGATCTTAATGATTTCAAGAGAAATTTGAGGTTATCACTAATTAAAATACTAATTAATTAGTACTAAACATTTAAACAGTTACAAAATCAGACACAGAAAATATACTTTAGATTTCAATCTGGAATCAGAAAACAGAGAAGTCGTTCTGGTTTTTAAAATTACATTTTTCATCATTACCGCACATTTCGTAAAAATACAAAACTGAAAAGTAAATTTAACAAAATAGTTGTTTTTCATGACAAGCTCTAAGGTTTCATGATTAAATTACCACATTTCATCACATTTACCAAATTTTAAGACATACTATAAAACAATATTTTATTGTTTGTTTTACTAAAATCAATACCAAACCACTTCAGTAAAATTTTACCAAGCTTTTTGGTATTCCTATAGGTAAATCTTAAACACGGTAAATTTTACCATATTCTGGTAGTTTAGTTTGAACTAAATTTTTTTCTCGTTGTAGGAGAAAAAACATGAACAGAACACAAATATAATACACAGCAGGTTTTTTGTTTTGTAAAATATATTACAAGCTTACTCAGGTTTTGGGAACAATCCAAAATTCTTTATTCTATGCCCTCGAAGGGTTCCTTTTTAGAGAAATATAAATGATGATGAGATAATGGTATAATACGAATCATAATTAACAGTGGGCTGATTGCTCTACTTTGTTTAATAGTTGAACTTTCACTTATTTATTTATAAAGAAAAGTATTTTATCAGTTTTTGACTTTCAATTTAAATCTTCTAAGCAAGTTTTAAATATTTTTTACGATTTGAAAACTTAAAATTAATATGATAGCTATGAAATTATGACGTATAAAGTATCATTCAATTAAAAATAATTAAATTATTGCGGATCTAAAGCATTTTGTTTCAGTAAATAGTAGCTCTTCATGATAATTTCTGGAATATTAAAAAAAAATGCCAAAAAAGTTTAAAATATTTAAGTTTTTATTCAATTACAAACGATTTTAATTTTTATAGCTTTTTTGTGTTTTTGTATTTATTTTTCTTTTCAATAATGTCTGACATAATATTAAGTGTATTAAGAGTTAATTAAATATTTTCCAAATAAAATACTCAATGAAGTTAATTAAATTACTATAACAATAGTATATTTATGAATGATCAACCCACAGGGATCTCTTTCCATATTTAAGTTTGAATTAATCAAGTTTTTTTTAAGTAGTATAACAATTTCGAGTACTTAAAATTTTAATTTCCATTTCATTCGATCAGAAGTCTACATAGCTATCTGTAAGGCGGCTTTGCCCAGCCGTTTCATTGGTTATTGCTTGACTTTTTCCTAAAAAAAAAAAATAAATAATAAATAAATAATAAATAAATAAATATATTTCATTAAATTTTCGGAAAAAACTTCCATTGAGGTTAACTGGGTTCGAATCCCAGCGATAAGTGGTCAATACGAATATCGCACCGACCACAGTGCTGACATAAAATATATTCACTGGTAAACGGATCATGGGTTAGTAGCTTTTGCCGTTATACGGTAAGCAAAACTACATGACAAAAACTAGAATTTGAATTGATGGTTTTAATCCGTTTATGATTAGAATAAAAAACGAAGAAAAACGGTCAACAAAACACAACTTTAAATCATCGACTTTACAGAGAAAATCTATAAAAAAAAGAACGGGAATTTTTTACTTTGGTTAACGGTTAAAAACTACAAAAATCTATATTCACTAGAAAAAATCTGCTCGGCACTGTAAAAAAATGTCTGTTAAATTTACAGAAAAACCTTCTAACGAGATGAACCAGGTTCGAATCCTAGCGATAACTGGTAGATACGAATTTCCGCACCCGGCTTAAATCGACCTCTGTGCTGACGTAAAATATCCTCTGTGGTAGACGGATCATGGGTTAGAGTCTCCTTGCCGTCAGACTAACCGTAGGAGGCTTATGTGATTTTCTCTCCATGTTACTCAAGTGTGGATTAATGCCATAGAAAAGTCCTCCACGAAGGCAAATTTCTCCTAATATTTGTTCCCTTGTCTTCTGGATTGGGTTTAAAATTATAAGGCTATGGAGGTACATTGGTAGTTGTAATCTTAAAATTGGGTCGGCTGTTTAACGACGCTTATAAAATACTGAGACTGAGCTGCGAGATAGCTGAGTGGACTGAGCAGTCGCCCCCCCCCCCCCCGCCCCTCAGTGAGATGACGGATCATGGGTCAACAAAACAGCTTTAAACCATCCTATATAGAGAAAGTCAGTAAAAAGAACGGGAATTTTTTACTGTGCGGGGATAACGGTTAAAAACAGCAAAAATCTATATTTTCCTTTAAACAAATTTTTTCTGGGAAAATATGTTTTACTTCTGTATAATTACAGTTATTTTTTACATTTACAGTCATTATTTCTTTATTTATTTTTTTACAGTTTTTGTAACACACGACTTAGGTTTTAAAACAAACGTGATTTTAATAGTAATGGCAGGCTGATCAGCAAGAACATCAGAAAATATTTTAATTAATTCTAATTATTATTTTATTAACGTCTGCAATACAGACAACACGATTAGCGTCTCTGATGATTGATTTTATCCGTTATAGCGAGGAGACAACATAACAAAATGGAGAAAAATTTAAATTATCATTTTACCAGTTCTTATCTTTTATGAAATAAAATAATCAGAGAAATCTATAATGACAAAATATTTCTTAAAAATTAATTAAATGTTTAAACTTGGACAGAAAAATATGCAAATTGCTTAGAATCAAATTATTTAGAAAGACATGCCAAAAGTTAGGATCTGTGGTGTATTGTTTATCTTTGAAAAAGTATGAAATATTTTCTTGAATTTCTAAAGTTAAATTTTGCGAACAGTAAACTATATATACTCGATAAATCAGAAAAGAAATATCTGAACTATATCTATTATATTACGGATTTAAAATATTGCATTTAATTTTTATTCCATTTATTCATTCCTATGTCTCTGATTTCGTGTTTATGCCGAAAAACTATACAGAATACTTTAGAAAAAGTATTTTTATAAAGGTTTCGTAAATTTCTAGGTTGATATTATATCAATGCAATGATATTTTACTGATTTAACATTCCCGTTATCTGCAGTTAGTAATCAGTTCGAATTTATTTTTAAATATTAAATTCATAACCGTATTATATAATATAATATTATATTATATTATATTATATTATATTATATTATATTATATTATATTATATTATATTATATTATATTATATTATATTATATTATATTATATTATATTATATTATATTATATTATATTATATTATATTATATTATATTATACTATATTATATTATATTATATTATATTATATTATATTATATTATATTATATTATATTATATTATATTATATTATAACAATTGACGTCATTTAAATTAATTAAACTTTAAAACAAACAGTATCTCAAACTAGTCTAATTTCTATAACTTAAACATTTAATTATTTTTCTGGTTAATTTTATTAAAACTACAAGCAAACAATAATTGAAATGTATTGTTTAATGATTAAAATTTTTTACATTACAAAGAGCTTGAAAAATTTTACAATATGAAACAAACAAAAGTTTAAATATTTGAATGGCTTAATAAATTCCATGTTTCAAAATTAAGATTATTGACTATTTTAACTATTAAATATTGACTAGATTATTATATAAATCATTATAAGTGTGCTGTTAAAAGCAATAGTTCAAACATCAATTTTTACAACTTAATGCAGAATTTTAAGAATCATGAACAAATTTTACCTTGGTCATTGATTTCTTATATATTATGATATAAGTAAATTTAAATGAAAAAAAAAATAAAAATAATAAAATACCTAGATGGAAATTTATCTTTATTATGAATCTTTGGATTTATGAAAATAAAATTACATAATAATTTTTTAATAATTTAAAAAAGTCCTTTTATCATAAAATAAATATATAAGTAAATAAAAAAAAATAATGATTATATACCATTTCCACTATTTTTTTCTTTAAATTTTTTTTAATTTTAAATAAAATTTTTTCACGTATCAAATTTTTCTTTTAAAAGAAGATCATTTGTTTGTTTTTATAAAAAAAAGATTTTCATATGTAAAAAAAGTTATATCGATTCAATATGGATCTGCTTAAAAATTTTGTGAATCATAGAGCTTTCAGCTTTATTAATAATATTATTGAATATGTATTAAGGGTGTAAGGGGAAAGGGTATATTAATGATTACGGTACACCCTGTATATCTATTTTTCGATGTGAAGTAATATGGACCTGAAGATTTAAATTTTCAGTCAGTAGCCAGTGGCCGGTAAACTTAGTAGCCACTTTTTCTTCAAACCTAATGTGTCGGTCCTTTTCATAGGTCATTCGATAGGTCCTTTTCATTTATTTCACAGCCACTTTTTGTAACTTTTTTTTGCTTAGATTAAAATATGTTTTTTTTTAAAAAAAATCATATTAGAATTAATGTAAAAAAGTTAACTCAACAATAAAAATAATATAAATGTGTGCAAAATTTAGTTAAATATATTGGTTTTAAAGAGCTTTATTTAAAAATATTTGAGGAGGCAAAATATATTTGATGTTTACATTAAGATTTCACAATATTGAATTGTTAAAAAACTATCCGTCTACATGAATCTTTTTAACACAAATTGATGGATTCTAAAGAACAGAAATTTTGAATTGAGACACTGGACATTTTAATGAAAATTCTATTCCCCAGAATCTTTCTGAATTTATGTACATTTGAAACATAAAAGAAAAAAAAATGGGAAAAGTGTCTGGTTATTAACACTTTTTCCTATCAATATATTTAAGTCACCACACCTTTTATGGACTCGCCATGTGGCGAGTGGTTATTTTCAAGTGTAACCTACTGTTATAAACTTATTCATGCAGAAAAAAGTTTTTTCTTCTTTTTTAATTTATTTCAGATTATTTAAATTTTCCAGGGACAAAAATATCTCAATTGTTCGATACTACGATGTAATATTCTAAGTCTAAGGTTTACATCATGATATTTCCACGAATCCCCATACCACATAAAGTGCCCTACACTCCCCAATTTGTGACCCTGGACCATTAGAATACGATACTCTTATTTGCGCATAGATAGCAGCATCATAAAACTGCTTAACAAAAAAAGTCTAGTATCTCCCATCTCTTACCACAGGTGAAACAACCAGATAATATAATTAACCCCCTCCTCACGGTTCATTTAAAAATGCAAAACTCGAAAACAATCTAACTCAAATGTCCATTACCAAACGAAAAATCTAGCGCAAATGTTCAGCTAAATTTCTTTTTTACTGTTTTGAAATCATGCTAGTTGTAAACCGTACAATTTTTGTTTTCATAGTTTCGTAAGAATACTAGTTGTAAATGGTTTCAAAACTATAGAGGTAAAAAAAATTTCTTTGCTGTAAATTTTACGGTTAATTGAATGGACAGATTGCTGCCAGTTATTTTACCGTAATTTTAGAATGAAAATTGTATAACAGTGTGTGCCCATCTCAATTTTGTTCAACTTGTGCTCTCGAGTGCAGGAGCAAATGTTCCGGTTGGTGGTCAGCCGTACACGGAACCCCCAGTGTTTAGTTCTCAAGCATGCTTGGTACTCATTTTATCTACCCACTAAAGAGGTGAAAAGCTGATTCAGCCTTGTCAGGTCCAAGGATAGAACCCCGGACTTGTGGCAAGCAAAAACGAAAAGCTATATTAATACCTTAAAGGAAAATCGCCCTTATTAAGGTTGGAGGAAATTTTGCATGATATTTTATTAGACAGCGATAGTACAGTTCAGTGGTAAACCCATTTTTCTTAGAGTGCTGCATTAATATTAGCTTTTGATAACTACCGATTATTTCAACAATGAAATTTTTGAGCATTTAAAACTCATTTGTGATAAATAAAAAAAAGATCTTTAGATTCAGCGTGTTTAAAGAGATTAAGTTATCTCTTGGTACGTATTTGATCACTGAATTATTATTCAATTTTTTCATTGTGATAAAGCAAGTTTAGTACATTTTTTCAGAATGATAATAATACTGATTAGATAAGATGTTATTAAAAACTTAAATTCACGCATTGTTGTACCGCATAGTAAAGGAATAAGCCGATAATCAAAAGTGTTACTGGTTTGGGTTTGTGTCGTTCATTGCTTTCGAAGCAAAACAAGCCGAAAAAGTATTTTTTCTTTGAACAGTACATGTTCTTTTTAACTGTTGGAATATTTGGTGTTATAAAATGATTCATGGCATTTTCAAATAAGCCGTTTGGTATCTTACAACAATGAATGCGGAATTCCCTTTATAGCGGAAGTGGATATTTACACAGCCGGTTATAATTTATCAGGAGATTGGTTGTTGTGTGGTGCTTTTTTTTGTTTTAAGGTACCAAAGAAGAGAAAAAATGGATGTTAACAAAAAAATCATCCCTGATATGTCTAGTCCTAAAGAAAGCAAAATGGTTTGGCTGAAAAATTTAATGATAAATTTGAAGATTGATTTTAATAAAAATAAAACAGCTGAAGCAAGTAATGAGTTCACCAGTCAAAATAGGTAATAAAATTGATTCTATTCATACTATTTTATAAAATTAACTTTTTAGCATTTTATAATTAGATTTCTAATAATATATTTATAAAACAATTACGATAATGAAGATAAGACTTAGATAACATCAGATAGTTTTATTTTGATGTTAACTACAATATCACGAAAGCAAATAGAAACACTCTGTTTCCACAAGGCAGCATGTCGTAACATGTCTTGCATCAAAACAGACGTGGCCACCGAAATTTTCAAGTTGCGCATCAAAGATTATTCTATCTTCTTCACAAAGCTTTCCACACATTCATTTTAAAATGAAACTATTGTTTCTCTATATGATGGTATGATTTAATTTGTATTATGTAATGCATTTTCCGTTTATTCTCAGTAAAAAATCTTTATTTATTTCACTTAAATATTCATATTTTGTTAGCATAAAATTTCTTACTAATTTATGTTAGGCTTAAGATTGACATTCATTAATTTGTTTTTCCTCCGTATATAATATTTTTGATTTTGACTAATCCTTATAAATATTAAAATGAAACTATTGTTTCTCTATATAATAGTATGGTTTAATTTGTATTAAGTAAAGCTGTTTTTAATTATTACCAAGGAAATTTTTTTTATTTATTTCATTTAAATATTCATATTTTGTTTCGCGTAAAATTTTTTATTAATTCATGTTAGACCTAAGATTGACATTTGTTAATTTTTTTTCTTGGGGCATAATATTTTGAACTATTTTCTGATTCACGCTTTTTTGGATACTATTTCAGCTCTACTTCACAAAAAATAAAAGACCAAAAAGGAAAATTTAATTAATTGTTAACGATATTGCAAAATTTAATCACTTTTGAGAAGATATACAAATTTTTATAGACGTTTCGGAAAAATGTGTATCGAACGATATTTGTATCCTGAAATATGATGCCATATTAATAAAATAGAAATTATAACAGCCCATAAAAAAGGAGTAGTAACCTATCAATACTTTTAAGTTATAAATAAAAATTGTCTAATAAGTAATAAATAAAAATTGTCTTTTTAAAAAAACTACTAAAATTTCAAAGAAAGATAACCGTGATTATTTGTGTTGCAGGCGTAGTAAGTCTAGCAATTATTGCATTTAATTTTTCTTTCAGATTTGTTCTTTTCGTACAAATAAAATGTGGGAAAAAATGATAAATGAATCCCATGCGAATAGTTTTCATGTCAAATGATGTAACTAAAATACTTTTTAAGAAAGATAAGAAAATTTCAAAGAAAAATACACGGGAAATTTTGTGTTGCAAATGTACTAATTCTAGTAATTATTATATTTAATTTATCTTTCAAATTTTTCGTAAAATAAAATTTGCCTGAGAAAAAAAAATTATAAGTGAATTTAATGTGAATAGTTTTGATATCAAGTGATGTTACTGGCAAATATTTTTTAAAAGCAGACAAAATTTCTAAGAAAGATAACCAGGAAATTTTGTGTATCAAGGGTACAAAGTCTAGTATTTATTACATTTAATTTATCTAACAAATGTGTTCTTTTCATAATATATAATTTATTTGTAAAAAAAATTATAAATTTATCCTATGCGGATAGTTTTCATGTTAAATAATGTTACTTAAAAGCTTTTTTTTTAAAAAGCTAACAAAATTTCAAAGAAAGATATACGGGACGCTAATTTACAATCTAGCGGCCTTTAACGACTCTCTCTCTCTCTCTCTTTTTTTTAGATTTTCCTCTTGGTTGTAGTTGGTTCCAATTATAGTGCAAGCATTTATTTCATTCACAAATTAACTCAACTAAACTAAAATAAAATTTAGTTTAATTTAGTTAATATTTTAAAATTTATGTAACCGAAAATGAAAAAAAAAGTCAAGATTCAAGTTTTTTTCTTCAAATTATTATTTAAGAAAGCTTCAAACAGAAGAACGGATCGTTAAAAGCTGCTGGATTGGAAAATCGCACCATGGACATTTTGTGCTGCATGTGTACTAAGTCTAGTATTTATTACAATTAGTTTATCCATCAAATTTATTCTTTTTGTAAATTGAAATTTGTTAGTGGAAAAAAAAGAATAAATTTATTAAAGGAGAATAGTTCTTATCTTAAATGATATAAGGAGTATCACTAAGAATAATATTATCTGTAACATTAAAAACACGAAATAGAACAAAAGTAATATAGTATGATTAAATGAACATAAGAAAATTGCAATTCGAATGAAAAATGCAATTTTTGCAAAGCTCAATAAAAAGATTGTAGTGTCTTTGATTAGCCATCAGGTATAGTTTTTACAAATGATTTATTATTATTTCAGTATATTGAAAGCTGAAACGAGTTATGCAGCGAAATCCTATAAGAGGCCCCTCTGCAAATGAGGCAGGCTCCCTCACATTTTTGTCACACCCCAAATCATCTAAAATATACCCTTGAGCAAATATCTTACTAAATTTGTTCGCTTTATCTTAGGAATGGGGGTAAATAAAAAGGGGGGATTTATCTTCAGGTTATGATAATAAGACTTCTTTCTTCAACCAGTTGTGTCACTTTTTCATGATCTTTTACAAAAACATGCGATATTGTATAAAATCAAGTCAAACTTATCAAAACGGATGTTCACATTTTGTTATCTTTTTGTTACATTATTTTTTTAGATTTATTAATTTTTTTCAGTTTTTTATTTACTCATTTTAATCGAGCAGAAAATAAAATTTTTTTCCCTTCGTTATGATTTGTAACAATAACAAGTTTTAAAGCCTCAGAAACTATTTTCTGCACATCTATATGACAAAATATTGTATTTTATGCACTACTAATTCAAATATAGCATGCATGCTTATGATGCACTTTTTGAAACTACATTTACACTGTAAAAATTTTGGTATATAGTTGCCATAATTTTTGGTTTGAGGTAAACTAAAACTTTTTACAGTGAATGTGGTCACATTTCTTATTTACTTTTTCACTGTTATATTTTAAATTTTTTTTATTAATTTTTTGTCTATTTAACTTACTGACAACACTTATTTTTATATGCATTGAAACTGATTTATGGTTTAATTGCAAAAATTTTTAATTTAAAAAACAAACACATTTTTATTACACTGATAAAAATTTCTCGGAAAAGATGGTTTACTAACAATTTATTTCATTGATTTAGTTGAAACAACTAGATAAACTAATTAAACCACACCCCACGGTTCATTTCATAAAACACAACTCAACCACAACATAGCTCTAATGTCCATTACCTAACGAAAAGCCTATGCCCAGTTAAGTTTTTTTTGTCCGATGCTCCATTTAAAATTTTTCTGCGGTTTTGAAGCCATGCTAGTTGTAAATGGTTAAAAAAAATCGTACAGTTTTGTATTCATGGTTTTTTAACTATACTAGTTGCAAATGGTTTTAAAACCGTAAAGGTAATATTAAGGGGAGATATAGGGCCATGTTGTAATACATAATATTGACTTAGAATTTCCTCATTTTAACGCTATTCAACACACTATTATATATATACTTACATTGTAACCTATAGGACCACATTGTGTATACCCTAAAGAGCCTATAAGTATTTCCTTTGGTGAGGTACACTATATCCCCGTAATATGATATGTGGTCCAATTTGAATGTTAAGGAGAGATATAGGGCCAAGTTGTAATATATACTTAGATATATATACTTACATTGTAACCTATAGAACCATATTGTGTACCCACTAAAGAGCCTATAATTATTTCCTTTGGTGGGGTACACTAGTACCCGGTAATATAATATGTAGTCCAACTTGAATAGATTGGTATTAGTAAAGATTTCTTAAAAAATTTTTCATGAAAAATTATTATTAATTTGCAGCTTTTGTTAAACGCTCATGTAGATATGTAAGTTATTTTAAAAGTTTTTTTTTTTTTTCCTTTTCTCAAAATTGTTTTCAAAATTATGAGAACAATTAATAATTTAATGATTTCAATTTTAATTGTTGTTTTGCATTATTTATAACATTAAAAAAACTTACTATTTATGAGAAAATATTGTAACTGTTTGGATTTGAACTGTTTAAATAAACGTTCTAAGTTTTTGATGATATTTATTTCCGCCAATTTCTCGCCATTTCAATTTTTTTTTTCTTCATATTTATCATTTAATTATTGTTCTAGAAAGTCTGAACAGACAAATACTTCAGAAAGCAGGAGTTATATCAGAAATGTAATTCAGAAATATTGCTTAATTCCACATTATTTCATTTCGTAAAAAAAGAGAAACAGGAAGTCAAACATTTGTAACTTAACAATATTTTTATCTCATTTTCTCGGTGTTCACGGCGAAATATCGCTCGCTTGCAAAAATCTGCGAAAACGTGCTAAAATTGGACTAGCTTATGATACTTGAATTCACTTCAAATCAGGTTACGTATATTTTCTTTTTCTCCCTACTTTCCGAGTCTTGAAATAGAATAAGTAAGAAATAACAATTGTAAATTAGAGCTGCGCTTTTTCTGCACATTCACTTTTTTCCGAAGGAAATAAATCAGTCGGGTAAAGCGATTTCTAGTGAATGTTCAGGCATTTAAAGTGAAATTCTTTACAAGGCTAAATCCTATCGCAGGCTAAATTTAAAAACATAATGAGTAGAGTAAAGAAAAAAAAATTAACTTGTCATTTAACTTGTAATTCTATTTGCAATAAGTCATAATTTTAACAAAGAAACAAATTAGAGTTTTTACTAAGAAAGAAAACATGGTCAAAACTACCAGAATATAGTAAAATTTACTGCTCTAAGGCAGTGTTTCCCAAACTTATGACTCTTGCGTACCCTTTCTAAATTTTTCTTAACGTTGTGTACCACTAATAAAAAAATTTATGTATTTTTTACTATAAGAAAATTGCACAGAAGGGAAAAATCACAACTGGCTGTTGACACCACTAATTATTAACTGTTAACTGTACAAAAAATAGCCAATAGAAAAATACGTTATCATAAATTTTCATAGCTAGCTTTGATTTTAAATAAAAAAATTTTGAAATTTTCGTTTGTTGCAATATATTTCGCATAAGAACGTGTACCCCCGTTAAACTGTTCCCGTACCCCTGGGGTAAAATTGGTAGATGTGGTTTAAATTTGGTAATTTAATCTGATACCTTAGAGAACGCAATTAAAAACCATTAATTCGGTTTAATTTACTTTTAAGTTTTTTATTTTTACTAAATGTGTGGTAATGAGAACTAGACTTTTGAAAACCAGAATTTCCAATAAACTGTTATCATATGAAGTTAAAAATTACCAAATAAATGGTTTAAATACTGTATATTTAGGTTTTATTAACCAGAATTATAGTTTTTATTTTCACCAGAAACATCATTACCATACAGTTCGGTAATTTTATAATAATTTTTTTCTCCGTTTTTTAATCAAAACCATCGCTAAATTTTTCTGGAGGGTTTTATGAAAACCAATATGTGGGGTACTTTAAATATTCGCCTTATAAATTGCTCCGATGATCACGTATCATTTAGGACTTAAGAGTTTTGCATTTACTATAAATGTAAATATGTATTTTTTTTTTTTATCTTACTTCATTCCTAAAAGTAAAGAACTTAAATTTTTCCTTCAAATTGTAAGCTGTATGGTTAAATTTTTTATGCACAATAATTTCAGTGGCCCTTAGAGGTAAGGAATTTAGCTTTTAAAAGCGCCACTTTAATAATTGTTTAAATTTGTTTTCCAGCTCCAAACTTTTGGTTTATATGAAGTTTCTTATACAGGAACCCAAGAAATGTAAAAACTATCACTTTTTTGTTTAATCTATTAAAGAAAATAAGATACAAGGTTTTTGAATGATACACTTTTAGTAATTTTTGTCGAAATTTAAAAAATTTAAAAAAAGTTATATATATATATATATATTAGAGGGTTGCATAATTGTTACAACTTACTTCTAGGGGAGTTAAGCGATATAAAAATAATCAAAAATGCATAGGAATCTATATCCAGAAATGTCGTCCTATGCCGCTAGAGGCTCTTTTCTATTATGAACAGTCTCTTCGATTGCTTTTGAACTGGTCATAATAGGGAAGTACCATTAGTCGCGTATGGCGACATTTCCGGGAATGGGTTCCTATGCAATTTTAATCTTGATGATGTGCCCAAACTCAAACCAACTTTTACGCATTTTGCGTAAAATTTTATTTTTGCATTTAAAGTGGTAGTAAAATGTACGCTTGCTATTTTTTCTTTGCATTTATAATCTTAAATCAAAATGATTTTGAATACCACTACATTTAAAAAAATTCTATATATATAGGGTAAACTAACCAGTGAAGGAACACTTAAGCTTCGCTTGCCTTTTAAAAAATCATATTAATTTCAAACTTCGTAATTTTAGTTAAATGACAAAGTCAACATATTTGTTACTAATTGCAAATCATGTAAAAAAAATTGTAGAGAACTTACATAATACTGTTTTAAAGTTTTGGAGGTTCAAATAACAAGTAGTAAGAAGACTAGGTGAAGGAACAGCTCTTACTAGTGAATGAACACCCAGTAAAGGAACACTTAATTTTGGCTATTTTTTAATGCTCTTTATGAATTAATAAGCCATACGCATATTTAAAAACAAGCCTATTCTTGAAATTATAACATATAAATAATTGGAAAATGTTAACTTTTTTTTTGTAATCATGAATTGAAAATTAAAGTGTCAAAATATTAACACATACTGTTCATTCACTGGGAAATCTATGCCCAGTAAAGGAACATGCCTGTTCCCTCACTGTTTAGAAGTTGTTTTTCGTATTTTTAACATACTTTTGATGCGGAACATCACTAAAGGTACAAAAAAGTTAAAGTTTATCTTTTATTTTCATTAACTTAAAAAAAACAAACAGTAAATGAACACTTGTTCCTTCACTGGTTTTTCATCGTTTGGTGATCCAGTGAATAAACACCCCCTTATCTCAGTACTTTATTATGCTGTGATGCTTAAAAAAAATAAAACGTAACTTCAATAACTATATTTTGAATTCTCTTTTTCACAGGGAGAAAAATAAAACTATTACATGCAATTAATTTCACTTCAAACATATAAATACAAACACTCACCTTATAATTTTTTCAAAGAAACATGGTGTTGCAGAGATAATAACAAATTAAAAAATTTTTCCAGAAAAGTCTATTTGTTAAAGTAATCTAAATCATTGCTAGATGACTTCCTATTGTTTATCAGTAAGCTATTGTTACCAATCAATCTAAAGAAAAACTTTCAAATTCTTATTTTTAATCAATATATATGAAATGTTCCTTCACTGGGTAGTGTTCCTTCAGTGGTTGGTTTACCCTATAAATGTATAACAATCTCACTTTGGCGGATTTAAGCTTACGCCAAATGCAACCTATATTTTCGCCGATAAATGTAATTTTCTTTTAATGTAACTACCACTGGAGTAAATCATTGTCGGAGAGATAACAAGCTGTCAGGTATGTCTAACTCCCCTAGAAATTTGTTTCAACGTATGAATGTACGACACCTTGTTATATATAAGATTTTTAAACTTGTATCTTTCGACAAAAAAGATGAGTAAAAATGTCATTTTAAAATTATCTGTAGTTTTAGGAGAAAAAGTAATTTCTTATTTAAAATCCCCCCCCCCCCCCACCTGAATTAAACAATATCAGGTATTTGTATAATTACAACAAAATTTTTTTTATTCCAGTGTAAATATTAACATTTTCCTATCGAATGTGTCTGACATAGATCTCCAGAGTCATAAGAATGCAGATCCCTGACTAAATACCCCTCCTGACCCGTATGACGGTTATGCGTTTAACGAATGTCATGTAAAAATGATGTCAATTAGCAAATATACATTGACATAAAAGAACACACTGTAAAAATTTTAGTTCAAATTACGGTAAAAAGTACCAGCACTCAGGGGGCCGGTTCTTTTTACTATAAAATCCATTTTTACCGGAACATGATACGAAACAATAAACGGAAATGTACCGTAATTTTTACAGTAATGATTACCTTAAAATCACTGAACCACTCAAATAAAATAAATATTACTGAAATAAAATATATTTTATTTCAGTAATAATAAGTAATAATAATAAATATTCAGTAGTAATAATAAATATTACTCAAATAGAATATATTTTAGGGTAAAAATGGATTTTACAGTAAAAGGGATTTAACGGTAAATGGATTTTGCGGATGATGCACCAAAAGTGCCGGTACAATGACGTAATTCAATCCGAAAATTTTTACAGTGCAGTAGAAATAGAAGTTCTTTTTAAATGTTTTTTTTTTGCTAATTGTAATGGCTAAAAATAAACTTTTAACTTATTAAAACATAAAGAAAATTTTTAAAAAAGTTTAAAAAAAGTCATAACAGTTTAATCAAAATAGTATTTTCAAACTTCTGTTTTTTTTTATCAGCAGTTTATTAAAGGATCAAAAATTTAATCATCTAAATTTTCTACTATATAAAATTGTTATTCATATGCAATTTCCCTATTTATAATTCTAAATTAAACCTTTTTAACTTTCTGAGTTTGAAGCATACTAATTTTAATGTTCTATTTATATAATCTAATACATATCCCTTGTTTTAAAATTTAATAAAAAATGTATATTTTGAAGTTTAATTTTTATATGATTATTGCGAAAAAGAAGCATACAGAATACGAAATAAATATCAAATAAATGTAAGTAGGAACACATAATTCAACCAGTGCCTTGTGGGCCACAATTGACTACACACGTGGAAATTTTTGTTCTGGAAATATTTATCACTAAAAGTAACTGTTTCTAGAAATTAGTTTATATTTTAAATTCCTTTATAAATAAGAATGAAATCGTGCTGTTCGTTAAAACCACACCGTATAGTAAGACTATTAAAATTATTATAAATAATTTAAAAAAAATATTTTTAAATATATAAAAATTTTATTTACACTGAGAAAAAAAGTATTGTCAAAACTACCAGAATATGGCAAAATGTATCATGTTTCTGGCTCTATTGGAACACCGAAAAACTCGGTAATTTTTACGGAAGTGCTTTGGTGATGATTGGTAAAATTAAGAACAAAATATGGTTTTATAATATGTTATAAAATTTGGTAAGTGAAGTGAAATTCCGTAATTTTATTATGATACCTTAGAGCAAGGCATAAAAACCATTAATTCGGTTAAAATTATATTTCAGTTTGGTATATATTACTAAATGTGTGGTAATAAGAACTATAATTTTGAAAATCAAAATTTTCGATAAACCGTTACAATATGAATGGAAAAATTACTAAATGATTGTTATAAATACTGTATATTTTGGTTTTGTTACCAGAAATTTTTTTTTTTTTCCATTACCCTACAGAAAGGTAATTTTACTAGAAAATACAAAAAATTTTTTTTCATTGAAATGCTATAATTAATTATTATAATTAGAGTTTTCTTTTATTTATGGTAATATGAAAGACTGAGATTGTTTTTAAAAAGGAACAATTTTCAAAATTAAAGAATTACAATGAAATTTTCATTTTTATGAAATGACATATATAAAAATCAATATAAATTATTTTATGTAAAGCTCAATATGAAGTTACTTATATAAAAATCCATAGGAAATCACACATATTATTTTCTATATTATATTTACTTAATTACTTATTAAATAAAATACTTATATTTTATCAGTATCATTTTTACATAATTCCATTAAGGATTTTTATATAGAACTTTTATCATTTTCACCGTGATGTACATTCAGCCCGCGGACTATATGTTTGGCAGCCTGTCTAAGGAAAGGAAAAATTTTTCAGACTCCATTTTCTCATAAGTAAAGAAAAAAATTGAATTCTTCACTTGTGATTTGATTGCGATAATGATGTAAATGAGAAACATTTTTTAAATTAAAAATTATAATAAACTATAATAAAATGGAAAGCTGCGTTTTTCATTTTATGAAATTACATATAAAAGAAATCAGTATGAAATGACAAATTAAAAATTCAATATGAAATTACGTATATAAAACTCAGTATGAAACAGCACATTTGAAAACCAATATAGTATGTTTTAATAAATTATGTTTAGGCTTTTTGATGCATGTTCAAAATGCCCCATGTGTAAATGTTTCACATAAGCTGATGAAACACAGCGCTTATTTATATTTTAATATTTTTTTTTTTTAACTAAAATACTTATATTTTATTAGAATCTTTCTTCCATTATTATTCCATATAGGATTCTTTTATACAAATTTTATCATTTTCACCGTGGTCCACATTCAGCCCGCGGACTGCATGTTTGGTAGCCTGTCGCAAACGGATATCTAAAAAAAGGAAAATTCTTTCTGATTCAGTCCATTTTATTAAAAGTAAAGAAAAAAAAACTGAAATCTTCTCTTGTGATTTGACCAAGCGGGAAAATCACATAAGTTTAGTTTATTATCTTTACCACCTGAATGGAAAAGGAGCAGAAAATATTTTTTTTTGCAGCAGAGACGCATGATTGCGCCGATCACCTGTTCTTGTTTGTTTACATTCTGAGTCTTCTCTGTAGTACACGAGCGCGCGCACACCCCTACGTGTGCATTGGACCATTCCGCGCAGGCGGGTCGATGCTACAGTGAGAATGATGCCTACATTCGGCCGAAAGTGAGTGTTAGGTTCGTTTGGTGGTTCTTGACGTACAGTAAAGCACGTTGGACTTCGAAAAGACATGTGGATTTCGTTAAAGGTCCAACATAGGTTGATAAATACTGGTGCTGATTCACTGACCTTTCTGTAATAAGCGGTTAGTTTTTTTAGGTTTTAATTTTTTTTTTCTGTTTTGGTGCGTTTTATGGAGATGAATGTGAATTAAACGTCAAAGTCGAATGTTCTTTATCGAATGTTGGGATTTTAATATTTATTGACATCAATCAGAAATGAAGATACATATAAATAAGATGTTGATATTATTTGCCAGAGAGTTGGATTCGCCAATTTTTTTTAAAAGGATAACGGATCATTGAAAATTTTTGGGTAAGTTTTTTCTTGTTTGTTTTTTAAGTTAATATTTTTTATGTCTAAGTTATTCTTCTTAACTACTCGCGTCAGTGAACTTTTCTTCGGACGGATTTCGTAAACCCCAGCGGGGCGTTATTAGAGGAATACACGATGTTAGTGTTTTTGTAATCGAAACTAGCTTCGTTGCTTTAACCCGATCATTTCATGCGATTAAATTATTGTTTCTCAACTTTTGTTCTGTTAAAATAAAAGATAATAAAATTGTTTTTGCTTTCATTGAATGCTTAAATTTCAATTTGTTTCGGTTTTGTTTTCGCAACATGGGAGTTAAATTTCCGAAAATTATACTCCCTGTCAAAATTAATATGTATTAAATGTATATATATATCCAAACTAGTTTCGTTTTATAAACAGTGTATAAGATATGATTTTGGTTTCTCAAATTCAGCATAATTTCCAAAAATAAAGTGAAAAAATGTGCTCTTATAATATTAAAACTCTCATAACATGTTCTCTCATAATGTTAAAACAGAAGCTTAATTTCGAGTTGTTTTGCATTTTATTTCACTATGTGCAAATTTTATGCAAAACCACTGCTCCTTTGCTCTCTTTTTCTCAAATAATAATAATAATGATAATAATAATTATAACAATTTATCGCTAGTTATTGTGAAATTAATGTAATACAAATTATCACAATTACATTTTGAATATAACTGTCAACATATATGGAGATAATTTTATGTTTATGAAAATTGAAATTATAATATCAAGTTAAACCAGCAGCTAAATATCACTTTAAAATGATCAGTTTTGTCTAGAGATGTGAGTTCAATTTTAAGTGTTACAAAATATATAACACGTAAGATTTTTTAATTGTATTAGTGTTTTTATTATTTTTTAAAGTTAATTTTTAAAATTTTATTTCATCATAGAATGGTTTTGATTAATGCAGTTTTCTTTTCACTTTTATATTTATTTAGAAATATACTTAAATTTATTATTTTTAAATAAGCAGTTAAATATTGCATTAAAATTGTACCTTGTTTTCAGTTTTTATTTGATCCACCAGTAAATATAAAAAATATTTATGTTATTTATATACTATTTATAATATTATTTTAATAAATTATTTTAATATATTATTTAATAAAAGGAGGAATTTTATTAAGATAACTTTTTTTGTATTTGCTGTAATTTTTAAAAAAATTAAATACTTAAATTTATTATTAAGATTTTGTAATAATATATTCATGTTGAATTATAGTAATAGATTTTGTATTATAATAAAATTTTAACTGGAATTTAATGCACATTCAAATATTTTTAAGCAAGCTCATTTTGTCTTTAAACTGTTATTATATTTTACAGATTAAATAATTAAAATGATTTAATTGCTATTCGTTTTTATTTTTTTAACCAATTAAAAAATAATAAAAAATAGTTTTTTTTCTTTTTTTTTTTTTTTCTTAAAATTTTATTTTCTTGCATTGAAGTTTTACACTTAATTTTATGTTTAAATGTAATATCTATTTTCTTTAAAAGGATTTTTTTTTACAGTCATTTATTATTATTTTAAAGTTTTATTTTAGAAATATATATATTCCTGATATATAATATTTTCCGACCTCGAGACTTCTCTCATAGAGTATACAAAAATGTAAAAACTTATACAAAAATTCTTCAAACACTCTTTTTTATTCAAAACTTTCAAATTTTCATTAAAATTATCATTAATGTGTCTTGTGCAGTTATGATTTATTTCTTTAAAAACAGATTTGCATACTATGACTATATTAAAACCTAGATTTGCATAAACAAATATATAGTAGGGAAGCTAATTTACAAACCTGCAATTCGTTGAAAATTTAATAACATTAGGTGTTACTCAGATTTAAACAGTGACAATTAGCATTCATTGGTTAACATTTTAATATGATATAGAAATGCACGTATATTTTAAAAATAAAACATTTAAAATTTGCCGGGTATTCAGAACATAAAATCTTATAAACTTACCGTTTTTTTTTTATTAAATTAGTTTATACTGATATTTAATAAAATTAAAAAATCGTATAAGGATAATTAAATATTATTTCTTGTTTTTTACTAAAAGAGTTTTTTTTTCATGGGCAGCTGGTTTGAACCTTTTAAATATATTGTTTAATGTAATAAAAAGGGTATTAATAATTAGTTGGGACCGTATAAAAATATTTCAGAGAAGTAAAAATTATATCACTCACTCATTGCCAGCCTTACGGTATTTGGACAATGAAATGCTACAGTATATGTTTGAAGTAAATTCGTATATAAGAAACTTATTCGACCTAATAACCGGTAATTAACTCGGTGCCATTGCATTTTGTGAATATCTTCAATTTGGTTTGCTGCAGAAATTTAAATAGAAAATTTTTTAGAATGCATTTAAAATGGCCCACTCTTTATTATGGAGTAGCCTGTTCATAAGAATTTATAAAGGAATTAAATTTACAATTTTGATCAACCACAAATGAACAGTACTTTAAAAAATATGTCATCTTGCTTTTTTATGGAAATTGAATTCTGAATACTAAAACAGCTTTATTAAACTACTTATGATTTTTTCATAATTATCTTATGCTCAAAAATTTAAAAACACCTAAATAGCTGATTCAGATTTACCAACATTATAGAATAAACGCTGTTTTGTTTGTAAGAAAAATAATAGTTTTCGAATTCGTGATTGTTTCTTCCCCAATATCCAAATATTAAATTAAAAAGAAATCACTGCAGGCTGTTCTTTTCTTCTTGACAGAAATTAATAATTACATTGTGCAAGCATAAAATGATAAAATTCAAATTCTCTTTCTTTCAACTTTTCTTTTCATTCTACTTTTACAGTCTATTCTTATTTCATTCTACTTTACTACAGAATAGAAAAATATAATTTCATAACGAACGAGACAGCTATATTTTCTGTATTTTTTAATTCCATTAATGGGTTCAGCTAAAGTTTATTAACATTGTTTTGAAATCGCATAGTGTATTTATTTTGATATAATACTACATTCGTTTTTCAATATTGGGATTCATAATTAAATTTATGTTATGCATTTTGTTTCAAAGCATAATTTCTTTTTAGTGCTTGACGAAAATCTGCATTTTAAATCTATAAAAACGTGTCAAATTCCGCAAAATTTATTACTACTAGCTTAAGGTAAAATTTTCCGTGTAATCAATGGAAACACCAATAATCTCGGTAATTTTTACAAAAAGCACTTTCGTGCTGATTCTGGTAATATTTATAATAAAATATAGTCTTATAATATGGATTAAAATTTGTCAATTTTTCATGGTACCTTAGAACGTGGTATGAAACCCGATTATTCGGTCAAATTTATTTTTAAGTTATGTATTTTTAATTAAACTTGTGGTAATAAGTACTATAATTTTGAAAACCAGAACTTCCGGTTAACCGTTACCACATGAGCGGAAAAATTACTAAATAAATAGTTTTTATGTCGTATATTTTTGTTTTATTTAACCAGAATTATATTTTTATTTACTAGAAACACCATTACCATGCAGCATAATAATTTTACCAGAATGTTTTCCTCCGTGTAGTATATATGATCTATTTATAGATTTTATTTTTATAGAATAATAAAAATTTTTAAATTTTATAAAAAGTACTCTAATATATATATGCACTCTACATGTAATACACATCTAATGTTCTATATCTTTCTATGTATATACACTATATATACTTTTTTTTTTATAGAGAGTGCATATAGGTGCTATACTGTATAAAAACTATATGCATTCTGTTTAAAAAAATAATACTGTGTATTTATACTGAACACGCTCCGCAAATTTAGTGTCTCGTTAACGTTTTAAAACTTTTTTTTCTAAATTGTGTTATTTACACATGCATCTCCAATTGACATCACATATTAGCACTGAACTTGAATCACTTAACACATAACCTATTTTGAGATCTGTTTTCGCTTTCATTGGAATCAATTACTCTAGTGTTCCAGATGTTTCATTGAATTGCGAAGGTTAGAGAAAAACATTTCAGCTTAGTTAAACAAATAGTGAGGTAGCATGTTTCGCTACATTGTGTAACCATAGCAATCACATATGTAGAATTCCAAAGTGTCATCAGAACTCTGTGATGGGGAAGCGGAATCTAAATGCTCAGATTTATTGATAAATATTACATGAGTTTTTTCACACAATGGTTTTATTTAAATGTAACTTTTGAATTACAAATTTTAAGCTATCCTAGAATGTGAAATTATTCGTCTTAAAGTTATATTGTTAATATTTTTTTTTAAATAAATCATGCGAGCAGTCGGAGGGCATTTTTGGCCAAATTTTTATAGTTTAATAATTTTAAGAACAAAATTGTTCATTTTATCACACTATAATTAATTAAACTAACTATAGTATTAAACTATAATTAATTATTGAATTAACTGAAAGTTCCTCATGTTTTAAAATTAATTGACGTTTCCAAATTTAGCATTTACATAATCAATGAGACATAAACAGTGAAACAGTGAGAAAATAAATCCGGTTAAAACAACTAGATTATGAAAAAATTTACAGTGTTCCTGGCTCTAAACACTAAAAAGCTCGATAATTTTTACAAAAATGCTTTGGTAATGATTTTGTTTGAACAAACAATAAAATAAAGTGATATAATTAAGTAAATGTGTTAAATTTTGCTAATTTTATCATGATACCTTAAATCATGGCATAAAAGCCATTTATTCTGTTAAGTTTACTTTGTTTTGTATTTTCTGCAAAATGTGAGGTAATAGGAACTATAATTTTGATAATCAGAATTTACTCTAAACCGTTACCATATGAACGGAAAAATACCAAATGAATGGTTTAAATACCGTATATTTCGGTTTTAATAACTACGATTATGTTGTTGTTTTTACCAAAAATGTCATATTCATACAGTATAGTAATTTTATTAGAATTTGTTTTTCATACAGTATAGTAATACAGTATAGTTTTCCATACAGTATAGAAATTTTATCAGAATTCGAGAAAGAAATATAGTTACCATAAATTTTAGCGCTGAAATTATTTTAGATTTTATTATTTAATTATAATTTATTTGTTTTAAAAGTTATGAAGTTAATATCAAAATAAATTATTGAAGAAACAAAACATTACTGTACAAATTAATTTAAGAAATAAATGTCTAGTGAGAGAAAATATTTTTTATTAAATTAAAATAATTATTAATAAGCAATTTTTAGTGACTAATTGATATTTTATTAAAATTGGTTTAAAAATAACTAAGAAACTTTCCTTCATTACTAATAAATAAACTAAAACTTCTTTTTTTGGAGCTACAAATAACTCCTATGATTATTTAAATGGAATTCAAATTTAAAATAGAATAGTAAACGCATAAGTAATATAATTTTTAAGTAATATGATTATTTAATAAATTATTACTCCAAAAGTGACGAAAATTTGTTTATAAAACCCGATCTATTTTTATTATTTCCAATTAATTATGCTTTTAATTTCGAAAGAGCTCTAAAATAAATTTCTCAGAAGTGTGAAAATAATTAACCGAACTTTTATAGATTTTAAAAGAGTAGGTTTAAATTGATTTAGTAGAAAAACGCAGTTCATAGAGAAATGTTTTCTACTAATTAATCATTGCTCTTTAAATATAATTGTCATTAATTACATTCAGATACTTTGCAATATTTATCTCATAATTATTAAAAATCTAGAGAAAATAATTTCTTGTGTCAACATTTTTACCTTTTTTATCTTTAATTATACATTTAACCGTTATAATTACATCAGTTTATTTTAAATGCCAAAAATGCTTCGTGACAGTTATTTTTAGAGTTATAAGAATTAATATCACTAGAATATTTTGAAAATATAATTTCGTTTCATTTACTAAGAAAAAAAATATTTTTGTTGTGAATTTCTTAACGCTATTATTGTTCTTGATCAATTAAAATATTTTATTGTCTTCTAAAACACATTTTCATCACATAAGTTTATAATTTAAATTTCATTAGAGTATCTTGATAAATTTGTTAAAAGTAAAAATAAATAGCTTTCAGTATTTTTGCAAAAAAACATTGAAAAAAAAAAACAATTTTGGAAAAAATTCCTTATAATTTTTTTCTTCCTGGATTGCGATTTTCTGAATGATGTTATTGCTCTTGATATATTCTTTGTCTCTTAAAATACTTAGCCACTTAGCATAATCATGAACATTTCGTAGAAAGGGAAAGGTACAAATTCAAATTTCCTTAACGCTCAACGAACCTTCATTTTATAGAATTCTCTGCACGAGAATTTAACATTTTCAGACGCTCATTAGCAAAGTTGGATGCTCATTTCCTTAAATCCAAAGCAGAAATATATTCATTATACACCATTTCTAATTCTAAGCGACTATTAAATTAGAGTTTCTTAATTTTGTCTGTGTTCTATATATTGTGATGATCCTTGAAAAATGAACTAATTTTCTATCACCTACTTTACGCCTTGCTCCCATACGTGAGGAATCAAAATTCGATTGATTGTACAAATTTAGCAATTTTTTTACGGCTCATTAAATGTTGAAAAGAACAGTGATCTCCCACTTCTTCCATGTCCTCCTTAAAATGATGCCAGTATCGCTTCTTCTAATTTCGCAATTAAGGCCGAGTTCTCTGGTCCATTATCTCATTTAGTTAGTTGCTATCAACCCTTTATTACATTGAAAATATATGTGATCTGCAATAAAATCTAGAGGTATGTCTCTTCAGATTGTGGTGTTCATGATATGAATGAATGAAACAGGTCGATGGACTGTATATTTTCTTATCAATGAGAAAGGCTACGAAATTGGTTGTTAAGTATTCCGAAATGTGAATTTGATGTTTCATTTGTATGACCAATACATTTATAATGAGATGGTATGTAAGTCGATAGTATTTTGTGTCAGACTTGGTATTTCTTAATTTCGTTGCAACGGTAGGTATGAATTTTAATCTTATCAATAGTGCGTTTCGATTTTTATTAGTTCATTGGTAATTTTTTTTTCGTTGACATCGTTTTCAATCACAGTCGTCTTCATATTGTGTTCTGACTGAAGTCGAGATGGTTGTTGAACATCGATGCAATTAATGCAAAGTATTTATAGTCTAGTGTTAAAAATTGTATTGTATTACTAACCATATTTAAATACGTATGGCATGTAATTTTGTAAACTGGATAAAATTACTCGAGTTGTGGAACATCGGTAGTGTTGATCCATGGTATCCAAGTTTTGAGTTTTTACAGCAGGTACAAACTGGGTACTAATCGGATCTATTCAGATTATTGACCACCGTTTGTATTTATTCGTAGTATGCAAGCTTTACATATTTTATCGGTGAAGAAATGTGCACTGACCGGATCTATTCAGACTGTTGACCACCGCTAGTATTTATTCTTGGTGCGCAAGCTTTAAATTTTTCAACTGTGAAGAACTGTGTACTGACCGGATCTCTCCAGATTATTGACCATCGTCTGTAATGATCCACGTTATCAAAATACTAAATTTGACAATTACAACCATGCGAATTATTACCATTGCCAATTACAACCATGGATGTTTTGCATTTTAATGTATCGTTTTTCTGAATTTATTTCGTTAAATAGCTGTCAAATTACTAATGGTTTTATTTTAATGAGTTTTAAGTCTCACTAGGCGATTATTTTAAACCATGTTTCCTTATTATTTCAAGGAGCTATGCAGCTAGACAGCTGATTGTGCTTTTCTTATTCTAACTCGGATATCTATTTCTTTCACATAATTGCTTTGGACGAAATTATTCACATCAATGTGTTTGAGTGTAAAGATAACTACTTATTATCTTTAAAACTATACTGTTTATTAGAAAGAAAACATTATGCATTGTAGCTGAAATTTTTTTGGTTATTAGTATTGGAAGATATATTTCCAATTAACTTGTATAAAGAAATTGGAAGTTACAATGGTTTAGTTATTTTTATTTACTCCTCGGCTCTACAGTCCATGAAGGACCTTGGCATCCTTCTTTAGTTTTTTTACCCTTTCGGTTATGATTATGATAAAGGAGGTTTCGGTTATGATTATGATAATACCCTAAAGGAGTTTCTTATACAATTTGTTTGCATCACTTGATGTACTTTATTGGATTAGTTGCTTGTCATTAATAATTTTAATTATGGCAACATTTCTCAAAAAGTTGCGAAACTTTTGTCGTTTACGAAGAAACTCACCAACCAGAAATGATGATAAGTAAGTATTTAAAGTTAATTTTATCCATTTTTTATTAACTAAATATAAGCGTAATTAATAAATACATTTATGGATTATTTAGACTTGGAAGTTTATTTGTTTCAGTGCAAAATTTTAAATTTTTGATAACTTTTAATCTTATTGCTTATATTATGCTTGGGTCTAATCATGCTTTATTTAATTTTTTATTTTTAGTTATTTTGTTTATGGTACTGTCTCTTAGTCAATATTCGTACGTTCTCAAAAAATTGGCTCAAAGTTAAAACTTAAAATCAATAACTTGATTCGATAACATGGAGTAATTTTCTGAAATCTGCGCAGTTAAAATTTTTATTCTAAAATTATTGTGAAATAATCAGCATCAGTCTGTCCATCCAATTAACCGTAAAGTTTACGGTAAAGAATATTTTTTACCTTTACGGTTTTAAAACCATTTAAAGCTAGTATGGTTATGAAATCATGAATACCAAACCATACGGTTTTTTTAATAATTTATCACCAGCATGGTTTTAGAAGCGTAAAGAAGAAATTCAACTGGACATAGGAGCTAGGCTTTTCGTTAGGTAATGGGCAATGGAGAGTGCAGGGCATTGGAAATACTTCAAGTGTTGAAGAGAATGGAAGAATAATTATGGTGTCAACGCTGAAACTCGACCCCCCATTCTGTCGATGTTGAAACTAAGAGATTAGACCTCTTAAATATAACATGTACACAACTGCAGAGAACTAAGTGGCTTCATTAGGTGCGATAAAATTCTGTTTGTTCAGCACTAAAAGAAATTTTTGAACTTGTCAACGAGATACTAAATTTGCACAGAGTGTTCAGATTAAATACTTATTGATACTCTGCATAAAAAATTATTTTTTATACAGAGAGCATATCGGTACTATATAGTATAGTACCCATATGCACTCTCTTTAAAAGTATAAGTATATCTAGTGCATATATATAGAAAGAGATATAGAAAACAAGAAGTTTATATAGAGTTCGTGTATATATATTAAGGTACTTTTTAAAAATTTGCATTATTTCATCAAAATAAAAATAAGAGAAAAACCTATAAATAGATCATATATACTACACGGAAAAATACTTTATTTTTGTTGTTGTGTGATTTTTTTTAACAGTTTTCGATTAAAACAGTTAATAAACCGTTTTTCTCACAGTTCACAGTTTGATTACCATTTTATTTATGGCTATTTGACTGTTTTGTTTGAAATCGGTAAAATACGAAGTGTTATTTAACCATTTTTTCCGAGAAATTTCTAACAATGTCAGTTGTTAAATTAAAGCAGGTGGTGTAATTTTGTGTAATCATGAGTTTTGCAGGTTAATTTACATAGCAATATGGTTTATGGTTAACTTACTATGCATGCAGCAATATAACGCTGTATTAATGTTGAACTTTAACAGAGACTTTTAACAGTGTAAAATATATAAGTGTAATAAATATTCGAACCATTAAGAGTCAAATCTTTTTATGATGCGTTTAAAATATAATAATTTGTTCATGTAATTTCTTATCGCAAGGAAAAAGTTATTGTTATTTTCTACTAGTTTTGAAACTACTTAATAGTTATCTAAAAATAACACTTCTTAATGTCTATATTTACCCTAAGTTAATATACTAAGTGAAAGTTTCAGAAGAGGCCTTAAATTCAAACTGCCTTGTCTGAGACGTCAAGAGTTTCCAGCCCACCATTTTTGATCTTTATTTTTATTTATTTTTATTATTTTTATATTTTTTTTTATTTTTGCAATGGGTGTATGAATAATTCTTCCGTACAATCGTTACTGAGATGAAGTGCGTTGAATTTATGTATTTCGTTTTGAATGATAACATTGAAGCTAATATTTCTAGGAACGACTGACAGACTCATAGCCTGTTCCTACCCGACTTTGCCCTTGTTCGTTGTTATTTTGTAATTTTTTTCCACGCCAAGCTACAATGTTCTGTCAGCCACAGAATAATAATATTACGTGCCCCAGGTTCATGAAAGTTGCTTTTAGTTTTCCTTCTTTCAATGAACCTAACGTATGCAACGTACAATAGGAATGACATTGAATTTAGTTAAATCTTTTGATGACTTGGAGTGGATGGTTTAAGTATGAGCTGTTATATATATAAAAAAAAATCTTGCTCGTTTTCCTTGAGATCTACAGGTGTGCCGTTTGACGGAATCTTTGATCGCAAAGTTGTGTCATTTTGTTTAACATAACCCATCATTTTGACTGAAAAAATAAAAAAACGTATTCATTTGCAAGGTTTTATGAAGCGTAGGTAGGTAGTTTACGATTTACTATTTGAGAATCGAATTGCACTTTTTTTTATGTAAGCGTTAACGATTACTACATGAAGAAGTGCGTAGAAAATGTGTTTTCCTAATAACTTAATTAATAACTTGAATTAAATAAATTTATTTCTATGCTGTAGTATATTTTGTTACACACACATTATATATATATATATATATATATATATATATATATATATATATATATATATATATATATATATATATATATATACTGCTAGAATTTTTATTCTAAAATTATGGTAAAATAACCGGCAGCAGTCTGCTTATCTAATTAACCGTTAAGTTTACAGTAAAGAACATTTTTACCTTTACGGTTTTGAAACCGGTTACTACTACTATGATTAAAAATCATAAATACAAAATTATGCGGTTTTTTAACCATTTACAACTAGCATTGTTTCAAAACCATAAAAAACAAATTTTACTGGACATTGGAGATAGTTTAGCAGCTTTATCGTGCTACCATCGATACTTGAATGAGATTATCGTATTCTGATGGCACATGGTCACAAATGGGGAGTGAAGGACACAGGAAACTCTTCATGTGTTAGAAGGAATGAAGGAAATACTCTTGTGTCAACTCTGGGACTCGAACCCCCGCTCTGTAGGTCATGAAATTGACAAACTAGCCCTCTAAGTTATAATCTATAGATTTGAAGATGTATACAATTAAAAATTATTTTACCAACTTCATAACATTTTTTCTCCTTAAAAAAAATTGTTTTTCTTCATTATCTGACACATTAAGGCCATCCAACACTAAGCAACTCTGACCTGTATGAAAATTATATATAAAATCAGTATGACCATTAAGGGGTAATAATTGTAAACTAGTTTTATAATATATAGCATTTAATATTAGTTATAAATAATAAATAACTAACTCTAAATGTTATAACATTATAAAATAAATTTTTGAGATCTTTAATTAAATAAAAGTTATTTTTATAGTGTACTATATGTCGTTGTACATTACAAGATATTTTTTTTAAATTAATTTATCTATTTACTTTATTTTTTTCGTCAAATGTAGTACATTTTTTGGACCTTAGCAATACATCACGTCAACTGAGTAAGGTGTACTAGTTTGAAAAAAGTAACATTTATTGCTATTTAATTTTGGCACTTGTTAAGATAATTCACAGTTTACAATAATGGGTGTCTGCAGCGCTAAAAGTAATAGCAAATAATTAGATCCTGCTTAATTAAATGATAAGCATAACAAAGGGGCTGTTTAGAAGAAATTTGGGTCCGTTAACGGACCCTTCACAAAATATCTTTTCATAAAAACGAACCCTTCACAAAATATTTTAACTTAAAAACGGACCCTTCACAAAATGATTTTTCCTTTAATCGGACCCTTCACAAATTTGTTTATATTGTTATCATTATTGTTTTGTTATCATTATTGTTTTGTTAATCGAATAAACCCTTTCCAGGGCAGAAAACAAGAAAGATGGATGTAAACGAATTAAGTTTAGTCTTCGGCAGACGATTCTTCCATTATTCGTCCGAAATGAATATTCTGCGTTCAGCAGTATAGGCTAAATACCAAATATTTGTCTGTTGCATCTCTAATTTAGAAGCAGCAATTGCTGTTTATTTTTGAAAATGCAATTTTTTTTATTATTATTTAACAGTGCCGAGCATAATCTTGTATCTATTTACCGGACCCTATTTCCACAAATTCATAAAAGCGGACCCTGCTTGAAAGAATGTGAGTAATTTTTTCACAATTTCACGAAAAACGGACCTTTCACAAAATGTCTGGACAGACCCCTGATAACGATAAATAATTAATAAATTTTCAATCTAATGATAAGTTAATCAAGAAGTATTCTACATTCTAATTAAAAACTGCCATACAACAATAAGTATAAAACGCTCACTTCAAACTTCTTTTAAGTCCAAAATTTCCTGCTAGAAATAAATAAATTATAAAATTTTAGCACATACTATTATAATAAATTTCAGCACTATCCTTAACTAAATTCCATATGATTTGTGCCAAGTTTCTTATGTCCATCTTTTTTATAAAATATCAATGAAAATAGTGATATTTAAATAAACGAATTAGGAAGGATGAACAAAAACAACTTTAACGATAAGAAAATGGAAGTAAAAATTGTAAACACTGGATAGCAGATGATCTATTTTAAGATAATTGCATCACTTATCCCTATATTTTCTTATTAGAATTTTTACTCGGGTAATTACTTTCTGTGACTGGCTTTTAAATGGCTTTTATTGATTTTTTTCATAAATTTTAAACGAGTATTTTGGTTTTTGAATTGGGTATTTTCGTAAAATAAATGAAATATATAAGTAATCGATAAGTAAATGGATAAGAATAAAAAGTAAATTAATACTACTAGAATTAAAAGTAAATTAATGCTACCACAATGAATTATAAATTTTTCTGTACAGTTTTTCTTTGTTTACGTTTTAGAATTTTTAATTCCAGTAAAAAAAAAAATAGTAAGAAAAAGTGGAACAAAAAATATAATGAACCATAATTTCTACAATAATAATTAGCGTATTAGAACCATTTTTTCGGTTAAATTTATTTTTCCGTTCTGTATTTTTAAATAAATGTGTGGTAATAAGAGCTATAACTTTAAAAACTAGAATTTCCGGTTAACTGTTACCACGTAAACGGAAAAAGTACCAAATGAATGGTTTAAAAAATATTATAGTTCTCTTTACCACACATTTAGTAAAAAATAAAAAAATTGAGAAATAAATTTAAACGGATAAATGGTTTTTATTCCCCGTTCTAAGATAAAATTATGAAATTTTCCAACATTCACCTAATTTTAATAGACCTCATGTACCGTAGAAAGAGTTAGAATTTTTTTAAGTATTTTCTAAGCATATGTATTCTATTTTATGGAGCTCATATAACGTAGAAGGATTTATATACAAAATGCTGCATTCAAGCGGAAGATATTTAAAGCGAATAATATCTGAAAAATATCGAAAGCTATCTGAAGCGAAAAGTACGTGAATATAGTATTCACGTATTTTTCGCTTCAGATAGTATTTTCTCAAAACAGTTGTGCACCGTAAAAAATTACGGATCAAATGACGGTAAAAAATAACTGCCGATTGAGTGCAACATCCGTAAATTAAATTTTTATCGTTAAATTTTATTCCGTAATTTTCCAGTAATATTTATTTAACTACATAAATACAGTATATGTTACTTGAAAAATGACCGTATATCAGAATTTTTTGTTGTTGATTTTTTACGGCAAAAAGTACCGGTACTCTGGGTGCTAATATTTTCTCCGAATAAACATACTTTTTTTCTGGATTATTGACTACCAAAATATAGGGGGTAACCGCAATCTGGGAAATATGGTTCAAACAGTTTGTTCAGGAGAGTGTTCCAAATTGAGAAATATGGTTCAATCAGTTTTTTCAGGAGAGTGTTCCAAATTATTTGGACCCCTTAATGATAACATTGCTTTTTGCGTATTTCGCTATAACTCGAAAACTTTTCAAGCGAATTGAAAACATTTTGAACACTATTATAAAATTCATTTATCCAAAGATAATTCATGAATAAAATGATTTTTAATAATTATATAAAATTTCTTATTATTTTTTTAATAATGTTCTAAATAATTTCAAATGTTAAGTTTACAAATGTTCCCATTATTTTTAAGAATGTAATTTTATATGTCACAATGCAAAATTTGAAAGTAATCGGTCGAATAGTTCATGAAAATTCGAATTTTAAATATACGACTTCTTTAAAAACAAATTTCAAAAATATTCAATTGATTTTGTTCAAATTTTGTATTCTGCCATATAAAATTAAAGTGATGTAATATTTCTTTAAAATATATGATGTAATATTACATTAAAATGATGTAATATTTGTTTACCTTACAATTCAAAACCTTTACACCTTTTCCGACCATTATTAAATAAAACAATGAAAATAATGAATAATTATTAAAAATTATTTTTTGCATGGAATTATCTTTTGATAAATGAAATTTATATTTGTGTGTAAAATTTTTTCCAATTCGCTTAAAAATTTCTCAAGATATGGCAAAATTCACAAAAAATAAAGTTAATTCCGATATTTACATTTTGTTATTTTTTCTTCACATAAAATGATCATTTAATGTAATAATTATATCTTTTTATGTATACACTTAAATAACACTGCATTATTATTATAATTTGTTTTCTACAATACTAAATACTTAGTCGAGATATATTGATTTCTAATTCTAATTCTACTAAAGCCTTATTTGTTTAATTATAATTTTTTCATTAAGTAAAGCTTTCTTTTTTATGTTTCATAAGTTAAAGTCTACTTATTTGTTTGATTTATTTTATCTATCTTATTTATTTTATCTCAAAGAAAAGCCCCACAAAATTAAACTTCTGCAGATGCAGACTTATATACACTGCATCATTATCATAATTTATTTACTACGATACTAAATACTTTTCCTATACATATTGATTTCAAGCACTAAACTTACTAGAGCTTTATTTGTTAATTATTATTATTTTTTTTTTACAAAGAAATCCTTTCTTTTTTATGTTCTAAAAGCTAAAGTCTATTTATTTGTTTGATTTATTTCACCTATTATTCTCAAAGACAAGCCCCGCAAAATAAAACTTCTGCAGATGAAAACCCGGATTCCTGTTCTTTTCACAGTTTTTTCTGGCAAACAGAAGGTCACAAAAGAGCAAAAAAACACTTATTTTCCAAACGCTTGATTCAACAAACGAAAGAAAAACGAATTGGAAAAGAAAGATGAACTTGGACTTCGAAAGGTTTTAATCTTCTGTTTATTAGAAGGTGTGTCTTTAAAAAAAATTAGTCATCGAGTTTTATTCCCTGAAACGAAAGAAAAAGAACTAAAAAAATAAATAAGAAAGCTTCTAACAATTTATTGACACTGCTTCTCGTTCCATACTTTTTACCTTCAACCCTGAATCCTAGCTGTTCATAAACACCAAGTCAATAATTATGAAATGTGTGGTTAGTTTCTTGAGTTTTAAAACAGACGAACGCGTAAACCGAAACTCGCTGTCAAGTCGGGACTTGTGAACCGGTCCTTTAAAGTAAAGCGTAGGCGCGAACCGGTTTTTAAAATTTCTTTAGAGAGAGTGTGAAATCTTATAAGTTGAAGTTGGGGGTGCGCGGGGGAAAATTTTGTGTGTCTTAGGACCTTTGTGTGAGTTTTATTGTTGGATCCTAAGGGTTGGAGAATATTAAAACTGCTTTTTCGGTTGTTTGAATTAGAGAAACAAAGACCATTACATTTCAAAAAAGATGTGCATCCTTTTTCTTATTATTTTTATTCCTAACAAAAAAATTAATAATAACTCTTACAATTATAGCAACTAAATTAATTTTGATTTACTAAAATGACAAGATAGGTGAAAAAAATTCCAAAGGTTTGTAAAAAGCATTTCATACATTTTTTGCTGATTTTCACAACATTTCAGAGTGCTACTTTTGCTAAGTATTTTATACAAGAATTTAAATGGATAGTCGGAAAATTCTTTTTAATTTCAAAAAGAAAAAAAAAAAAGGAAAGAAAGAAAAATGGCGAGTTTAAGCAAAAAGAAAAGGATGATGCGAACTTTAAATAAAATATTTTACCATCTTCATCTAAGTTGAGAAACCGTCTTCATCTTTTTGAAAAATGTATCCCAGAATGCCATAGAAAGAATAATAATTTGTAACATAAAAATTAAATATTGAATATGAAACACATGAGTAATGAATCTCATACAATACTTGTTTATGTGTGTATATAAAATGTTTAGAGACCTGATTTAAAGTTTGCAAAAAAAAAAAAAAAAAAAAAAAAAAAGCATCCTGCTAAATTATGTAGATAAATATTCAAACTATATCCTTCAATTATGTTTGTTAATTTGATAATTCTTTCATCACGCTCATCCTTTCGCATATAGTTGTTAGTGGTTAGTGAAGTGGTTAGTGAATGTTTGAATTATATTCATTTGTTATCATTCATGCCAGAATAAGTGCAAAAGAATATCTATGAATAAGTGTACATTATTCTTTCCACAAGGCTTTATTTAATATTTGTTGGTATGCATACAAAGGTTATTTTAAGAGAAATTTGGGTTTGTTTTCAGACTCTGCATCATTCGTAAAATCTATTTTACCATAAAATTCATTTTTTCCCTGAATAAATTTTTACCTTATCCATTTTTACAGTAATATTTATTTAATTACAGTGGTTCAAGGATTTTATTGTAATTATTACTGTTAAAATTACTGTATATAAGATTTTTTGTTCCGTAACATGCTCCGGTAAAAATAGATTTTACCGGCACCCTGAGAGCCGGTACTTTATACAGTAACTTGATCCAGAATTTTTTTACAGTCACCGGTTTTTGTGGTTTTTCACAAAATCACCAAAACAGGATTCCATTTTCTCAAATTCACGAAGTTATTAAAAGATTTTTCCCAATTTCATGAAAACAAGAATTTACACAAAAAATCGGGAATAAGACCTGTTGCACATCACAAAAATCAAAATTTAAGGGACCGCATTATTAAACTACACCCTTTTTCTAGATTTTTATAATTTTTTCCAGTACATAAAAATACCTGAAAATCTTCTCATTGAAATTCATAAATAGTTAATTTTGCGAAATTGAGGGGTAAAAAACGTTTATCAAATTTTGTATAGATAAAGGGGCAAAAAGTATTAGGAAAGTATTATTAAAGGAAGAGGGGAAAAAATTAGAATTTTTATAGGCATTGTATAAAATATATCTTCATAACTCAAACAACATAAAGAGTAATTTTATTCGTTGCCGGATGAGGTAGTTTGTCAGCTCTAAATTAACCTTCTCTGCAATATTCTTTTCTTCTTTATAGTAAACCTGGCCGAAGAGCGCAAGTTCCAAAGCGTGACTTATTCACTTGAGATATATGGTCATTTGTAATGATTACTATCATGGTCACTGACATAGTCTAGAATTTTCGAACAAAATGCATTTTTTGTTTCATTCTTTATGAGAACACACCCTAGTATTCATTCTTAGTGTGTTGTCGAGGAAGTTTTGAAGGAAAATGTAAAATATTCGTGATTCTTATTTTGCAATATTTTGGTAAGGAATGACTGAAACATTTTTATCAAGATTTCTTTTTCAAATACAAATATATGATGAACTGAATTTAAATGTTTTTCCTTAACAAAAATTAATTTTTCTCTTTTTTTTACCTTTATTTAATTAATGTACAATTAACCAGAAATTTATAAAAAGTTTTCTGAAATCAGGAAAAAAAGGGTAATAATAATAAAATTGAACTACTTCCAGTTTAACCAAGTATGCATTTAAACTTATAATAGAAGCATGTGATAACTTGCTTCAATATGTTTTTTAAGACCAACACTTGAGTTTCACTAATTTTTATATAAAGGCTGGTAAAAATCTGAGTAATAAAACTTTTTCTTAGTTTTAAGTTCGATATTGTCATTGTTTTTTTCTTAACTAACTTTAATTAGTGATTTATAAGAAAGCTATGAACAAAAACAAAACAATATTTTTAATAAATATTGATTTAAACATGTAATGAAATTATTTTAGAGCTTTTTCCTGTTGTAAATATAAAAAAATATTCTTTAAATAAAAGTCTTTTAATTGCAGCAAACTTATTTTTATGAAAATAAAATTTTCTGCTGTTCTAATATTATTTACTATGAAGATTATTGCTTCATTACAGATGATGGTTTGTTTAAATTAAAAAAAATATATACGTAATATTTCCAAAATTTTTTATTTTAACCTTTATTTGATTAAAAAAATATCTTTTTATAAAAATCTTATTTTAAATTAATGTTGAAAGTATTATTTGCACTGTATACCGTTCAAAATAAATTATTACACTATGACTAAGTTACTTTTTAATTGCTTTAGTAATCTAAAAATTATTTTGATATGAACTTGAGTTTCTTTTTAACTCCAATATTGGATCATTCATTTTAAATGCTTACGCTTAACAGTGGAGTAAGAGGATATATATACGCTCTAATATTTGGAGTGGATTATTTAAAAGCTTACAATTAGCAACGGAGTTAGAGACTATATATTCTCTAATAACTTCAATGGATCATTCATTTTAAATGCTTAGCTGTGGAGCTAGAGGGGTCACAAGAATAAAATAAAATAATAAATAAAAAAAAAATCTCTAAACTTTGACTGTTTTAGACGAATTTTCTAGGAAAAGGTTATTTATGTAGAGTAAAATTATGAAATATAAAACGTGTGATAACTGAGAAGATTCGTAATCAAATATTCTGAAATTTTGCTTAACATTAAAATTTTTCCTCTCCTTCAAAGGTAATTAGATTGATTTATTTCGCAGAAATTTGGTTGATTTTGCCATCAAATGAAAATACTACTGTATAATAATCTTTTATATAAATGTTTAGAACACTAAACCGCTGCAACTAATAAATATTATTGTAAATCGCCTTTCTTAATCGGCAAAAATTAAATATCGAAGCTGAAAGTCATTAAAGATATTTTTACTGAACGTGCGTAAAATTTAGAAGTAAGTTCAGTACATTTATTTGAGTTAATTTTTGTTAATTATTCGTAAATTCATTAATAACTCATATTTTATAAAATTAGTATCCACCTTTTTTAATTACTTAAAATATTTCTGCCGACTAACTTTCTTTATAAATTGCGTCTTGCTTTAACTTCAGTATTTTTTATGATCCTTAGTATTTAATTGAATCCTGTTTTCATGTTATTTATATACATAATCTTGAGTATGATCTATGAATAATTAACATCCTGTTTCCATTCTGTTAACTGTTAACAGATTCCAAAGCTCAAAAAATAAATTGAATTTTCATTTATTACATCACTCTTGAGAGAGAAATAAAAGTTTTAAAGGACATCCTGGAAAAAACTATCATTGAACAAAATCCATACTTTTTTCATCAAAAATTTTTTTTTGGAAATAATTAGCTTCTTTGAATAATATAAACTTCTATCTTAAAATAGTAATTATGAAAATAAGTAGTTCATGGGAAAAAACCCTTTTTAGTTCTAAAGAGACAAGAAAAGCTTATCTTCCAGACTCGCTCGGCTATGAAAAAAATAAAAAATAAATAAATAGATAAAACAAAAACAACTTTCTATCAGTGACATTCTGCTCGCGACATAGAAATCGCGAGTAGACGTGATCTGTATTCCCAAACAAAATTATGAAGTGATTTACAACTTTTCATTGAAAATTGGTTTTGTCGTAGACATTTGAAACGCATTTATACTCATAAATTATGAACTGTTTCTAGGAAAACTAGTTGAATATAAATTTGTGGTTGTGAAAATTGACATTTTAAGTATCAACTTACCTTTTTTTTGCTGATGGTTTGAATAACTTATTGCAAATAAATCATAAAAATGTATACAATTTTAGCACTTTTTGGTAGTGATATATTTCAATTTATCAGTTTTCACTTTTTTTTTTCATTCCTGAATTTGATTTATTTTCCTTGTTTTATATATTTTAATTTTCATGTGTGTAAATGACTTTGTTCCATTTTTGATTTATTAAGTTTTGAATAATAAGGAAAAATTCAAAATAATGTAGTAGAAAAACACATTATTATAATAATCAGCTAAAATTTTTAACAATTAAGTTTCAAACAATTTTTGTTCCAATAGTATCTTAGGCATTATTTAATTTGCATATTTTTTTTAAATTTTATTCTCCAACTTTTTTTAGGTTACATTTATTTTTTAGGTGCTATTTAATTACATTTTTTAAAATTTTATTTTATGGTGTATTTTTTAGCAGACGAATACTTTGACTACACGATCAAGCGTGAAATGAATTTGGCGCAATTATATTAGCTTACTAATTATATATTAAATACCATAACTGGTATTCTATTCTAAGGAAATGCATATTAACAGTAATATCCCTGAAGTTACAGATTACAGGAAATAAATATTAACAATAATATCCCTGAAGTTACAGAATGAGTCGTGGTGGTTCAGGGGATAAAGCGTTTGCCTCTCAAACAGTATATATATATATATATATATATATCATATACATACATTCAAACAAATTGGGTTAAAATTTATTACTTTTTAGGTCAGCTTTACATAAATATTAAATAAATACAACAATGTCGTGATTATTAACTAAATCCAACATATTTTGTTTCTGGTAATAAGTGTAGTTTAAATACCATTGGATAATTTTTTATTAAGACTAATTGAGTCACGAATTCAATTTAAACTCTTCATAAGTAATTAATTTTGTTTATTTTATTAGTTTTATTAACATGATAGTGAACTAGGAAGTGGGAAAAAGCTCAGCTTAAGTAGAAAATCATTATTATCCGACATTAAAACTATTATTGTGTTACTATCCGACAATTTCATTCAGAACGGAGGACATTGTTATTTGTCAACTTCTCCCATTCTACTACATTCATTCATTTCGGAATAAAATGTAAATTTTTTTTTCTATTTCATTTTTACGCATTGCGTCTTTATGAATACCAGCATGTGTCCGCTTGTCCTATTTTTATTCTTGTTTCACCGAAAAGAAAACCAAGTAAGATATCTGATATAAAAAGTAAAAAAAAAATTATGCGAATAGAGGAACTTTGTTTTCGTTGAGTTATATCTATTTGGGATAGTCTGGTTTTTTATTTGTTCATTTATTTAAGTAAAATTCTTGCTTAAAAATAATAAGAAATCACGTCTTGTCACATTACCGCTCATTAATTACTGTACACCTCTTGCTTTTTTTTTTTTTTTTTCTAAAGCATGCAAAATAAGGTACTTCAATGTTATTTTTCTTATATTCTTTATATAGTGTGTTAGGACTGTTTTTAAATGTCATATACTCCGTACACTGTAAAAAACTCCGGATCAAATTACTGTATAAAGCTCTGGCACTTTGGGTGCATCATTCGTAAAATTCATTTTTTCGTAAAATAACAAACCGTAATTTTTAAAGTAATTTTTCTTAAATTAGTAAGGTTCAGGGATTTTACGATAATTATTGCTGTAAAAAATACGGTGTATCAGATTTTTTGTTCCGTAACATGTTCCGGTAAAATACCTTTTTACCGTAATAATATCTGGAATTTTTTACACCGTAGTTGTTTTATTAGGACAGCCAAATCGGAGGCAAATTTGTTTTTGATTAAACTTGCGAAATTAAAGTGGAAACAATATTTTGTGACAATAATGAAGTTAATAATTACTAAAATTATAACTGGTGCATCTTAAGATTTCTTTCTCAATTTGTTTTCTAATGATACTAAATGTTTGTTATAACTACGCTGTTTTTCCTTTTAACTTTGCTGCATTTCACAGTTTTTGCTTCTGCCTTTAAAAGATTTTTTTTAAATGGATATCTTTTTTTAGTATTTTTATTGCATGAGTTAATTAATAAATAAAATGATAATAGATGCTAATAGGACTATTTAAATATCAGTTTTCATATGCATTCTAATGTTTTTTATATTGATTATTCACTAAGAATAAATAATAACACTACTCATCATCATTTGTTAAAATATTATCTTTTATTATAATTTTTGCACGATGTATTTAAAAGTATCTTAAAGCAGTTTTTCTATTTGTCGTGCTTTGGTACATAAAAATTTTTATGATACATAAAAATTTATTCTCTAAAATTAACTTAGAATACTACATTTTGTTTTTTATTGTAATTTATCTAACAGAAAGAAATCGTTTTTGTATTACTTTGTGTTACATTTATATTGCAATATACTTATTTCCTATACTTATATAGTAATGATATAGAGAATTCAATTTAAGAAAAATCTACTTATCGTTTCGATGGAAAAAAAAAATCGTTGAAATTGTGTTTCATTATATATTTCTGTTTATTGTGCTTCGTTCTTGGCAAAATATTTTATTTTCACCATTAATCCATTTTTACAGCATGGAAAATATTGTAACTGTAAGATTTATAATTCATGATAATACTTTATCCTTTAAAATTTAATTAACGTAAGGAATCAACGTTTATATAAAAATCTGCGCCTTGAAATGAGTTTTTAAACAAAATGCTCAAACATTTTTAATTTAAATCATACTCTACAATGATTTTAAATAAGTTTATGTTAAGGAAATTTAAAATTTTTAATATTTTGTTCAATCGCGGAAACTAGATTCAATCGCAGAAACAAGATTCGATCGTGGAGTTTTATTAAAAAAAAGCAACACCAAAACAATTTTTTTAAACTATTCTCTGTTCCCTTATAATTTTTTTCCTATCATTCTGGCTCGAACAATACTTATAATGAATTTATGACGCTTCAACGTTCCCCATCTCAGTCATTTGATTCTGAATTTTTAAAAAAATAGTATTTCTGATTATTCAACAAGACTAATATTCTTCAAATAACTGGAATATTTTCAGTGAAATGGAATGGATGCATTCTCGGTTTCTTTTAAAAGAATTATAATAATTTTTTTCAATGCTGTCAAAAATTCATCAATTTTCATTCTGTGAATAATTTAATTGTTACATACCGTACGGAATCATATATTTAACACAGATTTTAAATGCGAGCTCTTAATACGTTAAAAACAAAATGCCAAATAATTAATTGCTTTTCGAGATGGAAGCAAGCAGGTTTAGTCAAATTTTATTTTTTTAAATAAATGCAAAGGCAGGCATTTTCTTGAAGATGGCGTACGGATAAGATACCAACTGATAAGATGTCAATCTGAACAGACAATCATGAACAAAACAAACCTTAACTTCCCCACACATTTGTTGTCCCTCAAATCAGCCCCCTCTTTGGTATAGCATATTTCCGCTTGGTCTCTTCGGTGCGTCCCAGAAACAAGAGAGGTCTTAACAGATGCGAATTTTTCTGGCGACGACCCCGCGTATCCTTCCTGAAACAGGCCCATCATCTTTTTCTTAGTTCTCTTGCAAACATCCGAAAAGAAAAGTGAAGGCTCCCTTTCGTCTTGTCTGCTATAGCCAAGGGTGAGTGTCCTTGTTGTAAGCTGACTAGATCTAGTACCAGTCCGCGGTAACTTCGTGATTAGTGTTATAAACACAAATGTGGGCGTGATTTTTACTGTGTTTATCTCTTCTCAGACGACTTTCGCTTTGAAAAGTATCTTCTTTTTTATTTCTTGTGAGTGCTAACGGCACTTGACTTATATTCTTGTTCGCTGTGATGGAAACTCATTCTATGTCTTGGATAAAGGATTGTGCTGGGAGGGGTAAATTGGCTTGATGAATTATTTCTGATGAACCTTTGTTTAATGCCGACATTGCTCGTAACGGTAATATTCATTGCGAGAATGTGTGGGACTAAATTTATGATGGTGTTAAAAAGGGAAAATAAAAAATGTATGGATATAAGAGTCTGTTCAAACAATTTAAAATGGTTCTTAAGTGGTTTAGAGTATCATATTGCTCTTTGTAGTGACAAAGCCACTTTAATCTTCTTTTGGTGATGTGTGCCAATTTTTTTGTATGTTGGTTTTTGCCGCAAAGAAACCATTTAAGTGTCACGTGTGAAAAGTCACTCGGTCTTTCTAAATTTATTGAGTCGTTCCATTCTACTTTAGTTAAAAAAAATCAACTAAGGATTGCGCAAGTGGCATTCTCAATCATCGCAGATGAACTCTTCTCGTCTGTGCATTATTCTAATGCATAACATTGAAGAGTTTAATTACTGGATGATTATTAAAAAGCTTAACAGCTTATTTTGTAAAAAGTGCCCTGTATTTAATTACTTACTATGCATTATGATGAGGAGTGTATTTAGATAGTTGATTCCTACCCTGAGAAAAAAATATAGTCAAAACTACCAGAATATGGTAAAATTAAACCTGGCTTTATGGGAACATCAAAAAAGTTTGGTAATTTTTATCGAAGCGCTTTGGTAAAGATTTTGGTATAATATAGTAATTTTATCATGATACCTTAGATCTGGACATAAAAACCATTTTTTCGGTTAAATTTACATTTCAGTCTTGTATATTTTACCAAATATATGGTAATAAGAACTATAATTTTGAAAACCAGTATTTCCGGTAAAAAGTTTCTATATGAACAAAAAAAATTATAAATAAATGGTTTAAATACCGTAGATTATGATTTAATTAACCAAAAGAATGTTTTCCTTACCATATATGTCATTACCACACAATACGGTAATTTTATCAGAGTTTTTTTCTCCGTGCATTAGTTTAAACTAAAGGATCTGCACTAAGAATGAAGAAAGTTCTAGAAATAGACTATTTTGTATTTATGTACAATTTTGCTAACACATTACATAAAAAAGTGTTTTTTCATGTTGTATTATTACAAATGAAACAGCTATGAAGTTTTTCAAAAACGGACTCTTTCAATTATGCATACAATTCATTCATTGCTTTACAAGGAAATAATGTTGTTATTCAATTAATTGTCAACAAATACTACCGTGTAAAATTTATGTCCATATCAGGATTAATTATTTATTTAAAAATGGTTTAATTACCCATTTGGCACAATCTCCCCTTTCATAATATGATGTTTGCAACAAGTCCAATATACTTCAATTAAAAGGAGTTTGTATTATGTATGGAGTTTGTATTTGTATTATATAGTAGTTTGTATGTATTACTTCCATTTTATTTAATCAGATAGTGAAGCAATTTTGTAAGCATTTTACTGAAATGTCATGCAAGAGATAACACCTGGCGTAATAAGTATTTTATAATATTTTCTTTATTCTCCAGTATTACTAATTGAATGCTATGAGGAATCAGCTATGAAAGTTCTCAAAATACGACTTAGCAGAACTTATTACTTGAAAAGCAACCTGATATATTAATTATAGGATAGACTTAAGGATTCGTATTTTTATAATGTAAACAAATAAATGAGTGATCTTATCGCTTCAAAAGCAAACAGAGAAACAACATTCAAATCGAATCAGACAAAGTACTATTTTAAGTTGTATTCGATGAAAACAATTCAAATTTCAAAAACTGTAAATCTTTTTGTCACTAAGAAATGTGCAGATCTGAACTAAATTAACATAAAAAACCAACCTCTTATACACAGTAAAAAATTCCGGATTAAATTACGGTAAAAACGGTACACCCTTAGTGCAGCATTCATAAAATGCATTTTATCATAAATTTCATTTTTACCTTTAAATTTTATACCGAAATTTTTATAACAATATTTATTTAATTACAATGATTCAGTGATTTTACAGTAAATATTATCGGAAAAGTAATGGTTTATCAGATGGTTTTCTGTAAAATTTTATAGTGAAAATTGGTTTTTGCGGTAAAAAGTACTGAGTGTCGGTACTTTTTTCATTGAGTTTTTGTAAAACGTGTTTAATTTTCTATCTTTTAGAATGAGGTATTTTTCTTTGCCTTGTCGATTATCGTCATAAATTACTAAAAAAAAAAAAACATGATTTACGATCTTCTCTGCAATTTTTTTTATTATCAGAAACTAGTTATTTTAACATGATAATATAAAGTCTTCTCAAAAAGTTTTTGCAGTTTGTTGATTTTATGTATATAAATCAACTTTAAACTATAGGAAGAAATAATTTTTATTACATCACATATACCGATTACGATTTTTTTTAGTGATTAAAAATATTTTTTGGTGTGCTTAGAAAGTGCTTAAAAGGTGCTTATTTTTTGTTAAAAAATCTGGCTATGCACACTGTATAAGGAAGATTATAAGGCGGGGAATTCATTACTTCAATTTTTAGATAAACTTTTTGTAAAAATTTTAGTTAAAGACTTAAAACTCTAAATTGTAAATAATCAAATTGATGAACGAGAAACAAAATATTCTAGACCTATATTAGAAGAATGCGTAATCTAAGAAATTTTCTTTTATTCTATTAAGTAGTTGAAGAATATATTCCCCGTTTATTATTAAAAAAAAAATTAAATTGAGCGAGACGTGATTAGCAATGAAATGTTGTACTTTATTGTTAAATATAGAAATCTTTAAAAACTATTCATAAAAATAAAACACAAATAAAGAATACCTTATTTTTATATTCTTTTGCATAATAAATGCTGTACAATATTATTTTTATTGAAAATATTTAACTCATTATAATTTTATTTAATCAAATAAAGTTTTTATTTAATTTTTATTTTCTTTACCGACATATAAAATAATTTTACTTTTACTTTTTTTTTTACAAAAAATACTCAAAACACTATGTTCAACTTCACTTTTCAACTACAATCCACTTATTATTTTTCAATTGATTGATTTGATAACTTCATGTTGTCATTTGATTCTTTTTTACGAACATGTTTTTCGTAATTGTGACAGCATTGGAGTTTCCCATTAAGTCCACCGACTCTATTCTTTATTTAATTATATTTGTACAATGCACTCGACAGGGTATTATTAATATTTAAAAAGACTAAAATTATTATCGTCATTCTTTAATTGTTATATTGAAAAATTTATGCACATGCATTATTTAATAATAATTTATAATTAGTTGAGTTCATTGCGCCCTGTATTATCTTCAAATATATTAAAATTTATTTACTGAATCCCGTTCTATAACAAAATGTTTTTTTAATTATATATCCTTTCATGAAATAATATTCCATAATTAAGTAAAATTAATCTTACAATAATTAAAATCTTTCTTAATTTTAAAATTTCTTCTAGGTGGGCAGATGGTTGAACGATACTGTAAAGAGAGAGGGTAAAAAAGAGAGAGAGAGAGAGAGAAAAAAAGAAAGAATTAATAAATTAATTTCTCGTTATGTGTTTTTATTAACACACGGCCAGAACTACCAAAATATGGTAATTTTTACCGAAGTGGTTTTGAAATGATATTGGTTAAATTAACAATGAAATATGGTTTTCCAATCTGTGATAAAATTTGATAAATATGGTAAAATTGGTAATTTTATCACGATACTTTAGATCAAGGCATAAATACCATTTATTCATATAAATATACTTTTTCGTTTTGTATTTTGTTATTAAATGTGTGGTAATAAGAACTATAATTTTAAAAACCTGAATATTCGGTAAACCATTGCCATATGAACGGAAAAATTACCAAATGAATGGTTTAAATAGTGTATATTTTGGTTTTATTTACCAGAATTATATATTTTTTACCACGTATATCAGAACTTTTTTCTCTTGTAATAGCACAAAGCAAGCATGTAGCACATAACATATTTTAGAGATTGAAAACTGTAGCTCGATTTGAAAGACTTGGGGAAGTAAATTTAAAAACCTCCAAATTTATATCAGTTTTCAAATTTATGTATCATTTATATATCATATTCTAAAAATTATATATCAGTTTGTTTTCTATATTATTTCTCTTTTTTCTATATTATTTAAAAACATCTTATTGTTTACCAAAAGAAAAAGAAAAAAAAGCTATTTTTAACCAAAAACAATGTGAAAATGTGGCTTATTATTATATCGCCTCAAGTACTTCAATTATAGTTAGTCATAAAATTTTTTTAACAAAGATTTTCGTGCTTTTTTACATCATTTTACCTTAGAAAAGTTTAACCGTATCCTTTTTGTTGTATTGATCCTTTTACGCACAGAAAATAAAATAATGTTAAAATTATCGTACTGTATAACATACCTGTTTAAAAAAAATCATAATATACGGTATTTAAACCATTCATTTGATATTTTTGCCATTCGCATAGAAATAGCTTAATTGAAATTCTGATTTTCAAAATTATAATTCATATAACCACTCATTTAGTAAAAAATGCCAAATTGAAAAGTAAATTTAACCGAATAAATGGTTTTTCTGCCATGTTATAAGCTATTATGATAAAATCACATATTTACCAAATTTTATTACATAATATGTAATCCTTATTTTATTGTTAATTTTACCAAAATCAGTACCAAAGCACTGCGGTAAAAATTACCGAGCTCTTTGATGTTTCCATTGATCCAGAAACACAGTAAATTTTACTTTATTCTGGTAGTTTTCAACATAAATTTTTTTCCCAGTGTGATATACGTCTTTTTGAAGCTTTAACATGCTCTTTTAAAATTAACATAATACCGAACTTTAGACGCTATTCAATAAAAATTTTCATAATGAAAAAGTGATATTCTAAAAATGTCTTAATCCAGTGTTATTGTAATATTATTGTGAGAATTGAGGAATTTTTTTCTTGCGGGAAATAAATTTAAACATTTGAAAGTTACATAGACAATAAGCATTGACTTTATATTACCGTCTCAATGCCAATAAACAATTTTCTTAAGAACTTAAAAACTTACACTTAAGTAAAGAAATCTTCCGTGAAATAATGAATTGTTTCATCCGTAAAGATACTGTCAAGATAAAGCCTTCATTTTTTCCTTGTAAATAAAATTCGCAGCAATTTGACAATGTGTTTTGTTAAAATAACGAAAAAAAAATATGCAGGTAAATTATTCAGTAAAATTTTGAAAAGGTGTTTTCGGTATTTTTTTTATATTTCATTTTAGTTTATTATTTATATTTAGCAACTATTTTAATTTATTTAAGTTATATTTAAGTATATATAGGTAATTAGGTTAGATATATATATAGGTATTTTAATTTATATATAGCAACTATGATATCTAATTATCCACGTGGAAGACTGTATTTTAATCGCGGCATACGGTGTAAATATTACTAGAAAATATCTTGGCAACTGAGACTTCATAAACTTTTCTACACTGTAAGAAATTTCTCAGAAAAAGAACAAATTAAAAAATGGTTAAATAACAATTTACTTAATTGTAATTTTGCTATATTCAAACAAAACAGTTAAAATTACCATAAATAAGAAGGCAATCAAACTGTTAACCGTGAGAAAAACCGTTTATTAACTGCCTTCGCAAAATACAATTGCACTATTAGAATTTTATCGCAACAACTAGGCCATTTAATTGTAATTTTACTATATTCAAACAAAACAGTCAAATTACCATAAATAAGATGGCAATCAAACTGCTAACTGTGAGAAAAACTGTTTATTAACTGCCTTCACAAAATACGGTTGCACTATCAGAATTTTTTCGCAACAACTAGTCCCATCTAATGACGCCACTTATTTCCTTGCAGCTGCGTGCATATTATAACCCAGAAGACAAATCTGTTAAACTCATGACCGACAGAACGGGAGTTCGAATTCCGACGTCGACACCACAAATTTTCCTCCATTTGCTTCAGCATATGAAAAGTTTCCAGCATCCTTCACTCCCTATTTGTGTCCAGCACTTTCTAATGCCCATTTTCTAACGAACTGTTAAATTTCGTTTTTGCGGTTTTGAAACCATGCTTAGTTGCAAATAGATTAAAAAAACGTATAGTTTTGTGTTTATGGTTATATAACCATAATTGTTGTAAACGACTTCAAATCCATAAAGGTAGAAAATATTCTTTACCGTAAACTTTACGGTTAATTGGTTGGACAGACTGCCACCGGTTATTTTACCATAATTTTGAAATGTAAATTCTAACAGTGTAATAAAGTTATTGTGTCAAAGAAATTGTAGTATTACGAGAAAATCTCTAGGAAGTTGGAATTCTATAAACGTTTCTTGTAATGTTATTGCGTTAAACTTAATGAAGACTTAATGCATTAATATGATTTTCTATTTTGCATGTGTAATACTTGAGTATATCTCACCAAAAATTGGTTTAAAAATTTTTGCTTTACAAATGAAAAAATAATTTTGAGTTTTGCTAATTATTATTTCATTAAATACCAAGAGAGTTAAATTAAAGTTAGGGGAACATAACCTTTTATTAGAGAAGGATGAGGTATCGTGTTCCGTTTTCACAGTGAAGATGACAGTTAACTTATTTACATTTTATTATACATTAAACTTCAAGTTGGATTACTTTACAGTGAATTTAATTACATTATTATTATTAAATATAATATTATATATAATATAATATAATATAATATAATATAATATAATATAATATAATATAATATAATATAATATAATATAATATAATATAATATAATATAATATAATATAATATAATATAATATAATATAATATAATATAATATAATATATTTGAGTTTTCAAACAGTCGTTGTTTGATATTATATTAATAGTAGTTTGTATTAAATAACATGAAAAGGCTTTTAGCTACGTAGTTATTTTTAGCTGAATGAATAGAAATTGAAATAAGTCAATAGCTTTCTCCATAAGTGTTATGCACATATAATTCTGAGCACATTAAGCGTCGTAATTAGCCTTCAAATTACACTCACCAGTCTGAATTGCGGTCTGTAATTAACTTGGTGATGTATCAATCCTAATTGTCCCGCGAGGTATTGTGCTCACAGCGCGATAATGAAATAGATGATGACCAGAAAATATTCCAAGCTAACATAAAATGTCCCGTGCCGAAACTAATTTTATGGTTGACTATTTTGAAAAAAGGATTATTTTATGACTTCCATCACAAACTGATACACTTGAAAGAACATAAATCGTAAGTCTACCTACTTTTATCCACTGTTTAAAGTTACATTTTTGGCACATTAGTGTTACATATTCAAGTTATGCAACGCCAAGTTCTCTTGCGAAACTGTGAAATTATGTTTTGCACTGTGAGTAAATCTGTTTGACTGTGACTATCAGATATACAATGTAAAACATGCAACGCTTCAGTTCATTATTTACTAGAGATTTCCTTGTTGCATCAATTATATTTATCCGTGGATGACAATTCTTGAAAAGAATTGACTTTCTAAAGTCTTTTTTGAATATAAGTTTTTACTTTTATCAATTTTTAGTGATATGATTCCATTCTAATAAACTATGGCTTTTTTGATTCATAATTTTAATATTTTTATGACCTATGACTTGTTTTCACAATCACTTCCCTTTTTTTGTTTTAAATAAAAAGTTTACATTTTTTCAATTAAATATATATAATAGTAATTTTTTAATGGATTTAAATTGAATATTGTAACTATTAGTATATATAGATAGAAAAATTGGTTATGAGTCAAAAACCTCACGGTAAAAAATTCCGGGTCGTATTACGATAGAAAGTACCGGTACTTAGAATGCCGGTACCGTAAAATTCATTTTTACTGGGACATGTTACGGAACAAAAAATCTGATATACCATAATTTTCACAGTATTAATTACAGTAAAATTACTGATTCACTCTAATTAAGTAAATATTACTGTAATAATTATGGCATAATATTTTACGGTAAAAATGGGTTTTATGCATGATACATTCAAAGTGCTGGTATTACTTTATAATGTAATTTGATCCAGAATTTTTTACAGTGCTCGTAGGAAACCTGGTTCAAAATGCTTGCTTTATGCTATTAAGAATATTACTAAGGACTCTACATTCTCAGCAAAGTTGGTGCAACATTGAACTATAATATTGCTACCTTGATCCATAAGACAGTGAAATTTTATTGTAATTTTTATAAGATTTTGAATTGCCACTTTAAACGATTTTACGGTTCTACACGCTTCAAGTTTTTTACAGTGTCTGGAGCAAGAAAATTTTTTTAATGTTAGTAGTTAAAATTGGGTTACAGCAGCGTTTTGCTATTTTAACACCAATAGCACTTTAACAATTAAATTTATATTCAATAGTTGCGTATTAGGTACCAGTTCAGAAAAAATATTCTTTGTCTGACTAAAAACTATGAAATGAGATTGGGAATCATTTTTAAAAGTGTCATTAGAAAAAGTGTTCTTTCGTTTATAAGTGTCATTAGACAAAAAGAAAAAAAAAATCTAGCATCGTGCACCAGTAAATGGTTTTGTCTACTCCAGAAACAGCTCAATTTTCCGCTTGATTAACAGGTGAACAAGAATAACAATTCTAAGACACCTACTACAGCATTCCTTTTTTTTCTGGTTATTTGCTAGTTGTTTCTCATAAGTTTAAGGCTATTGCTCATCATATGCTTCTTAGCAAACATATTTTTACATCAAATCCTGACATTCAATTATAAACTTAAGCATTTTGTAGATCCAGAAAAAATATTGCACTTAAAATAACAGTTAGTATGTAATAAAACGCTATTACATATTCATAGCTTCTTTCAACTATAAGCGTTTTTATGATAAGTACAGTACAGAGATTGAGAGTGGTGTTAACTTTCGGCAGGGCAAAACTTATTTTTCCTCTGATTATTAGGACATGTCCAGTAAGTGTTAGTAACACAAAAATCATATCAATAAAAAAATTAATTAATTTTTCGATGTTACTTGTATTGTTGATTTTCATACATTTTTTCTTGCTAATTCCTCTTCTATAATATGTTTAATTTTCACTTTTGAGTTTGTTATTCATTTCATTTCCATTTTCGTTTCAAACTTATGTTTAATTCTTACTACTTTTCACCGTAAAAGCTATAAGCTTATCTTCTTGATTCGCATTCCTCTTGTTATTTCCTGCAGTGAGCACCGGACTTTTTTAGAACATTCTGGATGTAAACTAAATTTTCTCTCATATTATAATATTCCGTTTTCCATTGTGTTCTGAATTCTGATTATAAATGCTGATTATAAATGCTATTACTCTTCTAAGACTACATTATAATTAGGAAAATTTGCTTTAAAAAAAATCCAAATATAATTTTATTTTTATTTTTTACTCATTTTATTTTAATAATATTTATTCTTTTAGTAAAATAAGGAAATAAACAAACTGCTAAAAAAATCTATAAGGCTAAAATTATTTAACAACTTATTTTCCTTATGAAAAACAATTTTCTTACTATTTTTTAATAATTTTTAGTTTTAATACTGTATTGTATTTGTATTGCATACTTCAAAGTAATGTCTACAATGGCCAATACAACAATGGCCAATTGGATTATTTTTTTCTTCTGAATTCAAGTATTGTTCGTGAGTTTTTTAAGTTGAAATAATTTCAGACTCATAAGTAAGCTAATTAAAATGACTCTAACTTGAAAATAAAATTTGTTCCGACTATTGTTAGAACAAAGAGAAACTCATTTTTGTAACCTTGTCATATTAGTTCTTAGTAATATATTTGGTAATATATTTAAAAGTAATATATTTCCTTCTCAATAATATATTTCCCTCTGTAGTTTGCGTAATCTATTCAAATATCAGATATTTATGACTTACTTCTCATTTACTCTACGTTTAAATTGCTTAGTGAAGAACCAAAAACGAGCTTATCTTATAAGGAAAAAACCTGTTACTTTTTAGCAAGAAATTAAATTAAACTATAAATTATAAGATCTAAGGAAGAAAAAGGTCATTGTACAGAAGTATAATAAAGTAGCACAAATCATGAAGTTATAAAAAAAATTTGAAGAAAGTTAGGAAAGTAAAGAAAAATAATATTTTTCAACTATCTTGTTTGTTAAAAGTTGAATTATATATTTTTAATAAAATTATGTTTTAGAGATTTTTCTTAATTTTATTTACGATAACTGCGTAGGATATTCAAAAAAAAATTTCCTATTGCTATTATTGACAGAACGTGTGACAAAACGGTAGGAAATTTTTGTTTTATTTATAAATAAGAGAATGTCACATAAAGTGCTTTAAATAATTTTTTTAAATTCATACATTTAAAAAAAAAATTATTAACGATTTTAAATTCCTTTATTTTATATTAAATATTGTAATATTTATATTTTAACCAATTAATCAAATTCATAAATGTTTTTGTTTTGAAAATTCATACATTTAAAAAAAAAATGTTAATGATTTTAAATTCATTTATTTAATATAATTGTAACCAAATACTCACATTTTTAAGTATTTTTGTCCAATTATTTTTTAGCATGTTCATGTATATTGTTTTAAAAATTTACTTACCCATAAAGCGTTTTAAATCAGTTAGAATGATTCATTATTATTTTTTTTTATTTTCAAGCTTTTTCAGTAAATATTTTTAAATTTAAAGCCCAGTAAATATTAGTCTCGAATCTGAACTGAACTGTGAGCACGAATTTTAATTGTAATTTTTTTATCAAAATGTTGTTTTCTGGAATTTTTAAATTATAGATGACCCCTTTTTTCTCCCAGTAGTATGAAACGTTAATACTTAAATGCATATTTTTAAATGCAACTTAAGCACTTTAAACTAAATATAACAATAGTTTTTTTAATTAAAAAAGTATTTTTTCTGAATTACAACAAACTATGAATGTATAAATTTTAAATTTGAACATTTAAATGTCTCTAAATGATATTCTCTAATTAAGACAATGCTGTGCATAATAATTTCAAATTAAAAAAAAATTGTATTTTAAGTAAAATATTGTGTTTTGAAAATATTATTTTATACTTTAAAACTTTCACTTGTTTTTCCTTTCAATGTGGAAAATATTAGCACTTAAATGTGAGTTTTTATGAAATGCTGCTTAAGCACTTTTATTTGAAAGTCCATTCAATAACAAAGCCTTTTTTCAGAATAACAACAAAACTTTCCGCAAGTAAGGGTGTTTGAAACATGGAAATTGCGAATTTTAAAATCAATGACTCAAACATTTTGGTTGTGTTTTTGCTTATTTTTAACTGACAGACATCTTATATTTAAATTAAAAAAAAAAACAAAAAAAAAACATTGCGCTTCGCTGCGAATGAACGATTTCTAAATCTCAAACAATTCTTAGCTGTTAGAAATTTCGATTTTTTTTCATGGTTACTCTAATTATTGTTTTCTGCAAAATTGTATTTCGAATCCTTTTTAGTTAAAATGCGAAGTAAAAAATTTATGTGTGTGTACAAAAATATCAAGTTAGAGGTACTAAATAATGTACTATTTATTAGTAAAGTAAAATTTGAGGGCTTGGATCAGTATGGTGATAAGCTACATTTTTTCCAAAGGAGACATTGTCAGACAAACAGTTCCTGTTTCTTTGTTGGTAATTTACAAGTTTCCTAATTTTTCATTAGAAAATACCATATTACTCAGCGATATATTGTCTACTTTTAAATCGTGTTGTTTTCACCAAAAACAATTTAAAGTTGTAGCTTAGCATAATGCTTTATTAGCATAATGCTTTGATTGTGTATTAAAACGACACATATTGGCAACATTATTTGAAAATTTGTAGCATGTTGTACCCTAATAGCTTTCAAACTTGCTGCGAACTTATTATGGTGCTAAGTTCAACCATATAATTTTTCAGTAATTCGGTTGTGCATTAAAACCATACATGATGGCAACACTATTTGAAAATTTTGATGATATTGAACCATAGTATTGTACAAATTTGCCGAAAACTTGCCGTTGCTGAGTTGAACCATGCAGTTGTTTGATTCTTTTGTGTGATTAAAACGATACATGTTGGTAACACTATTTGAAAATTTTGATCATGTTGAACCATAATATCGTGCAAATTTCCCGCAAACTTGATATGTTGCTGAGTTGAACCATGTAATTGTTTGATTCTTTGGTGTGCATTAAAATGATACATGTTGGCAGCACTATTTGAAAACTTTGATGATGTTGAACCATAATATTGATTGAATTTGCTTCCAACTTAGTATGGTGGTAAGTTGAACTATGCAATTCTACGATACTTTGGTTCTTCTTAACAGAAATATGGTTACATTTAACACCTTATTACTAGAAAACGCATTATAGTTCAACGTTGAACTGATTTTTCGGAGAGGGTATTTCAAAAATAGTTCATCGGGTCATGTGACTTAAAAACCACAGGTTGCTGACCCTCTGTATTAAGTAAAGAAAAATGTTATAAATAATTCGCAGGAAAGATTCAAACTTACCTGTGGGTGAAAGTTTTTATATCATTAGGATGAGATAACCCAACGTGGGTTGGAAAATTGCCTAAAACAAATAAAAAGTCAATTATTTTGCCGGAGTGTTGGTACAACTCTAAAAAATAAACTCACTGATAAGCGGTTACCTTCTGTTGATTTCGTTGACACCCATTCTTTTTCTATGACTCATTTATTAGTTTTCTTTTTCCAACTGTTGATAAAAGTGATATGTAACTTTCGCCCTTTCCGGCTAACGCAGCAGGTGTGAAGTGAACTGAAATCAGAAATTCCATAACTTTCCTATAAAATTTCCAAAACTTCCTACGCTTTTACTTTTCAATTGTACTTATGTCCGCCATCTTATCAGAAAATGTCTTGTCAAAATGATCAATAAAGGGCGGAACATATTTTTTAATGAAATTTTGTATTTTTTGTGCATTGTCTTATATTATAGTAACACTAACATACTTTTATACACAAGTTTAAGAAACTCATGTAACCAAAGTCCAAATCAATGCGATTTGTATTATTATATTATTTCCTTTGAAACATTAACTTCGTACGAAATTAGTTCATATTTTTTATCATGCGTTTAATGAAATCTAACATTTTTGGAACATACTTTTTAATGAGTTCTAACATCTTTAGAGCTTACTTTTTAATGAGTTCTAACATTTTCTAGAGCTTACTTTTTAATGAGTTCTGTTATCTTCAGAGCTTACCTTTTAATGAGTTCTAACATCTTTAGAGCTTTCTTTTTAAGGAAATCTATATTTTTGTGCATATTCTCCAGCTATAATAACACTGACATTATTTTTAAGATAACTTTAAGAAACATAATTCGCTCATGTAAACAAAATTCAAAGCATAGCAATTTTGTATATGAATATATTTTTTGCATATAAAATTTTGGAGCATATTTGTTAATGTATTCTATATTTTTGTGTGCATTGTTTCTATACTGTGAAAATTCCGGATCAAATTACGGTATAAAGTACCAACATTTTGGGTGCATCATCCGTAAAATTCATTTTTACTGTGAGAATATTATAAAATAATTTTTACAATAATATTTTTTTAATTAGACTTTAATTTTTACATTAATTCAGTAATTTTACGGTAATTATTACTGTAAAAATTACGATATATCATTTTTTTTACACTCAGTGCCGGTATTTTTTATAATACTTATATTAAAATGTAACATCGTTGGAATATACTTTTTAATAAAATCCATATTTTTATGTTTTGTCTCCAGCTGAAGTAATACTAACATACTTATTCAGGCAAGTTTAAGAAATGTTCATGTAACAAAAATTCAAAACATAATAATTTGTATCGGCGTATATTTTTTTCTTGGAAACGTTAACATCGGATGGGATTTGCTTTGGCGACATGTGGCACAATAATAGTGTAATTTGTTACCCATTTAATTCTTTGTCGGCTGCTTTCTGTTTTAAACTTTCTTGGCATGTTTTCAAATATCCTCTCCCACCTTTCATTCTCAATCTCTTTCTTGGGAGTTAACACTTTTTTTAAACTTCAAAATCAAAGTTTTTTACGTGTTAAAAACTAAATACACATCGATTTTTTTGAAGAAAAAAAAATACTCATTTTGAACTTTCTGAAGTATAAATTTAAAAAGTTCTTAATAGTTTTTGCATTTACTTAATCTTAAAAACTCTTTTTTAGTATTTTTTTTTTTTTTTTTTAGGTTATGGTTGAACTGTAATTTTAGTATCGTAAAACGTTTAAAATAAGGTTTAACGTATGGAGAAAAAAAAATCTTGATAAATTAATCTACCATATTGTATTGATATTTCTGGTAAAAAAAATTTAAAAAACTTAATAAAGAAAAAAAAAACATTGTTATGTTAATAAAACCGAAATATACTATTTTGAATATTCATTTGGTAATTTTTTCGCTTATATGGTAACAGTTTATCGGAAATTCAGGTTTTCAAAATTATAGTTCTCTATTACCACATATTTTTAAAAAAATACAAAACTGAAAAGCGAATTTAATCGAATTAATAGTTTTTATGTCATGCTCTATAGTATCATGATAAAATTACCAAAATTTACCTACATTTACTAAATTTTATGACATATCATAAAAACCATATTTTATTGTTAATTTTACCAAAATAATTATCACAGCGCTTCGGTTATAATTACCGAGCATTTTGGTGTTATCATAAAGTGAGAAATACGTTAAATTTTACCATATTCTGGTAGTTTTGGGCATACTTTTTTTCGCAGTATAATTAATATCCAATAACTGTTGTTTGATTTATTTATTTCCTTAAAAATTTTGACTTTTTTATTATATCTAAATTTTTTAATCGGGCAGTAAAGTCTAGGTACCATAAGAAATTTCTCAGAAGCAGGTCTTATTACCACTGACAAGAGATATTTACAAATTGTTTTGTTTATTTTAGATTTGTCATATTGACCAATTTACTGATACAAATTACGTTTTATCAATAGGAAAATAGGTGTTCATAATCTGGAACAGTGGTTCCACATTTTGTTTTCGGCTATGGAACTTTGGCGGCATTTAAAATATTAAATAACTTAGCATTTTAAATAAATTATTGATTATTCATGAATATAAATATAATGTTTACTGGTTAAAAAACTTAGAACCCTTGTAAAATCCTAAACCTTGGTGAACGGAACCTTATTTCCACGGAGCTCTAGGGTTCCGTAGAGCACGTTTAGGGAACCATTGATCTAGCGAGCATGATCTGCTGAAAGTTCCATTTCTGAATCTGTAGTTGTATTTAGAAGTTTAAATTAATTTTTAAAACAAACGCACCTTCAACAATATTTGATTCAATTAAAATTGTACTGAAGTCCAAAAAGGAATTTCGTAATAGCTTCTGCTATGTAAGTTCATATCTAGAGTTCGTTGATTATTTTTATTTAGTCTTTCAACATATGTCGTCTAAAAGATTTATACATACAGAAGCAAATCCCTTAAGTTAAAATAAATTATGAGGCGATTCTCTGTCACAGTCAGTGAGAATTAAATACCGGTTTGTATTTGTCAGCTCTAGGAAATGAATTAATCTAAAAAGTCCCACCCCCACTTTAACTACTTGCATACGATAAAACCTGATAGATTATCTTGGGTCAAATAATAACCTTTATAAACCCGGATGTATGGCTAGTAATTAAATTAAAACTGTTTTTAACTTTCACTCCTATAATATACTGCTATCCTAGACTAATTCATATACATAAATAGCATATTAAAAATAAACGATCAAGTTAATTTCTAGATTCAGTAGATATTTGCATATGGCGGGTCGGTCAGTCAGAATCGTGCCATTTTCTAGCCTTATGTTGGTAAAGGGCACCAGAGTGCCCCCTGGGACAAAAAATCCCAGATTCTGACTGGCTTTCATTCGATGAATGACCTAATTGCGTGCACTGTCTAGTTTTAGATTTCGATTAATGAAAGGTTTGCGCAACACTTTCACTTTTCTTCTCTACTGAACTGAAGTGAAATGAAGGCTTTAAGTAAAGTTTTATAACCTTCAGGGAATATTTGATCATTAGTGCTAATTATTAAAACTAAACTTGCGAAGCATCTGAATTTAATATCAATAGCATGAAAAATATGAATTATAATTGTTCTTCCACAATTAATGCTTAATCTCCTATGTTTCATTTTTGTATTATGTATTTTGCTTTATCAATTTGATTTAGAACGGTAATTAATGCTTTCTATGAATAAAACATTAATTATTAAAATTATTCACGCACTTACATTTTTTATGTTACTGTTAATTAATGTATCAAACATTGTGACAGTATGTAATTTATAGAAATGATTTGTTCATTTATTATTCTTAATAGTTATACAATTAAAATTAAGAAATAATACAATTGCTACCTTTTTGAACGAAACTTGTTAATTAAAAATTAATATGCAAGTTACTAACTGTAATTATAAGGATCATAAAGTCAAAAAAAAAAATAAAGAATAAAGAAATAAATTGTTTCTTATGTATAGTTTTTTTAAAATTATACTTTAGCGCATATTTAAAAGTAATATTTTTAAACAAATTGTTTTTAGAGTCTAGTATACATAAGAGTAATAAATTCTTATTCATTTGTTATGTTTGGTTTTTCGTTTTTATGACTGATAAAAACGATTATGCTTTGTTCTGTGCGTTTTTAAGTACAACAAGCATATTTGTTCTAGTAAACATTGCTATTGTTTGTGAAATTGATTGCTAACTACAACAATATTATATTTTTTAAAATAGTAAACTATGCTGTGACAAATATATTATCTTAGAAGGACAATAACGTAATGAAATTTGAATTTTTCGAAACGTTCATTTTTAATAGGGTAGTTTTTTTTTTTTTTTTTTGAGAAAATAAATATATAAATAAACATTCAGAATATAAATTTTAAGATAATAATCAAAGTAATGCGTGTGACAAAGTACACAATGAGAAAAAAAAGTATGGTCACAATTACCAGAATATGGTAAAATTTATCGGCCTTCTGATTCTATGGGAACACCCAAAAATGTTGAGAATTTTTACCGAAGCACTTGGTAATGATTTTGGTAAAATTAACAGTAAAATATGACTTTATATTGTGCAATAAAATTTATGGTAAATGTGATGAAATTTAATAATTTTATCATGATACTTTAGAACACGGAATAAAAACCATTTTGCAGTTAAATTTACTTTTCATATTTGTATGTTTTACTAAATATGTGGTTATAAGAACTATATTTTGAATATTAGAGTTTCCTGTAAACCGATACCATGTGAGCGGAGAATGATTTAAATACCGCATATTTTCATTTTATTAACCAGAATTATGGTTTTTTTTTGCCAGAAATTTCATTATCAGTTTTTTTCTCCGTGTACTTTTTAAAATGACTCTCCGACTTATTTTCCAGTAATTACCACAATTATTGAAACTCTAATCTTTATGAACCTTATTCCAAAAATGCCTTATTACTCGAAAGGAAAATTTTGAGAATTCAAAAGCAATGTTTAGGATTAAAAATTCATAATTTAGTTTGTATAAATAAATGCCTTCTTTACGAGTGGCGTGTATTTAAAATCATAACAGATTCAATTATTTAGATATTTTTAAGCATATCACAAACTTTAACGCGATAAAATTCACAGTTTTTATTAATAGTTAATTAAACTTTTAAACAGTTTTTATTAATAGTTAGTTACTTTTAAAAAGAAGTATATACAAGCATAAGTTGAGAGGCCGATATCAAACCCCACTTTACAATTTTTCTTATCTTGCATATATTATATATTATATTTTGCATGTGCTAAACTTTCTGATGAGAAATATTTATATCTTAACATCGCACCAGTGCTGTCATCCATATCATTTTTTATTTTCTTTAGTTTTTTATGAATCTTTGTGTTCTATGTTTTCTAGACGCCGTGCTATAAATCATCCCAAGATTTTGATCATGCATATCATTTTTTGACTTACGTATTTTTTCATTTCTTTTATTGCATTTTTTTACACTTCTGTTTTTTTGTTTTTTTTGTTTTGCATTTTTCATTGTATGAACGAGATTATTATAACACGTTTCTTCTTTATTCACGTATTAACTTTACACGCAAAATATATTTGATAATTTTATTGTAATTTCTTTAGATAGATTTTTTCTTTGATAGATTTTTTCTTTTTTTATAAACTCTAAAAAAGAAAAATCTTCTTTTTTTTTGTTACTATGTATAAGTCGTCCCTAGATCTTCATCATGCATATCATTCTTTGATTTAGTGATTTTTTTCTTCTTTTATTGAATTTTTTTTATTGTTCTGCTTTTTTTTTATCATTCCTAAAAGAGAATATTTTATGACATTTTTTCCCTGATATATTTACGTACTAACTTTATACAAAAAACGTATTTGCTATTTTGTATTGTAATTATTTTGGTAAGAGTTTTTCTTTTTTAAAGACACTTACTCTGAGCGTTCTTATAAATTAGGCTAATTGGTTTTTTTCCGTGTTGAAACAATAAAGCAAGTAATTTAAATTGTTTATATGTTATAAATGTATACTTGAACAACCTTTTAATGTTTTTGTACGTGATTCTTGTACTTGCAACATGAAATTCAGCTTTTTAGGCTCATTTTAAAATGTCTTCTGGGAAATTTTAAAACCTAATGTAAAATTTTACTTACATTTTATTTGTTTATTTTTATTATTCGAAAATCATATTAATTTTGTAGATATTTACGTAACTACCTATTCCACACGTCGAAAAAATTCTTGTAAATTTACATCACTATATGGTAATGACATTTCTATTAAAGAAAAACAATTCTAGTTAATAAAATCAAAATATGCTGTATTTAAACCATTCATTTGGTAATTTTTCCGTTCATATAGTAAAGGTTTACCGAAACTCTTGGTTTTCAAAATTTTAGTTCTTATTACCACAAGTTTAGTAAAAACTCTAAATCTGAAAAGTAAGTTTAACGAAATAAATGGTTTTTGTGATGCGCTGTAAGGTTTCATGATAAAATTACGAAATTTTACCACATTTACCAAATTTTATCACGTGTTATAAAGCCATGTTTTATTGTTAATTTTACCAATATCATTACGAAAGTGTTTCGGTAAAAATTACCGTTCTTTTTGGCGTACCCATAGATCCAGAAACACGGTAAATTTTACGACAATTTGATAGTTTTGACACTTTTTTGGTGCATTTTTTTCAGTTTATTATTACAAAAATTCTCTACATCGATTATTATAATCATATGCATTGTCCAAATTTCATTAATTTCTAATTATATAAATTTCTAATGTAAAAAAAACTTAGATCAAAGTTTAAATATATTACTAGTACATTAAACTAAATACTGTTAAAATGTGTTGGTAACTTTAATTAATGTGTTAAATTGAACCACATTAACGTTCTTTTTTAACCATAGTATCGTATGATAATGTGATCCAAATTTGCACCGTTGTAGTAAATTTGGACTAAATCATAAATCAACACTCTCCAAAACGTCCTAAAGTGTTCTGAAGGATCTAAATTTTATTTTTATTGTAGCAAAAGGTCTATGCCCTGATGCTTAAGGGCAAGTTATTGCAAAATGTCTGGCACGAAAGTGTTGCCATCGAAAGCTTTCATTATCACCTACTGATTATGTTCAAATATTTCGCATAACAACACAAAAATGATTTACATAATACGCAATCTCTATTATATAACATGATAAAAGAATCGATTGATTAATTCATTATAAATCTTAAAAAATATACTGTAGGTTTCAAAAGAAAAGAGAAAACATGAAGTCTTCAAATAAATAAGCTGTCAAAGGCTTTTTTTCGTCGAAAAAATAGAAGTAGTTAATTCATTCAAGTAGGGTAATGATTCCAGTTTTTTATAGTTTCTGGTATAGGTAGTTTGACCTTAAGAAATACTTTTTAACTATACACGTAATAAATAAAGAATGTAATAACATCTCTTGCCCCGAGTGTTATTTAAACAATTTCACTTTCCATGCTTCAGCATTTTATAAACTTCGCGTAACTTGCCTTGGGCGACCTCTCTAAGCAATTAGACAGATTGAAAGTGAACAATCCTAAGTGTCGTACAAAGTAGACCACGCGAAAAAGAATAAATGTCTCGTTATTTGACCGGCCAGATCGATCGTTCGAAGTTCGAATTTCGTTTTTTTTTTTTTTTTTTTTTTTTTTTTTGGACACTCAGGGTTATCTTTACTTTCTTTTGGGACGTGCACCCCGCTGAGCCAAGGCAGATGACCTTCGACCATTTTGTGAGTTGGATCTTAAAAAATAAAATTAATTGGTTTTGAGTAGAAGCAACGTTTGATTACTCTTTGATATTCAATGACGTTGTAAAATTTGATTTGAGTTTATTTACTTTCGTTTTTGGAGATTAAATTGAAATTTTTTATGCATATATTAATATTATTTGTAGTAATTATTTATGAAATCAATATCAGTCTGAAGCTATTTGATTCCGTTAAATTTAAAATCGTTCATAATGACTGCTATCACAATTTTTAATTATGGATTAAGTTTTAAAATATACACGTGCATTAAAAAAAATAAAAAGATTTTCTTTCCTGATATTCATTAATATGTAAAAAGCATTTTTAAATGTTTGTTAATTATGTTTATTAGGTGTTTAACAATTTAGGGTTTAATTTCAAAGCAGCTAAAAAATAAACAAATCTGCTTAATAAAACCCACGTGCGCCAAATATACAACGAGAAAAAAGTATGGACAAAACTACCAGAAAATGGTAAAATTTACCGTCTTTTTGATTCTATGGGTACACCAAAAACATTGGTAATTTTTACCGAAGCGCTTTGGTAATGATTTTGCTAAAAATAACAATAAAATATGGTTTTATAATATGTGATAAAATTTGGTAATTTTACTAAAGGTGTGGCAGTATGGACTATGATTTTTTCAAAAACGGGAATTCCCTGTAAACTGTTACCTTATGAACAGTCAAATGAATAGTTTAAATGCTTGGATAATTTTATTTATTATTTTTTTTTCCTGAATTATGTTTTGTTTTTTCTAAAAACCAGAAATGCCAATATTATACAGTATGTTAATTTTACCAGAATTGTTTTCTCCATGTACATACTATACACACGCATTTACGGGTCCTTCCCAGGACTTTCATATTTCTGGACCCCTTTTTACCTTATTTTATTGTTTTCCTTACATAATTTCGAAATTCTAATTCTCAACCTTTTTATCGATTGATTAATATCACATTTATACTATTATTTTATCTATTGATCGACAAAATAAAGAATTTTAAATCAAAAATAAACAAAAAATTCAAATAATTTTTTTTTGAATTTTCAAGGCTTTTAATTAGAACAACAAACACCTGCATTTGTGCTGTAATTTATATTCAGAATAATTTTTATTTTACAACCGTCATTGAACAGCCGACCCAATTTTGAGTTTACGACTACTAATGTTCTCCTCCGTAGCCTTGTAATTTTGTAACCAGCACCCAATTCAGAAGACAAAGGAACACCTTTCTCAAATATTGAGAGAAATTTGCCTTCGCGGAGGATTTTTTGATGGAACTAACCTGCATTTGCCTTACATTTTGAAGGAAACCACGAAAACCTCCCACGGTTAGCTTGCGTTAAGAGGACTCTAACCCATGATCCATTTACCACTGAAAATATTTTACGTCCGCACTGTGGCCAGTGCGAATTCGTATCGACCAGAAATCGCTGGGTTTCGAACCCGGTTCACCTCATTGGAAGGCGAGCCACCACGGCTCATTCAGAATAATTGTAATTTTCTCCTTCAGTTATAAATAACTATTAAAAAGAATTTTTATAAACATAAATCCTCATGTGCGCTATTTTTCTTCATGGTTTTGAAAATTATGCGTCTTAGAGGACGTGTTGCCGCGTTATAACTTATTTTTTGCAGCTCCTCTTCAATTTTGGCGTATTTCACGCGTTATATCTCTTAAGCGGAGTCAATATGTATATTATATATATACAATAAATAAACATATAAAATATATCGATTCAATAAAGTGCTTTTATTTAGATTAAATTAAAGAATTATTGCGAAAGATAGAGCTATAAATACGTGTACTACACACATGAAATTATTTAACTTATTTTTTTCCTGTATGATAAAGAAAAACTTTTCTATTTCACTATTTATCTGCTTTGTTTTTACTACGTTTTGTAACATAAACACGCGAATGCACTTCAAACAATAAGTTCTTTTTACCAGCAATGTTTATTACATTCCTTCATAAACTTCTTACAAGAAAGTTTTTCATTGATGCTATTGGAACATGCAAGGTTTGGTTGTAAAATGTTTGATGAACACATTCATCACTCATTTCTACTGATAATATTTGATAGTTCTTAAATGTTTATTTAATTTGACGCCGAAGCAATTTTCTTTAAGTGTTCCTGAATCGATAACACCGTAGTACAAAAAAAAAAAAAAAAAAGAAAAAAAAAAAAAAAAGAGAGAGAGAGAGAGAGAGAGAGATTAGGAAAAGAGCATTATTTTCGGTATTACAGTTAAAGTTACAGGGATTGAACTAGACTGTTTTTGTGAAATAGTTAAAAATCTAGTCATAAATTTGCGAATTAGTGCGAATTTTTTAGTGATTTTGTACACAATCACAAGATCTAATGGTATACGCAGTCTTTCTGCAAAAATCGTCTTTTGTTAAGGGTTCATTTCTTAATAAACTGATTTGTGAAGAGTTCGTTTTTCAATAAAATAATTTATGAACAGTTCATTAACGAACCAGAATTTCTCCTACATGTCCCCCCTGAGTTACAAAATCTACTTTCAAATTTTACGTACCACCTTGTACTTAGATTTCACAACGAATAGTTTCACAATGTTTAGTAATTTCCCATACAAATTGTGTCCAAATTGCGTGTTTATATCCAAAGTATAAATTTCAATGTAAGCCTTTTCATTAATTTGTTTACAAAACAATCATGATCTTTACTTAACAAACTAATTCCATTAACAAATTAAATTGTCATAATTTTCTCACAATTTCTTTCCGAATCAGATTATATCGATTCCAATGGAATGATCTGCATTACACAAAGCTCAAATGAAGAACTTGGGACAGTTTAGTGAAAAGCTACACTGCAAAAAAATTCCGGATCAAATAAAGCATAAAAAACCGTCACTTTTGCACTATCCATGAAATCAATCATTACTGTATTTCATATTTTATTATCCATAAAATATTATACTGTATTTTTTACATTTATATGTATTTATTTAATTAGAGTAATTCAGTGATTTTGCGGTAATTATTACTGTAAAAATTACGGTATATCAGATGCTTTGTTCCGTAACATGTTCCGTTAAAAATGGATTTTACGGTTCTGGCTCTCTGAAAAGTACGGGCTTTCTGAGTGCTTGTACTGTTTACCGTAATTTGATCCAGAACTTCTTAAAGTGCACAAACACGGTAAAATGTACAATATTATGGAAGTTTTAACCATACTTTTTTCGCAGAGTATGATTATCAAAGACACATGCTTTAGTCTACATAATTTTCTTTATCTTTTAATATTTTATGATTAAAGCTATCATCTTTATTCGTGTTTTAAACTTAAATTTAAAAAAAAATAATAAATTAATATTCAATGTAATTACTTTTAATATTTTTAAAAATTAAAAATAGAAAGGTCAAATATCACTATAGAAACATAGCATGTTTATCTAATTAAAGATGATTGCATTAAATTTACTTTTAACTTTTAAAATATAATCAAATGTAATTTAAGTCATGATTACTTGAGAAAATATTCCTTTCATGAATATTTTAGAATTTTATGAGTTATTTAATTTCACTTCATTTAATTAGCATTAAGTTTGAAGTAAGTTCCTTGCTTTAAATTAGTTTAAGCTAAGCTTGATTGAAGAATAAAAAGGATTTTTAGTAATCTTTGCATATATTCAAGGTTAAGTTTACATTAACGCATTCTCAGCAAATATACCAGTTTATCAATAGATATTTAAATAATTACTACCTAATGCGTTTAATGAAGTTAAATTCAAAATATGTATTTGTTGTATTTGCTTAACTGTTTTTTGATCTTCATATTCTGAACCTCTGTATGTATTAGATTATTAGTTCGTAAAATATTCTCTTTCTGTAGCTATTAGCTAGATTTATTTTTTTTAAAAAAAAAAGTGTTTTAAATACATGAAAGTTAAAAAAAATTAGAAAAAAAATCAAGGCTCCAGAAGGAGTTCAGCTTTAAATGTTTTAAAAATGTCTCTTAAGAGATCTTGAGTTTTATGTATTTTAAATACATGATTCTTAAAGGTTTTTTTTAAATATTTATTTCTACAACTCTAACAAAGAGCCTAAACAGTAATGGCATATTCTCAGATTGATAATTTTAATTAAAAAGTAAAGTTTTCTTTCATAACTGCAATACAATATTTAAGAAAACAAATCAAAATACATTTTTTTTTATTCACAGATTAGTCAAGCTAAATTTTACGCCAAAAAGGTCTTTCCTTTTTATTTACTTATTTATTTAATTTATTTCAAAATTTATTTTTTTAAATTTATTTTATTTAATTTATTTTGAAATTTATTAGTTTTTATTAACAAGTAATTACTGTTAGAAAACATTTAAAATTTTCAAATTGCTGAAAAAAATATTAATTTTACGCCAAAAAGGCCTTCCCTTTAATTTACTTATTTATTTATTTATTTAATTTATTCAAAGGGACAAATAGTGTCCACAAGATTTATAAATTGATCAATAATTTGTGAATGTTACAATCGTAACTTATTGAAACCAAGTTTCGAATTTCTTCAAAAATGTTCCCAACTTGAGTTAAAAATCAATTTTTTTAAAAATATTATTTAAGGCATTACTTTTTATTGTATTAAACTACAAGAGTATGAAGAAACATTTGATTTTATTATGCAAGAGACTTTAGGAGGCTTACTTATTATATTTTGACTCAGATCTTAATTAATACTCTTAGAACGCTTTTTCTTAAATATGTAACCTCTATAGAAAATGTTAACTAGAAAGGAATTTTTTAAGAAAAGTAAATTTTAAAAACATACATTACAAGATTTGAGTTTTAGGAAACAAAAAGAACTTTATTAATATAAAAAGCAATAAGAATTGTGTATAATATAATAAAGAATTGTATAATTAATAGTTACTGTGACAGAATTTCACTCATATTAGTGGTAATGGTGTTATAAAATGGATGGCTTGCATTCCATTCAAAGACAATACTTTCTCGACTATAATAACTTCTTTGTTTACTTCATATAAATCCATTTTCACCCTTCTTCTTGGAAACGTAACAAAACACATAAAAAATTAAATACTCTTCGCATTTTTTTTCTTTCAATTAAGGTGATTTCATGGTTGATTTCTGCTAGAGATGAAAACCGGCAAACGGTGTAAGCGTGACACGGCACTATTTCATTACGCAGCATCGAAAAACTTTCTTCTTCCGCACTTCCGAAACATTTAAAACCGAAGTCTTTGACCTCTTTAAAACTTATAATCTAGCTTTGACCACTGTACAGACTTGAATAAAGGCTTTATATTTCGTTAAGAAGCTCTGCGTTCTTGCTGAAGAACATTTGACCTGAGTAAGACGGTGAAATATTGGCTTGCGTTATTCCGATTCAATGATTCAACCAGAACAAAACTTTTTTCGGATTATTTATTCTCTAATAAATCTCTACATTCTAAAAATCTATTTCTTTTTTTTTTTTATTCGGGAAGTTGTTATTTTTAAGCTGTATACCTATTTTAATTGCTCACGTGTGAAATTCTTTTCATGATCTGTGTTTTTATAAGTATCTCAAAGCATTAAATTGTTAGGTCGTAAGGATGACGCAAGCGATGCATTTGTCCGAGGCATTGCGCTCTCTACTATTCGGAAAAAAATTTCTCTTAATTACTATAAAAATTTCCTTTTTTTAAATTAAAATTAAGATAAATGAGCAACATTGTATTCTTATTTTATCATAAATAAAATTGAAAAGAACACGAAAAAAATTTTGATAATATTACCGTACTGTTTGTAATGACGTTATTTGGCAAAATAACCATAATTCTGGTTAATAAAACCAAAATATACGTTATTTAAACCATTCATTTTGGTAAATTTTCTATTCCTATGGTAATGGTTAACCGGAAATTCTGGTTTTCAAATTTATAGTTCTTATTACCAAACTTTTAGTAAAAAATAAAAAAATAAAAAAAAAAGCAAATTTAACCTAATAAATGGTTTTTATGAAATGCTTTAAGTTATCATAATAAAATTAGCAAATTTTACTGCTTTTACCAAAGTTTCTAATAACTTATAAAACCATATTTTATTGTTTATTTCCCCAAAATCATTACCAAATCATTACTTTTTGGTGTTCCCATAGAGCCAGAAATGCGGTAAATTTTAGCATATTCTAGTTGTTTCGACTATACTTTTTTTTTCTCAATGAAGGTATTAGTCTCTACATATGTGGGGGCCCCGAACAAAAACTAATGAATCTTAATTTTAGAATTAGAAAATAAATCATAGAAAATATGATGACTTGCTCAACACCTTTAGATTATTATTCGAACTGGTTCTTTAAATATAAAATTTCTCTCTTCTGCAGACCACTAATATTCTATATATAAACTGTGAAAATGAAATGATTTTATAAAATTAAAATAAAAAGTTTAAAAAAAAATTAGTTGTTTATAGTAATTAAATTCAAAAAACAAACAAATGATATTGGTGAAAATCTGTCGTGATTAATTTTGCTGGGGGAACCGACAAGAGAGAATAACCCGCCCTCGAAAATGTTTAAACCCAAAACCCTGCGAACTCTAGCCATATCCATATATGGTCGAAGAATGATACTTTTTTGAAATCTTACACGTTTTAAACTGAATTAAAGGAACAGGGTTGGCAGTTTAGGTTCAGTACGTTTTAGACAATCTGCTTCATAAAGTATTTTGAAAATTAAGTTTTAAATTCTTCCATATCTACTTCAAAATTTTTCCTAAGAGTTAAAATTTGTTTACACATTATTATTTATTGATACATACATGTTTATCTTACTCAAAAATGTCAAAATATATTACTAGTAAAATGCACATTAAAGTAAAGATAGTTATTATGGTAGTTTTAAGCCTAGGTCTTAGTTATTAAGTCTTAAACCTATAATGTAAATTTACAAGGCTCCAGAACAAAGTTTTCGAAGTCATCATGCTTGATTAGGAACTAGTATTAAAGTATTTTTTTGCTTTTTTGTTAAATATTACTAAAAAATTTTGGCCATCAAATAAGATTTTTTTAAGCGCAGTGATGACCAGAGTCTGTAGATTTCCGGTTTAAAAAATTTTGGCAAAAAACTTCTATTTCAGGAAATATATTTCACATTAAAATGTAATAAGTTTTTTTTTTTAAATAATAAATTCGTTGGTTTTTTTAAACCATATAATCAACCGATTTTTTATTTTATTTTCAATTTTCCCCATACTTTGAGAAGCACTGTGTTATAATAGATAATATTGAATAAATGTACCACATGTTAAATAATTTAATCTTAAAATAATTTAATCTTAAATCTATATTAGAGAAAATATAATGAACGACTTTTAATTATTCTTTTTTTTTTATTATATATAAGTTCTTTCTATATTAAAGGTATGACGTTGTCTATAGTTAATTTTTTGAATTGCTTCATGTTCCAATTTTTTTATCCGCTCTATTTGCATATATATATTAAAACAACGTTAAATACAAGAGTTAATCATAAATTCATCTTATCTAGCTTTCATCTCTTATATCTTCCTAAAGGGCTTCCAAAATTTAATTAAATTTAATAATGCTCCGTTGAAAATGAATCTTGTTTATGAAAAAAAAAATAGTAGATGCGCCGTGTAACAAAGGAATGCAGCATTTTCTATTGCAGAATGGAATTTTATAAGTAATATAACGGAAAGAGATATTTTAAACAAAGCATTGTAAATGTTACAGTATTTAGGATGTTTGATCAGAAATTATATTTATGTCGACTATTAGCGTTTATAACTTAAAACTACATCGTTTTATTCACTTAATATTGAAATACCTCGAACTATTTTCTCTCGTTCATATTTATTGATTAATTAATTGATTAATTGTTAATTGATTAATTGTTAAGAAAAAGTTACCTTAAAATGGGCGAAACTTTTAAATAAAATTCTTTTTCTTTTTTCTCTCGTGTAAATTTTTTAATAAGTCTCCTAATTAACATGACTATTTGAAAATTAATTTTACTTTTATTTTGAATTACTATAAAGTTATAATTTAGGAAAATAAATGGCAAGAAACTAAAATTAATTTTCACTATTATCCTCACAAATCATTTTTAGTGAATTTTTTTAACAATTTACTGCTGACAGTTGACTGATGTTATCAAGAATGTGCTTAAACGAAGTTGTTTATTTATTTAACATCTTAACTCTCCCTAATTGCATTCTAAAAACTTTCGCAAAACCATTTGAAATTTTGTTCCATTCAGTGTTGCCAGGTGCCGATAGCCGTTCACCCCCAAATAGCATTGTAAAATCCCCTAAAAATTTGAAAAAAACACCAAAATTTTTAACTTAATGTATCAGTATTAAAAAATAGTACAAAAGTTAAATAATGTATAGAAAACGTTGCTTTAATGCTTTTTAATATTTCATTATCAACAAATTAATCATTTTTACATTTCAATCGTTACATTATCTTTAATTTCTACTAAAATATTTAAGATATTTTTTTCAATACTTTTTGACTGGCAAATTTTTTCATAAATATTTCATTATCAACGATATAGTCTTTTTAATTCTAAGATTATGCTCAAATTTCTGATAAAATATCCAACATATTTTCGTCAATACTTTCTGATTTGTATATGTTTTTGCTGTTAAACATTTTTAACATAAAAGTAGGTACAAAATTTTGACAACCATTAGAAGTTCACATCGAACGTGCAAAATAGCATCAGCTGTAGTTTTAGACATTTTATTTCTCAATTTGTCTTTAAATAATATTTAATAAGGAGAAGCATCTCTCCACAGCTGCATTTGAAAACGAAATACTTAATAAAACTAAAACAAAAGTCGAGCTAAGTAAACTTAAATCGAGCACTAAGTAATCTTTAAGTCGAGAATGGAGCTAAGTAATAACTTACTACATTCAACAAAGGGGTTAGGTTCTAAAATTAAATCTTAATCTTTTTGTTTTGGTTTAACATATTGATTTTCATATTACCATCTCACACATTCAGTTATAAAATTTGATATTAGAACGTAACCATAATGAAACTAGTAAAATTCACAAATAACCCTAAAACAAACCCCTAAAAACAAATTCCCCTAAAATACCCACTGAAGATTTAAAAAAAATCCCCCTAAATTTAGGGGAAAAATCCCTAATCTGGCAACACTGGTTCCATTTCACATCTGTTACTCATTTTCTTTAGTATTTCAGTAGAAAATTGTTACTCTAAAACAGTATAATAGAGCAATGTCTACAATGCTATTTTTTGAAACAATCTGGTGATATTTGAGTAGCCTCTTGTTTTCCTGATTTTAATGAATTAAAATGCATTCTAAAATGTTTCGTAAAAATCGTTAAAATTTGTGACACTTTGCATCTGCTACTTATAAATATTTTTTTTGTACCTTATTTACAAATGTCGTCTCCAAAACAGTATAAAAGAACTATGTCTGCAATGCTATTTTTTTAACAATCAGGTGCTATTAGAATAGCTGTGTAGCTGCCTTTTATTTGCAGTCACATTTTAATAATGACGCTTGTGGAGATGGAATCAGGTGAGGTTGGAAGATATAATTTACCAGTTGAAGATGAAAACTGGATCACAATTGTAATAAAACTTATTTAGTTGTATTTGTAGAGCTTGAGATACAAAATTATATTTTTATCCATAGGACTTTAAGTTGAATAAATTTTGCATAAAAAATATTAATAAGGACAGGTCATGGGAGACAAATCCCCCTTGACGTGCCTAATCTAAAGCCAAATTAAAAGGTAATTGAATTGTTCCTTTCAGACATTTAGAAAAATGAGAAGAGATCTATGGTTGGTGATTTATCGAAAAATAACATAGCCAAAAATAAAGCCAACCTCCCATAGTCAATATTAGGTTTGAAAAATACCATGGCGATCGCCAACAAGACTGTGAGAATCCTTATAGCCATGTAACTGAAACATATTTGTGGTAAGAAATTTAAGAATAAAGAGATATAAATAGATTTTTGTTTTCGATTAGGCGCAGCAGTGAATTAATGAGTCTAAATAAGTATTGAAATAAAAAGTTAGCCATTACATTGATCGATAAGAAAAGAATAAAATATTTTATGTTCGCTTTTATAAAGATTAACTCATTGATTTTGATTTAATTTAAATATAATTCGATTAAGAATGATTTAAAAAAAGTAAGTTTAAGTAATTAAAGATATTTTAGAGGCTAGGATTGTGGCATCGCAACGCTGTTTTCCTGATTTTAACGAATTTTTTTACATTCTAAAATGTTTAGTAAATTAGTAAAAGTTAAAAATCATTGAAATTTATGCAACTTTGCATCTGGTACATATAGATATTGTTTAGGATTTAAGTTGTAAATTCCGACTCTATAACAGTATTACAGAGCTATGTCTGCAATGTTATTGTTTAAAGTCTGGCTCTTTCAGGACAGTGCTCCTGTTATTTGCAGTCACATTATAGTGCTGCTGTTTTTCAGGTTTTTAACACAATTTCGATGAATCTTTTGATGAAATTTTAGCTGAGAAGATCTATAATTTTATCTGTATCCAATACATTAAAAACTCTAACATTTTCACTCAAGTTTTGATTCAGTCCAAAAATTTCTTAAGAGATATGTTGATTGGTAATTGAATACTTTTCACCATCAATACCTTTAACTTCAAATAAAAAGTTATTCTAAATCTAGGTGACCTTGAGTTAAATAATGAATTTAATATACAAACTCCATTCCTGCGATAGTATGTCCCACACCAATGGAAACTACTAACTTTTGTTACTGATTTTAAGAGGATGTCAAAAAGAGTGATTGGTCAGTTGAATGAAGTAACGGAGTTAACAAGGAAGGCGTTGCTAGTAGCGTTCCTTGGTGGGCGTAAAATGCACAAAAAAACTTTTCATTAAGAAATGGTAAACAGCGTGTCGACAAAAGCTGAGGGTCGATAGTACATGCACGATGAATGAGTGGTTTAATATTCAAAGCATGAAATGTTGATGAATAAAGGCCTCGGGTGATGAAGACAAAAATCTTTGAAAACGTTCTCCATCAGTGATCGATGCTAAAGATAAATACAGGAATGGCGGAAGTTGATATGCATTTTTTTCCAATCTAATAAGAACTATTTCAGAATAAAAATTTGTATTACTTCCTAAATGCTGAAGATAATTAAAAAGAACTATCTGATATGCCTTTCTAACAATACTTAAATTAAGTCTTTGGACGTCTTCACTTGCAGACGTGAAACTAGACGTTCCATAAAATTAGTTGTTTATAAGTGCTTCACTTATTACTTCATAATCTTGTAACAAATGCTAAAAAGTACGTTATTAAATGCAGTTTAAAAATATTCGGAAATTTTTTGCTGTAGATATTACTGTAAAAAAGTCTTAAAGTACTATATAATTTTAGCTACCGGTGGGTTTCAAAGTATTATATTCATTCTTCCATGGATAAGTTGAAGCCATATCATCTTACAGATTTCAATGTAACGATACAAAGAAAAAATATTACTCTGTGGGTTTAGTCCCTAAATGTTTCCGGTAATGAAAGCAATTTACCAATCTCCATTAATTATAAATTAATGGAGATTGTATCTCCATTAACATACACTCTCCCATCAAAATATAGTATAATGGACAAAATAAATAAATAATAAATAAAAAAACGGGCAATCCTAAATAAATGTTGATCTTGTTGATCGGATCTTCACGTTATAGGACACAATTTTAATGGTTCGTGGGGGTGACCTCAAATATGCTAATTAAGTAGTGGCAGGCGATATTTTAAGTTACAAAATCAGACAAAAACGTACTTTCTCTGAATAAACATAACTTTTATTCGACGAACTTGAATTTTTTTCTCCCAAAATATAAAAGGTAGACGCAGTTTGGGAAATATGATCACAATAGCTCGTTCAGTTTGAACCCCTTAATGTTGTTATTTTTTTTTTTTTTTTTTTACAAATTTCGCCTTATCTCAAAAATTTTTTAAGCTAATTGAAAAAAATTTTGCTCAGGATTATACAATTAATTTATCCCTAGGTGATTCCATGCGAAAAAAAAAATTTCAGCAAATGTTTATTATTTTTTATTATGTTATTTAAAAATAGTCGAAAATTTTAAATTGTAAGGTATTCAATTTTTTTAAAGATTGATAATTTCACATGATAAATACAAAATTTAATCGAAATCGGTGGAGTAGTTCCTGAGAAATTACATTTTATATATACAACTTGCTTATACTTACTTAAAAAGTTCTTGAGATATGGCGAAATACGCAATAAAAGTAAGTTTAACATTTAGGGGTACAAACTTAGAACCACTTTTCTGACCAAATTATTGGGATAACATTTTCCTGGTTGAGGCTACCCCCTATATTTTGGGAGTCAGAAATCCGAATCCTTTGAAAGTGTGGGGGGTGGATGTTTAAACAATGCCAACCTTCATCTATCAAAAGATACCTCGTGATTGAATCAAGTTAGCATGTCTTATATACCAGTGAAATGATGTTTAATTTTCGTAGTGGTACTTACGCCACAAAAGAAATGGATATTTATTCAGAGAAAATACGTTTCTTTTTTCTGATTTCATAACTTAAAATATCGTCTGCACTTATTAATTAGCAGATTTGAGATCACCCTCTCGAACCATTATTATTGAGTCCTAGAACGTGAAGATCCGATCAGAATATCAAAAGTTATTCAGGGTGGTCCGTTTCTTTTTTTTGCGCACTGTGCACTGTACTCAAATGGATAGCAGGATAGCAAACGGACAATGAAGAAATGTGATATCTTGTTTAATAATGTAAAATTTGTAAGATTATTTAATGTAAGCAACTATTATGATTTTATATATTTATTAGAAAATAAATAATTATATTAGAGAGCTAGCACGAAAACAAAGTTTTATCAAATATAAGAAGTTAAATTCTTTAAATTATAATAGAAATTTTAAATTTTAAATATGAACTTGATAAAATAAAGAGTGAGACTGTATAATTTCAATAGGTTTTTAGCGTACAATTTTTAAAAAAATATTTAGTTTTAATTTTTCTACTGGAAAACGAACTATGAATTTATGGAAAAAAATGTGCCTTTTTTTCCATAAATTCCGTAAATGGAAAAAAAGTTTACAGTCATAATATACTATACATATCAAAAAGTAATTTTAAGTATACATTTCAAAAAAGTAATTTCAAATATTGTGGTTCTGAAAATAAAAACATTCGAGAAATGCAATATTCTCGGAATATTCTTTAGAATGTCGATTCAAAGTTCACATTACTTGAACTTGGATTAAGAAAACAACAGCACTGGTTTTTATGTTACTCAAGTTAAGGTCATAGTAAGAAAAAAAAAAGAAGTATATTTTAAAATGTTATCTTCTTTCAAATTTTAATCGATATTCCAAGCAGGTTGTTTAATAGCTTTCCGGCCGGTACAGTCATCTGATTTGTTATCTAATCCTTTTCCATCGTTTTGACTATGCCGGTCAAAGAAACAAAACTAATGTAACCTTATGCATTTTAAAATAAAAATAAAATAAACAGCGACTTATACAGAAACTATAAAAGATTTAAATTTTTACTACCGTAAGCATGTTGAAACAAAAACAGCATTAGAACAAAGTCCACGCCGAGATTAAAAATCTTAGGGATTTTATTCGTTTGTTGAAATAAAGGCGTAATTTTAGGTTATGAGAATAACCTAAAATTCAGAAACGTATCATTAATTCATGTAGTTTTGGAAACAGAAAAAAAAGTTTTTTTTTTTTTTATTTATTTATTTTTTTTTTTTTAAGAAGCGCTTAACGAATGGAAAATTAAATTATTTAGAGCCTTATTCAATGTTTACACCACATAAAATTGAATTTAAAAAAAAGACTGGTTTTGATGTTTCAAAGCGTTGCTAACACCACCCGCACAGAGCTGGGGGTTGTGAGTTCGATTCTGGCAGTCGACTAAATAGCCGGCGTGTATACGCAGCAAGGTTCACGTTAAATCTATCGTGTCCAAAAGTCCATTCGTTGACGTGATGTGGATGTTTTAAGAGAGGGTTACCAACTCAGGTGCTTTCCACGTCGTTGGCTTGGGGGCAAAATAACGTGGAATTCCTCCTAGCATAGCTGTTAAAAGAAAGAGACATAAAGAATGGAGCTAGGTTCTAGGCGTTGATAAGACCATACAAACATATATTTGGCTTACATATGGCAGATACATACATATACTTGGGTGGTAGATAAGACCATAGAAAGCAAACAAGAAGAAAAAAATAATAAAATTGTTATTTCCTTTGAAATTGTAATTGATATTCTGAGCTGGTTGTATTATAGGGCCTTATTCCTTTCTGTTAAAATAACTGATTTGATATCTATAATCATCATCATGCTAGTAAAAATAATAATAAAACCTAATGGAATGCATTTTAAAATAAAAATAAACAGCAGCTTATGCGCAAACTGTAAAAGATTTAAACTTCAACCGCCGTAAACTGGACGAAACCAAAACAGCATTAGGCGGACCCTAAGAATCTTAGGGACTTCACAGAAATAACGGCGTAATTTTAGGTTATACGAATAGATATTTGAAATTAAGCTGGTGTTTTTCACGGTTTTTATATGCCTGGCGCTCTGTATACTATTTCTAGTTTCTCATTAAAGTATTCAGTTTATATTTATGTGAAATTACTTATTTATTTTTGAAAAGAAAAATATTTAGCTTTTTTTTTCGCTTTCGTAATGAAGGGTTATTGGTCACGGTTGAGCAAGTTCTGGTTTCGTTAAATTAGTAGGTAAAAGTGACTTCTAAATATTTTTTTCCTTCTAAATATGATTATGGCTTCTGTATCTTGATCTTGACTGGTATGCAGTTTGAAAAAAGCTTAACTCTCAAATCTAAGTTTTTTTAAGTTTTTCAATTACCATCATTTCTGTAAAAACACCCAACATAAGTTTTTCGTGGACATTAGAGAATAAAATTAATATATTTCTTTAAACAAACAGATCCAAAGGTTTTTTGTATGTTCTACGTAAGGCAGGGCTTATGAATAAGTAGACTATACATTTGCAATATAGTGCAAAGTATTTACTATATTAATAGAATTTTCGTTTTTATTTTTTGAGAATCGGATCTTTTGTAATAATCCGTTTATATATTATAGTCAGTATAAAGCTTTAAAATATTTATATAATTGGAAAACATTCGAAGTATTTTGAAAGCAAAAAAACGAATTTATATATGTTTTGCAGAGCACTCGTTATTTTTACATTCTTGCTCGAGAGAGAGATCTAATATGCCATTGACAATCGAGCTGAAATTTTTCATTATATATTATAGTCAGTCGCTTATATATTATAATCAGTAAAAAGCTTTAAAATATTTATATAACTGGAAAACATTCGAAGTATTTTGAAAGCGAGAAAATGAATTTACATATGTTTTGCAGAGGAATCGTTATTTTTACATTCTTGCTCGAGAGAGAGATCTAATATGCCATTGCCAATCGAGCTAAAACTTTTTAATTATATATTATAGTCAGACGCTTATATATTATATTCAGTAAAAAGCTTAAAAATATGCATATAATTGGAAAACATTCGAAGTATTTTGAAAGGGAGAAAACGAATTTATATATGTTTTGCAGAGGACTCGTTATTTTTACATTCTTGCTCGAGAGAGAGATCTAATATGCCATTGACAATCGAGCTGAAATTTTTTAATTATATATTATAGTCAGACGCTTATATATTATATTCAGTAAAAAGCTTTAAAATATTCATATAATTGGAAAGCATTCGAAGTATTTTGAAAGCGAGAAAACGAATTTATATATGTTTTGCAGAGGACGTTATTTTTACATTCTTGCTCGAGAGAGAGATCTGATGTGCCATTGTTATTCAAGTTCAATATTTGTTAAATATACTTTAAGTTTTAAAAACAAAAAAAATTTAGGTTATGGAAATTATTTTTTAAATATAATTTTTAGTGTTAACTTTTTAAAAATAAGCCAGCAGCTACAGTGAATTTAATATATTTATTCATTTCTCATGTATAAGTCTTTTTCATTTACGCTTCGTTTTGTTGCAATGGCAGTTCATTCTTAAGCCATGTAATGTTAAAAAAGTTCCTTTATGCGACGGGAGAAATATATTATCGGTTATGCGTCGTTTTATTTTTTCCCCTCGCTTTTTCTTTCTTTTTTTTTAAGTATATAAATATTTAGTTTGGTTTTTAGATACTCTAAGTAAGGTCTAAATACTTCTTTGCGACAAAAATTTTATACATTTTCTTCTCAAGATAGGAATTAAAGATATGATTTTACTTCACTTTTTAATTGATAGTTTGTTTTCAATTTTAATTTCTAGTACCTCTATGGTTTTCTATATCTGTAATATTCAGTCCCAAATTAATAACACTATTACGTTAAAATTATTTCATTAACGAATAATTTCAGTTAATTTATTTAATGTGTTTACTTCAGTTGTTAAATTACTAATATTTTATAGATATTTTCAAACCCTTAACAATAGCAACAAAAAAAATAAATAAATAAATAAATAAATAAAATAAAATAAAATTAGCGAACATTATATGTCACAGTGTTAATAAAAAAATATTTATTAAAATGGTGAGTTTATGCAGCTTTGGCCGAAAATTGTTTATCACATGATACTCATCTTGACTAAACTTTTTTTTCGTTTTTTAATTAATTTTATTTTTTGTCATTTTCTTTAAATCAATTTTTTTAAAAACAAAACACTTTCTGTTGTAAAAACAAAATTTTAAAAAAAATAATAATAATCAATAATCACATTAGATATATTTTGGTAGTTTCAACACTTGTTTCCAATTTTAAATTAGAATCTTAAAAAAATAAAATTTTAATAATGTGAATTATTTATAAAAAGGGTTATGAAAATTTTTTAATGTTTCTCACTAAATTAACTTTATGTTTTCAGTACACACAGAACAAAATGCCTTGCATTTTTATAAACACTAGAATCAGTTTCAACGATACTTCAAAACTATACTATTACTTCAATTATATATGTAGTATTCCTTGTAAAGCAACTTGAAGTAAGCAACACTTGTTTCAAGATACTTAATTAGTGGGAAAACTAACTAAACCATTCACTTTTGCGGTGGCATGTTTTTTGATTTGGGAGATTCCCAACATCTGGCAGCATCTCAATTACTACTTACGTTTGTTTTCTTTCAGCCTAACTACCTGTGTCGGCTTTAAGTGTCGCGTGATACGATTAGTCGTGGTGCTTTAAAAATAAGAAATCGTGCGTAATTATTCATTAGCGTGGTATTCCTTCAGCAGTTAGAGAAAAAAGTTTTTTCGTTTGATGAATGCTATCAAGCTACGGTGTAATATCTTTGTTTTAATTAAAGGTTTTTATAAATGGGGACTTTTTCTAGAATAAATTTTGTAATTATTTCTGTAATAATGTTTTTTTTGTTGTTGTTATATTTTATAAAAAGTTTAATTATGTTATTCTTTAAAAAAAAAAAAATATAGAAATATTTCGTTTTTAATTCGCCGTGATTTATTTTAGAATTTCGTTTTAATTACTCCTTTTTTGTCTTGAGATGATATATGGCATCGGCTAATTGAAATATATTCCCTCTTTACAAATGTCACTGAAATTTTTCAGTGTGCCAGACTAATTCTAAAAACCCCCAATTTTCTAATTTGCCTGGTATAATTCAAGTATATTACAGTCAAGTGCCTCTAGTCTTAAGAAATGTGCGAAATAACTCCATCAGACTGAATTTGCTTAGTCTGATTCCAATAAAGCTTTTATAACGCTATTTACAAAATAAGTGTTTCCTACTCAAATATAGCAAACTGTTAGAAGTAAATCAGGGTCATTGAGCAATGAATTATATATTTTCTAATCAGCCTGTAGATGTATGAGTTCACTAGAATAGTCTTGAAAATGTCAGGCTTATAAAGATATGTTGGTTTTTTTATAATTAGCTTGACCTATTGCCAAATTACGGTGACTGTTTGCAAAGAGCCGGATTGTTCAATGAGGCTACGGTGAGCACTGATGGCCCAGGGGATAGAGAGTTCGCTTTCAAATGAGGTGAACCGGGTTCGAATCCCGGTGATGGCTGGTCGATACGAATTCCGCATCCGGCTTGCACCGACCACGACCACAATTCTGAATTAAAATATCCTCAGTGGTAGACGGATCATGGGTTGGAGTCCCTTTGCCGTCAGGCTAACCGTAAAGGTTTTCGTGATTTTCCTTTTCATGTCACACAAATGTAGATTATTTCCATCAAAAAGTCCTCCACGATAGCAAATTTCTCCCAATATTTGATCCAGGAGTTCCTTTGTCTTCTGGATTGAGTTCAAACTTAAGAGGCTACGGAGTTGAACGTTAGTAGTTGTAAACCGAAAAATTGGGTCGGCTGTTCAACGACGGTTATAAAATTAAAATAAAATAAGGCTACGGTGAGCCGTCGTGTCTCAGGGAATACAACTGTTCCCTCCCAATGAAGTGATCCGGGTTCGAATCCCAGCGATGTCTGTTCGATATAAGTTCCGCAACCACAGTGCTGACGTAAGATATCCTCAGTAGTAGACGGATCATAGGACCGGCAAACCGTGGGAGATTTTCGTGTTTTTCCTATCCATATAACGAAAACCAAAAAGTACTCGACAAAGGCTAGTTTCTCCCAATGCTTAATCCGAGAGTTCCCTTGTCTTCTGGGTTGGGTTCGATATTACAAGGCTTCGGAGCTGAACATTAGTAGCCGTAAACTCAGAATTGAGTCGGTTGTTCAACGCCAGTTATAAAATAAAATATTAAAAGGAAATACTTCTACCAGTGCGAGATTAAAACTATTGTTACCTTAAAGCAGTGTTTCCCAAAGTGTGGTACGCGTACCCCCAGGAGTAAGGGAACAGTTTAGCAGGGGTACGCGTTCTTATTCGAAATATCTTGCAAGAAACGAAAATTTCAAAAAATTTTATTTCAAAACAAAGCTAGCCATGAAAACTTACGATTACTTTATTTTTCTATTGGCTATTTTTTGCAGAGTTAACAGTTAATAAATAGTGAAATCAACAGCTAGTTGTGATTTTTAATCTTAGTGTAATTTTTTTACAGTAAAAAATGCATTAATTTTTTTATTAGTGGTACACGGCGTTACAAAAAATTTAGAAACGGTACACAAAAGTCATTAGTTTTGGAAACACTGCCTTAAAAATTTAAATTTAATGGAGCCAAATATAAGTTTATATTTACATCAATTACCTGAAATAGTTACCTTAACTTATCGAAAGCTACCTTTTTATTATTTACACTTGACAACCACGTTTTACATTACCACATATTTGGCGATCAAAACCCATAAAATGTCAGTATCCATATTATGCTACCATTTGATCACTATTAAGATAAACCCGTCTTATAAATTGTTCCAGAACTTGTTAGAAACTAAACTATGTTATAGCGTTCTGAATTTGCCAACGCTTAATTTTCTTTCTTTGGTTGTTGAAAACGAAAGGAATTTTTCCCTGCGAATGTGCAAGGAGTAGTAACAGCTGTACTCCGGAAGTTTCTGACGTTGAAAGTTAATATCGTTTCCGGAAATTGGGGCTCTGATTACTCCGGAAGTCCACAAATGGATTCCGGTGAATCCATCTGATTAAGTATTTATAAATACTTAATTTTTTGTGTAAATTCACGTTTTCAAAGAATTAAATAGTAACTCGAATATCATGTTTACAACTTTTTTTAAGCAGTTTACATTTGGATAAGAAACAGTGAGTTAATTACATGCTATTTTATAAGGCATTTTATGTTTATTAAGTTATGTTTATAAAATGCTAGTTTTGCCTAGTTTAATTAAGCACGAATCATACATTGATACAAATTATTCGGAGTTAAAAAGTTGTAACTGAAAAAGTAAAACTTTTTCTTTCTTTTTTTTTCTTCTTTTTTTTATACACAGCATTTTTTTCAAAATTCTTCGTTTAGGTAGATTTTTGTTTAGTTTTTTTTTTTAAATTTTTATTATTATTTTTTTCTACAAAATATATTATAAATATAAAAATATATTTACAGAATATCAAAATTCATATCAACAATATTTACATTCCATGCTATTGTTTCTGTATAAATTTCGAGAGCACTAGATAAATGTAAAAAATATTTATATAATTAAATCTATTTATTATTAATAACTACGCAATATAATTACGAAAATTAAACTGCATTTACTGTCAAAAACATGTTTAATTTAACGTCCATTCACCGTAAAATTTTACGAACAAGACCCTGTTTTCAAATTAAACAATAAAGTTCCTCCGATATAGTTTTAAAGCCCCCCCCCCCTAAAGTAAATTTTACTTTTTGCCATATCTCGAGAACTTTTTAAGCGAATTGAACAATTTTAGCACTCAATTATAAAGTTCGTTTATCCAAAGATAATTCCGTGCAAAAACTAACTTTAAGTAAATATGCATTATTTTATTTAATAATAGGCAAAAAAAATTTTTATTGTAAGGTATACAATTTTTACATCATTTTAAAGAATGTAATTTTATATGGCAAAATACAAAATTTGAGCGAAACACTTGAATAGTTCCTTAGATATCGAATTTTAAAAAGTCAGATATTTAAAATTCGCTTTCATTCACATAATTTTTTTTAAGTATTGAATCCGCAGTGTCTCAGTGTTTGTTCTTCATTTTAAATGCACTGTGAAGGCTTGAGGTTCGGTCCTCATTGGCGACTCTTGAAGCCCAACCAACGTCAAATTGGTGGGTCCCAGCTTGATCTCGATTTTCATTTTACTAATAGTGTCTAGTATCTTTTATTTTACTTGGGATCTTTTTTGTAACAATTTTTATTTAAAGGCATTGCCGATTATTTCACTGGTTGCTCCTACATTTGTTATAGCGTTAAATTACGGGTGACTCATAATTTAAAGTGTAAATATATTTTATGGACATCGTCTGGAATCTCAGCTACCGGCCTTAGTCCGTATTTCCACATGGATTATTATTATTATATTTTTTTGCAGTCTTGCATTTAACTATTTTGCTAAACTATGTTAACTATGTTTGTTTTTAAGAAAACAAACAATAATTATTTCATTAAACTAATAATTATTTCACATTTTCAAGTTTAAATTCTAACCCAAATAGTCTTATAGTATTTTATTGGTCGTTTTATTATTATTTAGATCATAAAAACTTTTTTTACAGAAGAGTTAAAACTTGAAATTCTTTCCGTCCTTAAGATTTCACGGTTGTCTTCACTTCATTTTGACCGTTCTTTTTCATTATCGTCTGGTTTATTGCAGGTGATGAAAGCAGAAAGATTAATCGGATTATACGATTAAAGAAGTTTTCATTCTTTACTCAAAAGAAGCTATTATTATATTGAAAGTGTTCATCTGCCTATGTTTTAAAAACAGATTTCTTCCAATTTATGCACTGTTTGTTAGTTGTTTTATTACTCGTTATTCCTATAAAAATATTATGATTTTTCTTGATCCTTTTTTACGATCAAAAAGCAGTTTTTTGTGATTAAGTTTATTAACATTATTCCTTTAAAGTTTTTTACAGGAATTCCAATTACAACGCTTTAATGAAGCTCGATAATTTAAGAACAAATGATTTTTTTTATTTTCATGCCTTTTTTTTTATATTAACAGCTTCTTATTCCTTTAAAGCTTTATTTTGTATTGTTTTGTTTTTCTAGGTGTAGCTTCATCATGCGTATTTTAAAATTAACCGTAAAATATTTTTTTCACTTTGAATGAAAGTATTTTGCTTGAATAAATCAAATAGTGTAAATTTAATCTTTCATTTTAGGTTAATTTCTAATTAACAGTACTTATTAACATTTTATAAAGTAATTCTGCGCCTACAGATAATGTTTAAAACTTAATTATCAGCTCATTTTTTCCACGAACTAAATTATGCAACTCATTTTCTAAATTCACATTTGTGTTATTTTCATTATTTTAGAATTTTTAATTATAAATGGAAATAAAATTGGAGTTTGGGTTTTGGTCGCGTTAACAAAATCTCGATTCGATTTACAATATTGGTCTATTATATTTATTTTTGAGAACTAGCTATTTGCTTAGATAATTTTTTTTAAACTTAATGTTATGCTGGCTATGTGTAAATATGCCATAAGTAAACAGACTCAAAAACTCACTTTTAACATTCTTTGCATAGCTAACAGTTCAATTGATTGATATATTATCCAATTATCTATTCCTTATCTTTATGTAAATAAGATCTGAAGATTTTATTCTTAAACGTTGTCTACTATTTCATCTGTTGTTAGCTTAAGCTTTCATCCTTTATTTTCAATTGAGTTTGATTTATTTGCTAAGGTGAATGGGTTATGTATATGATAACTTATCAATATTGAATGGTTGGGCAAACTTGAAGGATTTCTCGTAATCATCCGCACTAGAAAGTTTTTTCATCCCTATACGTAGTCAGTCAGTAGTCGCATCCTATGTAATTAATTGGGTTATAGGGATTTTTACCTTTTAGCGTTACCTACATTTTCATATCGATTAGTGATAATGGTTGCATTCATGTGGTGCTTTACAATCAATAGAGATAACCCCTTAAACGGTTTTTGATGATTTTACGCAATCTTTGACATTTGACTCTTTAAATGGGTTTTAATTTTGAGAAAAATCATAAAATCGATGTTGCGGTTAATCGCTCTGGTTACTGACAATTATATAATAATTAAATATCTTGTTGTGCATAATATGTTTATTGTCAGGAGGATAATTTGTTTTGTTCAAATTAGACCTTTAACCTGTTTTTTATAGAACCAGTGATATGTAACTAAAACTTCCTTTTTTCCCATTATTGCTTCACTTATTTTTAAAATCCATTTGTATATCTGTTTTTGTGATATGGAATTTCGTTGCAATTCGAAATGCTATTTTCTTCACCTACTGATAAAATCCATTTGTATATTTTTTTGCACATGGGATTTTGTTGCAATTAAAATTTTTACACGATTAAGTTTTTTTATTTATTGGTTTTTACATAATTATTTGTCAAAATGACTTCAATTCTTGTAATACTTAATTTTCAATAACCAATGTCATTTGATGATTTCACACAGTTTTAACAATCGACTCTTTAAATGGGTTTTAATTTAGGTTTAAAGTTTTAGGTTTAGGGTTTTTTATTGATTTTTCAATAATGATTTGTTAAAAACGACTTCTATTCTTGTGGTACATAATTTTCGATAACCAATGTCTTGATGATTTCACTCAGTCTTAACAATTAACTCTTAAAATGGGTTTTAATTTTCAGAAAAATTATAAAATTTCTGTTTAGGTAATTTGCTTCTATAACTGACGAATTACGTTTAAAAAAACTATCTTAGTATAAAATATAGCGCTATTCAAGGTAAAGTCCTATCTTATATTTGTATTTTCTAACGTTTAAGATATAAATAAATAATTAAACAAGCCAACATTTTCATTTACCAAACACTTGATACTTTTTTTTTAAATTTAAAATCAAAAGTAATTAATTAAAATGAAAATAAATACTTACAAATAATTTTATATTTTTAAAATTGTATGTAATTAGAGATTCTGGTCATAAATGGGTTAAGAATGTTAATTAATTTTGTTTAAAATCAATTGCTTCGTTACATATTAGATGCTGAAAAAGATTTGTATATTTTATTTGCAAAACTGTAAAATTATTAATTGGTGTTCTTAGATCAAAATTGTTTTGTTCTAAAAGTACTTAAGGTATTTTCTTCCCAAAATTATTATTTTTACTATTTCTTTTGCAATCTGAAAGCTTCGAGATATTCATTAGTTACACGGCAGGAAAAAAAATTAAGAAAAATTACAGTACTGTATGGTCATGACATTTCTGGTAAAAAAAAAAACAACATAATTCTGGTTAATTAAACCAAAATATATAGTAATTAAGCAATTCATTTGGAAATTTTTTTTATTCATATGGTAAACACTTACCAGAAATTCCAGTTTTTAAAATTATAGATCTTATTACCATACAAATAGTAAAAAACACGAAACTGAAGAGTAGTACATTTAACCGAATAAATTGTTTTTGTGCCAGGTTCTAAGTTATCATGATGAATTTACTAAATTTTACCACATTTACACATATATTATAAAACCATATCTCAGTGTAAATGTTATCAAAATCAGTTCCAAAGCACTTCGGAAAAAATTGTCGAACTTTTTGGTGTTCCCATCAAGTTAGAAACTCGGTAAATTTATCACATTCTGGTAGCTTTGACTATACTTATTTTTTCGGTGTACCATTGACCTTGCAGATATGAATTTTTATGTAATACACACATCAAATAAAATTAACCCGTCTATATTAAGGCGTAATTTATTTTTCGCAATGGTTAATATACTTATCTTAAAGAGGAGTAAAACTTATTTCGTATGCAAGGGAAATTTTCCCTTTAATCTTAAGTAAATATCTATTTTCGTATAATCTAATAACAACTGTGTACTGAAGAGACTTGTTTTATCTCTTCTTTTCATCATCTTTGTCACCTACTATGAGCAATAGTGCGAGCTTTATTGCCAGGCGTTTGTATAACTTGTACATTTTTATTTTAATGCATTCCATGTCATTTTTGTCTTGTTATCTTGGCGAATATTTTTTTTTTTTGCATTATAATATTCATTCCATGAAAGTAGTGTCCTTTGAAAAATTCAAAAAGAAGCGTTAGATAAGATATATCTTATACAGAAAAAAAACTGGCAACAATACTGTTTCAATTAAGATTCAGCGCACAGAACTGTTAGAATAATAACTGACACGAGTTTTACGGAATGAAAATAAATGTATCTTTCGAATTGTTTGTGTGTGTTTATAAATAAGATACTAAGTTTTATCTTTACACGATATGCAAAATTAGCTGTGGGGGATTTGGTTACAGTTTTTTGCTCTTTTACTTATGAAGAGTTTTTTACTCTTATAAAGTATGTTTTATTGTTAGCCTAATAAAGAGATTTACGCAAAAAAAATCTGTATGGTAATGACATTTATGGTAGAAAAATCTATAATTCCTATTAATGAAACCAAAATATACGGAATTTAAACCTTTAATATACTCATTTTTCCGTTCATATGGTAAAGGTTTACCAGTAATTCTATTATTTGAAATTATAGTACTTATTACTACACATTTAGTAAAAAAAAAATACAAAACTTAACAGTAAATTTAACCGAATAAATGGTTTTTATGCCATTCTCTAAAGTATCATGATAAAATTACATAGTTTTATCCCATTTATCAAATTGTATCATATGATATAAAACTATATTTCATTATTAATTTTACCAAAATCATTACTAAAGTGCTTCTATAAAATATCATGAGCCATAAACACGGTAAATATTACCATATTTTGGTAGTGTTAACCATACTTTTTTTTCTCAAGTGTTGAAAAAGCGCAATGTAATTTTATATAATAATATAGCTAAAGCCTTAATATAAATTTTAAGAATCCATATGAAAAGAAGTGCTTGTAAGAGTCCCAAATTAATATGTAAACGAAAGAGAAACGTTATCAAAATCTGGCGAAACATTATTGTGGAAAGCGAGGTTAACGGCATTAAAATCAATTTGATTCTTAGATGAAATTTGAAAGTCTTTCTAATAAACGCCTTTCACATCCTCTCATCTTTATCCGAAACTCATACAGATAATGATATTTTGATCTCCAAATCTTTCAGATTGGCGGAGAAAATAGTTCATAAGTAGTCAGATTTTGATACAGTTTTTTAAATTTTTTTTCTCGTTTATGCATTAATTTACGGCTTGCTATGCATATTTTTTCTGCGATGTCCAGTTTTTTACTTTACCCTTTATAAGAGTTTTAAATAATATATTAAGGTTAGTGATTAATGACCACCATTTATATTAGAAAATGTTAAACATAAGGGTTAAATATTAATTTAACCCTTTGACGCAGCTGGGACACCAGTATCATTTTTATATTTTTTTCTGAAGCTCTGATTACAAGTGGAAATATATTTTGGGGTATTGTTTTTATTATAAAATGTATCTATTAGTTACTTAAAAATATGTTAGATGATTGAAATTGTATTTTTACTAAAATATAAAATTAAAAAAAGAGTTGATTAAAAAAAAAAATTCTTTTTTCATTCATATTCAAAAATTTATCAAGAATTGATTTTGTAAATTGAAGAAATTTAAATGATGAATAACTGTTTCTCTGAGATCTAAATAACTGCGAATAAGTGCATTTATGAAAAATTATAGGTTGGAAATTTATCTTAAAATGCGAAAAAAGACACCGTTGTTTCATGTTGTATTTTAGAACCATAAACTATCAAAATGCTAAATACAATATTTTTCACTTATTTAGACTTAAATTAATACAGAATTATAAAAAGAGTATAAAAAATAAGCTTAATAAAAATATTGCGTCAAAAGGTTAAAGCCGTAACATGTCATTAAAAAAAAAAAAAAAAAAAAAAAAAAAACACTAATATAATAGTATTTCTTGGTTAAGTTTTTGGTTTTTGGTTGCTATATAATTCAGATTAAGAAGTAATGTAACCTCTTTAAATGATATGCCTATTTTTATTGATCAAGTATTTTTTAGATTTTTATTTTGTAGATAAATATCTAAATATATAAAAATAAATTTAAAAAAACTTTCGTCGCTAATCTTTGAAATATCAACTTCTGAACTTATCAGTCACTTCTTTTCTATTCTAAATTTTTCAAAATGATAAGATTGGCTTATTTTTAGCGTTACCCTACTTTATCGAGCATTCATTTCATAGAAGATAAATTTAAAATGATATTTTTGTTAAGTTACTGCAACCTTATCACTAAGGTTCATTGCGCGTACATTGAATAGAGGATTAAAGCACAGTTTGAAACATGTTTAGTCTTTTTTCAATTAGATTTTTTTTAGTATAAAAGTATTTTTTTTTTATAAATCACCAATCGTATAAAGATTTCTCTTATCTGTTCGTCTATTGATGTTTTCCAATCGGATTATGTGTCATTAGAGCAATATGTGTTACCCATGAAATTCTGCAAATATTACATCGAAGATAGTTAAATGCGGAAGTGTTCTGAGGAAGTTTACATAGTTTTGCTTCAGAAGAACGGAACAAATGGTTCTGACTGGTTCACTAAAATAGAATCCTTCATATCTAAAATTCTCACATCTGTAGAAATTATAAACTTAACGTTTTATAAATAGATGCTTTTTCGACAATTATTGGAATTAGCAATACTTGGAAAACTTTATTTTCATTTTGTTCTTTTTAAGTAAAATATGTGTTATTAGAGCAATATATGTTACCCGTAAAACTGAAAATGTTATACTATAGTAAGTTAAAGACGGAAGTGTACTGAGGAAGTTTCCTCGATAGTAAAGTAATATTTTGTCATCCGATTTTTTTCCAACTAGTAGTACCTGAGGTACATAATGTTTTTAAAAATCCATTTATCGTGGACACTTTATAGCTGGGTCGATTTCACCTTAATAACACAAGAAGACAATTAGAACACTGAGATAAATTTCACCCATGGCAGAAGCGAGATTCAAACCCGCGTTCTTCCTGTTTCGAAATTATCTTCTTGACAACCATCTTAGTTTCGTCTTTCTAGTTAAAAATCTATCAGAATTCTCTATGATGAGATTCCGAGTTGATGAAACGTTTTCGTCATATATTTGAGATTTCCCGTTCCGTTACAAATCACGTGATTTCTTGGTGAAATAATTCTCAAAATTAACGAAACATAGCTCAAGAATTGCTGAATCGTCAAAAGTGAGATTTTTATATTTGAGAGTGTAATATGCATAATTTCACTGCCTTATTTTCAACGTGACATAAATGGGCAATTTTCATTGAAAAGTAAACATGTGAATTATTAAAAATATCGTTGGCTCTTCCTTTAAAATAAATAAGATGCTAAGATAAAAATAATAATTTTTATTAGATAAAAAACTTTCTTGTTTTAGTTTTAGATTTGACATTTTTATCTAATAAATTTAGTACGTTTGTTAAACCACTGTGTTGCTTTTCATAATAATTCGAATGAAATATTTATAAGTGGAACAAATCGTTGTTGAAACAATTTCACTTTTAACGGTTTAAAATTACATAATAATTTAATTAGCAAACAATTGAAAACTCGATGCGATGATTATTCATGCCACGATGCACAGTTTTATGAGTTGAAAACAATTTACTGTTTTGAGGTCAAGTTAAGATCAACTTGAATTTAAATTAACTAACTATTATTGAGTAAGTGTTGTGGTGATTACTAGCTTTAATGATATGTTGTTTAAAAGCATAATTATATTTTAAAAAATTAACTATAATGATACCAATTACAGGGATACCAATATTTTTTAATTTTAATAATTTTTCAATGTTGTCTTACAGGAGGAAACCATTTGTCATGAAGACTCTTGCTATGGAACTAGATGACACCATCAACCAAGCCGATAATCTGGTCACATTAAAAGTTTACATCCCAGACTTACTCATACAAGTAAGAATAAATTTTTCTTTGTTTATTTTTTTTTAGTTATTTTCTTCATTCGTAATATAATTGAATGCGCTGTGAAAAAAAAAGTAAGATCAGAATTACCAGAATAAAGTAAAATTTACATGTTTCTGCTCGTTAATTTTTATCGAAGAGCTTTGGGAGTGATTTTGGTAAAATTAACTATAAAATATAAATTAAAAAAAAATTTTGATAAAATATAGTAAATGGGGTAAAATTTAGCAATTTTATCATATCTTAAAGCGTGGCATAAAACCTTTTATTCGGTTAAATTTACTTTTAAGTTTTGTATTTTTGCTAATTATTTTGCTGTAATAAGAACAATAATTTTAAAAAAAATCAGAATTCCCGATAATCTATTACTATATGAACGGAAAATTACCTAATGAATGGTTTAAATATTGGTTTTATTTACCAGAAATATATTTTTTTTTATCAGGAATGACATTACCTTACACGACGGTAATTTTTCTAGAATTTTTTTTTCTGCATGAAATTTTAAAAATACTCAAATTCTGGTTGAAGGTCGTGTTAATGTCTGTTGTAATTTTAAGAAAATAATTTATTATATCAATGCTAATTTCAAAATTAAAAGAAATATTTTAAACCAATTATTTGCCTCTTTACACTCTTAGAAAAATCAATTATGCGATGAATTCTAATATCGTGGAATTAAGTTTAGAAGAGATAAGTTAGTTTAAGAAGAGATAGTTTGCTTGATATCATTCCTTGGCTCAGTATAAAGGCTGCAGCAAATTTACATGATATAGCTTCAATACGACGTTCTTTTGCTTTCTACTAACTCACTAAAACTGTCACAGACCATGTTCTTACACTTAGAGCTCAATAATTGTTTACGTTTTTCAAAAATGGTTCTTATTAATAAAGAAGATTTTTTTCTTGATAATCTAATAATATTATTGTTTTTTAATAGTAAAAGGAATGACTTTTAATTAATGTCTCTAAGTATTACCGTAAACCAGATAATTTAACCTTAAACTCTATTATGTTAGAAATTTATCTTGTATTTAAAAGGTTAAGCTTATAAACAATGTCATTTATTATAAAATAAAATCATTTTAAAATTTAACCTTTTTTTAACAACGTAGAAAGACGGATGGAACGAAACTTTTCCATTTTAAATTTCAAATGTTTTTTAGATCCACAAATCATTATTATTTTTTTTTAATGTTAAATGAGTGTGCTTACACCTAAGCATAAATAATGAAAAAAAATCAAAGTATTTATATTGATATCTATATTTTGCAATTTTTGAAGTATTCTTTTGTTTCTCTCCTACCATCAGATTTTAAAAGTTTTAAATATTCCTTTAACCCTACTTAATGGAAAATAATTTACAATCAATTTTCTTTTACTTTTTATTTCTTTTTCCTCCTTTAAAAAATTTTTCTAAGTTAAAAACTTTAAGATATTTAATGTTACACTAGGCAAATACAGATAAAAAAAAAACTACTTCAAAACTTATGTATTTCTCTTTAAAATGCAAACACTTAGATTCACTGTCGATTTAAATTTGAATTCATATCCAAGAGTCTCCTCTAAAAAGTAGGACACTGTTTTGTTACTTTTTCCTTCTGTTCTGGATTTGTTCCGGATGTTGTTTGGGCCTATCATATCGATTTTGAATTCTATCCTAATACATATCCGGTAAAGGCTAAACCTAGAATTGTTTGTTCTAGTTTTATCTTTTATTTTATTAGATTGCACTAGTAAAATATACTAGTAAAATTTTATATGTTTTGTTGTTTTTCGAAATGTACACTGTTAGAATTATGTGTTCAACAGTAGGCCATAATATCAGTGAGTTGTCAATTAATGAAAACAGTTATGAACTTTGTTCCGTTTTGAGTAACAGAAAATTTAAAAATTACTGTTTCTTCGAAGACACTTTTAGAAATATTGGTTCAAAAGTGAACCCGAGTATCGGTACATTAAAACATTATACGGTGAAAATTTGCTGTATCCTTAATAACGTGTAAAATTAAACCATGTTTCCTCTCATTCTGAATCATAGTATCGTGTAACCATCGTACCTTTTGAACTGGATTAAGTTTAAAAAGTACGATAATATGGTGCAACTTAGCCCCATATTAAGGTTGCAATAATTGTGAACGATACTATCGTTAACCCTTTTCAATATTTTCTAACATTGTTGTAAACCTTGAAGCATATATTTGGCTTTTCTTTTACTTTTTTTATTTTGTGCATACTGTTCGAAATTTCTCGAAAAAGAAAAAGGCTAAATAACAATTTATTTAATTTTTGTTTTACCATTTTCAAACAAAACAGTCGAATAACCATTAATAAGATGACATTCAAGCTGTAAGAAAAACCGTTTATTAACTGCTTTCACCTTATACAGTTTTTTAACAGCCAGAATTTTATAGCCCTAACTATGCCTTCCTAATGAAGCCACTTAGTCTCTTGCAAACATATTACAGTCGAGAAGGCTAATCTGTCAGTCTCACTACCGATAGAACTTTGGTTCGAGTCCCAGTGTTGACACCGCAGTATTACCCCCATTCCCTACAACACATGAAGCGTTTCCAGCGTCCTGCAAATTGCCCGTAACCTAACAAAAACCCTACCTTCTATGTTCAGCTAAATTTCCTTTTTACGGTTTTGAAATCATACTAGTTGTAAATGGTTGAAAGATCGGAAGGGTAAAAAAGATGTTTTTTACTGTAAACTTTACGGCTAAACGGATGGACAAACTGTTATCGGTTACTTAACTATAATTTTAAAATGAAAACTTTAACTATGTTCTTATGACCACACATTTAGTAAAAAATTCGAAACTAAAAATTGCATTTAACCGAATAAATAGGTTTTTTTGCCATATTCTAAAATATCATGATAAAACTACCAAATTTTACCTTATTTACTACCAAACAGCATTATAGTAAAACTATATTTTATTATTAATTTTACCAAAAGTCATTACCAGATCTCTTCATTAAAAACCTAGGCCGATTTGATGTTCTCCCCTAGAGCCAGAAATATGGTAAATTTTGTCATATTCTGCTAGTTTTGACCATATTATTTTTCTCCGTGCAGTACTTGATAGTAAATAGTTGAAATCTCGATGCTCAATCATCGATTTTTATTAGCGTTATACGTTATCATTCATCTTATTAATAAGATCTTATTAATAAGATTTACTTTTACATCTGAATTGATAAGATTAATGTCTTAAAATTACCGTGTTTTGCCATCATGAATGGACAAAATCGTGATTTAACAATAATGAAATCATAAGATTTTTAATTACTATTTTTAACTTATTTTCTAACAATGGTAATAGTAAAAAAATGGCATAGTTAAGTTCGAATTAAAAAAATTGAATATTATCTAATTGAGTCAAAAATAAAATAGCTGTAATCAAAATCTGATTCAAACTAAAAAGGCCTATCTTTATAAAATCAATCAATATATAACCAAAACACTTTCATATAATTTAAAAAGCTTTTTTTTGTTTTTTTTACTCTTTGCTCCTTATTTAGTTAGAGTAACTTTTATAGTATTTGCGAAGGTCTTGAAACATATAATTTTAAACAAGTTATAAAACATCTTTTCAATCTGAAACTTTCAAATGAATCGAAATGCTGCAATTTATTGACACAATAAAATTATATGTGTTGAAGAGTGTCCCAAGAAATTAATTATTACTTTTATTATCGAAAGTTAATGTTTTTACCTCTTTAAAAATATGATATGGCTTTCAACATCAATAACCAATCACGCCCTAATTCTTCCAGAAAAAAAGTTGAAATGCTGTCGCTTTACCATCGATTATTAATAAGTGTAATACTCTGTCATTCATCAAGGTCTCCTGCCTATAACCATTCATTATATTTGGCCGTGATTAATTTCAGAAGTGCAAAAAGTAAACATAGCTGAAACACAATGGCTTTTTTCCTGGTTATGCTGTAAGTTGGTTTTATTTTCGTGGGATAGGATTTAATTGGCGCTTTGCCAAAATGGTAATTTGCATTGCCTCATAAATTTCTTATGATACTGAATCAATTTTCTTATTAATGGGAATCCCTTTGAGTGTTTTCAAGGGAAATCTTTTACCCTACACTGTTAGAATTTTCATCCTGAAATTATAATAAAATAATCGGCACAGTCTGTCCATCCAAATAAACGTAAAATTTTCGGTAAAGAACATTTTTTACCTTTACTGTTTTGAAACCATTTGCAAGTAGTATGGTTATAAAACCATGAAAACTTTTTTAAATGGACATAGAAGCTAGGTTTTTCATTGGGGTAATGAGCATTGGAAAGTACTAGACATAAATTGGGGGTGCAGGACACTGAAAACACTTCCTGTGTTAAAGGGAACGGTTGAAAGAAAATACAATATAAATTCAATATAATATTTAATAGTATTATTGCAATATAATATTTAAAATTAATTACACCCTCTAAATTGTATATGAAAGCTAGCTATGGTGTAAACTTGTATAAAAGTGTTACTTAACACAATTTTTTGGGTTGCTCTACATCAAATTTGAAGAGATAGTAAACGAAAGTTCTTACAGTCAATGGCCAAATTATTCGACTCACTATAAGATTCTATGTAAAATCTTAATTATCAGGTGATACTATACGGCTTTAATGTTTTTACGCGGCGGAAACAGGTTGCACTTGTTTACATTCGAGTATCAATTGGTTAACATTGTAATGAGATATATTAAAAATAAATACAAATAGGAAACGTATAAAAAATCTCCTGAATGAAAACCTACTACATGTATGTTTAAACATAAGAGTTGCGTATAAACTCGTTCAATGCATGTAATTATTAAAAAACTACAGTGCAATTAATAATTTGATCTAATTATTACAATATAATAATATAATACCTGATATAAATATTCTATAGTTATATAATATATCGTCTAATTTGTCCAATTGTCGAATTTATATTATATATCTCCAAATTTAAGCAATTGATACACGAACGTAAACAAGTGAAACCGATTTCAGTCACGTACAAACTATGAAGCTGTACAGTAACACCTGATAATTAAGATTTTACATAGAATCTTGTAGTGCGTCGAATAATTTGGCCAGGGACTGTAGTGTGTCTACAAAGCAATACATTTTATCTCGCTGCTATACACTGTATTTAAAAATTAAACAGTAAAATAATATTAACTATACAGAGTTGTTTCGTCATTTAAGCTTGTGGGACGTAATATCTCGTCATTTAAAGACTTTTATTTTTGGACTTACTTCTCATGAGAGAACAAAAGCAAGTAGAAAAAGTATACATTCAAGGCAAATGTAACTGAATAAGCATGATTTGTTATTTTATAATTTTTATTCTCTTGCATTTTATTAAACATTTTACTTGGTTTCATTATACTCAAATTTAATGAGAAGCGCCAGGTTGATTTTTTATATACAGGAACTATTTTACCTCAACGTTGATAAATAATCAATACTCGATTTTTTTCCCCTTAGACATTAAAAGCATAAGAAATCATTAAAATATTTTTTTGAAAAAAATAATATTTTAAATTTTAGAATGTTTCTAGTGCCTTTTTTATGTTTTATTGCATTTTATAAAACATTTTACTTAGTATCATTAAACTCAAATTTAATGAGAAGAGGCAGACTGATTCTTTTTACCTCAACAATGATAAATAATCTATACTCGATTTTTTTCCCCTTAGCCCTTAGACATTAAAATCGCAAAAAAAAACAATAATTTATTTTTCTTTAAAAAATATTTTAAATTTTCAAATATATTTTTTTTAATTTTAAAGGTATCCTTCCCTTATATCCTGTCATCTAGTGCATTATTTTAATTCTGTTGCATTCCATAGAACATTTTACTTGGTTTCATTATGCACAAATTTTATGAGAAGCACCAGGCTGATTTGTTTTTTTTTTTTTACACTGTAACTGTTTTTCCTCCACAATGATAAACAAATCTTGCTCGATTTCTTTTCCTTAGACATTAAAAACGCTAGAAAATATTAAAATATTTTTGTTGAAATATATTTTAGATTTTAAAATATTCTTAATATTTTTTAAAATTTTTTCATTTTAACATAACCAGCTCATTCCTGGAGCAGTAAATGTTTTGTGGGGTACTAAGTGCTCCTCGGAGCATAGTTTGAGAACCTCTACTCTAGATAATTGCACATTTGTCTAATAGACTATTGATGTCTACAAGATTTGGGAATTTGAAATCATATTTTTACGAAAGACACTTATACAGCTTCCAGGACCAGAAACATTTCATTCTAAAACATTTTTTAAAAAAATTATTATAAGTTTAAAAGCATTTCTCTCAAGTTATGCTATTTTTTTAAGTAGTTATTGTAATAAGCACACTATTATTTCATGCACTTTCAAAAACATCACTTCAATGTTAGACCAAGATATCAGTCCCTTAGACCATAATACGGCGGGGAAAATTTTCTGCAATTAATTAGTTAACCTTAATGGGGATATGTTTAATCAAAAATATCTAAAATAGTACAATTTATAAATTTGTGATAAAAAAAAAATCAGTAACGTGATTAGTTAAACTGCACGGAGAAAAATTCAGGTAAAATATAACCATAATTCTGATTTATAAAGCCAACATATACGGTACTTAAAATAATTCATTTGATAATTTTTCCATTCAAATGGCAACGATTTACCGGAAATTCTGTTTTTAAAATTTCAGTACTTATTATTACACATTTAGTAAAAATATAAAACTGGGAAGAAAACTAGACCAAATAAATTATTTTTATGCCATGTACTAAGTTATGATAAAATTACCAAATTTAATCACATGTTATGAAACCATATTTCGTTAATTTTACTAAAGCTTTGCGGTAAAAATTACCAATCTTTTTGGTGTTCCCATAGAACCAGACACACAGTAAATTTTACCATATTCTGGTAGTTTTGACCATTTTTTTTCCCTTAGAGTGGGAAGACCTTCTTTCTTAGAAAACCAAACAAGACAATAAACTGTGAGCTTTTTTTCATTAAATATCCGGTATTACTATGAGGAACGTTTGCTTAATTCTTAATTAGAATGTAATTTTAATTTAATGAAAAAGCTCTGATTTTAAAATTGATCATCTTAAATACGAATAATTTAAAAGTTGAATTACGAATAATTTATTCAGAAAAAAAAATGTTTAGTATGAAAAATCCGAAATGTAAATTCGAAGAACTTATTCATTTGAAAATCGTGTAAAACAGTAAAGGCTTGGAAGTGAGCAATTTGTTTTTGTTTTCATGAAATAGAACAATTTTATTATGAGAAACGTGTGCATAGTACTTAATCAGAATATACTATAAATTGAATGAAAAAAGTTCTGATTTTAAAATTAATAATTTAAAATACGAATAATTTATAAGTTGAATTAAAAGTAATTTATTCAAATAGAGAAAAATCTGAAATTTAATTTGGAAGAACTTATTCATTAGAAAATCATATTAAAACAGTAAATGTTTGGAAGTGAGCAGTTTTTTTTTCTTCATTAAATACTGTAATTTTGCCTAGGGAAACGTATCCATAGTTCTTCATCTGAATATAACATAAATTGAATAAAAATAAGACCCAATTTTAAAATTGGTAATCTGAAATACGAATAATTTATTAGCTGAATAGCGGATAATTTATTCAAGAAGAGAAAAATCTGTAACGTGAAAAATCTGAAATTTAATTTGGAAGAACTTATTCATTAGAAAATCAAATAAAACGATAAATGCTTGAAAGTGAGCATTATTTTTTTCACTAAATACAACAAGTTTACTATGCTGAACACATGCTTAATCAGAATATAATAGAAAATATGACGCAAAAGCTATGTCAGTCATAAACAAAATATGGAGCGGTGTGATTGCGTAAAACCATTTGACCGTGATTTATCATTGTTGACTCTGTCACTGTCTGTGCGACATTGACTTGTAACCCTGAATCATAAGCAAATTACTTTTTTTCATGATGCAAGGCTCTTTTATAGCTGCTACTTACAGATTATTATTTTGGAAAAGATCTCATCTTTGCAAAAAACAATGATATACCTTCTTGAGCAATACCTTCGGTTACAGCTAAATGCTAATTACCAAAGAAACTTGATTTTAATTTAGTATTCCTTTAATTTTAATAAGTATCTATTTACTTATTGAAAAACAAAATGTTTTCTGTTCTTCTATCTTAGACTTCGGTAATTTATGTTTCCGTTGCTAAACTAATGTTTTCTTTTTAGTTGTAAATGACTAGTAGGTCGTAAATAAAGAAAGGTTTATCTGAGGGCGATTTACTTTCAGTTTTTATGTTCATCTGATAAGAATAGACTTGTTGAAGGGTGACGTAACTTTAAAGATTCTCTCTGAATAGACGTCTTAAGAAGAGATTACTCGGATTACTATCAATCTAATTTTACTTATTAGTGATACATTTTAAGCTGTATTAAAAAAAAAAAATTAGAGGAGTAAACATAGTTGTTGTTTTTTCGTAAATCGTCTTTAATCAATATAAGCCATCAATCGGAATTAATTTTTCTTAAATTAAAAATTGTGAATTTTTGATCGATGATTATATTGATGATATAGATTGATGGTGACAATGATTATGATATAGATTAGTTAATTTCAGAAGAAACGATATTTATTGATAATCACATTGTGAAAAAAGTATGATCAAAACTACAAGAATATGGAAAAGTTTACCGTGTTTCTGGTTTTATGGGAACACCAAAAAGCATGGTAATTTTTACCGAAGCGCTCTGTTAATGGTTTTGGTAAAATTAACAATAAAACATCATATTACATAATATTTGATTAAATTTGGTAGTAAATTTGGTAATGTTGTTACGATATCTTAAAGCATGGCATAAAAACAATTTATTCGGTTAAATTTACTTTTCAGCTTTGTTTTTTTATGCGTGGTAATAAGAACTATAATTTTAAAAACCAGAATATTCGGTAAGCCATTTTCATTTGAACCGAAAATTTACAAATTGAATGGTTTAAATTTTGGTTTTATTAATCAGAATTATGTTGTTGTTTTTTTTCCCTTTTTTTTACCAAAACTATTAATACCATTCAGTACTGTAATTTTGCCAAAATTTTTCCTCCGTTTATTTTAAAAAAAACGTGTAAGCAACATAATTCTGAGAATAACCACATCTGAGTGCAAAAGTTAATAAATAATAAATTTAACTTTCATGTATTTATTTGTTTTTGATAAACGTATAAAATTACATTACTCTAAGAATCAGTTATCTTTCAAAGGTGAACCATGATATCTGTACCTTTAACCATAATACGGGGGGAATTAATTGCGAACTTAATAAGGGTCAAAATTGCACCATGTTTACCAAAACCACAGCATCGTGTAATCTAATTTAAGAAGCTGAATAATATGTTTCAACTTTGCACGATATTGAGGGTGTAGCAAATTTGAACAATATGGCCTAACGTGCTCCAGCAATGTATTTATTTTTAAATACTATACGATGTATATTATTTTACACTACGGTGCAAAATTTCTAAATTGAAGTATTTTTTTATTACCGCAACTTATTTTGTTGATGTGTTAGTAAAGTTTATCACAAAAATGGGAAAAAATGAAAGGAAAACTCAGAAATTAAATATACTTAAACGAACCTTAACGATGTGCTATGCTGCTTTTGGTTGCGTGTTTTAACATTACATCTGAGTGCGATATTTACGCATGCAATATAACAATGGATTTGCTGAAAAGTGTTCATGCATTTTCTTAAATCGTTTAAGATGTCGACTTTAAAATTTATACTTTATTGTTTTCTTTTTATTTAAAATGATTCACTTAAATCTCATATTTTATGATATTTTATAGCGCCCAAAATAAACTATACACGGAGAAAAAAAAAATTGGCAAAATTACTTTTTTGCATGGTAATGACATTTCTGAAATATTTTTTTTAAATATGGTTACTAAGATCAAAGTATACGGTATTTAAACCATTCATTTCGTAATTTTTCCGTTCATATGGTAATGGTTTACCGGAAATTCTGGTTTTCAGAATTATACTTAGAATTATAAAAGTACAAAACTGAAAAGTAAATTTAACGGAATGTATAGTTTTTATGCCTCGCTCCAAAGTATTATGAAAAAATTACCAAATCTTACGACCTTTACCAAATTTTATCACATATTATTAGACCATATTTTAATATTAATTTTACCAAAATCACTACTAAAACGCTCCGATAAAAATTACCGGGCTTTTTTAGTGTTCCTAAAGAGACAGAAACATGGGAAATTCTACCATATTCGGGTAGTTTTGTCCATACTTTTTTTCTCTGTATAAAATGAAATATAATTTCAATTTTGATGCATTAAAAATATCAGTTGCACCTAAAAAATAATACTTGATATAATTAACGTGTCTGAATTAATTTTTTGAGTAATTAAATGTTAATTTTGTGGGCAACTATCATAAAAGATGTTCATGTCCGATCAAAAAATGTATTATTTCTGGGAACATTCTAAAAATTACGTATCTTACAATGTTGATTAGACAATCTAAATGATTTTTATCAATCTTATTTAATAGCGAGATTAGTTCAAAGCGTTATTACTAGAACTAATCTTTTATTTTAATCTAATTACCTAATTCTAATTTTTAATGACTACTAATCTATGCATTAATCTATTTTTTTAAGTATTAATACTAATCTATTAATGATAATCTTTTTAAAGTTAACGTATTTTTCTTATGTAAATAAATATCAGATGATAGTTTCGAAAACTATATCTTATTCATACAAATACTCGATAAATTGATTTAAAAATAGGACATAATTTACTTGACCCCTCATCTCTTCTATAAGGTTTGAATATTTTACCTTTCATCTTAAAAATCCTAGGTATTCAAAAAATGTTGCTGGTTTCTATGCGGATAATTCGCTTGAACTGTGAGGACAATTTTGAAAATTTGTTTCGCTATAATAATATAAATTAAAAATAGCTTTACATATTAAAAATGTGTAATATGTGTTAATTAACATATGTGTCATTCTTGATTGATTAGGTTTTTTTGAAAATTTGTTTTAAAGTTGAATTGAAATAGTGATACTTAGAACTAAAGTATAGTTAGACGGATCATAAGTTAAAGTCTCATTGACTTAAGAATAACCGTGAAAGGTTTCTGTAATCTCCCTCTTTATGTAATGCATATGAGGTTATACTCCAAAAAGTTTCACGAAGACGAGAAATATAAACGTTTGAACCAGAAGTTGCCTTGTCTCCTGGGTTTGATTTAAAATAGCAGGGCTATATAGCTGAAGTTAATTACTGTAAAGATGATATGGATTGACAGTTCAGAGTTAGTTACTTGCGAACATTTTATTAATTTGGTTTAAACTTGCCGAACTATGACTAATTATGTAAGGAAATAAATCAAAATTTTCTCAAAGATTTTTAAATTTAGATAGCTGTAAGATATCCATTAAAATTATAGCTTCAAATTTTGAGGTATTATATTTCCACTTATCCGAATATTTTAAAATTATATTACTGCTAAACTTTATTTACTGTGAGCCACGATGGCCCAGTGGTTAAGGTACTAAACTTTATTGTAGAGGACGGGTGTTCGATCTCCGGCGGTGTCTTGAAGCCCACCTAGTTTCAAATCGAAGAGCACTAGCTTGTATGAAAATTAAAGGAGGTTGTTCGCGATGTTGACCACATAGAATTATACCATTTGTCCCGAAACTGTGAAGTTATAACCACCGTGACTCCTTGGCCTACAATGGGCTGTTGCGGGAATGCTTTAGTTTACTTGAGTTGAACACAAAGGAACCATAGTGTCCCAAAACAGCTAACTACTTTTTAAATTTATATTTTAATACTAGTATTTAAATTAATATTTTAACAAAGTGGACTAGAGCACAAAAGGTATCTTTACTTGTCCTCGTGATGATCTTGATATTGCATTTTCAAAAAAGTAAAATGTTTATTATGCGTATCCGTTCACTTTTATGTTCGATGGCGGTTAGAATCGATGGTTAGCTAATTGATTCTAAGATAGATTAATCGATTTCTAGCCCGATTATTTTCAATGCTGACCTACGATTCGTGGGAGTCTCTAAGTTGAACTCTTCTAAAATAAATTATACCCCCATGAATAATTTTATTAAAGTATACGATAAAATAAATTTTAACAGATCGTTCAACGTGACGTAGTGATCGTACGTCAATACAGAATCAACACAAGCAACGTCTCTGATCCATCTAAAAATAATCACGGCTTAATGCAAAAACATTCAATTCAGCCATTCTAAATAGGAACTCCTTTACGATGCGTGCGGTTTTTGAATTCCTAATGCGAATGGTGCGTGTGAAGCAAATTGTTACATCTTTTATTTCCTCTCCTATACCAAATATTAAAAGTCTGTGGCATGATGACTATTCTAGTCATTTATTTTGACCAAATAGGGACAGACAACAGCAGTGAAAATGGTAGCGTTTGATAGAATATATTCTAGAAATGATTACTTGTTTAGTCTTTGGAAATCTACACAGAACGATAACTAATGGTGTGTCGTGCTAACCAAATATTTCTGATCGACTCGTTCTGTACGCTTGATTATTAATGCGGTACATTCGTGATCTTTGCATATAACATTTTTCACTACTGGCTTCTGTAAATAAAAGTTTCTTGTAAATTGCTTGGTAAATTGTCGCGCTTTATTGGATCAAGGTTAAATCTTGTTGTTTAAGATTTGTCAAATGTTTCTGTTAAGGTGGGAAGTCGGAAATCAAATGTTTAAAATGTGTTTGTTGCCTTGTTGATTTTTACAATAAGCCCGAAGCTTGTTATGACTGGCTGGATTTTTGTACACGCTTGCTGACTGTCACTTTATACAAGTGTTTTTATTCCTTGTACGTGTTCACACGCATTGTTCTTCGTGTATTCTGTTTAAAAAATAATTCGCATGCCTTTGTGTGGTGTCTGGGAATTAAACCAATTGCAATAGTTCATCGACATTTCAAGTTTTTTGGCTATAATATATATTGGATATAGTGCATATGTTTTCAGAATAGTAAATTGCATACTTAAGCCTTAACTATCAGATGGCTCCATTTTGAAGACATCTCATTTACGAAAACGGGCCATCGTTTTTGGAAATTTATTAGGAATCGTTTTTGAAATATATTTGGAATCGTTTTGGAAATTTATTCTGCTAAACTTAGCACCTTCAGCATTGTGAATGTGAAGCTTATATGCTTTCGAGTTACTATATATTGTGATGACAAGAACGATTTAATTTAAATCTATTAAAGCATTATGCGATAAATTAAATGTACAGTTGAATAAACTGTGATATAAAATGAGAAAAATTAAATGAAATATAATTTCATTTAGAAAAATTTCAAAATTAATTTTAGGGCTTATTACTCAGTTCTATTCCAAAAAAAATATTGTCGCCTTCATATTTGACACGTTGCCGTCAAATTTACCGCGACAGGTTTTCGTAGATTTGTCTTATATGTAGTGCAAATGTGCGTTGCTTTCACTCAAAAACTATTTCACGAAGATGAGTTGACCCAATGCTTGATCGAGGAGTTCTCTTGTCTTCTGGGTTGGGTAAAAAAATGCAAGGCAACAGAGTTCAGTATTTGCAAATCTGATAAAAAGCAATAGTTAAACGTCAATATTAACATTAGATAAAATAAAAGATTTATTAGTGTTGGGGACTTGACGCGTTATGATGTTGGGAAACTATATTATATAATATTGAAAGAATATTTCATAACAAAACTCTCCATAGTTTTTTAATAGTGATATGAAAAAACGAAATTCAACCAAAAAGCTAGAAAAGCGGTAAATTTTACCATATTCTGGTAGTTTTGCCCATAAATTTTCTCAGTGTATATTTTTTGTCATATTTCCACAACTTATTTGGCAGATTTCTAACTTAAATAAATAGTCATAAAGACTCTTATCCAAACCATAAATTGCTAAGCCTAAAATAGTTATGTTTTCAAGTTCTCCTATATGTTTGCATTATCACAGTTATGCGACATTATTTTTTTATCATGAATTTGTGATTCATCCTTGTGATTATCGTATGGTTCTAGATAATATTTATTTTATCTTTATTTCGTCAGAAAAAAAACAAATTATTTTTACAAATGATTTGGTTCTTTATTTTATTTTATTGGCCAGTCACTGAAATAAAAAAGTAGACTTCATCTAGTTCTAGGAATGTAAAGCGCGTAACAAAAAATTTTCCGATGATAATTCCTTCAATAATTCTATAATGAGTCATACATTCATTTATTTTTTATGATATCACACACCTGATTACGCTATTATTTGCGTATGGGTTTATATCTGAAGAATTCCTACGCTATAGATTACATAAGAACTCATTGTTATTAAAAAAATAATTTTTAAAATAACTTTACAACATTAAAAAATAAGTCTTAATACTATATAGTTATATAAAAAGACTCAAGCTTATTTATTTTTATGAATGAAAATTTTTATTATCATTAACGAAAACTTTATGCTTATATTATTTTTTTTTTAAATTTAAAAATAATCATGCTAATAAACCTTCCATTGTTATGATCCTTACATTATTATTCGGTGTTTTATTTATTTATTTTATTTATTTGCATTTACGGAAATACATGATCTTTCCTAATTTGGATGTGAGAATTTCAAATTTAAAACTAGTTTTGCTCCTTAAGCTACAGATTTTTTTTAAATGATATTTTTCGTCTTATTTATATTAAAATATGCAAGTTTAAAAACATTATATGTAACAGGGGGTCGCGTAAATATTACGACAAACTTTTAGGGATGTTAAAGCACATCATCAAGATTAAAACTGCAAAGGAACCCATGCCCGGAAATGTCGTCGCTCGCTTCTAGGGGCGCTTCCTTTTTATGACCTATTCAGAATCACATGAAGAAACAGTTCATAATAGGGGAGCGGCCCTATAGGCGTATGACGACATTTCCGGGCATGGGTTTCTATGCAATTTTTATTCTTATGATATGCGCAAACTCCCCCAGAAATTTATCGCAACATTTATGCGATACCCCGTTATAAATAGCGTTTTTCAAACTATTATATTTCGTCAAGAAATAGTCAAAATAATGTTATTTAAAAAAAACTGCAGCTTAGAGAGAGAAATCGATTGCTGATTTAAAATCAGTGATACGAAAGTATTTAGGATCAGTTATAAAATCTCTTGAAAAAAAAATTTTCTTAGTGTAACTAATAATTACCAATAATAGACATAATATATTTTAAATATGTAAAATTACCACATTACTTTAACAGATATAAATTACACAAATTTATGCTACTTTCACCATAATAGGATATAAAGGACTTAAATTCTTCTACCACCATGCATATTTACAAATCAATATTTACAAATCAATTAGTTGTATAGTATTGTAGTCTATAGTTGTGTGGTGGGCTTTAACCACGATTCCCAGATGTCTGTTGGGATGATTACTTCCGGCAATTTTCTATTTAAAAACTTTATATGTATATACTATTAGTAGCAAATCTTAAATTTCAAAATCAACTTAAATTTCAATCACCATTAACCTCTTACTTTATACTTATACAATAATAAAAATCGAATTAGTAACTTTTTATCTTTCTGTTCATATGACTTATATAAAAAACCGCATTATTATAACGTAGAAAAGTTACTTTACTCTTTATAAAATTAAATTATTTTTGAATTCTCTGATTTTATATAAGGAACTAAAAAATATTGCAATACATATTCTACGTATATAATAAAGTTTCTTTTTATTATTATTTTTTTTTTAATGTGAATTGAATTTATCACTTTCAAATTGTGTTTTTCATTTATAAAGCATATTATTTATAATTAATTTAAAATAACCATAGCTTATATGCTATCTAGTACTAAGCAATAACTTTTAATCTATATTATTATAAACTAATTCTTTATACTATATTATTAAAACCTAATACTTAATATTTAATACCACAGTAAAAGAAGATTCGTATTTATGATTTTATGCTTTTTACTATAAAAAAATGCATTATAGTTTGATAAATAAAATTTATGTTACTCCTAATAAAAAATATCATCTTAAATTCTTTTAAAAAAATATTTTATTTAGGAAATCACATAAAATATTGTAACCCAAATTCGTGATAGAAAACTATTCCATCTTTTCTTATTTTCTACTTTTAAAATATATTTTTCATTTATAAAGCCTAGTGTTTATAATTAAGATAAAAATACCCCATTTCTTACATGTCATTGAGCTCTAAATACAATTTAGCAATATAAGCCCTATGCATTAAATTTTTTAGATAAAAAAACATTTTCAACAAATAAACTTTAATGCGTTTTTAAGTTCGAAGTATAAAAACTACTTAAAGTTTTGGCGATGTGAAAAAAGCGATCCTAAGCCCTATGGAATAACTCATAGATGATGCATTTCTCAATCCTTATTTTCATCACATTTTTGAGAGGCTCTTCTATAAAATGATCAATCATAGAGCTTGTCAAGCGTTAACTCAAACTTACCCCTTATCTAATGCTTGGATTAGATTTTTCTCATCTTCTTTCAAATATTTTTTAGTGCTAAATGGTGTAATGCTCAAATACAGAAGCCTTTTATATTTATCAATAATTGCTTTGTAATTTTTTTTCAGATTAGGTTTAAAAAATATTTTTTTTTTTTTAAAAATGGCTACTAAATCACATTTAATGTTATATTTACCGGGCTTCATTTTCTTTAGTTTAAAACTAATACTTCATTACATTAAAATGAGTAGGGATTGTTCTTATATCATTCTAATTATTGAAAAAGTAATATTTATTTACTTAATGGTTAAGAAAAACTTTCATATTAAGTAAGTAATTAAAAAATGATGCACAAAAGCAAGTTTTTGCGCAGAGAAAAAAATTCTAGTAAAATTACCGTATTTTATAGTCATGACAAATCTGTTAAAATATATATATATATAATTCAATATAATATATATATATAATAAAACAAAAATATACGGTTTTTAAACCATTTATTTAGTAACTTTCCTGTTCATATGGTAACGGTTTACTAAAACTTCTATTTTTCAAAATTATAGTTCGTATTGCTACATATTTAGTAAAAAATACAAAACTAAAAATAAAATGTTACCAAATAAATGGTTTTTATGCCATGCTCTACACTTTTAGAATTTTCATTCTAAAATTACGGTAAAATAACCGGCGGCAGTCTGCCCATCCAATAAACCATGAAGTTTGAAGTATAAAACAATTCTTTACCTTTACAGTTTTGAAACCTTTTACAACTAGCATGGTTTAAACGCTGTATAAATGAAATTTAACTGGACAGTGGATTTAGTTGATTTAGGCTATTATTTACTTTGCATTAGATATTTAACATTGGAGTTAGGTTGTGGTAGAGTTGTGTTTTATTAAGTGAACTGTGGTTTAATTAATTTATCTGGTTGTTTCACCTGTCGTAAGAGAGGGGAAATACTAAACTTTTTTGAGTTAAGTAGCTTTATGGTACTGCAATCTATGCGTGAATGAGAGTATCGTATTCTAATAGTCCAAGGTCTCAAATTGGGAAGGACAGGACACTGGAAACTCTTCTTGCGTTGAAGGGAATGGGTGAATATTGTGGTGTCAACGCTGGGACTCGAACCCCCGTTCTGTCGGGTAGGAGATAGGCAAATTAGCCCTCTCGGCTATAATTATATACCCGACTGTTAGGAACTAAGAGGCTTTATAAGGTGGGCCTAGTTGGTGCGATAAAATTCTGGTTGTTTTACTATATTAGGTGAAATCAGTTAATAAGCGGTTTTTCTGACATTTACCACTTTGAATACTATCTTATTTAAGGTTATTTGACCGTTTCGTTTTAATATAGTAAAATAACATTTAAATAAATTGCTATTTAACTATTGCTATTTATCCGAGAAATTTTTCACTGTGGAAGGTATCATAACAATATTTTAACAACCAAATTTTAACACATTCACCATATTTTATCACACATTATATAGCTATATTTTATTGTTAAATTTAGCAAAATCATTACCAAAACGCTTCGGTAAAAATTATCCAGTTTTTCGGTGTTCCCATAGAGCCAGAAATGCGGTAAATTTTATCATTCGGTAGTTCTGATCATGTTTTTTTTTTATCCTATTTTTTTTTATCAGTGTAAGTGGAAAGTTGTGTTAGGTTAAGAAAATTTATTTATAATATTTTATATTGTAAATAAAACATGACACTATCCATTTTTTTTTCTTTTTTCTTTTGTTCGCAGAGATTCTTTTGAATAGGGAAAAAAATCTACCGTGAAATCCAGAAGGTATTATTGATCCTAAAAGGAGGGTTGTGTTTTCTATATGATATGAAGTGAAATGTGAAAAAAAGCATTTGCCCTTATGAGTCAGGATATAATTGAGAGGGGGTGTCGCTATGCGACTGTGACACTCACACATTATTGCTTAGTGAAATCTGTCTTTGGCTGACACGCTACACCAGAAACCTATTTAATTCTATGTTCATGGACTTTATAGTTATGGGTTTTTATTTCTAGATAGAAATACAGTGTGGCAAACAAAATCAGTCTCAGTACTTTTCATATTTGAAAATACTTTAAATCTGTCTCAACTTTGAAATTTTCTTTTGTCTATCTCGATCAAATACTGACTGGAAGTTTTTTGTTTTAATTGAAGAAGCTGAAAATTCGCAAAATTTATGGTGTTAATCAAAACACCAAAAATAATTAAACATGGCGAGTAGCGTTTTTAAAAAGTGTTTAAAAGTGCTTATTTTCATTTTTTAAAAGCCCCTTAAAGGTGCTTTATTCAGGAGGTGTTTTTAAAAAGTGCTTTATTTCCCCTTTTCGAAAATAAGATTTTTTTTCCCCATGCGTATTTTCGCCGCGCATTATGCAAAAGCGTTGTTTTCACATTGTTCTATTCAATGTTTTCACAATCATTCAACCACAATGAATTTCGGCGTACGTATGATAGTGCCAATCGGTCCGTAACGTATGATAGTGCCAATCATGTTACATATTTAATGAAATACTTGGGAGTCCGTATGTGCGGCTGCTGAGCTGGGTTCGGTAAGATTCTTGCACTCTCTTGTGCACCTCTGCTGCATTTTGCAAGATATTCTCAATTAAAGGCTTCATTTTTCACCCTCTGAAATCGAATCGAAAAATCTTCCGATCTTTTTATGGTGGCTAATATAATGAAGAAAAGAGTTTTTGCAAGAAATTAGTTATTTTATCATGATCATGTAAAGTTTTTGAAAATTATTTTGCATTTTGTTAATGTATATAGTGCTTAAAAATATTTTTTGAGTGCTTAAAAAGTACTTTAAAAAATGCTTAATTTTTGGTGAGAGGTTTGGCTACGCACTCTGTTTAATACAGTGATAAAAAAAATTCTGGTAAAGTTACCGTACTGTATGGTACTGACATTTCTGGTAAAAAAAAAATTCTTAATTATAATAATAAAAACCAAACACTTAAGGTATTTAAACCATTCATTTGCTGATTTTTCTGTTCATATGGTAACGGTTTAGTGAAAATTCTAGTTTTCAAAATTGTATTTCTTATTACCACACTATAAGTAAAAAATACAAAACTGAAAAATTAATTTAACTGAATATATAGTTTTTAAACCCTGCTCTAAGGTATGATAAAATTACCTAATTTTACCTCATTTAACAAATTTTATCACTTAAACGTTTTATATCACGCTTTTTAATTAAAAATGCTATTTAAAAGAAAATATAACTATTTGTGATTTCATTATAAATTATCAAAAGGAATGTTCAAAATCATATATATATTTTTTAAAACGAGAATTATTATCAATCAATTTTAAGTTAATAAAATAGATTAAATTAGTTTGTAAATGAGATTATAATTAAGAGATTATAATTAAGAGATTATAGTTAAGGGGTAAAAGAAATTATAATTGATTTTTTCTTGAGAAAACTATTTTTAGCATAATTTTGCTTGAATTTTCCCTTGTACTTTTAAAAATTTAGTTTCTAAAATGAAATTATTTTTGAAATCCCCTAATTTTGATTTCATTTAGTGTATAAATAAAATGAAAAATTTATTTTTCACTTTTCCAGTCGTTTTCATAAATTAAAAGTGAAAATCTTAATAAAACATAAAAATATATATTGAACATCGATGCGTCATAAATAAAGATAAAAAATAAAAAAAACGGGGAAAAGGAAGCTTGAGTTTAATTTAAAATTTTCTTTAAATATAAACTTTTTAGCGGAACATTAAGAGATATCAAATAAAATCTTAGTTTATTATTTAAAAAAATGGTTATTTGCTTTGCATTCATTCATAGTTACGTCTTGTAAGAACATTTAAAAAACTAGAAGAATTTAATTAAAGAATTCATGTGTTAATCCTGTCTAGTTTTTCAAATTTACTTATGACATTCGAATTCCTACGTCTTAACACCTATCTCAAGAATTTCCTCAATGATTGATGGAATTTTTAGAATAACTCTGAAAACAAGATTTTCTATTGCTCTCTGAACGGATTATTTGTCCGAAATCCAAAAGACAAAAACAATTTACTGCGCAATTGCTTGTCTTCACAAAAATATGAAGCGATCGGAATATTCAGTCAAAATTAATCCGAACCAAAGCTCAAAATATTTGAGCTTCATTGTTTTTGCTTAAAAATGGCAGGCTTAAATAGAATAAATATAATATTTAGATTTTAAGACACATCTTTTTCCGGTACTTTTTAAAAGATATTTAAAAAATTTTAAATAATTGTCTAAATATTTAAACTCTATTTGGGGCGGATAATTTTAGAGTATAATACGTAAATCAAATGGAATTTGAATGCTGTTGCAATCGTTTTTGGATTAAATGGAACTAAAGTAAATAACTTGGTGAAAATCTATGTCAATTAATACAGTGGAACCTCTCGGGAGCGATCACTCTCCGTTCTACAATAAAATTGCAGTTGATGAAGGTTGGTCGTTCTTAGAGATTACCTCAATTGACTTCAAAATACATGATTTTTCGCAAACGATTATATTATTTTTCACAAACGATTATATGATTATTCGCAAACGATTTTGATTTTAGTCAGTATTATTTTTTTGGTGCGGAAATGCCACTTGTTTTGATGTCATGAAAACCGGATCGATGAATAAACTTAAGTATCAATAAAAATGATCCCAACCGATATAATTAAGTGTAAAAACAAATTTACCGATTATGAAAAAAAGAACCATTTTAAATAAAGAAACAATTATGTTCTTTTATTTAAGTTTGCATTTTATTTTATATCATAAAAATTAGTCTACTTAGAAAAATGAGTGGTTTGTTTGTTTGAGATGCTTAATTTTTTCTGAAATTACTTTTTTCTTCTAATTTAACTTTTAACACTAAAACTAAATTATTGATAACTTCGTCTTAGAGCTCTTCTGACTGTAACAAGAGGTTGTAGTCTCTTTAAGTAATTGTCAAAAAGAGCTCTCAAATAAGAGCAACGAACTAATATTTTGAATACATTTGAATTAATTTATTTGTTTCGTTAATATTTTTTATTTTGATAGTTTTTCGTGTTTCCTTATTTAACCTTTTCCGCATTTGGTGTGGAGCTTTAGCCGGTCGCTGGGAGAGGTTTTAATGGTCTCTCCTAAAAGTTTTCTTCGATATAAGTCTAAGGAAAAATTCCGTGCCTCACAAAAGTGGCCGTAAATGGAGGTGACCCTTAGAGGTTTTCCAGAAAGCTTCACTGTATATGTTGGTTTGTGGGAAGGAAAGTCAGGTGAAATATTATGGGTGCAGAGGAATCTCAAACTTCTACATTTTAGGGTAATTTTTACAAAACAGGCCTTGCGTTATCACGAGAAAATAGCAGTGTTCTGCGATCGCTTCCCCTTTTTAACGCTTCTGGCAAATCACTATTGAGGAAAGTGAGTATGAAAACGTCAATACCTGATTGGTTGCCTAATGAAACTTGAAGATGTTTCTAATCACCCTCTTTCAACTCTTTCATGTTTCCTTGCTCAAACAAACAGATTTTAATGCTTTTACATTGCTTTCTTCAATAATGATTAGTCAGTTTGTTTTTCTTAACCGAAATAATAACGCGATTTCCAATGTAGATGTTTTAGTTCATTTCTGACAAGAATTCTTATATATAAATTAAACAGTAACGGTGGAACACCCAGTGTATTTCTATGCCAAGCGTTGACTACACTATTAAAATTTCCAGGATAAAAAATGCATCGGATTGAAAAATATAAATTAAAGGCAGTGATTGAGGAACACCTTCCATATTTCTATCTCAAACGTTGCCTACACTATTAATATTTTCCGACAAGGATTCTTATATATAAAATAAACAGTAACTGTGGAACACCCTGTATATTTCTATGCCAAGCGTTGACTACACTATTAAAATTTCCAGGATAAAAAATGCATTGGATTGAAAAATATAAATTAAAGGCAGTGATTGAGGAACACCTTCCATATTTATATCTCAAACGTTGCCTACACTATTAATATTTCCAGGATTAAAAAAAGATACAAATTGTGTTTGTAATTAATCGTTTGTACAACGAATTGACGCTGCAACCATAATACATAACACATAAATAGAACTTAAAAAGTATCTAAAATATTTATTTACCTTCTATTGTATTTTTATATTTTTAAATTTATCTATTTTTGGAATATAATTTTTTTCTTGACTATGACTCAAAAATAAAATAAATACTAAATATTGTACGCTATTCAATCATCGAGATTCTAAAAAGGGTGTTTTAAATTCAACGTGTAAATAAAAAAATAAAATACGAATGATGTGAATCATGATATAAAAATCATAGCAAGTGAAAAAATATTCGTCATAAAAAAAGCACTTCTGGCAAAAAGTCGTTCATAAATTAAACTTATCATTGGATTTTCCTCGAAAACATTTTTACCCTCGAGATGCATGTTAGATTTTTCAGTATCTATTGAAAATTTTCAACAACACTAAGTTTGTTTATTTAAATGTTTTGAAAACTTATATCAGATTCGCTTTTTGGTATATTTCATGCTTTTTGATCTGAAATGCTGCGACGAATAGTGCTGTTATTACTTCCTTTCAGTTTGCCAGTGAATGCTGTCTCTGAAAGAGCTCGTAGTTTATTAAAGGAAATGTACATTGTAAATAAAATTTTGTAAATGCTAGATTCTTAAACTTAATATTTTTTCACTCTTTTAGTTCTACATTACTTAAAAGAAAAAATAAAATCTGAATATATTTTTTCTCTTAATCTTGAAAAACTTTCTATTCATTATAAAACTTTATATTTTTTAACGAAAAGTATTTGCATTATAAATGTAAAATTGTGTACAGGGTGTTCAATTAGCACCCTCTCCTGCATATATTTCTAGAACCGCTGTATGTAATTCAAGATAACATCCGAGCTATTTGAAGAATATTTAATGTTGAATACCGAAATTAAAAACAAAATATAGCGAATTTTTAAGTTAAGATTTTGTTGTCTTGCCTTTTCTAATTATACTAACGGATAGAAATTATTTGAATAAAGCTAAGTATGAATAAAGCACAAACAAAAGTACAGAAAAGGATATACTACAATTTTTGTTCTATAGAATACTGTACATACATATACGGTTTAAGAATCGAAACTATAATTACAACCAATTCTTTACTTTATTCACATTGTTTTGCTTTATTTTACGTTGCACAAATTATATACTATCTTCTTTTTTTGAGAAATTAAATGATTCGTTATTCGGTTTTATACTATATAAATAAATTGGCATTCGATTTCATTTTATATAAATAATTTAGCTTTTGATTTTATATAGTATGAATAACTTGACTTTCGATTATAACCGATCAATAGTTTGACTTTGTCGTTTTAAATTTGACCTTTACAAATAACAACTTTGATAAATATTTATTTCTGACCTTATAAATAATCATTTGTGACCTTACCAACACTATTCTGAATAACTTATTAATAACAAGGATTTTATAAGGTCTTAGCAGCATTCATATTTCTCCAATTTGCATTCAAAATTATGTTATATTTTATATCAGCATCATTTTGGATGTGTAATTAACATATTTTCCATATTGGATTGTACAATTGCATAATATATATATATATATATTGATGATAGTACTGGAATATTACAATGCATGATATCATTAACATATTGTTAGAATATTTGCTTTCCTTGGGAATGGTTAAAACACTTCATTAACTTATGAATTTGATATATTAAATTGTATGCAATGCAATGTTTGGTATATTGCACTTATAGTAATGGCACGCAAAGCTGTCTGGATCTAATCTACCGTCAGATGGGGTGACTTTGTGCAGGAATTTTCAGTTTGCCAACTTTGACCTAATAAAAAAAAGTTAAAAGATGCTGAATTGTACAGCATCTAATCTAAAATTTGTTGTTAGCCATCTGGGAAGTAATTGCACGTAGTTAAGAGCTGATTTGAAATGTTTATTATTCGTAAAGAATCAATTAGTCGAATGTCACCCCGGGATGGGGTGACTTTGTGCAAGGGAATAAAATAATGACTTAGTTCAGTTATTTTCATTCGCTTTGACTTAAAATCATTTAATAAACAATATTTAACATTGTTAACGTACAATACAAGTATATTACATATAAATATGTACTATGTATTAACAAATCTCCTAAGGATGAACATAAAAACTTTAATTTTTAGATTTTTTAAAAATGTTTAGATTTTTTTCTTATTAATTAAATCTTAGGTAACTTTTTTTTATGATTTTCAGGTACAGTCAAACATTTGATATGAATTGACATGAATGAACAGTTTAATGAATTCCCTCATTTAGCGCCTCCAAATTGACTCCATCTCTGCAACTCGGAATGATCTTCTCTTATTAACAGTCTCTAATTAAATGTCTTAAACAATTAACATATGGAAATTGAAATGAAAAATAACAATATGAAAATGAAAAATAATATTCACCGTGAGATTTCGAACGCTTTGTATGAATTTTGTTCGAAATCGTGTTTCGGTGAATTCCGAACTTTTTGGACGCTTTCGAAACGGATAAACCATTTTTCAATTCTACCAAACATTTTTCTAACGCTTCTTTGGTGTAGTAATCACAATAATTTTTTACTCCAGGCTTTCTTTTGTAAGTCCTTGGTATGTTTTTCTCTGAAAAATAAATTGCACAAAGTCACTCCAGGGTGCATTTTTTTTTAATTAATTATTAAATAACTAAGATTATAATAATTAAAAACAAAAAATTATGCATGATTTGTTATCTGAATTGATAAGACTTTTGAAGTATAACCTACATTCCTGGCCAGGATAACTAGAACTTCTTCAACCGAGCAGACTTTCCAGCCTCCGATTTTGCGACGTTAAAAATTTGAAACTGCTTGTAACTTGAGCTCACAATTTTTCAAGAACGATGATGTTTACATTGCATGTTCTTGGTAAACCATTAGTTCGTTACGTTCACAACTCAAATCAGTTGATACCGAGCGTAAAAAAATACCCCTAGATAGCACGACGCAAAAATTGAAAAAATGACAGTTTGCACAAAGTCACCCCATCTGACGATGCTCCTGAAAAATGAAATCATAAAAACTGTAGGAAAAAAAAAAGCAAACTTAACTTTTATTGAAAATCCATGTGTTCAATTTTTTTTTTAAGTTACGCAAATAAAAGTTTTTATAAGGAAAAAAATTTTTTTTTCCAAAATATTCTTAAATTTTTTTTTTTTTTTTACTTATGAAAAGATTATTTAAATTTTAATGATTAAAATTTCATTTTTATTACTTAAATTTGTTTGACAATCATATTTGGTTCCATACAAAATATTTTACTTCAGCCAAATATTTACCTAGTACAAAATTTAATTTTATACTAAATAGTAATAGATATAAAGTTTTAGTGCCTTAAGTCGTCGACTGAATGCCTCTTTTATTTGGTTGAAGGTATGAGACTATTAAAGATGATTTTTCAAAATGAGCTCTCCAACGTTTGCAATTTGCGTATAGGTAGGTATTTGAGTACTTTATTGTCCCGCAGTGGACTGATCATTAAGACACGGTTCCCAGCAGATCACCGAAGTCAAGCATCACTGGCTGCGGTCAGTGTGCGGGTGGGTGACCACTTGGATCAGTCTGCGTAGGGAGAGAGGGTGTGCGGTATTGGTCCTCGTTAAACTGTTCTACCTTAAAGTGCTCGACTTCGCGTGCAGGTCGTTGGGCTACCGAAGCGGGGGTTCCATCCCCTCTGCAGAGGATCAAAATTGTGATGGCATGTCTTCGGATCATCCTCAGGGATGTTTCCCAGACTGTCGCCAATAGCCCATTGTGCAGCTCTAGTACGACGTAAATTAACTACAACTACAACTTAAGTACTTTATTTACGTCGTACTAGAGCTGAGCTACTGGGAAACATCCCTGGGGATGATCAGAAGACATAATATCATAATTTTGCTCATCTGCAGAAAGGATGGCTACTCCTCTTAATCGCTCGATGACCGGCGCGTGAAGTCGAGCACTTTACGGTAGAACAGTTTAACGAGGACCGATACCGCACATCCTTGGTCTCTAAGCAGGCTGATGAAAGTGGTCCCTCACACGCTTACTGATCGCATCCAATGATGCTTGATTTCGGTGTTCTACTGAGAACCGTCGATCAGTTCACTGAGGGACAATTTGTGTATACGAAAGGCTATAACCAAACTGGGTAGAAATAGGCAACTAAATGCGTACCAAATAAACAAAAAAGACTTATAAGATAAGAGAGAAAAATGAGCTTAGTAAAATACAAGCTAACTTCTTATGATTTATATGTTAAAACTACGGAAATGCTTTTTGCAGCTACAGCTATTCATAAAAAACGCTATGATCATGTTAGAAGTATTTTTATTAGAGAAAGAATTTGTATTTTAGTTTTTTCTACATGGCTAAAGCATCCCAATAACGCCAAGAAAAAACAATGTAAAATAATAATTCTCACGTTTTTTTTTTCTTACGTATTTTTAGCTGTTTTTTTTAATTTTATTTCATAATTTTAAATAGCACATAAATTTAATTTTACAAGATAATATGTAAGCAATAGTAGAACATTTAGCTAACAATAGGTTGAAATAATTCTATGATTAAAAGGCAGACATTAATGATGAATGGTTCTACAACAAATAATCGTTCAAATGAAAGAATTTCTCTCTAAAGCAATAAATATAATTTAAAATTAATGAAAATTATTCCGTTAACTACACTGATATCTCTTTGCACAATCTTCTAGTGGTGCCATCTGTTGTCAATATGTAATATCTCTGGATTTACAATGAAAAACAATTCTTTTAATAAAAATCAGAATGTTAAATGAATCTATAACACTGGTTATTTATTTTCTAACTATATTTTGTTTTAATTATTATGTGTTTTTAATACACGCTCTTCATCACAATAACTTAAACCATATTTAATAACTTAAATTCTATGAAACATCTTCATAAGAGTATTGCTTCTTCAATATAGTATTTACAATGTTAAAATAATTAAATCTAGATAGTTAGATAAAAATTTATTTTTGCTAACTTCTTTTATTATTAAAACAGTTTGATTTAAATTATACAAATTCTATCTGTCAAGAAATTGAATCTTTAAAAATAAATATCATACTATTCAAATTATTTTAAAAAGATAATTTTAAGATATTTCTTAAAATTCATTCTAAAAGTTAGCTAAAGTATTTTTTTTTTTTTAATAAAAAAAAAAGCTGTATGTTTTTTTACCAACTTTTTTATCGAAAAAAATCGGACTTTTATTTTTGAATTGAATAAGACATTAACCCACTTCTTTTTTTTAAATAATTTTACAGCTATTGATAAAAATTTGAGTTGTTAAGATTATTTTTCTTTTTTAATTTGGGAAAAAAAAAAACATTAACAGAGATTTTGCCCACATTTTAACCTTTAGTAACAACAGCCTTTAATTTAATTTAAATTCTCAAATTAATTCAATAAAGAAGTGAAATTTACTATATAATTCAAGTCCTATAAAATCTTAAAATTTAAATATTTAAAAAAAAATTTTTTTGGCTTTAACTACGTTTTTTATTTAAATTTTAATAAATATTTTTATCAAGTAATATAAAAAAACAGTTTAAGTTAAAAATATGATTGTAAAAGCAAATTTATGAGTTGTTTATTTTATATATATTTTAGAATTTGCAAAGAATTAAAACAGGTTTGGAAATTTAGCTGTTTTTATTAAAACCAGTAGTAATTAATTTTTCACAATTATTATTAGAAAAAACATTGCTTTCTGAGCATTTAAATTTAAACATTTAACAGATATTTTCTTATATTTTATAATTGTTTGATTTATATTTAGAATTAGACGAAACTCTATTTTAAGAAAAAGTGGCATAATAAAAAATATCCAAAATTATTTTGAAATTTATAAGGATTTCTAGATTTTTTAAAAATTTTACAATAAAAAATGTTTTATACATAATGTGATTTCCATAAATTTCTTAGGTCATAAATAAATAATCTAACGCCTACATGAAACACAATCATAGTGTCTGTTACAACAATTGTAGTTGCACACAGTGTTTGCTCATATCATATTGTTTTGATCATATTATTATTTTTTAATTTTGGATTAAATATTTTAGAAAACAGAAACTTCTTAAATTTCTTTTAAAATTTGTATTTATTTTAATTCCAGAAAAACTTCCAGTTCCACAAAGATGAGTATATTTGGGATATTAAGCTACACATAATAGATTCACTACCTAAGGTATTTTTTTAATAATTTAATCTGAAACTTTTTGTCTTTTAGTTACAGTCAGTTTATTAAATAGTGCAATTTTTCTAGGAGTTAAAAGAAAGTTTTAACTACGGAGTTTTCTGTCCACCCATCAATGGCAAAGCTGGAAAGTTTCTTGATGAACACAGACCTTTAGGAGACTATCCATTTCCTTCTTCAATAGGTTATGTAGAGGTAATTATTTTAGTGATTAATTTATTATAAAAATTGTTTTGTTGTAATTTTATTGATGCAGTGAAACCTCACATTACGGACACTCCTGCAAAATGGACACCTCCTATTACGGACATATTTTTAATTCCCTGTGAATCTTCTATGAATAAACCATTATGTACTTTCTCTGCAATGCGTACACTTCTGTAACCGAATGCAGACAGTCAATTTTAATTTTGATTAGAGCTAAAATTCTTGCTGGCTTAAATTATAGTAAAATGCAATGTTGTGGTTTCAAAACTATTTTTTATTATACATTATTTGAACAGGGATGCATTTATTAAGCATTTTAAATGACCATAATAATATGAATAGCTATTTAGTATGTTTAAAAAATATTGAAAGATCATAAATATTAATATGTTCATTAAAACAAACTAACAATGCTAGAGTTAATTCTCTTACATTTACGTATTTAGTTTTAAAAGTTAGTTTTTCATTAGTTTAATTTTTAAAATTAAAGTGGAAGGTTTTAAAATTATGAAACAAACTTTTTTTTAGTGTAAATTTTTCATGGTATATTCTTTTTAGAAGAATTGCTCTGTTCATAAATTTGTTAATACTTCTAATTTGAATTTTTGATTAATGTTGTTGACTTTTCGCAGCTTCGTTACAAAAGACGGGTGTACAAAATGATGAACGTTGAAGAGAAGCAAATAAAACAACTCCATACACGAGTAAATATTATATAATCTATTTATATTTAAATGATGTTTAGTAGAACTACTAATCTTCTAATTATTTTCTCAAATGTTTCATTTAAATGTATGTTCTTTTTGGTAATTCCTTGCATATTTTATGATGCTTATTTAACTTTATAAAATCAAAAAAGAAAATAAATGAATAAAATAAAAAACTTTGGTTATAATTATCACTTTCTAACATGTATTTTTCATTCTTTAAAATATATCATTGATATTTCTAAATTAGTGCAAATTAAATCATTTAAATGATAGATCTTAGTTGATTACCTGTTTTCATGGATAATTAAGAAGCCAATAATTTATAAGTACCATACTGCATAAAAATGTTACATAATTGATTTAATTATATATTTTTAAACAATTATATATATTATCTCAAAGAAATGTAAAAATATTTTTAGAGTTAATTATTGAATCTGATTGTTTTAAATAATACATAACAATAATTAATGAGAAATGCATGCATTTAAAATGAGCAGGAAAGGGTAACTAATAATGTTTCTATAGAATTTGTAGTATAGATTTTAAATCGCAAGCAAATTTTGTATAAATTTGACATTTGTGATGGTTGTTTCATTATAAAAAATTTTAACTGTTAGGAAAACCTTAAGTGCATTTTAGTTGTTTATGATGTTTATAGTATTTTTTTTATTTAAAAAAAAAAAAAAGTGTTTTAAACATAGAAATAATTACTCACTTAATTTTAAAGCAAAGGAATGCTAAACAAACTATTTATCTTTGGGCAATATAATAATGTACAAAAGCATTGTAAGATTAAAAATGTTACATGACTGTTGGTGGTCATACCTAAAAAAAATTGCATCCATTTATGTAAATCTACGACTATTAAGAAAGTTATGGGAAATTATTATTTGTGTAACATAACAATTGTTTAATTATTTAAAATATAACAACTGAACTGGTTACATTATTTTTAATGTCAGAAGTAAATATTTATCTTGTTTAAAGTCAGTATTTGCATAAATTGTAATGAGTTATTCTAATAATAGAAAAATTGAAATATGTTCACTCTTATTTTTAAGTTTTGTTGCTTTTTGTTAATTTTGCTTTAAAAATGTCATAAAATCAATTAAATATATTCAAAAGTGGACTACTTCTTAACATATTTGACAGGTATGTAAAAAACTTTTTATGCAAAGGCTATGCCACTTAAACTGATTATTAAGTAATAAATTATTTATTACTAAATTCCTTTATTAAGACTGGCCAGCCAATTTTTAAATACATTATTTATATTAAATTTTAAGTTCATTTTTCTGCCTTTGAAAAAGCAAAGTAAGATTTTTCTTTTTCTATATTAAGCAAACTCTTTCTTCATTAATAACCTTTCAAAAAAGTCTAAATCTATAGATAAAAGGTTGTAAATGTAAGATTTCTCATAATTAGAAAATCTGTTCAATTTTCTTTTATGATTATTCAAATAATTTCATAGGGGAATTGTATTGCTTTCTAAAGAATCCTCTTTAATCTTTGCTTCATCTAACTGTTTCTTAAAATTTTCTAAGTTGAAATTTATTAAAAATATTTTGTTTTAATAGTCAGTTTAATTTTTCATAATGTATTTCTGTAGCCCAACTTGCGTCGAATGTTGGATCATGTAAGTAATGGTCAAGTGGAAAAGATAACAAAGATGTGTGCCAAGGGTATGGATCCTAATTTTCATTGCCCAGAAAATGGAGGTAAGAATGTCCGTATACTTTTCTAAAAGTTGGAATTATTTTTTCATAATTAATTTTTATAGAAATACTTTCTAGAAATTTTTTCAACATTTATAACTCATTTCCTTTTTTCGATGTATGATCTAGTTAGTTTATATAGTAGTGTGCGTAAATTTAACAACTTAAACATTCCTTTTTATTGTAAGCATATTGGGATGACTTTATACGTTCTTATTTTTACAGTTTTGTTTAGCTTGTAATTGCTTGTACGAATTAACTTTATCCTTTAGAGACTAGTTTTATAATTATTTCATATATATATATGTATATTTAAATTTTTGCTGATGTTTAAACCTATTATTATGGAAACAAAGAGAATAATTCTATAATATCCTAATTTTTATGGTTACTACAGGTTTAATTGTAATAGTTCAGATTTCAATGGATGTAAACATGATTATTTATCATTCAGCACTTAATTTTCTTTTATATCAAGTAAGAAAAGAAAAAAAAAAGACATGCTTATTTCTTTTTATAGCAATTGTTTTAAGTGAAAGGGGGATACTTTCAAACTGTCCCAAAAATTGACTTTTGCTTTCTTTAGATTTTCTTGTGTAAAATGTTTAAATTTTAGTTAGAATTTTTGAAGGTGTTACTGTGACCAATATAGAGTTAAAAGTCACAAGGATTTTTAAATTTCAATTTCATTTATTAAGAAAGCGTGCATTATAAACTAATCCCATTGAGGCCTTTGGCTATTTATCATATTTCCTTCTTCTTACGAGGTTATAGAGTATTTGATTTGCTGCAATTAAGTGTATACTTTTTTTTTATATCAAGGTTTTTCATTTTTAATTAAAAAGTTGACTTTGGAATCTTAAAAAAATTAATACTCAAGGTATAAAGAAATCAGTGCTACATTATAGTGATTTTAATTGTATCTAATCATAAAAACAAAAAGTAATATGAATACATTTTTAGGGATTCATGAAAAGGGGTTTAAAAATATTTCCCAGGATAACAGAATTGAAGTTACGAGATTCTCTCAGCTAACTTTGTAGTTAACTTCTTCAAAACTTTTAAATTCCACAAATACTATTATATTAATTATATTTACATTAAATAAAATTCCAGAAAACACAATAAGGTATGTTTGTCTAGGCAAATTTTAAATATGCTGTCCCCTTTTTAGATATATTTAACCTTTTGAAAAAAGTCAGTTGAACTTGAGAATTTCATAAAAACATATTATGAACACAAAATCAAGTCAATTTAATTTTAATATGTATAGTTAAATATACATGACTCTGCTGAAAATATTTTTGTTAATTAAGTAATGATCATAAGTTTTTTTTCATGAGGCGTAAGTGCGATAAGAAGTGTGCAACATATTTCCCATAATTTATGGTAATGAGGTTTCACCTTGTGTGTCTTTTGTTTAGCTCAAAAGATTCTGAAAAGATATTTAAAACGCTCTAGATAAACGGTCTAGTAGTTTCAACACTTGTTTTAATATCCCTTTTATGACACATAATAATTAAGTGCAAAGCTAAAGAAAAAAAATTATAAAAATAATAGACACCTCAAAGTTTAAGTACAAAATTGCACTAACTTGTATATCAGTTATTCTCATTCTCCAGTATCTAATGTGCACTCTTGAAGTACAATGAGTTGATTTCCGTTAATTATTAAAATGAAGTTGGTGTGTCATTTCTACCAGAATTACCTTATCAAAATTGTATAAAAATCTATCTTTGTTTTATGAACAATCCTCACATTTAAAGTAGGGTATTAGTTTGTTGTTACTTGTTTCATGGACACAAATTTTAGAATAAGATGGATTTGGTATAATTATTTTCAGAAACACCTTTGACACTTGCTACAACACTAAAGCAACCAGCTAAAGTTATAATGGCCTTGATAAATGGTGGAGCTTTACTTGATTTCCGAACCAAAGATGGCATGACAGCTTTGCATAAAGCTGTAGAAAGAAATAACTTAGAAGCATTAAAGGTTCGTTACTTGGAATTTTTGACCAGAAAAGATTTAAATTCCATAAATACGTAAAAAATGCTTGCTATATGTAATTATATTTACTTAATTTTTCAGACTTTGTTAGATTTAGGAGCATCTCCAAACTATAAAGAAAGCAAAGGGTTAACTCCTCTGTATTATACATTATTACATGCTAGTGATCATCAGTTAACTGAGACTCTGTTGCATGATCATGCCTTTATTGGTACTTGTGATCCGCAAGGATGGCAAGAAGTTCATCAGGTATTTTATATTTTAAATCTTAACGTCTTGCTTTTTTTAGTTTTCATGTTAACATTTAATTTTTGAGTTGAAAAATATTATACATGTTTTTGCTTGTCTTTGTTGTAAAGAGGTAGTTTTTACAAAGCAGGAAATAATTTTATAATATTAAATGATTGTATTATTTGTGACTTTTGTTAATGCAATGTAACTTAGAAAATTGAATAATTTGCCCATAATATTTTATACTATCATAACTTAGATTTTGTTTGTATTTCCACCTTTTCCCTTATATGAAATTAAATTTTTTTTGATAATATTGTAACTCATAATATCCTTTAAATATCTAGTTTTTTTATAATACAAGTAAAATTATTTAAAGTAGTTTATTAAAATTTATTTTTGGTCTCCCGAAAAATCTCCCTAGAGTTATCGGTGTTTCATCTTTCCTATTGTTGACGGGGCACGATTACCTACAGGCGCACTTGCACTGTGCTGGTCTTTCTGACTCTCCTAACTGTACTCTATGTACAAATAGGGCCCATATGAATGGCGGGCATCTATGGAACTGCTCTGCCTTCCAGGAGGCCTGTAATTCTTCTAGTTTCAAGACTCTCTTCGCCCCTGGAGATATTTCTTTGTTATATTGGACTGCAAGACTTCTCATGCTCAAGAGAGCAAATGATGGACGTAATTTTAAAAAAAAAAAATTTTGAAATGAATTTGTTACATTTTAATTGAGTTATACTTTTTTGCCCATTCTATGCATTAATATTACTTAAAAGAATTTTGTAATTTGTCTTGATGTCAATAGTCTTATATCCAGTACTAAGAAAGTGTTTATAAAAAAACCCAGGATTTGATTAAAATTAATTTCATTTAAATTTCTCTTCATACATTTTAATACTGTTAAAAATAAACTTTAAAAAGTAATATTGCTTATGGGAAATTATTTTTATTTTAAGAGTATTTTTTGCTATTTTTATTTATTTTTGCCTAAGATGGCCTTTTTATGTCTATTCCTGATTTATATTATCAAAAAATATCCAGCAACTACATTCATTGCTGCAATATCTTATTTTTCAGGCTTGCAAGCATGGATTGGTTCAGCATTTGGAACATTTACTTTTTTATGGAGCTGATATGAATGCACGTAATGCGAGTGGAAATACACCTTTACATGTATGTGCTGTTAACGATCAAGAAAGCTGTGCAAGGGTACTTCTTTTTAGAGGTGCTGATAAAAATGCTCTTAACTACGCAAATCAAAATCCTTATCAGGTTGCTGTAATAGCTGGTAATCTCAACCTTGGCGAGCTTATTCGAAATCACAATCCAGAAGATGTAGGTGTGTATATCTTTATAGGCTCTTGAGATAACTGGTCCTTTTATGGCAGTTTTTAAGTACAATGATTTTTTTGAAGGTTTTAAAATTTAAATTATAGGATTTCCTTTTTTTTTCTGTTGAACTAGCATTTTTTTTATTATGCTTAACATATTCCGAAACATTTACTTTATACATCTATGAGTCAGGCATGAACACTCTGCATTAGTATACTGTAACTCCTATCGTAACTTTAAACAAATTTATGTTGAAAACTATTTACAAATCTGCATCTCTGTTACAAATGAGCAACATATTCTCTACTTTTCAGAATGAAATATTCACACTTTATACTTCTATGAGTCAGTCCTGAACATTCTGCATTGGAGTACTGTATTTCTTAGCATAACTTTTAACAGATTTTGTTGAAAACTTTTTGAAAATCAGCATGACGCTTTATTTTTATTGGTTTTAAATTTAGTGTTTTTTTATTCAAAGTTTAAAGAAAAAGGGTTTTTTTTTCTTCTTCAAAAAGTAAAAAACTGTGGAACCTTGACAAAAGACCTAAACAAATGATTCTAGTTTGGATAATAAATCAATTTTCTGATTTCTCACACAGTGATAATGGTGCAGTTTTTCTATATAATAATAAAATTTCAGATTCAATTATAATATATATTTACAAGGAGAGGGAAAATACCTCAAATAAAGACTTTTTATGAATAACAATTGTTTTTTTTTTTTTTTTTTTTTTGCATTGGTTTATTAGCTAACAAAATTCACTGGACATTTATAAATGTGCTATTCTAAATTCACCACATAATTAAACCTGCATGCACATACATGTATATATATATTATGTGTATATACACCCTAATAAAATTGAAGATTCATAAAGATGGGAGCTGCTTATGCTTAAAATTTCAAAAAATTTAGTTCAAAACTATATTTATTGTTGCATAAAACATTTAACTAAAATAATTAAATAATATGAATCATTACATTTGTGTTTTTAAAATTTAGTGCCATACCGAGAAATGCCTAGATATAATCCTCGAAGGAGAGCCAGCATTGCACCAGTATCTACACTTAGTCGAACTCATAGTGATCCACGTCTTGATTTGCATCTAGGCATGAAGCCACCATCACCCTGTCCATCTAACTGTTCTTTGCCACCTTTTTCTTCTATTTCATGCATATCTGATGCTTCTACTAATTCATCATCAACTTGCACACAGCCAAGTGGAGAAGACAGTGAAGATACTGCTTCTGGTAGTGTAATCACAGGTGTAGTAATATTTTGTGGTGAATGCTATTTGCTTGCATGATTTCTTTAAAATTTTTTAATTAAGTCATTCTTATTGGGGTTATAAAATAAAAAAGAAATACTAAAATATATAAAAAAGAAATACTTGTTTAAATTGTTTTGCTTTATGTTAAAAACTGGCAAACTAACTTTTTCTAACATGCTTAATAACTAAATTTCGTTAGCTGCTAGACTAGATAACATTTTTGCAGATAACTTGAATTTTAATTGTAAATGCTTGTTATAATACATATTACTTCCTAACTGTGTAATGTTACTTTACTGTATAACACATAATAATAATATAATACATATTACTTCTAAATAATAGTATTTTTGGCCCTTGAAAGAAATGGATATTATAAGAAAAGCTTTACAATGCTAAAATTAGTATTAAAAAAAAGTTGTTACTAAACTTCTGGTACCATTTTACATAATTGAATATTGTTTATTTTGTTAGTTTTATGCTAAATAAATGTTTTGTTTATCAAGCTACAATTTAACTATAATTTTGTTTATGAAGTTTATTTTTCAGAATATTCCAATTATAATTTCATATGAAATAAAAACCAAATCATTTCACTTAAATTCAGACTTATTTCTTTTTTAAGTTATGCTCTTTTAGAATCAAGAACCTTACTTTGAAATGCATTTTTCATGCATTTCTAAAATAAAAGCTAGCAGGTTAGATAAAAAGATAGTCTTAAGGTGGGAATCATTTGTGGGAATGTTATGCATAAGAAGTGGTAATCAAAAGTAGAAATACCTAAAATTAAGCATGGATTATTTAAATTAAATTTGTGTTACTTTGAAAGTAATCATTCATTTCACTTACTTTGATTTAAACATGTCCTTATTTTTACATTTCCTTTAAAGAATGAAGCTGAAAATGTAAATTTATACAATTTTAATAAAAATTATGTGTAAAAAAAGTAACAATAGTTTATAAGTTCATAATTTGAGCTACTCGATCTTAACACTTTTACTGTCAATCCTGTGCCAGCTCGGAATGAAATTCTTCCTGCCAGTTTGTGTTGATAAAACAGATCAAGCATTAGCAAGATGCATATTATCATCCAACTTTTAAGCAGAAAATATGATACTTTCACCCAGCAATAACATATTATCTAATGAAATAAACTTATTATAAATTTTAAAAAACAAAATGCTTGCAAAAATAAAAAAGTTTGATCATATCTTTCGTTCTTCAGTAAAAGATACAGCATAAAACTTGTACTCATCCAGCAGTAAACGTATTAAACATTCTTTGTTTTTAGGAAAATATAGCATTGCATTGCCGACATTTTGCAATGCAAATTATTTTCTAAATATGTTATCAGTGAAATTAAAATATTCCATCCTTAACTAATAAGGAAACTTCAAACATTATAATATACTACAGGAATTAATGAATAACCACAATCACAAGATGATGAACCTACAACAAAGGTAAATAAATAACTGCCAGAATACTGGAAACATTACATATAATTTGTTTAGAACATTGTTTAAAATTCTTTGAAGAAACATGTTAGGGATTTTGACAAATTTTAAAAATATTTTGTTGAAAAACTAAAAAAAAAAAAAAAAAAAATCTTAGAATATTTTTTTAAATCTTAGGAGCAGTTTGTGAAAAAGAGTAAACGATTCCATTCAATATTTATACTACATTATAGTTTTTACATAAACTAAAAATATAGATAAAAGTAAAAGTTTTGAATTTCAAAAGCAATAAAATGCAAAAGTACATACTTTTTATGCATGGCGAATTTAAAACGGCTAACGCTATTAGATAGGACTTTTAATGGGCTCTAATATGAATTTGTGTCACTACATTGTTCTCTTACTTCCGTAAACTATTTTTTGTTCAATAAATTATTAGTATTTTTTTCCACAGAAAAAAGCATCACTAGTGACTCTTCAGGTGTATGTACTAGTAATAGTGGGGCAAGCTATGAATCTGGTCCAGATCACTATAATGATGCTTGTAGTTCTTTTCTTCCTGGGACTAATTGTGTGTGTATAGAAGATTATAGTTCCTTAATCCCTGGCCACCTGCAGCTAGTTACTGGTGAGACAGTGGAAGGTATGTATTTAAAGAATATTTTGATAATTTTGTCTTTAATCTTCACTGCATATAATGATTTCTAATGATGTAGATTTTAAAGCAAGCCCAGCTTCAGAAACCTCTGTATTAATCTGTAACATCATGAAAATTTTTTTAAATTTCTCTGGCGAGTGTGTTAAAATATTTGTTTTCAAATGTTGCCCTTCATTGGTTGCAGTTTTAAAGGGATAAAATGTAATATAAGTTTTAAAGGGATAAAATGTATACTGTTACAATACATGGTGAAATAACTTCTCAACTAAAAGTTTGAGTATTTTTAGTTTTAAAAAAATGAGGGGCTATTTTTAGTCTTCAATTTAGATTATTTACCCCTAATAGTTTTCCCCACAGAAAAAAGCATCACTTTTGACTCTTCAGGCGTATGTACTAGTAATAGTGATGGAAGCTATGAATCTATGTCAAAATATGAGGGGCTATTTTTAGTCTTCAATCTGGATGATATCGCCCTAATAGCTTTCTCAATGTTATTTCCCCCTAATGTTATTTTTTATATTTTGCCATATTTCTGGCTCTAGTAGAGTAAACCAAAACATCTTTGCATACATTTTAAAAACTTATTTACATACAGATAATGCGATCTAAAATAATTGATTTTTAGTTATTACTTATTATTTTTTATTGTTGAATTTCATAATGATCACAAAAATTTTTATGTGTAGAAGATTTAACATCTTTTTAAATTATGTACTTTCAAATGTACTTTCAATGCCTTTAAGATCTTTAGATAAGTATATTAAAAATGAATGAGGATAAAAATTGAGTGCATAAAAAATAAGCATGAAATGATATTATATCAATAAATGATAAAATAGGTAATGAGTCTAATGTTTTTATTTAATCAATTTTATGCATTAAATAACCTCATGTTTTCCAATTTTTGTTGTATAAATAATGTTGAAATCATTTTTCAGTTATTAGTGAGGCAGAAGATGGCCTTATTTTAGGGCGAATAGATGGTGGTCAGGTTGGTCTTTTCCCTTCATCATGTGTTCAAGAAATAGCTCCTCGAATGTTTGATACTTTGCAGTCTCCTGCTTTTCCTCGAGTTGAGGGAAGAAGAGAAAGGTGTGCCAAACGTGTCAGTACCATTCCTAGAAGGTGGAAAACGTAAGAATTTTTCTTGTTACTTGTAATTTGAATAATTTTTAATTTGATTATTTGTCAAATGCCAGTTACATTAGCCGTTAGGCCATTAAACTTCTTGCTTGGCAATAGCGTTGAAATATACAAGAAAAATCTGTCAGTGCTTCACACTCGTCCAAATGGTCTGCCATCATTGGCCGTCCACTATCACATAAAACACACAAAGGTGAATTGGCTAGTCCAATGCGAAATAAATGATTCTGTAGACAGTCATGCCCTGTTAATAGTCTAAAAGATGCCACCGCAACTGATCGCGGGTGGTCAGGAATAAAAGCTGAGTTTGTTAAAAGAACACTCCAAGGCTTGCCATCGCATGCCTGAGTGGCAAAATTTCTTAAAGTCTTTTGATATATGAGTGATGTCAGCAGTTTAATGGAATGGAGGCTTGCTTTAATTTTGGGCTTTTAGAGAACCGCAGCTCCTCTTTTGGCAAACATATCTGCCATCTCATTTCCATAAATACCGCAGTGTGAGGGTACCCATTGAAAAGATATCTTGTGGGAAAGTTTTTTTATGATTTCCTGGCACTGCTTCACTAACATGTTCTTACACTCTTGGTCAGAGGAGATGGCCTGCATTGCTGAAGTTGAATCTGAAAGGATAATTGCTTTCTTGAAAGAGTTCTGTATCAATGATAGTTGTTGAAGAGCCACCTGGATGGCTTTCAGTTCTCCATCAAAATGCGTGGAGTAAGCCGCTACGGGTAAGTAGAAACTGAAAAGCTGGCTAAAATTTCCAGCCCCCTGGTCCCTAACGGGCAGAGAACCATCGGTGTATATATGTATCCATTCCTCAGCAGGAAATCGCTGCTCAATTGTTTCCAACGCAATAGCTTTTATTTGCTCTGGACTCATTTCTTTCTTATCTACTTTTATATTTAGGTCCAACCGCGCATCAAGGAAGCTATAGTACAAAGCGTTTGTCAAAAACAGCAGTGCCAGTTTCAGTGCTCTTATGTCATTGTATTGTTCAAGGCGAGAGACGCAACTGCAGGAAACAATTTTGCGTCTTCAGATTTCTTTGTTTATTATTATCATAATTCCTCCAATAAGAATTACTTTGCAACCGCATAAGTCTCTGATGAAGGATAAAAGCATTTTTCTGATTTTAATTTGATTATAAAAAACCCTTTATTTAATATATAATAAATATACAGTAGTTGTTTCAAACCTCTAGTATGATGTTTAAGAGCCTTAAATTGCAAATACTGCTCATCTGTTATAAAACGAGAATGTGGAGACCAAAAGAATTTGATAAATTAATCATGGTGCTTTTTATACCCGAGTTGGATGAAATTATCTAAAACAGAGTGTACAATTCCTAAAAATTAACTAGAAAATGTTTAAAAATGAGTTAATTTTTTTTTTTACACCGAAAGGAAAATCTGCCAGCTTTGTTTATAATTATGCTTAAAATAAGTGTCTTTTTTTCAATGTACAATATTTTGAAAAAGAAACAAACCACCCTTCATAACTGTTGATCTAATGATCAAATCTTCACGTTCTAAAATTCATTCTTAATGATTCGAGGGGGTGACCTCAAATATGCTAATTAATTAGTGCAGACGATATTTACAGTTACTAAATCAGACACAAAACATACTTTCTCTTAATAAACATGCCTTTTTTCAATGAAATCAGATTTCTAGTCACCAAAATATTGCGGGTAGCCGCAATCTGGGAAATATGATCCCCATAGTTTGGTCAAGAGAGCAATCCCAAGTTTAGACTCCTTAATGTTAAATTTACTTTTTGCGTATTTCCCTATATCTCGAAAGCTTTTTAAGCAAATTAAAAAATTTTTGCTAACAATTGTAAAATTCGGTTATATAAAGATAACTCCATGCAAAAAATATATTTTAGTAAATATTCATTATTTTATGAAACAATAGTCGAAAAAATTTTGAATTGTAAGTTATACAATTTTTACATCATTTTAAAGCATTATAATTGATTTTTTAACATTAAACCAATAATTTAATTAAAATTTTCTCATCAAACCCTGAATCTCTTTAAATCAGTAATTGAGTTTGACGACATATTTAATTTTTTTCCTTATTAGTAAAACGCTGAAAAAATTTCATTAACAAAACCTTTTTGATTACTAAATGAAAAAAAAAAAAAAAAAGAATTTGGAGACTTGTTTGTAGTATATGCTACATAAAGGAATTCATTTAATATATTTCCTTTATTAAACTGTTAAAATTTTTTGAGAGGTTTACAACCAACATTTTTTTATGATTTCTTTCCAAATAAAATTAATTTATATATTTTGTTGAGAAGCACCTCTTTCTTATTTCAAAATATAAAAATGCTGAATTTATTGTAATTTACCTCCTTTAGGGCATCTTTGAAGTAACCTTTAACTTTTGAGTATTTTTGTACCAAAAAGAAAAAAAAATATTAGAGCAGTAAATTAATTTTTTGGTATTTTTTCATGCTATAAATTTTTTCTATTAGTTTTACTTTTGAATATCTACCCTTTTTCCAGTATACGAAATATGCAAGATGCATTAAGGTAAAACACAAAATGTAAATAACTTTAAGTAGTTTTTATCATATTTGTTACAAACCTTAAGCTGTTTAACAAACTACTGTCTGACTACAAATTATATTATGTGGGTTGTTCGATTTTCAATTTGCTCAATGTTATCACATTTTTTGATCTGAATAATTTTTAACAGATTCGGTGAGCCCAGAACTGTTATTTTACACAAAGGAAAGAAAGGATTTGGCTTTGTTCTTAGGGGAGCTAAAGGTAAATGCAATTAACTTTTATTATATTTATATATTTATATTTTTAATTTGTATTTTATTTAGTTTTTAAATTTAAATTAATAATTATATAGCTTCAAGTCCTTTAATGGAAAGAGAGTCCAATGAAGTATGGCCTAGCCAATATTTAGAAGATGTAAATAAAGGAGGTGTTGCAGATTTAGCAGGACTTAAGAAGGGTGACTTCTTGTTAGAAGTAAGTAAAGTGTATAGTAAATTTGTAATGTACTTAACCTTTTTTAAAATATAAAAATATGTGTTCTATCATAAATTGTGTAGCTATCAACAATTCAGGTTCTCAAATAATGTCTTTATTCTTATCTTACCAGTTTGCACATTATTATGTTATTTTTAATTAGTAATATATACTTTTGAAATATAATACTAATGGATGTAAAATTGTATATTTTAATTTATCTTTATTTTTGTATTACTAGTATGAACATTATGGTGTTATTTTCTCTTTTCTTAATTCTTATAACTTACATATGAAATTCAAACATTTCCTCATCTTATGGATGTAAAATTGTATTTTGTACATTTAACAAGTAAAAACTACTAATTTAGCAGAAATATACTTCGTTTTTAAAATTAACTTTTGTGTACCTATAAATTTGAAAACTCTATTTTTATTTACTTAAAACTTAAATTTGAAATGAATATAGGCAAATAAAAACAAATTAACACAATTAACTTCTAAAGTTTAAATTTATCACACATATTATTTTTTGTCTATCTTTTTCATTGCGTCAGCTCCAATAAAAGAAGCTAAAACAGCTTTATATCTTAATTTTGATTTTTTTTCCAAACAACATTTTTAATTTTAATGATTCATTTATAATAATGTACTGCTACTACTATTGTGATCAAAAAGTTCCCTTAATGCTTCATTAAAATGTCTTTATTATCAATATCATCATCAAGCATTTTTCAAAAATTCTTATAACTTGTATAAACATTTGGAAACAATGGGGAAGGTATTTTATTTTATAGTTCTACTATATATTTTATAGTGCGTCAAAAATGCTACCAAGTCACTCAAAAATCAAGGTAATGTCAACTAATTTTTTAATGGCATGGGGCTGTGCATTATGACTTTCTATCAACTGTCCAAACGGTTAATAACAATTATAAATTTAAGTATTTTGTGGTATTTGCATGAAGCAATTTATCTAAAATGTGATGAGAAAACTCATAAGTTATGCACCATGATAATGCATCATTTTACACTGAGGTAATTATTCATCTACTTATGGCAAAAATTCTACAAAAACAGCCCCCTAAGTACCATTTTATCTTGATATTACATCATGTGAATTTTCTCTTATTCCCATTGTTAAAATTGCTTCTTAGTTGTTATCATTTCGAGTCTATTAATTCAATAAAAAAAAAATTAGCTACATAATTTGAAGGGCATTTACAAAAATCATTTTAAGTTTTGATGGTTGGAAAAAGCATCGAAAGAAGTGCTTTGAAGTTGGAGAAAGTTATTTTGAAGAAGATAAAGTACGGTTTCATCAATTAATTGATATCTTTTTTATTCCATTATTCCAAATACTTATTAATCATGATAATTTACTTTGATTTCAACTCTCAGTCTAAGTTATCTCTTTTGAAAAAAAAAGCACTATTTACATTTACAATTTTAAGCTCTTATCATATTAATATTGTAATTACTATTATGTTTTCCCCATCCTATGTTTTAACCATGCTTTTTAAATTAATTTTGGTTTTATTAAATCAGAATTTTACAGATCTGTAGTTCCCTTGAAAGTGAAGGACACATAATATGTTTTCTTATGTTGCATTAAGGATTTCATTTTTCTCTCCTCTTTAAAAACATTTGTATTGGTGTTAACTGTAGATATTTTTAATACTATATTAAATACCAGCACATGAGTTCATTATCTGGAGAAGTTTTTCTTGTAACAGGACAATGTTTGGTAGCTTCTGACCATTCCAATTGGTTTATCTTTACTGATACCAACATATAAACGAATAAAAATTAATGCACATAAAAGCTTTTCTAGTTGATCTGCAATACTCAGTTTGTCAGCTTTGATTATGTAGTGTGAGACAAAATTTTAAATTTAGTTTAAAAAAAAGGCAGCAATTGCTTGCATTGCAGTTATATGTCTAAGAAGAGGGCAGATAATACACCTTACAATACACATGTACAACAATACACATACACAACACATGTGCAACAGAAAGATTTCCCTTTTTTGCCTCTTTAAAAATATCTGTATTATTTTAAATAAGTGATGTTTGCATATAGCAGATTAAATGAAAATCTGCTGAAATGAAATCATTACTTGATTAGTGATCTATATTAGAAATAGAAAAAAAAAGAATTCTCTTTTTCAGCTATTGTATTCAAATTTACCTTATTTGTAAAGAATGAAATTTCTTACCTTATGTCTAAAGAATGAAATTTTATTCTACTATTTTTTCACCATAAAAATAATTTTAATCAAAATAAATTTAAAATCCTAATATTTTAATTAACCTCCATCAGAACTTTTTTTACAGTTTATTTCATGACAGATTAAATGTTTTAATTTTAAACTTAAAATTAGTCATGATTTTTGTACATTTAAAAATTGCTTTCTAGATTAATGGTCAAGATGTTTCTCAAAGTTCACATGAACATGTGGTTTCAATAATTCAACAATCTGGGAATCTGGTAGCTATGACTGTGGTTACATTGCCATCTGTTGGAACTCCGATTGAAAAGACTTCTATGATGTATCGGCAGTGTGCTACTCTTCCTCGTAAGCTTATTTGCAAAAAAGGTTTGTGATTTATATTTTAACTATATCTTACTATTATTTTCTTAACTTAAATATGTATAATTAGCTATTAAATAATGTTAAACTATATTATATAAATAAGTTGCTTTTTATATTTTTTTAATTTTAAGAGTTGTGTAAGCTTTGTTATATTTTGAACCTGGAGATACATTTTATGTGCAGATCCATAATAAAAATAATAATAATATGCTCAATATATGTAATGTTCATAATATGCTCAAAATTGGTCAAGTATTTTTTAATATTTTAAATATTATTTAATTGTTCTATTTTTATTCTCATTATTCAAAATATTCTCTAATTTTTAAAAGAGATGATAGTTCAAGATTCTAAAATTCCTATTTTGAATGTGTATTTTTACTGATGTTTAACACTGCTTCTAATTTTAGCTCCCACTCCTCCTAAAAGAGATCCAAAGACAACTTTATCTGTAGGAAGGGTGAGAGCAAGGTCCATGGTAGCAGGACTAGCTGAAATAGGTATGTTAAATGTTTATTTCTTATGAAAATTTTTGTTAATTTGTATTATTTTTTATACATTTTTATGTCTCATTATATTTATTAATCATTTATGCTGTAAAGAATAATTTCTAGTGTGCAATTCTCTGTCCCTTATTGTTTTGCTGAAATTGTCTTTTGTAATTAAGAACTGCAGATATGCAGAATTTATGGCTTCATTGATCAAGATTTTATACTAAGCTCATAAATTAGAGGTTTTCAATGTTTTTATTTGCTTGCTTTTTGCATTCAGTATAAAGTATTAATTATTGTTTTAAACTCAGTATCTGTACTTCTTATTAATTTGTTGCTATGAAAGATAACAAGATATATAATAAGTTAACAAGATATACTATAAGTTTTCTCAGATTTTTAAAAGCTGCAACTGACTTATTAAGAATACTTATTTGACACTTATTTGTTCAAGTGAAAAGTTTATCAAAATAATTTTGGTTTTTCAGTAAAACATTATTAAAACGTGTTTGATAAACAACCCCGAACTAAGATCAGAGTACAACTAGTTTGCTTTTCTGCACAGAAAACTAGATATCTCTTTCCCCATGCTGTTCAAAAGAAAAACTATGCTTGAATAGAAAATTTTACTACAAACTTACCCAAGCAGTGACTATTGAAATGTTAATTCAACATAGGTTTTATAACTTATTTAACTTTTGGTTCTAGATGTAAAACTCCTTATTTCTGATAATAAGTATATTATTTTTCTTATTTTTAACTGTAATTGATGTTATTTTAATTGCAATCCCTTTTCTACTTCATTTGAACAAAAAAACGTTTTGAAAATCAAACATTATATAAAATTGGATTACAAAATAAGAACCTTTGCTTATAAAAGTTAATTTTGATTGGCAACTCTTGTTATTGCTATTTTACTAAATTTAAACAGAATGTATTGCTAAAAAGTGTAGAAAATGAATGTTTCAAAAATTTCAAACTGAGTACATTTTACAAATTTTTTTTATTTATTTATAAAGCATTTCAATGATTGTAAGTCCTATAAATACGCATATTACAAATTATAAAAAATATTTAAGATAATAGTAGTACTTCATTTTTACTTTAACCAATTCAAAATTAAATTTATCTTATAGGAGAAAAAAATACTAATTTTAAACAATATTGTAAGGAGAAAGAAGTCCAAAAATAAGGATATATATGTTAAACTTCTCTAGTTATATATCACAATCATAGAATATTCAGTTATTTTATGTAGACATCAAGTGTTTTTATACAATTGTATGCTTATAAGTGATACATTCAAAAAGGAATACACTTGTTGTATTAAAAATTATATTTTCATAACTTATTTACCATATTTTATAATACAACTTCTAATCAAATTAGTTAATTGTTTTTAAATTTTTTATACTTTATCAACATAAGAATTTTTTTTCATTTTCTTAGAGTCTCTTGATCGAACTTTGAATGACTATGACTCGGAACTCAGATCTGCTAAAAGTAGCTCGGTTGAAAGCATTCCCAACAAAGCTGGGAAATTGTCTAATTCTCTTTCTTCAAAAACTGCTTCAATTAAAGCACGACCAAGCTCACAAAGGGTTTCAGCTGTAGAACTTGAACAGTTCTTTGCTCGCCAAGGCTCAAAAAGACACATGCGTAGCTATACTTTAAATAACAAATCACGAACTTCTAACCGTCCACCAAAAGTATATGGTAGTGTAGCTGAAATGAAACGATCAAAAGCTTCTCGATCAAAAATTACTGAAACTGTTATGAAAGTTGTTCACAAGGAGTTTTTCAGTACTCCTGATTTAAAAGCAGTACAGAATAGTTCATTTTCCAGTAACCAAATTGGTGATAAACGGAGTCTTAGTCAAGAAGATCTGCATAATGTACAAGGAAGCAGGCATTCCTGGGCTTGCTCACCTAATGGTTACAACAATTATCTTAGTTTATGTGATAGTCAAGATTATAGTTCAAACTATCGTGATGCTTGGAGATCCATTGAAGATATTTATGATAGCACTGTGCCTCTTGAAACAAAAGATGGGAGTTCAGACATTTATGCACAAACTTTGCCATTACCAAAGAGAGATCCTAACTTTAGAGCAAGTTGTCCACCTCCTTCACACCCACCACCACCGCCACCTATGGGACAGGTAGTGAAAGTGGATGTGTCTAAATCCTTAGGTGAATATGCAAATGTAAATATTATGGATGAGGAACCTGATTCCCAAGTAATGTCTAGTTTCCGTCCGGGAGACAGTGCCAAATTATATGCTTCACCTGAAATGGTTGTGAATGTGGGATATAAGTCTGAAACTGTAACTGTGACTAAAGATGTTTCAAAGCCTCATCGTGTTGGAGGAGGATCTAGTCTAAGGTCTCAATCGCTTCCACCAAAAATCCCTGTTAGTAAGTCAGATAAAGGAAGTACTACTTCATCTGAAGCAGAAAATAGTGGTGATTCTGGAGGTTTATATTCAACTTTTAAAAAGACTGGTAGACAAAGAGACTCAATGTCAACAGATAGTGGCCATGTCTCTGATAGAGGTACCCCATGGTCTATAAAAGCAAAATCTACCACAACTAGTGCCTATTCTTCAAAATTTGATTTTGAGGATTCTGATGCAGGGAGTCCTCAAAATTATCCTACTGTTAAAACTCCAAGTCATGAGCCTTTTATTCCAGAGCCTGATTATGAAAGTAGTGAGGATGATTTTATTCCAACATCTCTTGACAAAGGGGCAACTCTTTCAACATTTGGAAAAGGAGACACCAATGCCCAAGAAGATAAAGATTCTTTACAAGTTGAGGACACATCTACACACGAAGAGGGGTCAGAAACATGTGTTCCGCCAAGTCCCCACACAGAAGCCAAACGTGCCATACAAGAGGCAAGAGAGCGTTTGCGTTTTTCTCAAAAACCCATTGATAAAAATGCCACAGTTGTTTTTATAAGTGGAAAAATTACTGAACATAAAGTTGAGAAAAGTGAAATTCAACTACATAGAACTGAAGAGGGTCGATTAACTGGTACTGTTGTTATATCCACAACAAATGAACCTCAAGAACCTGTTTATTTATCTTCCTCAATATTAAAAAATTTTGAAAATGAAAAGGGTGTTGTTCCTCGCTATCCTAGCCGCGATGCTCCTGCATCTGAGTATGCCAAGTTTCGTCAACAGATTTTAAGTGGTATGAATCAGCCAATAACTATTGTCGAATCACAATCTACAGAATTCAATGGTGCTACACAAAGTGAAGGCATAAAAGATGAAACAGATGCTTCCAAGTTATCTGATTCAGCAGAGAGGAAGAAAGAAATTAAGCCAAACATTATTGATGGACTTAAAATAACATTGACAGGGTCTCAAAAGTGTCCTTCAAACAATAAAGAATCTACTTTAATGAAGAAGCCACCTGAAATAAATTATCTTCATCCTAAAGATGCTACTTCTGAACAGATTTTTGAAAGCAATTCAAGTGATGTGCCATCGGATGCAGATAACCAAAATGAACAGATTGGTGTTTCCAGTTCCACCGATGATGATAGCAAAGCTGAAACTGTTGTTCAGGCACCAAGTTTTGGAGACAAAAAAGAAGAATCTAGCCCAAGAATTGATACTAAAGCTTCTACCTTAAGAATTGACAATAAATCTTCTAGCCCAAGAATCGATAATAAAGCTTCTAGCCCAAGAATTGATAATAAAACTTCCAGTCAGAGAATTGATAATAAAGCTTCTAGCCCAAGAATTGATCATAAAGCTTCTAAAATCAAATCTCATAAGGAAAATAAGGATCAGTTTTATTTGTCTCATCAAAATGAACCGTCAAATGAGAAAAACATGAAAGACAATATTGCTTTAATAGCTAGTGAATTACAAAGAACTCTGGGTAGTTCAGAATATAAAAGCAGGAATATCCGAGAAAAATCTCATCACTCGGAATCGACAAAAAGTTCAATACAAAGTGATAGGAGAAGTGATAGAAGGCCAACATCTCATTCTTCTCCATCAAACAGAATCACATCTGACAAAAGGCATAGGCCTAGCTCAACTGAAGCCAGTCTTGAAGAAAGTCTAGAAGTTCTGAGATTGCAAGTAAATTCCCTTGGCTTATCTGCTATTAATGAAGTTGATGTGTTTACCGAATTAGTTCCTCCTCCACCAGAGTTTGCTGCTTCAATGGAGGCAGCAGTTTCCAAAAAAGAATCTTACTCATCTTCAGAAATAGCGATTGCTCCACCTCCTGAGTTTTCTGACAATTCTCCTCGTTCAAGAAATAAAAGCTCCCATCGGGTTTCATCAAATACTCACCAGAGAAGGAATCACCCCATAAGTTGTCATTTAAATACATCTGCAAATGCTGTTGATTTAGCATTTTTAGCTTCTCTGCAAAATAAATCTCCAAACATAATGCAAATGATAAGAGGAGATAGAAAAACCCATGTTAGTAGCGGTAGTGGAAGTGTAAATGTTCATCTACCATGTACAAGTGACCTACGATATTTACAGCCCAATATATCTGATCGATCTGCGTATCGTGATAGTTCAAGTGGTGATGTAACTCGTTTAAAATCTGTACAGAAAGAGTTCCGCTTTAAATTATTGCAAGAATGGACTTCTAATGATATAGCAGACTGGTTGGACAGTTTATTTTTACCTGAATATAAACAGCGGTTTTCTGAAGCTGGTATTACTGGAGCTAAATTAGCAAATATGGACAGCAATGACCTGATGGGGCTAGGTGTTAAACAAATGGGTCATAGGTTAAATATGGAAAGATCTTTAAAAAGGTATTTAAAATAAATAGGGTATTTAGTATATTCAGAGTAGCTATGACTTTAGCTGAATTCAGCTGTCAAAATCAAACGAATATTAAATAGTTTTGTGATTATTAAAATCTATGTAGTGTTTTTCTCTTAATATTGTTCCAAAAGCTGAAATTTCTTAAATTCATTTTTATATTTCCCTCAAAGCAAAGATCTAGTTGCATGTTTTGGAAATATTTTAACTTAGAGAAGTTTTGTTTGAACTAAATCAGCTTGAACAAATGTAGAGAGTAATAAATACTATATTTATTGAAAGAGTCATATATGAAAGGGCCCTTATTGTACAGTTATTATATATAAAACACATTATTTTGAAAATTGTAATTAAGTGTTATAGTGCATATATTTAGATCATTCACCCTTTTAAAATGATTCATATGTAGATAAAAAAATATTATTGAATGAATTTCAATGTTGCCAGCTGCATATTTTAATTTGTATAAAGTATTTATTATTCTGTGTTGTTGAATTCTATTCTTTATTTTTCATTGCTCACCGAGTCAATAAATAAAAACATGAGAAATACTGTCACTATTTAATTTATCTAAAAACTAAAATTCACCTAATATAAAGTACCTTTTCCGATATAGCAAAAACAAAATCACTTGTTTGATGCTATACACATGACTTATGTTCAGTGCTGAAACATAGAATAGAGTTGTCTAAGCTGACATAACTTCACGTATCTGCCTACTGAAATTTCATAAATTGTCAATCATTTAGTTACAGCAATGAAGTGGAGTGCATTTTATTTCAAAGTGAAATGGTAAAAACAACTTCTTGTCATTGCAACCACAATATTACAACGACTGATTGAATGATAATAGTCAAGTGATACAGTTCAGCCTCTGGCTTGGATATCTCTATAAAAAAAGTTTCTTCGTTTTGATATTGATGATCATGCTTGTCAAAACATGTGCTTTAAAAATAAATTATGACTTTTTTTTATAGAGATATCTAACTTAAGAGGCTCCTCTAGGTTAGGTTGCCCTCCAGCATTCCACCAATTGTGTCTTTAAGTTGTAAATGGTGCTAATGCATTTTCCTCCTTCACTCTTGTTATTATTAACTACTAAATTATTAATTGATGCACGATTGGAGGGTAACTAAGTTAGCTTCAGATAAAGTCACCTTTTACATTTCTATTAAATACATCTTTTATTTAGCAAGCAATTTTTTTATTAATAACTATATCAATAAATGAAGTACAAAGTGTAATAGCTTCTTAAGTGATAATTTTTTGAATTTCAGATATCAGCTTTAAACTGTATCTGGAAGTTATTTAAAAAAACGTTTTTCTATTTATAACACATTTGGACTTTAATTTTCACTAACAGCTCAGAACACTGCGTTCTTACATCATGGGAATTTAGTGTTATTTTAGAGAATTTCAAATGACACTTAGCATGCCTGCCTACTTAGCTTAACAAAATATAGCATAATGTTAAAAAACAAATATTGCTACTTCTTCTTCATAAGCGCAACAGCCTTTCACAGGCCAAGGCTGACTCGCAGATTTTCCTCCATCTGGCCCTGTCCGGTGCGACGGCCCGCCATCGGTTGACTCCCAACAGCTTGAGGTCTTTTTCAACTTCGTCTATCCACCTTGTAGGTGGTCGTCCCCTACGTCTCGTCCCCTCAATTGTGGAAAAAGTCACTTTTGCTACTAAATATTGCTACTAATTATTTCTTTTAAAATATTTTTACTGTGAATAACTTATTAAGACGCCATACTGTGGAAGAAAATTTTCCTCGCTAATTCTCTTTTTCCTTTTCTTTAATTTAAAGTGTAGAAAAAGAGAGTTCAGACAAACCTAGAGTAAACCACAAAGTTTAAAATACTGAGAAGAAAATTTTAAAATATACAATTGAAAATAAATTGTGAAATGATAGCTTAAGATTACGCAACGGAGAAGTTCTCTTCTAATAATTTGTCTGTATTTTAATATTTTGAAGTATTTTTTTCTGCAATTGAAACTTCCTGACTTACTCTAGGTTTGCTTGAACTTAGATTTTTTAAAAAAATATTTTGAAGTATAATTTTCAGCAGTTGAAACTCCTTGACTTACTCTAGGTTTGCTTGAACTTACACTTTTTTTAAATATTTTGAAGTATTTTTTTCAGTAATTGAAACTTCCTGACTTACTCTAGGTTTGCTTGAACTTAGATTTTTTAAAAAAATATTTTGAAGTATAATTTTCAGCAATTGAAACTCCTTGACTTACTCTAGGTTTGCTTGAACTTACACTTTTTTTTTAAATATTTTGAAGTATTTTTTTCAGTAATTGAAACTTCCTGACTTACTCTAGGTTTGCTTGAACTTAGATTTTTTAAAAAAATATTTTGAAGTATAATTTTCAGCATTTGAAACTCCTTGACTTACTCTAGGTTTGCTTGAACTTGCACTTTTTTAAATATTTTGAAGTATTTTTTTTCAGTAATTGAAACTTCCTGACTTACTCTAGGTTTGCTTGAACTTACATTTTTTTACACTTATAATTTTTAATTAGTGATGAAGGAGAAATAGAATTTGAGACGAAAATTTCCTTCCGCTGTATGGCGCCTTCTTAAATTGCATTCTTCAGGTTTGCTAAATTTACTTAATCTATGTCAATTGATTACAACTTTTAATTAATTTATGTAGTTAGGTCTTTTTCAATGAACTACTCAATTCAAAATTAAAAACACAGCTATTTCTTTCACCAACATATTCAGTTTATGCAGTAATTAGACTCAAAACATAGTTTTTTTCAAATTTTACCCTCAAATGTGTGCCTTTTGCAAAATCATCACACATAATTTATTTGCTGGAGAGGCTGCAATTTCAAGCTAAATAATGCTAATTTTGTGTTATCATTTTCAGTTTTATCGCTATAACTCAAAATGTAAAATAATTTTGCAGTACTTATAGTAAAACTAAAGTATGGGCACCACTTCTTAAACCATCTTAATATCATTATTATTTAGTGTTGTGTCTTAATAACTTTGGTATGTTTGGCTAAGTTTCAACAATGCAATTTATCAAATGTAAAGCTAATTAGATCAAAAATTGTTTAGCGTGATTAATTTTTCATATCCAGATATTATCATCGTGATCAGAATAATCTATACCATTAAAATTTAATAAGGATTCGAAAAATCTATAACGATGTTTGAGTTCGCAAACACTATTTCTGTGTTTTGCTAAATAAATACAAATTAAAAAATGTTTGAAATAAAATATGTTTGAAAGGTATGCAGCTAATGATTTTATTCATGTTTTAGACCAGTCTTAGTTTTGATACAATGTTTGTTCGACAAAAACTGTATTGCTATTACAAGATAAGTTGCTGTGACTCCCAATACCTACAAAAAAAGGAGGATGAAATGCATATAAGTAATTTTGGTTTTAAGACAATGCAATAATTTTATGTGTTAATAGCAACTACATATGCAACCATTTCATGATATATATACAGTTTGAAATCTGTAGAAATGTAAATTAATGAGATAAAATTGAAAAAAGTCTTACATAGTTAAATCATGATGTCAAAGTTTTCTATGAGTGACAATTATTTACTGAATTTATGAGGATGTAATGTGTCCCTTTTTTTTATTCATGAGAAATATATAAAAAAAATAAATTCCCTTAACATTTTTTAAATAATAATTATAAAAACATACATTTTTACCACCTAATATGCACATTTAGAAGTAATTTTTGTAAGCTCTAAAATTCGATTTAGGATCTCTTAAGGTGGTCCTAAAGCCCTATACCTGTAATGTTAAAAATCGCCGAACAGTTTCACAGAATAAACAGCGTACTAAGGATCAAGAAATTTTTCACGACATTCAAGAATCTTGTTAACCATAACCTAAAATGATTATTTTTGGAAAATTAAATTGTGAATTTTTTTTAAAGCATAGAAAAGTTTTGTTACATTTGATTTTGTAGTTCTGTTTCTGTAAATCAGATGGCGCTACAATGCTACAAAAAGTGTGTGTTTACTGATTGCGAGAACAATTTGCAAAAAAAAGCATAAAATACATATTTATATTCTCATTAATTGCAGATTCTTTTTGTTTTAGCTAATAATACAGATTGTTAGCTTTATTCTAAAACATTCTAATCAATATTTAATTTGTGAAACTGTTCAGGAAAATAGTCACTACGTTATAATTTTACCAACAATGAAAATCAGAATATTTCGTTTTTTCAGAACGCGCATGACGGGATTTAGCGTCGGCAGTTTTAATGTTGGCACTTATTTTTGTTTCTGTTCATTTAAATTCGAAATAAACATGAAAGGTGAAACAAATAAAAATCTTTGCAAATCTAGAAGCAAAGGTGTTAAAGCATCGTATTTCTAATGCTAAAAGTGTTGAAACTTCTGAGATGTATTATTAATTTAATCTACATACTTATATGCTCTGATGAGATTCCTGGCAAATGTCTCAAAAGAATATTATCAGCTAGTTTGTTTTATTATTATTTATACACACATTACCGAAATATTTCTATCAAAATCGTTATATTTTCTAAACGAATAAGAGCTCATTGTTTTTTCAGAAATCGGAACTTTAAAAATTGTATTTAATGTGGGTACATTCACGAAAAATCAATTTCAATCTTGCATGATTTGGAAATTATTATTATCAACTAAAATCGATGATCCCTGTGAATTAATAACCTATTATTGATAAATAATTTTATATTAAAGAAAATATAGCGATTGAAGTGTTAAATTCACTTTTTGTGTATTAAGTGTTGATGGCACCTTCACCTGAATTTCTCAAAAGAATTTTAAAATTTGAAACAATTTTTTTTTCAAAATCATCAACTAGAATTTTGAGTAACGTATAATTTAAATAAATAATATAGCATTATTTCTTAGGATTTTATTTATTCAAAAAGCAGTATTGTGATGGCACATTTTTCATTTGAGAAACAGTAAAATTTACATATTTTATGAATATGATCTTTCTTTTTTTTTTTTCTGAAAATAGCATGTTAAACTGTTAAAATTTTTTTTTAGCTGCATTGAATTTTCACTAGACAACAATTCTAATAATGAATATTCTATACCCAAATAATGAATGAAAATAATGAATATTCTTCACCCAATTTTTAGAAAAAATACAACTCCTAACAACACAACAGTAAGGAAATTTACTAATTTGTGGTGCAAAGTAAATTGAATAAATTCTTGTTGTAGTGTTACAGTCACTCGAAAAAATTCGAGTGACTGTAAGTGTAAACGGAAGTAACTATTTAAATACTTTATTTTCAAGACAGTATAACTAGAGTAAATTAAAAATTTAGAGAAGAATATATGTATATAGTTGAATAGAATTTAATATTTTCAATTTCGCTTTTATTCATAGCAATTCGTTTCATTTTGGTATTTTTTTTCTTCTAGTAAAAATTTGGATGTGTTTATGATTACAGCGGATTATTATAGATAGTCATTTAGTAGCACAACAAATTTAATATAGCAAAATAAAATACAAAAGAAAAAAAAAAATACGAACACAACATTTCTATACAACCTATATATTTTTTTTATATGCAGTTCTTATACAAAACTCTTAAAAGAAAAACAGTTATTGTTCTTTTTTCCCTCTCAGGGGAAAAATCTAACCATTGTCCCCGTGGCAAGTTTTATATTTCCTTTTTTATACTCCGAACCTCATTGTCCCACAGTGGACTGATCTAATAAATAACGGTTCCGGGTAGATAACGGAAGTCAAAGATCACTGTCAGTGAGCGGGGAGGTGACCACTTTGATCATCCTGGAAAGGGACCAAAAGTGAGGGGTATCAGTCTTCGTTAAACTGTACTATTAAGTGTTCAACTTCGTCTTACGTCTTCAAGATACCAACGCAGGGTAGTCATCCCCTCTGCAGAGGATCAAAATTGTAATGGTATGTTCTCGCATCATCCTCAAGGATGCTTCCATCGCCTATAGCTCTAGTGCTCAGTGTAAATAAGGTGCTGCTACTACCATTTGTTTTTCCTCGATTAAATATAGTTTTGCCGCCCCAAATGTGCAAATATTTTTGACAAGGGTTCCAAGAAATATGTATTAATGGCATTCGTTGCAGAACACGCGTTCTCCAGAGTTCTCTATAGAAACTTCATTTAAATTCCAAAACAAATGATGTAAAAATATAAGTTTAAAGAATTATAAGGAAATTATACAGAGTGGTTACATTTTTATTATAAAACTTCTGAAATTTAAAAAAAGATGCTTTGAAAATATTCCCCGTTTTCACATATTTACTGTTTGAAAGTTAATAAAGCATTTTAAGTATCAATCAACATTGTAACAAAATACAGTTTAAAAAATGTGCTACGACAAAAAAACAACAGAGGCGTAGCAAAAGTGAGAAGTATTGAGAGAATTCAGTTTACCTCCCTTGCAATATGTCAGACTTCAAACTTTCCGAACTATTTTAAGTTATAGATCACATAAAACCTGAAAATTGCCGCACTTGATATTGGATGAACAGTACGCAAAATAAAAATCGGGCCAGTCCTAATAATTTTTTAGCTAATGATCGGATCTTCAGGTTCTAGGGCTCGATCGAGGGGTTGACCTCAAATATGCTAATTAATTAATACAAACGATGTTTTAAGTTACGAAATCAGATATAAAAACGTACTTATAGAATAAACATAAATTTTTTCGACAGATTCGGACTGCTGAACTCCAAAATATAAGGGGTCTGGAAAATCCCCTTAATCTGGGAAATATGGTCCCAAGTTCTGTCAGGAGTGCGGTCGAAAGGTTGGACCCTTTTTAATGTTAAATTTATTTTTTGAGTATTTCACCATATCTCGAAAACTTTTTAAGATAATTAAAAAAAAAAAAAAATGCACACAATTATAAAATTCGTTAATCCAAAAATCATTCCAAGCCAATAATAATTTTTATTTATTATTTTATTTATTAACTGCCAAACAAGATTTTTGAATTGTAAGGTATAGAATTTTGTAACATCATTTTAAAGAATGTAATTTTACATGGCAAAATGCAAAATTTGAGCAAAATCGGTCGTATAATTCCTGAAAAAAAATATCGAAATTTAAGGAGGTCGTAATTTTTAAATTCCATTTCTCAGGTACTAATCGACCGATTTCGTTCATATTTTGTGTATTGCCATGTAAAATTACTTTCTTTACAATGAAATAAAAAATTGCATACCTTGCCCTTCAAAAATTTTCTTGACTATTTTTAAATTAAATAATAAAAAATAATATATATTTACTAAAAAATATTTCTTTTTTCATGGAATTATCTTTGGATAAACAAACTTTATAATTGTGTGAAAAAATCAAAACATACTCAGTTTTTTTTTTTTTTTTGCGTTTTGTACATTGATTAATATTTAACAAGCTATAAATGTTTTTTTTTATTTTTTTTATTTTTTTTTTAATTTTTTTTTTTCTAAAGACAACATAACACAAATTCATACGTTTTCATTCGATTTAGTTAAAAATTCAGCGGTGTGTTTTAAGTTAATGTAGTCTACGTTACAGGAAGAATGTTTTTGATTGCGTTTAAAAGTTTCTGATTAATTGAAAAATAAGCTCATACTCTAAATGCATTTTTCATTCATTACATCGACATTTTATTAAAAATAATTAAAAAATTTACAACAAAATCAATAGTAATAAACTTTGTAAAATTTTCAGATAAATTACATAAAAAAAATTTAAAATATTATGAGGTTTGTAATTAACAAACAAGACGGATAGTATTTCAAATAGAAAAAAATTTTGTTCTAGAATTCATTAAGTATGTTACACTAGTTTTGAGCCTGGGGAATCTGCCGACTCTTGCTGTTCTTTAGCTACGTCACTGTTATATGAACATTATAACTTAAAATTACATAACATAAATTACCGCTGTTAATAGCACTCGGGTAAAAGTCAAGAAACGACAAGCAGTGAGAGTAACAGGCGTTGTTGCTTCCTTACTCAGAATCAGATCTATCTAAAATTATCAATTGAAAGCATGATTGAAATTATCCCTTAAAAACAAATTATTTATTGAAAAAATATTAATTGAAAGCAGGATTGAAATTATACTTTTAAAAAAATTATTTATTGAAAAAATATTATTTGAAAGCATGATTGAAATTATTCTTTAAAAAAAGTTACTTACTGAAAAAATATTAATTGAAAGCATGATTGAAATTATACTTTAAAAAAAATTATTTATTGAAAAAATATTATTTGAAAGCATGATTGAAATTATTCTTTAAAAAAAGTTACTTACTGAAAAAATATTAATTGAAAGCATGATTGAAATTATACTTTAAAAAAAATTATTTATTGAAAAAATATTATTTGAAAGCATAATTGAAATTTTCTTAAATTCCGATTTACCTAAAAGTTTCACTTTTTTTTACAGAAAAATACTTTTTCTGTTGCACGTAGGGATTTTTTAAAATTTTTTTTTTTTTAACGAAATATCAAAATACAGAATGAAAAGTGTTAAATATAATTTATTAAAAAACTATATATTATAGCGTTACGATTTACAATCAAATTAATTTTGCTAACTGTTTCGCTTTTTATTACTGTACGTCCTATCTGTAGTTGACAGTAACTGAGACACGGTTCCCAGTAAATTACCAAAGTCAAGCATCGCTGGCTGCGGTCAGTGAGCGGGTGGGTCATCAGCCTGCGAAATAACCTAGGGTGCGCGGTATCGTTACTCGTTTATTGTTTTATCATAAAGAGCAGGCTTCAAAAGCGGGGGAGCTATCTCTTCTGTAGAGAATAAAAATCGTAATGGCTTTTCTTCAGATCATTGGGGATGTTTCCCAGACCGTCGCCAATAGCCCATTGTGCAACGCTAGTGCGACGTAAATAAAGTGCTTCAATATTGTACATTCATCCATCACCAAATTTTTTTTTAACCGCATTTATTTTAATATTATTTTTAATGTTGTTATTGCAAGAAATTTGAAAACAATTTGTAAACCTTTTCTGAACTAGTTTATATCCTCTTCAGCTTCGTAAGTTAAATAATGCAGGGTCCTTATAGAGGATTCTTAAATTTTAGAGATGTAAAAAATACTTTACAAAGTAAGAAATACTGTTGGGTAAAAAATATATTTCTCACATGATTTGTATTAAAACATCCTAAAAGTATTTATAGCACAGTACACAAGATAAAGTAAATAAATTAAGATTCATGTTACCTGAAATTTCAGTTGAATTGGAATCCTTTTTTGAGGAATCATTGAAACTGTTTTCGATAATGAATTCACCTAAGTAAGAATCATTTATAGTTCTTGAAATGTTGTTCAAAGTAGGGAAAAAAATTAGATTAAAGGAAAATTATTGAAAAAATAATTATACGTATTTTCGTATTATAACAAAAGTGATTAGACAATAGACGTTGGTTGACATTGAAATAAGCAATGATGGGGACATGTGTTTCACAAATTTTTTAAGTAATCACATAAGTATGAGCGAAATAATATGTAACTTACTATGATGAAAGAAATATATGCAACTTACTTTTTCAATAAACGCTTTTCCAATAAAAGCCAAGATGGCAATTCTAATAAAAGTTGCCAGCAACAAAATAATTGTGTGCATTTAAGATGCAAAATGATTAAAGAAATCATCATTGTTATTTCGTATAATAACGAAAAAGATTAGACAAGAAACGTTACTTGATACTGATATAATCAATAATGGTGATAAATTTTTAACAAATTCGTTAGTAATCCACATGAGTATGAGCGAAATAATATGTAACTTACTAGAAGGAGAGAAATGCATGTAACTTACTCTTTCAATAATTGCTTCTTCAACAAAAGTCAGGATAACAGTTCTAATAAAAGTTGCCAGCAACAAAATAATTCGGTGCATTTAAGATGAAAGTGATTAAAGAAACCGTCATTGTTATTTCGTATTATAACGAAAGTTATAAGACGAAAGATATTGGTTGATACTGAAACAAGCAATAATGGTGATATATTTTTAACAAATTCTGTCTTAATCATATGAGTATAAGGGAAATAATAAATAACTTAAGAGTATGAGATAAATATGTTAAATTTTTTTAATTATCTCTTCTCCATTAAAAGCCAAGATAGCAATTCTAATAAAAGTTGCCAGCAACAAAATAATTGGGTGCGTTTAAATTTCAAAGTGATAAAAGAAACTATCTTTGTTATTTCGTATAAGAACGAAAGTGATTAGACAAAAGACGTTACTTGATACTGATATTAATCAATGATAGTGATATGTTTTAAACAAATTCGTTAGTAATCGATATGAGTATGAGCGAAATAATATGTAACCTACTAGGATGAGAGAAGTAATATGTAACTTAATAGTAAGAGAGAAATATATGTTTCTTACTTTTTCAATAATTTCTTCTCCAATAAAAGCCAGAGTAGAAATTCTAATAAGAATTACCAGCAACAAGAAAATTGGATATATATAACAAGCAAAGGAACTAAACAAACCATCAATGCCATTTCGTATTATACCAAAAGATGTAAGACAAAATATGATTGGGTTGGTTGATATTGAAATAAGTAATAAAGGGGACATGCATTTAATAAATTCGTTTGTAATCACATGAGTATGAGCGAAATTAGTAACCCATTGTTTCAGAATTTCATTTTCAGAATTTTCGTTGCTGCAAGTAAGATTACGAAACTCTTCCAATCGGGTTTGAAATATTTTAGTTATATATTTAGAATAACAAAACATCCAGTGCTCAATAAAAAGACTAGTTGCCACTGCTGTTAGAAATAAGACAATTTGGAAACATAGCGATAAAATCCAATACCTGCTGTAGCTTAATTCAAGTGTAAGGTAAGTAACCCATAAATTACAGTGCGTTAAATGAAAATTTTCACGCAGGTGTTCCTTTGTTATTACACATGAACTAACGTAGCTCAATATTGGTAAAAGTAACACAAATAAAATATAAATAACTCTAGATATTTTAATTGATCGTGATGATTTTATTTTTAAATCAAGCGACATTTTTTCTAGCTTCATAGAAAGCTCAGAAAACTTGATTCTTAAATATAGAATCGATGCTTGAAAAAGTATTGCTTGTAAAAACATTAGTTGTGGAACTAAAAACCACGCTATAGCCGCTAAATAAGAATAATTTACGGAATCGTATTTAACAAAGCTAACAAAAGTAAATAAGAGAATTCCAATTTGGCAAATTAGAATTGTTATTGAATATAACAACCAAAACATTGATGTCCGAAAATATATTCGTATATTTTTAGATCCATCAGAATAAAAGCTAAAAGGAAAAGAACCAAATAATCGAAGAATATAATGCAGAGAAGTAAGTTGCCTTGAAATCAGTGTTGCATCGGCTTTAAATAATTTGTCAGATTTAATATGAAAGCCATATCCAGAAATAGTTGGCGTCACTTTCTTTCTTTTAAACATTTTAATATTATCAATGTTATGAATGCTGAAAAATTAAAAATAGTTCTCAAACAATTTTAGTATGAGCAGAAGTTCACCAAATCTAAATCGTGCACACAATTGCAAAAAGACTAACTCCTAAAATCAGCGAAAAAAAAAGGAGCTAAGGTCAATAAGAATGTAATAAAAATTTCTTTTTATTTTCTCAAAATAATGATATTTTTACCAGTGTTATATCATTTAAAATAACGTGACGATTAACATTTTATAACAAGAAATTGAAACTCATCACGATTTATTTGACATTTTTTTTTGTTTAAGCATTAGTATTAGAAACTTTTACGATGGTTTTATTTACATAAAAATCGCAATGCATGACATTATGGCATTGTATTATTTATTTATAAATGTTTTGAATACACAAACCATTGAGTTAAAGCTTGTTAAACATGTCATGCAGGAACATAAAATATCATTGATATATTGTTAATTCCGAGTCACTTCACTAAAAGAAAATAAACTCTAAAATGTTAACTTTAGAACAAATAAACGAACGAAAAAAAAGTGAAAAACGTATTGTGCATTGATTTATATTTATTGATTGTTTTAAACAAATAGAGAAAGCAGTTTTTTCTTCTTTAAATGGCATTATTCGATATTATTCTTATTTGTTTTCACAGTATGTTTTGAAATTTTTTTTTAAAGCTATTATGATGTGCATAGTGATATTATAAAATATGACAGAGAAAAAAAGTTACACAATTCTTGAGCTACAAGTGTGTAATTGTTAAAAATTTTGAAGCGTGTGGAACCACAACATTCAACTTTAATATGGTGCTAAGTTGAGCCACATTATCGTACTTCCACATTGTCGTATAATAAAAAATTAATACAGTTGGCCGATAATAAATATTTTAACAAGGAAAAAGATTTAAACGTTATTGAAATCGAAAGAATAACTACTAACAAGGGAGACAAGGGAAGTGTGACTCGCCAATTTTGAAATAAACTAGTGAGATGTATGCTTTATGAGGAATAATTTTAGGGGGCAACATTCGTTTCGGCTCATAAAAGGTCTTATGAGAGATCAGAAATATTTCAATATATAGAAAAATCGATATTTTATTACTTCAATGCAGACTATTAGTTATTGTAATTATCTCATACTCCAATTAATTTGCAATTAATTGGTTAATTAATTAATTTACAAAGTAATTAATTAGTTAATTTGCAATTATATACTCCAATTAATTTGGAAAATTTTTTGAAAAAAAAAAAAGAATTTTAAAAATTTGATGCCAATTTTTTTTTTTAAAATTAAGCTAACAGGTTTTTCTGAAAAATTTTCGAAATCAATTTTGACAATAAATATGCATTATATAGTAGGTGAAAGTACCACAAAATTAATTTGAGTATGAGATAATTACAATAATTAATAGTCTGCATTGCAGAAATAAAATACCGATTTTTCTATATATTGAATTATTTTTTATCTCTCATAGGACCTTCCATGGGCTAAAACGAATGTTGCCCCCTAAAATTATTCCTCATAAGGCATATATTCCACAATTTTATTTCAAAATTGGTGAGTCACACTTCCCTAGTTTCCCTTGTCAGAAGGACGGAATTGAAATAATATTTTGAATGCCACAGAAAACGATAATACTACTCAATAATACTACCAAGTTTCACCAGTTAATAAAATTGATTTTGATGCTTTTTATCTGCTTTCAACGGATTTCAATATCGTTTAAAACGAATGGTTTTGTACAACTCTTGTTTTACGTTATCCATAACGCTACCCTTATTTTCTGCTCTGCAGATTGTGTTAGTGTATAGTGAAACACTTTGTATAAATTTTTGAATCGTCCGTGAATCGTTTATACGTTGTTTTTGATTGTGAAATAATGTCAGCTGGTATCACTTCTAACAGATCTTGTAATAACTAAGCAAGAGTCGAGGTGGCTCAGGGGATAGAGCACTCGCCCCCCACTGAGGTGACCCGGGTTCGATTCCAGTAATGGCGGGGATTCGAATTCCGCACCCGGCTAGCACCGACTACAGTGCTGACGTGAAATATCCTCAGTGGTAGATGGATAATGGGTTAGAGTTCCTTGTCGTCAGGCTAACCTAGGGGAAGGTTTCGTAGTTTTCCTCACCATATGTAACACAAATGTGGGTTAGTTCCATCAAAAAGTCCTACACGAATTCAAATTTCTCCCAATACTTGATCCAGGAGTTCCCTTGTCTTCTGGATTGGGTTCAAAATTACAACGGAGTTGAACATTAGTAGTCGCAAACTCAAGAATTGGGTCGGCTGTCCAACGACGGTTATAAAATAAAATAACTAATCAAAAAAATATTTTTGTTGATAGGCAGTTGGTTGTATCTTATGTAGTTACGTGGGTCTTTCACGATTTTCATCCTCTTAATGTGGTTTGCGAACCCGTGTTCTATGGTAAATTTCATTCCCTTAATGTTTTTTATCACCTCTCTGAATATTTAGGTTGAATTTCGACCCTGTATTATAAAAGCAGTCATTTTGGAACATCTTCTAGGAAATAGAAATATATTTAGAAATGTGATTTTAGTGGAATCGATTGAATTATCTTTCAATAAAGTATTCTACGTTAAAGAATCGATTATTGTTGATTATGAAAAGAACTATAATGAGTTAAACGGTGAAATATTCTGCCGTTCAAAAGTAAAATCAGTGTAAGACACAAGAAATTCAAAATTGAGATTTTTACATGCTTGGTATTTTTGTATGATAAGCAACATATGAAATTTTTTGTCAATCTCTAAAAATTCTATATTTGCTCTGATTGTTTTAGCAAAAAAAAAAGAAAGTAGTAAGTTTTAAATCTGTCTCAAAACACTTTTTTTTTCTTTTTTTTTAATGACAGTATGCAATACACAAAATATTTCAGTGTTATCAATATAAAAAATTGTTATTTTTTTATTTCTTGTAAGCATTTTATACTCTTGGAAATAATTCATATTTTTAATTTCTTATTTTGCTACACAAAAAACTAAGAAGAAAACTATGGTCAATACTATCAGAAAATGTTAAAATTTACCGTGTTTCTGACTCGATGGAAACAACAAAAGTCTCGGTAATTTTATTCTTAGTACTTTGGTTATTATTTTGGTAAAATTGTCAATTAAATATGGTTTTATAATCTGTGATAAAAATTCATAGATGTGGTAAAATTTGGTAAATTTATCATGATACCTTAAAGCATGGCATAAAAACCATTTATTCGGTTGAACTAACTTTTCAATTACGTATTTTTTACTAAATATATGGTAATAAGAACTATAATTTTGAAAACTGAAATTTCCGGCTAACCTTTACCATATGAACGGAAAATTTACCAAATGAATGGTTTAAAAACAGTATATTTTGGGTTTTATTAACCAAAGTTATGTTTTTTTTTCTTTCCAGAAATGTCTTTACCATAGTATGCGTGATTGTATTTGCTTTTAATAAACACTTGAACATGTAATTAAAATAGTTTAATTTTCAAAACTCATTAATATACATTTAAAAATTAATATTGTAATAAGGAACAATAAATTGCATTCCAACAAAACATCACAAGCATCAAGAATTTTTTATAATTATACAAATATTGCGTGAACCCGAATTGAATGGTGGTATCTTTGAATAACATTTAGCATACTATGAATAATGCGTTTAATGGTTTGATGTTTGATCTTCTGATGAAGAAAAAAAAATAATGAAATGTCATTTTTCAAGCATTTTCATGCAATTATTTAATTAAAACCAATACAGTAAATGAGTTGAATTTGCAACTGAGTTTTCAACATTTCATCTCATTCGAGAAACTTAACTATATAATTTATTTATTTCAATTGCTATAAAGGGAATAGACATATTACAGAAGGTGTAAAGCATTTAAGAGCAAAACTGAAAAAAAAAAAAATTGTGAAAGCGTGTTCTATTTTGGTTGATTTTCCTTCTTTGGCAACCAACATGGATCTGCAGTTAATTGAATGAGAATTATCAGGTAAGTAAAGATTGTTCCAAAAACCTAAAAAGCAACAATACATTTATTTACTTTATTGTTTTAAAACAACTGTTTTTAATACATAGCTGTCATAAAAAAAAGAATTTCATAATATTTATATGTTCTACGTCTATGGGATTAGCGAGTAATATTTTTTAAAAAAGTAAAAAAGTATGGGAAGAAGGTAAAAAAAATAAGAATATGTGCGAAAACATATTCTTATTCTTGTTAATTTTTTTTCGTTTGCAACCAGAATCTGCAGTTTATTGAATGAAAATTATCAGGTAAGCAAAGATTGTTCCAAAATTTTAAGAAACAACAATGCTTTTATTGGCCTTAACGATCTAAAACTTAATATACAGTGAAGAGCCATTACATTATAACCACCCTTCATCTATAACAACAGGCTATAACCCAGTGGCGGGGGTAGTATGGTGTGGGCAATGTTTTCATGGGGCACACTATGACTCATAATCCTCATAGAATAATCCCTGACGTCTGTAAGCTACTTGAACATAGTTGCAGACCAGGTTCACCCATTCATGGCAACAGTTTTTCCTGCGGGGGATGGTGTTTACCAACAGGATAATGCACCATGTCATAAGGGTCGAATCGTCATAGATTGGTTCGAGGAACATTCCAGAGACTTTCGAACCATGTCTTGGCCCCCAAATTCACCTGACCTTAATCCAATAGAGCATTTGTGGTCCTACTTGGAAAATCAAATTCGTGCTGCCACGCTACCCCCTCGCAATGTGAGGGAATTGCAGGACCCAGTTGGTGAGTGCTTGATACCAGATACCTCAGACTACCTATCAGCACCTTGTGGAATCAATGCCACGGCGGGTGCTAGCAGTTTTGAAGGCTAAAGGTGGTCCTACATGTTATTAGCAAGGTGGTCATAATGTAATGGCTCTTCGGTGTATAGCTGTCATAAAAAAAATTTCACGATATTTATATGTTCTGCGTGTATGTTCTGCGTGTATGGGATTAGCGAGTAATATTTTTTAAAAAAGAAAAGAAGGTCAACGAAAATAAGAATTTGTGTAAAAATGTATTCTTATTTTTGTTGACTTTCTTTCGTTGGCAACCAAAATGGAACAGCAGTTAATTGAATAAGAATTATCAGGTAAGTAAAGATTGTTCCAAAAACTTGAAAAGCAACAATACTTTTTTTTTTTAGCCTTAACGATATAAACCAACTGTTTTTAATACAGTGCTGTCATAAATAAAATAATTTTTATTGTATTTATATGTTCTATGAATATGAAAATAGCGAGTAATATTTGATCAAGAAAAAAAAGTATGGGAAGTATAAAATATACTGAAAATTAGAGTTCGGTTAAAAAGAAAGTGCTAATTCAATAAATTAGTTTCGAATATCGAAAAAAATGAGTTTAAATTAAATGGAATCAGTGGGACAGTTCTCTAGATATAAAATTTTAAAGTTGCAATTTTAGTGAAGCTCAGAAATTGTTTGACCTCTCATTTTTGGGATTTCGCATTTAAAAGTTAAAGCCCTTATAAATGTATGCAAATTTCTTTTGCCTCGTTTAAACAGATCAAACGATCTGATGAAATACGTAAAAAGTAAAATTAACATTAGAAGCTAAAATTTCTTACCGTTCTCTTGGTTTAAATATAGGGACAATATTTTCCAGATCACAACTTTTCGTTAAAAATTCGAATCCATCGAAAAAAAAATATGTTTATTCAGAGAAAAAAAAGTTGCTATGCCTGGTTTCGTAGCGCGAATACCATATGTGTATTAGCATATTCAGCATCATTAATTCGAACCATTAACAATACACCCGGATAAAAAAAAAATGGTAAAATTATCGTGCTTTATGGTAATGACGTTTCTGATTTAAAAAAAAAATTCTGGTTCAAAAGGTTGGTATTTAACCATATGGTACTTAAACCATTCATTCGGTAATTTTTCATATAGTAACGGTTTAATAGAAATTCTAGTTTTTGAAATTATAGTTCTTATTGCTACGCCTTTAGCAAAAAAATACAAAATTGAAAATTAAATGCAACCAAATAAATGGTTTTTATGCCATGGTCTAAGGTATCATGATATATTTACCAAATTTTACTACATTTACTGAATTTTACCAAATAATATAAAATCATATTGTATTGTTAATTTTATCAAAATAATTTCCAAATTGATTCGTTAAAAATTACCGAAATGTTTGGTGTTCTTAATAAACCAGAAACTAGGTAAATTTTGCCATATTCTGGTAGTCTTAACCATACTTTTCTTTTCTCAGTGCATCATAGTTCGAGAATATTTCATAACTCTATTCATTTTCTAATAATTCGAAAATATATTTTAAAATAAATCTTACAGTTGTCAGGAAATTCTTGGACAGGGAAAAGAACTCATAAGCACTGAAAGACATAGGGAAATATTTTTCAGCAATTAAATATTCTTCTACCTGAAATGTTAAAAAATGTGCAAATATTTAGCAAATTAAATTTATTTATTATATAAGTTCATGCACAGTGCGTAAAATAAAAAAAATCTAACGCCTTAATCATCTTGTCCGCACTAATACTGACAAAAAGCTATGATTAAAAATATAAAAATTTGGTAAAATGGACCGTGAGATTCGCGATGGCTCAGGGGATAAAGCATTCGCCTCCCAATGAGGTGAACCGGGGTTCGATCCCGGTGATTTCTGCTAGATACGAAATTCAGCATCCGATCACAGTGCTGACGTTAAATATCCTCAGTGATAGACGGATCATGGGTTAGAGTCTCCTTGCCGTCATGCTAACCGTGGGAGGTGCTCGTGGTCTTCCTCTCCATGTAATGCAAAGCGGGTTAGTTGTAGTTCCATCAAAAATTCTTCCACGAAGGCAAATTTCTCCCAATACTTGATTCTGGAGTTCCCTTGTCTTCTGGATTGGGTTCAAAATTACAAGGCAACGGAGTTGAACATTAGTAGTCGTAAACCCAAAAATTGGGTCGGCTGTTCAATGACGGTTATAAAATGGGCCATGAGGGTCCTAATGAGGTGACCCGTGTTTGATCCCAGCGATACACTTGTTGATTCGAATTCCGCATCCGGCTCGCACCGCCCACAGTGCTGACGTAAAATCTCCTCAGTTTTCGTGGTTTTCTTCTCTAGGTAGCCCCCAATACTTAATTTCTCCCAATACTTGATCCAGGAGTTCCCTTGTCTTCTGGACTGGGTTCAAAATTACAACGGAGTTGAACATTAGTAGTCGCGAACTCAAGAATTGGGTCGGCTGTTCAACGGCGGTTATTAAAAAAAAATGGACAGTGCTTCTGTCTCTGTGAAGAGCAGCACCGAAAAAAAAAAACACTTTAGTTTATACCGAAGCGCTTTTTGGCTAGATTTTGGCAAAATTAACAATAAAATAGTATTTAAATTTGGTAAATGTGGTAGAATTTTGTAACATTATCATTGATACCTAAAAGCATGGTATAAAAACAAATTATGTGGTTATATTTACTTTTGAGTTTTGTATTTTTACGACATGTATAGGTACCATGATTTTGAAAACTAAAATTTCCGGAAAACCGTTACCATATGAACGGAAATCGTTATCATATGAATGGAGTAAATACCGTATAATTTGGTTTTATTACCATACTTTTGAACTTTTTTTTTTAACTAGAAATGTATTTAACGTGCAGTACGATAATTTATCAGAATTTGTTTTCTCCGTGCAGTAGCTGCCAAAATGAATAAAATTCTTTTTGAAATTGAAAGAACATTAAAAAAAATATTTATTAAAAATAAATTGTACTTTTATTTCAATTAAGATGTTCTTTTCCAAAATATGGGTTTGATTCCGCTAATACTTATTCTAGTCTAAAAATAAACCAATCATTACGAATAAAAATATTTACTTCAAATTCGGCATCAGTTGTAAGCTTGCAGTTTTTGCTTTCAGAGAAAACAGTTGTCAAACCATTAGACTAAAATTGAAGTGAAATGATTTATAATACCTGTTAAAGTAAAGTTATTTTAAAAATATGTTTGAAGAAAATAATTGGAATGAATTTAAGCTACTTTTATGCTGAATAAGCTTGCTTAAAAACTTTCCAATACAGTCCCTAGCCAAATTATTTGACGCACTATAAGATTCTATTTAAAATTTTAATTATAAGGTAATACTATACAGCTTTATTGTTTTTACGCGACTGAAACCAGTTTGCACTTGCTTACGTTCGTGTATCAATTGGTTAAATTAAACGATATATAACATAAATTCGACGATTGGACAAATTAGACAATAAATTTTATAAATATAGAATATTTATTATATCAGGTATTATATTAGTATAATATAATAATAAGACCAAATTATAAGACACACTGTAATGTTTTACTAATTACGTGTTTTGCACGAGTTTATAGGCAATACTTTTATCTTTTATTCAGGAGATTTTTTATATACTTTCTATTTGTATTTATTTTTAACGTATTCCATTACGATGCTAACTAATTGATACACGAACATAAACAAGTGTAAACCGGTTTAAGCTGCGTAAACACAATAATGCTGTATAGTATCCCCTGATAATTAAAATTTTACATAGAATCTTATAGTGCGTCAATTTGTCTAGGAACTGTATGCTTTAATTAAAAGAGGAATCACAAAATTTATTATATAATCTTAAAAAATAGCTGCTAACTTTAACTCATTTTGAGTAAAATTGTATTTTTTAATCAAACTGGTAGTAAAATTTATGCTTCCTATTTATCTCTTTGATTCTTAAATTTAATTTAAAATGATTTTGACTATCAATGCATATAAATAAATTAAACATGCATGATATTTATACAGTTGCGAATTTGTATACATGTGCTTAATTTTGGGAATCTTCTTTTGTTATAAGGCTTAATATCTCAGATGGACACTAAATAAAGAGTTTAATTAAAAAATCTGTAAGAAAGTAGCTTCTTCTGGATTGGGCTCAAAATTACAAGGCTACGTAGTTGAACATTAGTAGTCGTAAACGCAAAAAATTGGGTCGACTGTTCAACGACGTTTATAAAATAAAATAAAATCTTTTAAATGATGTAGGTATTAAAGAAAGAAATTGAATACCTATTAGTATAACATTTTTCGTGACATACGAGCAATTTTCATGATTTCCTTCCCGATTTAACATTGTAGGCATCTATATTCCCCAAGGAAAGGAATCTATCTTTTGACTTGTTGCTTTTATTAAGAGTCTCTCTTTTATTCTTGTCGGTTTTCAATAAAATGTTTTAAATCCAAAATCTGCTTTGCGAATCGACAAAGTTAAAAAAAAAAAAAATAATAATAAAAATACTCACGGTGTCAATGAACTTCTGTCCTTGCAATGTCAACACAAGCAGTCTTCCTGTATGTAACAGAGCAACTAGTATGATTACAATTTTGGCTTGCCAACTCTTTACAAAAGGTAAATTATGTTTAGTTTGCTGTATAAAATAGAAATCAATCCCAATCAATAGTGGCACACTTAATGAGAAAGCAAGAATTAAAGGAGCCAACAAACGACCACCTTCTAAAGTTAAATTCTTTATCTTATTATGGTTGCTTGACCAGATTTTTAAAGATTCAGAATCAACAATTTTTGAATTTTTCAAAATCATTTTTAAATTGTTTTGAGACTTTTTATATAAAATAATGTAAGATTGAATAATTTTGTAAATAAAAATGTCAACCGTTAAAAGGCAAAAAATTTGAAAGAATTCATTGATGACCTGTATCGTGAAAATAAATAAATAAAAGCTTGGATTAGGATTGCTTTTGACAGCTGCAGAAAATATGTGATAAAATTTAGGGAAAGTTTTAAAAGAAAATTGAGGGTCCATGAAGTAACCAGATGCAATGTAGTCTTTCGTTTGATAAACGTTTCCCATAGTCGATAAAATAGGAGCGGATATGGCAATGATGATTGCTATCAACAATAAGCTGTTTGTGCTAGTATCAATGTTAGCGCTTATTGAAATTGATACTTTCTTTAAATTTAATGCCAACTTTGTCAAGTCGCGGGAATTATATAGAATAAGGATTTGATATATAATTCCTGATACAATGCTCAGTATAATTGCTATTTCGTTGACAACTACGAATAAAGTCACCATTGCAGGATTGCTATATTTGATATAGCCTATTAAAAGGATAATTGCCATGCTGGATTGAAAGACAAAAACTGAAATTTGTATTATTTTCCAAATCTTCCAACGCTTGAACGAGGAATTAGGAAATAACGTTCCGTCATAGAAACCTATAAGTTGCAATATGGAAAGCACAGATTCCCACGGAATTAAATTATCCTTTCTACTTTTATAAAATTTATTAATTCTTACGAGAGAATTATTCATTTTCACTTGGAGCTGATTTTATGATGGATGATTTTATTCGCGTTAAGAATAAATAAATATATACGAATTTTATCTCCGTATCTCCGTATAGACAAATTTTAGACGCAATCACGTGTTACAAAAATCAAACACATGCAATACTTATTTTTAAGACAGATGGATGACTATTAATCAATAGATCAATAAAAAACTCATTAGTTTAAAAATAGTGTTTCAACAAACATAAATGACTTGTGTTATTTGAATAGTTGAAAGTGCAATATTTACTTAACTTCAAATTGTTCACTATATTCATGTCAACTAAGGTTTGCATGGTTTAACGTTTTTAAGATTGTGTTATTGTGCAATGATATAAACTTCAGCTTTTGTACCTATCTCTTGCACTGATGTGTATTTTAAGCATGTTAATTAAGTAAATACAAAATATAAGCACTGAAATGTTTAAATGACATAACAAGAACTTAGTATTCCCTTTTCTTTATTTATTTATATATTGTTAAACTTACAGGGTTGTGTGCTAGGTCTTTGTCAAACTAAAGAACATATAACACAAATTAAGGAAAGACAACACAAGAATGCATTAAATGTTACGGCGGAATTCGACCTCGCCATTTCTAAACTGCAAAAAATTTAACACTTGGGCCCCACCCCTCGCCCAAGGAAGTCCCCTATAGATATTTATTTATTTAATTTAGATATATAACGGCTGTTTAAAATTTCTTTAAAAAATTGTTAAATAACAATTTATGTTATTGCTATTTAACCATATTTTAATAAAACAGTCAAATAACCATAAATAAGTTGGTATTCAAACTGTTAACTGTGAGAAAAACCGTTTATTAACTGTTTTCACCTAATACGGTTAAACAACCAGAATTTTATCTCTCCAACTACGCCTACCTAGTGAAGCCATTTAGTTCCTGGCAGCTGGGTACATAATTATAGCCGAGAGGGCAAATGTGTCAATTTCATGACAGACAGAAAAAGGGTTAAAGTCCCAGTGTTGACACCACAATATTTCCTCCATTTCCTTCAACACATGAAGAGTTTCCAGTGCCCTGCACTTCCCAATTTGTGACCCTGAACTACTGGAATACGATGCTTTCACTCACGCATAGACAGCAGCAACACAAAGCTGCTTAACACAAAAAGACTAGTATTTCCCATCTCTTGCGATACGTCAAAGTACCAGATAGACTCACCAAACCACATTTCATAGTTCAGTTGATAAAACACAACTCAACCACCACCTAACTCCAATACCCATTGCCTAACGTAAAGCCTTGCTCTAATGTCCAATTAAATCTCTTTGTTTTCTGGTTTTGAAACCATACTAGTTGTAAATGGTTAAAAAAACAGCACAGTTCTGTATTCATGGTTTTTAACCATATATTACCCATTACCCTATAATAATTGTAGAGACACTTTTTGTTTTTAGATTTTATATTTATATTTATATTTATATTTTTAGATTTATATTTTTTTAGATTTCTCAAAAAGTACAAAAGGAATTTTTTAGAACTTTAGAGTTGGTTACGTCAAGTGAGTTCTTATACTTATCAATGCAATTTAAAGTTTTCAGAGTTTTGAGGACTGGCGATAAATGCGGACGAAAAATAGTGTTTTTGAACACCCAGTACCAATAAATATAACAATAAGTTCGTTTATTGTATCGATTACACTTTGACAATTATATGCGATAACTGAATAAAAAATTTGTACATCTAATTTAAACTGCCATGGAGATATGCACATTTTTATAAAAAAAAAAAAAAAAAAAAAAAAAACTGCTTTGTTGTCTTACAATTTTTTTACTGAAACTAAAAATATTTTTTTAAAAAATGATAATAAATAAACATTTCGTAGAAATTTTTAGTTAATAATTAAAATTTTATTAAAAAATTTGAAAAAAAATTGTTAAAAATTACTCAAGATACGAGTATTTACCCCTTGACATACGAAGACGTCTGAGAGACGTCATTTGTTTCTTATGTCAAAATCATAATTGATGTAACTCAGGCGTCTTTATCAAAGAGATGCCAACTTCCTTCGGACAGCAAATATATATTTTAAAGTGGTAGTTTATCAATTGCGATTCTTGGTTTAATAAATTCAATTTAGTAGATTTTTATCCACCACTACTTCCAAATAATTTGTAGGCTTATATAATTCACCACTTTATAGTAGTTACGTCATGCTATACCTTTTAAAAAACAAGCAAAAGTAGTCAAATACTTACAAAGTTTAGTTTGTAGTTACTTACTGTTATTTATTATTATTATTTTGGCGTGTCCGGAGTAATTGGCATCTCTACTACTTGTAGTTTATTTACTTATTCATTTATTTATTTTTTGCCGATGTTTTTAAACTTACTCTAACGTAAACTTCTCAAGGGCTTTTTATCATTCATAACAGATGGCAGCACCATAACCTGAAGCGTATGTTCAAATTTGAAATAAAATATCCGCTTATAAATATTAGTTTTATAATTAATTCTTACAAATCTTAAGATGCTTTTGATGTAAATGATATGTTATATTTAACATTATATTATAATATTTCATAACATATAATTTTTATTATAAAAATTACGCTTTTTCATCAATATTATTTATTTATTTGTTGAAAATTATATGTTTCAATACTTATGTTCTCTTGGATATTATAGGAATTCATTATGTGGTTTTACTATAACTATAAAGTAAGGAATTAGGACTGTTGTTTCCTAATAATAAAATACAGAAAATACTAGAATATTCATATTTTCGATCATAAAAATGCTAAAATACACAACTTTAAAATTCATTATTTTCATACGTCCTATACTAAGTAAAATAAAAATTATTTTGAGTTAATTGGGTGACTGAAATTCTTGATTACTCTTTTTCAGAGTAAAAAAATTTTTTAGTCTGTCAATTATTTCAAAAATAATTTTAGCTATAAAAACTAAGCTTTAAAAACTAACTAATAAACTTTTAACTAGTTTTTTTTAGATAATTAATTGAGCAAAATAAAAAAAATAAAAAAATTGGACTTAGAAAAAGGTATGTTTGCCAATTTTAAGTATTAGTAAACTTTATTCAAAATTATAGCTTGTAAAATAATTTCAAAATAGGATTTAAAAAAAAAAAATAAATAAATAAATATAATCCTTTAAGATTAATAGGTTTTGCTCAAGTTCCTTCATTTTTTTTTTACCTTTTATAAAATATCAGCTGAGGCAACGCCTCCTATAACTGAAAGACTCCACACTGTTTTTGGTAGGTAGTCCGATCAGACCACTGTTTGCTTTGCTTTTATTAAAATTACACTGGGTGCCTGGGCCGCGCAGCGGCCCCCAACCCATTCATCATAAAATATGTACAGTGTGTAAAAACATTTTGGTTTTTGCAACATTATGGTAGCAGATCAGACCACTGTCCGAACGAGTCATTTTAATACAAAATCTAATTAAAATAAGAAAGTGGTAGCAAATATATGACTAAAAATTTGTTTTATTTATGTATATTATTGGTTTGCTTTATTCACTTGTCAACCACTACAGATTCAATTCTCAAATATATATGATAAATTTCTCTCAGTAACTTTTATAAAAGGTTTTGGGTTCATGCTCACAACTAGTCCACTTTTTAAACAGTCTGCGCGGACTACTTACAAAAGACCGTGTGGAGGCTTTTTGATGTAGGAGGTGATGGCTGAGCCAAAACAAAGTTCACTAATATTTTTTTTATCATACAAAAAAGAACAAAAATTGTCTACTGTTTATTCAGGGAAAAAAAAAATTCCACGTATCACCTAATTGAGATCAATAGTGACTGGTCATGGTTTAAAAACGTTTTTTGTTTGCTCTCCCTAATTGTTTCATGATCACTAGGACACATGCTATCTTTACAAGGTATCTAAAAATACATTTAAAAATACAATAATTTTGAAACACATCCGTATAACTTCAACAACTTACACATCACAATGGCAAATATTCAATTACACGACTAACATGGCTTTCGATTATTCACTGATAAACAAGCTATAGATATCTGGTATGGTGTTTAACTTTTCTATTGTAGTTTGTTATTTCAGCTATTCTTAACCTGTAAGGATCACCCCTCTTAGAGGGCGCAAGCCCACTAGAGGGGAGGCGCGAGAATATCCAAGGAAAAATATTATTTAAAAAAAAAATTGATTAACTGACTAAAAGGAAAGCACACATACACATAGAAAACAAAATACATTTCGACATATTTAATAACTTATTAAAGTAAAACAACTTACCAAATAAAAACTTAGGGTGGGTGAGCCAAAGATAGCCATAGCTAAGCTTTGAGGAATTTTCCTAATTTTCTGGTTAAGTCTGTTTGACTGAAATGTTTTTGTAAAATCTTACACCTATCTCTAATACATATCACATATACTTTGAATTGTAAAATAAATTTTCATTTATTTTGTAGTACAATTTCAAAATTGCACCTTTTGCTCCTAAGGTGGTCCACAGGTACCAAAGGTGTCCCATATATTGAACTCACTTCTTCACTTACTCAAATCATCTTTAGAAAATAAGACACCTGGACTAGCAAACGTCTTTTAAAAGGGCACTTGCTGGTAGGGACAAGTTTCCCGAGTTCAAAAAAGATATTTGGTTTTAGAGTGTATAATTATTTCAAAAGAATTCAAAAGAGTCACTGCTACAAGTGTTAATTAACTTAACCCATAACTAGTATAAAAATACCAAGTTTACAAGAAAATACCAGAATCTACCACAAAAACACACATAACTACCATAAAAAACACCTGAACAAATACTTTAAAATGCAAACAAAACAAAAAACTTGAAAAAAAATACCGCAAAATCTACCAAAGTGTCAAAATACGTCAAAATAGTATATGATTATATGATGACATTCATTTGTCATCATTTTCAAGACTTAAAACTATTAATCTGATAATATAATTAAAATTGAAGTAGTGCGGTTAAAAAAAAAAAAAGAAATATAAACTTTCTGAAAACATATAACTGAAAGTTTTAAGAATTTAAACATTTATAAATTACAACATGTTCATATATATACTTGGAAATTAGAACGAAAACTGCAAAAATTGAATCACTTCATACAATGGAGGCCATTCAAGGAAATCTCTACCAATTCAGTCACATGCACCTCAGATACAAGATTTACAATGCAGCAGAGCCATCTCGTGATTAAAAATTAAATCAATTTTACTTTCAGGGGGTGGCCTATGTTAGAAGCGCTGGCCAGCTTTGGTTCACCCACCTTACTTAATCAAAACATGCTAAATTAAAAACAAATTTAATAATTATTAGTGACTTCCTTGGGCCTGTTTTCGAAGGAAGGCTTTATATTAGAAATAGCCACTCTCAGTTCTGTTTCTATATTTAGCGAGATCTATATTTTGTCTTCAAAGTACCCACAGCAGAAAATATAGTTTCACAGAGTTAGGATGTTGAAAATGGTAATAAAATGCGAAATGCCCTTGTTTTAAGCGCAGAAAAATCATCCTCTACACCTGCCCAAAATTCCAGTACTGATTTATTGTATGAGTCTATGAATTTTTCTTCCTTATCATTTGAGAGTCCTTCCAGAGTCTTATGAAAGGATTCCTAACCCACTCGTAACTTACTATCAATTTGTCATCAGCAAGAAATTACTTATTTAAAATTCTTCGCCAGTATGGCTAAATAATTTTCAATGGTTACAAGAACAACTTTCACATGTTTTTCTTCAGCCTTGTAAGTTTTGATACTATCATCCACATTTGCAACCATTGTTAGGTTTTTTTACTTTAAATTTCCTCTCCACAATTCCAATTTTATACAAAAAGCATTAACTTTATCACTCGTGTCCAACATATGTGTATTTGCTCCTTAGAGTTGAAGATTCAAGTTATTTAATTTCTCGAATAAGTCGACCAAGTAGCTCAATTAAACCATCACGAAAATTCTCGACTTCTGGTCTGTTTTCTTCTTGCGATTGTTCTCTTAAAAAAAAGTTTTGTTCAGGAAAAAAGCGATTTGTTCTCTTAATTCATAAACACGTTACAAAAATTTCCCACATGATAACCATCTTGCCTCGCAATGAAATAGTAACGCTGAATGTACTGAACCCATGTCTTTACAAAGTGCGGAAAAGATTCTCGATTTTAGGGATCTCATTTTTATATAATTTACTACGGTTACAACCGCAGTTAACACAATATTCAGACCAGGTCTCACTTCTTTCGAAGCTAAAGCTTCTCTGTGGATCATGCAATGTGTCCAGACGCACTGAGGCGATTTTTGTTTAACATGTCTTTGTATACTTTGGCATCTTCCCGACGTTGAACGAGCACCATCGGTGCTTATTCCGACGCAATTTTTATATTCTATGTTCGCCTCGTTCATATAATCATTTAAAATAGCAAATAATGCGAGCGCTGTTGTTTTGAGTTCCATTGATTTGCAGAAAAGTAGTTCTTCTATTACTGACATATTATCACAAAATCGAACACAGGCAATTAAATGAGCATCTTTATTACCATCTCTTGCTTCATCAAGGCGTATTAAAAACAATTTGTCACGCATCTTCGAGAAAAGTTGACACAATATATCTTCAGCTATATCACCAATTCGACGAGCGACAGTATCATTTGAAAAAGGTATGGACTGCAATTGTTTTGAAAAATTATCTCCTAACATAGTTTCTGCAATCTCAATTGCTGCTGGCAAAATAAGCTCTCCACCAATGGTGTGAGGTTTTTTACATCTGGCTATTTAATATGAAACTTTGTAAGATACAAATAAAGCTTTTTTATTCACAAACTTTCTTTTAAAAATGATTTTTGCTTTTTATAAGATTTTAATTTTAACTCGAAGAATTCTCTGGGTTTGTTGATTTACTCACTATTAAGCGTTTCTTAATGTCGTTTAAGTTTATTAGGTTTCATGCTGTCTGCAGCTAACATTTTTGAGCAAATGATACACAGGGGCCTTACTTCTTCATTTACTTTAGTACTGGTGAACCCGTATTCTTGAGAATATTTTCCTAATTTTATTTTCGGAACCACTCTCGTTTGTGCACTTGTTGATGCTTGACCATCTTCTAATGCTCGCTTACTTCCGCTTAAAAATTTATTCATGAGTCTGCATTAATCTGCTGCCGTGAATATTTAGTATGGTGAATTGCAGTTGGCACGAAAACATATATAACATTCACATTTATGATAGATTCGATAGCGATAGAAGGATCAACTCGAATGAGACTGGCTGGAATTGACACTTGCGTTACCGAACATTTTCGTTCTTTCTATTAGAAAACATTTGCTCTACGCATGTTCGAGACGGCATTGGTCGTGGGGATTTCCATCCACAAACATTACTTATTTTTTTTTCTCTTTTGTTTAGTTTGCTCTGTTTTATTCGAAACAATTTATTCCCTGTTGCTAAATTTAGCTTACCCCGTCTAAGTGAACTTTCATTAACGAATTTTTCTACTTTCATATTCTTTTAACGTTATATCCGTGTTTCGCTTTCATTTCAAGTATAATATTTAAATGTTCCTCGCTTTCATTCGCTTCATCTGTTCACCGCCCGCTTGGCCCAATGCCAGATGTGATTTCTCGCCAACGTTGGCTCGCTTTTGCTTTTGTTTTGGTAGTTAGTTAAAAATAATTTAAAAACAGAATTCAAAATACTCAAGATGCATTATTGTTGTATACATTTTATTGTAAGCGGCGGGGGGGGGATGAAAATTAAAATTGAAAACTGGGCGACTGGGCTGAGAATACTGAAAGGTTGAGAAACGCTGTGTTATGCTGGTTTCAAATCTGAAAACCGTTTTGCTCTATCTATCGCGTCAGGTTTTTAAGAATTTGACAAAAATTAATTTTTATGGAACACCGTTTAACTTTTATAGAATACTGTTTAAATTTTAGTAATTTAAATAGAATACTGTTTACCTTTAAGCATATTATACTGTTTACACTAAAGCAAAGTATATGTAAATGTAAAAGTAGACCTGAAAATTTTAATTTTCAGTTAATAATAAAATAATAAATTATATATATATATATATATATATATATATATATATATATATATATATATATATATATATATATATATATATATATATATATATATATATATATATATATATATATATATATATATTGTTGCATGAAGTAAATTATATACGTAAAAATAGATCTGAAAATTTAAATTTTCAGTTGGTAGCCAGTGGTCGGTAGACTTTAATAACGTAGTTGCAATTTTTCTTCAAACCTAATGAGTCGGTGACCTCTATCGATAAGTCCTATTCATATAATTGCCATTATTTTTATTTATTTACTTTTGTTTTGCTTGGAATAAATTCTACATTTCCTTTCTAAAAAAAATCATATTAGAAATAATCCACGGCTATAAAAAATCAATTCAATAAAAATATGCGGCAAAATTTAGTTAAACATACCAACTTGACTTCCCCGTGAAAGAAAATTCGATGCGCAATAAAACAATTAAAAAAAAAAAAAAAAGGAAAAAAGTAACTAGCTGTTTGTTTAGTTTAAGTCGTCACTTTTCTTTGTGGACTCACCGCGTGGCATGTTGCGAGTGATTACTTTCAGGTCTAATGTAAAGTAATAATATTTTATTTATTCTAATGAAATATTGTTTAAAACTTGTTAATTTTATTGGAATTTGTTTGCATCGAGTATAGCAACTGCTTATTTTTTACACAGACGCTAAGATTTGGTGAATTTTTTTTACAATGAATCACGCCTTATGTTAGAACCACTGAAAAAAAGCTCTGGTCGGAAAAGCAAGGAATTGGGGAAAAAAGCACTACTTTAACAATCAATTACATGAATTTAATAACCGATTTTATTCACGCTCTTAAACATAAATTCGACTCCCCGTGTAGTAAATGGTGACTGGTGCACGTTAAATCTGTCGGGTCACAAGGTCCTCCATGTTCCAATAACAAATTATACCTCTGTGGTTATGAATTGGAGATTGATCGTTCTCTGATTCAGGTCAAAATTACGATCTGTGGATGAATGAATGGGTATGTGAATGGGTTCGATCTATATACGGGTGTGACGTATGGGTGTGACAGAAGTCAAATTCTTGGCCACAGATGGCACCACTGAAAAACAAGATCAATCGCACCCCTTGCCTTAAATGGCTCACGACTACGACAGCAACAACATAGATTAATTTTGATTAAATATTTATTCGAAAGTAAACAGATACTTTTAAAATTGATTAATTTGCAAAGTTTAATTTACACCTTGCAGCAACAAACTTTTAATTCTGATTTTTCTTAATTGTACCATTATATAATATATTTAATAGTATTATTATATACACCGAAGAGCCATTACATTATGACCACCCTGCTAATAACATGTAGGACCACCTTCAGCCTTCAAAACTGCTAGCAACCGCCGTGGCATCCATTCCACAAAGCGCTGATAGGTAGTCGGAGGTATCTGGTACCAATCGCTCACCAACTGGTCCTGCAATTCCCTCACATTGCCAGGGGGTAGCGTGGCAGTACGAATTTGGTTTTCCAAGTAGGACCACAAATGCTCTATTGGATTAAGGTCAGGTGAATTTGGGGGCCAAGACATGACTTAAAAGTCACTGGAATGTTTCTCGAACCAATCCATGATGATTCGACCCTTATGGCATGGTGCATTATCCTGTTGGTAAACACCATCCCCCGCAGGAAAAACTGTTGCCATGAATGGGTGAACCTGGTCTGCAACTATGTTCAAGTAGCTTACAGATGTCAGGGATTGTTCGATGAGGATTGTGGGTCCTAATGTGACCCATGAAAACATTGCCCACACCATACTACCCCCGCCACCGGATTATAGCCCATTGTTATAGATGGAGGGTGGTCATAATGTAATGGCTCTTCGGTGTATGATGTATCAGTTAACGATAGCTTCTCAGGTGGTTAATTTTGTGATAAGTTACTGACAAAAATTTAAATATTTTTCATTTTGATACAATATATATATTTTTTAAAAATCACCTGTTGATAAAGCTGTATCACAACAAAATTAGTGTTAATTATTGGAATTCAAAAAAAGTATGGAGTCCTAAAAAATTTGCCAAACAGCATAAAGAGCCTAAAGTTCCTCCCATGAACATTAAACTAATCCTTGTACTTAAAAAAAATTTTTTTTGAAACAAAAAAACCCAATTTCATTAGAAAAATATTTAATTATTTTAAACTCGAGCTTAATTCGCTTAACGTCACATATGAAAATAAACGTAAAGTTATATAATTGCTAAGGCTGTGTCTTTTTCTTCAGGCGCTTTTTTTTTTCAAAAGCTTTTTTTAGGCTCTTTTCGGTGCTTTTTTTAGAGCTTTTTACAGGTTCTTTTAGGTGTTTTTATTCGATCCTCTTTTACCATTTACTACTGTTCAATATGTATACATCACAGACGTATACCTTAGATTAAGAATGTTTTTTCAATGTGTGTGGATTTTATATGTGCTGTATTTTGAAATAGATATTTCTATGCAGTATATCTGATGTGGCTTAATTTGACTGCTTTCCCAGTTAATGATAAGTTTATGAATACTTAATTTAATAGTAAGTGGCTTCAGTGAAATGTAAGTGGTGGTAGAAGTATATCTAAAAAACAGTGGGAGACAAATGGTTTGCATATTTTGAATTGGTACATTTTAATTTTCTTAGAAAACGTATTGAATACTAAGTATAAATATCACAAATTTCTAAAATTTGTGTGGAATAGTGTTATCTTAATAGTTGTAGATTGTGATTACTTTTAATCGTAGATTATGATTACTTTTAATCGTAGATTATGATTACTTTTAATCGTAGATTATGATTACATGTAATACATAATTATAATTATTAGTAATCATATATACATTTATTTAATGAGGGAGCTAGATTTTAAGCAGAAAAAAAAATAAAAAATCGCTACATTACAACGTATTCATCACAATAGTAATCAAATAATTGCATTTGTGATTTATGATTATCTGTAATCAAAATTTTTTGTTATCATGAAAATCTGGAATTGTGGATTATGATTTCTTTTTTTAGATTATGATTTCTCGGGATCTCATACAATGATTACGCATAACGTTTAATTGTAGATTAGGATTTCTTGTAATCTTTTATCGTGATTACTTTTAATTTCAATTATGACTTCTTGTAATCTCTTATCACGGTTACTTTCAACTGTAGAGTATGATTTCTCGTAATCTGCTACCATGATTACTTTAATCTTATACCATGATAACTTGTAATCGCTTGTCATAATAATTTGTAAACGCATATCAAGATTAATTGGTATCTTATTTAATTATGGTAGTTATGGATCAGAATTTCTGGTAATAGTAGATTATGATTACCTGTAATCCCAAATGTAAACGGGAATTGAGGCTACTTGTATAAAATTATTCTGTAAACATTTAGTGTCTAAGAAGAAGAGTTAGAGTTTGACTTCTAGAAAATTTATACTGCATTCTTACGCAATAAAATATTCTTTTTAATGTTCAGGAGGAAAGATTCATTGATATGCAATCAATCTTCTTTTCATCATGTTGTCGAAAAAATAAAAATCAACTTCAAGCGTTGATGCCTCGAAGGATGTGTATTTTTCTTTCCTCATATTTTCAAAATAAAAAGAAAGAATACAGGAAGAGAATTAAAAGTGAAACCTTTAATTTATTAGAGAAAGGTAACCCTTATTAGATAAGTCAAGATATTTCTAAAAAGAGTGCACTTTTCTGAATGCAGGTTTTCCTGTTCGTTTGTATGCCATTTGCTCTCCCCCCTTCTTTACTGATGGGGATTATTTTAATTTTATTTATTTTTTGGCTTCGCAAAAGTAATAAATGATGAGTAGGCAATGAGTGGAATACACAAATAAAACGACATAATAAAAATAAAGAACTTTTAATTTGTTTTTAAAATTAACCTTTTTCAGAAAGTGAGTTTTCATAATTAAGAATGCAAATGTTTTCTGTATTGGTATTAAAAGAGAAAGTCTTAAATTTCTAGAATATTACTAAAATGATTCGAAGGGTTATTATTAGAATATTTACATGCTTATAATGGTGTTCATTTATCAAACATGTTAGAGATCAAAGGAAAATTAGTTTAACGTTTTAATACAAATTGGATTTGCGTCATCATCATTTTGTTCTACTTCATTAACTATTTTTGACATCTTACCATTTTTTTCTTTGCAACTTTTTAACCTGTTTAAAAATTTCTTTTATGGATTTATTTCCCTTTTAAACAATTTTTATACAAAGGTCTAAAATTTGTAACTGTCATTGGAAATATCGAAGGTAATATATATACGTATCATATTTCACTAAAAATATAGGTGTACCAGATTTTTTTTTTTTAATTTTTTGAAAGAAAAAGAACTGTCCTCAAATAAAGGCTCCAGCGCTTTCAAACTCAATCATATATATATTACTAAATATTAATTTTATTTTACTTTATTTTTGTATGCTTGTTTTCTGCTTCTCTTTTTTCATGTAGAGCTCATTTACAATTACATTACTTGTTTTTTATTTTTTCGAGACATAGATGCATTATAAAATGAATTTTTTTTAATAATTATTCTTTATTTTGAAATGTCTCTCGTAAAGGAATGCGTCCTGAAGAGAAATTTTATGCATTTTTTCCATCAAGTTTTTATTGTATTTTGAATTTGAATGTTTCTCTCTCTCTCTCTCTCTCTCTCTCTCTCTCTCTCTCTCTATATATATATATATATATATATATATATATATATATATATATATATATATATATATATATATATATATATATATATATATATATATATATATATATATGTATGTGTATATATATATATATATATAATATAGAGATTTAATTTCATATTTTAAGCGTGTCTTTTTTAGTTAAAATGTTTAAGTGTAATATAATCGTAACCCATATTTTTGTTAAAGTTGATATTTTTAAATTAAGCTGTTTTTTCTCTTTGGAACTTTGCTAGTGTCCAGAGTTTCCGCTAAATAGCAGCCTAAATGCGCAGAACCAATTTACTGTCTACTTCAAGTCATGGTATTTTTCACAATAAATATTTTTGATAAACACACTTCAGAGCATTTTATTTTATGCACAGTATTAAACAGCTGACCCAATTCTGATTTCTCGACTATTAATGTTCAACTCAGTAGTTTAGTAGTTTTGAATCCAACCCAGATGGATCAAACATTGGGACAAACTAACCTTCGTGGAGGAATTTTTATGGAACTAACCAGCATTTGCGTTACCCGGCGATGAAAAGAGCCTCCCACGGTTAATTTGATGGCAAAAGGATTCAAACACATGATCCGCTTCCCACAGTTGTGTCGGCACCATGGTCGATGCTGGCTAAGAGCAAAATTCATATTAACCATTCTCCACTGGGATTCGAACTTGGATCACCTGACTGAAAGGCGAACGCTCTATCCGTTGAGCCATGCAGCTCTTAGAAGAACATTTAGTTTACCTTCAGCACGTTACCTGAAAACGTTGCTGAACAAGCATCATTTGAAAATGTGTGTGATTTTTATATGTATTGACCCTAGCCTTTCAATTGTCAAATATATATATGGGCGAATCTCAGGAATCATTAACCTATATGTCTTCAAACTTTTCTTACAAATATATAACATAGTAAGCGAAAATAAATTCTAATAAAATTACAGGAATAACTATGCATTACTAACTTTAAGATACGTACAGTTTTGATCGCGAATAACTTGCTTTTGGCTTTCATTTCTTACTTCAATCATACATTTGAAAATTTTTCATGAGTGTCGCTTAGAGTGTTTAACATACTTTTTTTTTTTTTCAATATGTTCTGTTAAAAAAAAAACTGAAAATCACTAGAAACATAATTTAGTAGCTCAGCTGTACTATCATATTTTCTTGAATGATATTTTTCGTGAATATTGACGTTTGCAAACACTTACAGCTTGTTGACAAATTTTGGCACGTCAAACCGTAACCATCGAAAATTGAAAAAAAAAAAGGTATACAATCCAATTCTGCGAGTTACAAGTTAAACTAATGATACAAGTTTGTTCTACTTTAAATAAGCTTTTGGAATATCACTAACATAAAACTCGCAGAATTGGATTGTATACCTTTTTTTTCTCAATTTTCGATGGTTACGGTTTGACGTTTATAAGAAAAGTTTGAAGACATATAAGTTAATCATTCCTGAGATTCGCCCTTATATATATATATATATATATATATATATATATATATATATATATATATATATATATATATATATATATATATATACATTATATTTTCATTAAAAATATCATAAGATCTAAAAAAGCAGTTTTAATTTTTTTTCCTTCTTATCCGAAAATTCATCAGTAATTGATTTTGGAAATTAAAGAAATTTCAATGATGAATAACTGTTTCTTATAGATCTAAATAAGTGCAAATAAGTGCAAATTTTAAAATTATTGTTAGGAAATGAGTCGTGTTGAGAATATTTTACTTTTAACGCAAAAAAAGGCACCGGAGTTTCAGAATCATAAATTTGTATTATTATTAAATTGTTATTATTATTAAATTATTTTTTTAAAATTATTATTTATTTTATTATCATTTTTATTACTATTTATTTTATTATCTCTTTTACTATTATTATTTATTTCATTATTATTTTTTAATTATCATTATTCTAATATTATTAAATATGATAATTTTCACTTATTTTGACCTGAATTAAAAAAAAAAATAAAGAAAAAGCAATCAAAATATGATTAATAAAAATTCTGCGTTAAAGGGATGAAATAGCAATTTTAAGTTTTTATGAACTTTCTCAAACAAGAGCTTTTTATTTTAATTTGGAAGAATTCAACCGTAGTATACGTAGAGGTTAAATTTGGATGTAATTTAGGTTCGTTTAACTATAAACTGAGATAGTAAATGCAACATGAGACGAAATTAGATAAATTTTAGAGACAAAGTAAGTTTACTTGACCCAGTTTAGGATTTGAACAATGACCTCCTAAGGCAAAATACTTACGATTCTGGGAATGAAATAAACGCACATGCTAGAATAAAGATATTCGGCTATTAAACTCATTTGTAAACAGCTCGCATTTTTATTGAAATCAGAAACATCACGTTTAGATAAAATGAAATTACAACTGTCTCGAACCAGTAACGGAAGCAGTAAAAAAATAGTACTAGTTTGAGAATTTGTATTAAGCTACTGAGGATTATTTATCTATGAACGCCTTAAAAATATATGCAAATTTTCTAAATCTTAGGAAGCTGTTTGTATGCGCCAAAACAAATGAAAACGAAATTACAAAAGAAAACAAACACTGAAAAAGGCATATTATTGATAAGTTTAAAGTTTCATTTTTTAATGATTTAGAAAATTCTTTTTAGGGAAAAAAGTTTATTTTATTTTTTGTAAAAAAGCAAACTTTTGAAATGATAAAAAATTTAAATTAAAAAGAGATAACAAAAAAGTCTTCTGTGATATTACTGAGAAACGGTTTCGGCTATGGAACACTAAATCATTGAGCTTTTATTGGTGGAACTACGACTATATAAATTAAGTTCATTAGTAACTGTGAATATACTTTCATTTTTTTTTTCACTTCAATTTTTTAAAAGATTCTCTTTGAATATTAGAATATTTTCATACATTTATTAATAATAGTCTTAAAATACAAGTCCTTATAATTAAAATTTATAAGTCTGAAGTGAGATCTAAATTTGTTCTTTTTGTATGCATAAGCTTAAAATGAACAATAAAAGTCGAATGAGCAACGCAGTTCCATAAGCAGAATTTATTTTTGAATAATCAAAAAAAAGCCTACGGTATGATTTTTTTTTTTTTTTTTTTTTTTTTTTTTTTTTTTTTTTTGGTTTGAAAAGAAAAAGACTTTTGAAATCATAAGATTTTAATATTAAAAAACCTTTAATTTTTCTTTCTTTTTTGATATCTTTAAAAGCAACGAACTTTGAAAGCTTCTTTATTTCTTTGATATCTTTTCTTTGAAAGAATTTTTTTTTTTGTAAAAAAAAAACATATTTTGGAAATTCTAAATTTTTAAAATTCAAAAATTAAGGTGTCAAAAAATTCTTTAGTGATAGTGGAATCCCTATTTTATAAATTAAGTTCAATAGTAGAGGTGAATATAATTTCATTTTTAATTTAAATTTTGAAAAGAATTGTGAAATATCTTTATCTTGTTTTATCAATCATAGTTGTGAAGTAAGGGTCTCTAAAATTAGAAACAATAGGTATAGAGCGGTATATAAATTTTTTCTTGCTGTATAAATAAGCTTTATAGGAACCCTATCTACAAATCGAGTAAGAAACACAATTCTATATTCTTGAATTTGGTTATATAATGTTGAATCAAAATTTTGATTTAAAATATCGAAGAAATTTTGTGTAAATGCATTTTTTTTCATTCATTCAATGCATTGCTATTAAAAAGTTTAAAATTTTGCGATTTCTTTTTTATTGGAATTTTACTTAAATAATTTCATATTAGTTACCAAACTATTCATTATAATATGTATTACTGCCTGCATATCAATAGTTACAGGTTTAATTTTTTTTTTTTTTTTTTTAAGTTACTGAACCCCAGTGTTTCTTCCGTTTCCCAATGCACCCACCCTATTTTTTCTCTGAACCCCTTTTGGGAACCGCAGTTATAGAGAATTGTCATTGCCAATCATCACATAAAAATAAATTAAAACTATTTTGGTTATATTGATGGGACGATGTTTTATAAAAAGTATGTGTTCCAGTAAATAAATAGCCATTTTTATGAATTTTCTTTATTATTGCAAAATGGACCTAATACTTACTTTTTAAAGCATGCTGTAGTTTAATCAACCTCTTTCACATGAAATATAATGAAGTAAAATTTGCATGCTGATAAGTATAACACAGAAGTCTTTTTGAAGTTAATCCATGCTCATTTGCTAGATGCCAAGACTAGCTTCTAATGGACACTTAGTTTTGTAAAATTGCGAAATTTGACTGTATTTATCAATTTTCATTAAGATTGATAAATTTATTCCAATGTTTCTCTAGCCTTTCGATTACTTTCCCATAAAACTAATTGTCAAAACCTTCAAAACATTAACCCTTTAATTTCCCACACCATTCATGCCAAATATCTTTACCTCGAATTTCTTTTAGAGATATGCAGAGTTTCTAGGGGTCATTTCTGCAGAATAAGCTGAGTGTGGTAGCAATTGTAAGTTTAATTTGTAGAGTTTTACCATAGTTAACACCGACTGGGACAAGCTGCTTTGAAGAATTTTCTTTCTTAAATTTTTTTCTTTAGCTTATGGAGCAATTTCTTCATGATATCATCCATCAATCAGTCGAATAATACTATGTTACAGCATTTGCTTTTTTATTTTATTTTATAACTGCCGTTGAACAGCAGACCCAATTTTTAGTTTATGACTTAAAATGTTCAATTCCATAGACTACTAATTTTGAACCCAATCCTGAAGACAAGGGTACTCCTTGATCAAGTATAGGGAGAAATTCGCCTTCGTGGAGGATTTTTGATGGAACTAAAATACATTTGTGTTACATATCGAGGAAAACCACGAAAACCTCTTACTGTTAGCCTGATGGCAAGTGGATTCTAGCCCATGATCCGTCTACTACTGAGGCTGCGTATGAGCAGCTTTTTCGTTCCTTATAAGAAAATTTAACCCCACCACAAAATTTGTAAGCTACAAATCGTTTGTGGTCTCCTCCTTTCACACGGTGAACGCTATAGGATGGGGGTTATCATGTCAAGAGGACCACCCGTAAGTTCAACAGAGCAGGAGATTAGGATTGATAGATTTCTGAAGAATTAGAATGCAGAAAGCGTTATATTAATAATTCGTTCTTGAGGAATATAATATTTCTTTGAATTTGTTTTTGTGGAGTATCTATTTCATTGAGGAACGAAAAAGCTGCTAGTTTTCAGCCAGAGGATATTTTACACCAGTAATGGGGTGATTGCGGGCCGGGTGCGGAATTCGACCATATATAGCAGTGATTCGAACCCGGGTCACCTCATTAACGCCGATGGTTTTTACCATTTTAAAGTAGTCGAAGATGCGGTGACGCGTGCATCCCAAAAGAACATGAGACAGAACAGAGTTTACCAGACGGACATTTTTTTTTGACAGCTTTATGGGGCTTCCTTCGTTTGTTTTCCCTTTCAATTTGATTCTCAAATGAAGTGGTAAAACCATCAATAGCTACTCCTGATTCAAAACTTTTCTATATTATCTCCAAATAACTCCAAACGGCACTCTAAATCAATGTGATGTTGCTATTGTTGCGCGGTAAGCAAACATGGCATGCGCTTGGAAAACGGTTTTCTGAATTCAACATTTCCATGTAAATTATAGCATAAAATGTCCTTTGATATCCCTACTGTATTCTTTATCCCTTCGTTAATTAACTTCTCGGTTGCTCAATAATATTTTAAGTTTTTTTTTTTTTACAAGTTTTCTAATGAAATTACATAAGATTTCATCTCTAGTGCAATCCCTACGACCCCATTTAAAGCTTAAAATAGAGAAATTGATGCTCATATACTGTACATATACCTTTATCCCATATCTGCCTTTAATATTAACCAATAGTATACAAATCAGATTTCATATTATAACATACTATGGTACCATACCAAAGGATATTATTACAGACAAATTAGAGGGCTCAAAATGAGGCACAATATTTAAGTATGTATATGTTTAAAAGTGCGTAAAATTGCGTGAAATGAAGAAATTGTTGCTTATTTCCTGCAGAGATATATGGGCCTATATCTCCCTTATAATATTAACCTATAACAATCAAACTCCACCAGGTATTATATTATAACATATTATATCATCATACTAAGGGAAATAATTATACACAAATTAGGGGCCCACAATGAGGCATAATAGATGAGTATGTATGCATGTATTTTTAATTGCGTTTTAAAGAGTTAACACTGCTCAAAACAATTTAATGATATTGAGGTTGTGGGTTGATCTTGCGCCTGGAGAATCACTAGAATGATTGATACATTATCGACAGAAGTAGTAGGTCATGAGATAAAATTGACATTTGTTTGGCAGAAAAATGCTTTTTATTGAACGTTTTGGTACAAAAGGAAAAAAATAAAAACACAATTTGTGCACAAGAGAAAAAACACATAAAAAACTGTGTTTCCTTAAAGAAAATTATTTTTAATAGAGGGTATGATTTCCCTGGACAGTCAGTAACTTTGAACGCCTTTGACACCATCGAATCAATGAGGTTATTAAAGAGGGACAGAGGTATTCCCACTCCTCTAGAAGAGCTCTTTCCAGTTTTTGGAGGATTTGTGGGGGTGGTATGCTTCCAGCAATTCGTCTACCTAGAATGTTCCAAACATGCTCGATAGGGTTCATGTCTGGAGAACAAGTTGGTCAGTCCATTCGTATGATTCCTTCCTCCAAAAGGAAACCATTCACCAAGTTAGCACGATGTGGCCTTCAATTGTTGTCCATTAACATGAAGTCATCTCCAATTCATGCAGAGTAAGGGACTACAATAGGTCTCGGGGTCTCATCCCTATATCGGTGACCAGTCAGAGTTCCATTTCGAATAATATGGAGATGCTAGCATAGACCACCACTCCCCCACAGCCAAATCTTAGACTTTCGTACATGAAAGCAGGATTTTTTCTGGTGCCACTTTCCTTCCTGATGAAAATTCGCCTATTATCAGGATGAACAGAAAAACGGGACTCGTCAGAGGAAAGAATATTGCGCCATTCATTTCTTTTCCAGTTCACATGCTCTGTTGTTCCCTCAGGGCTGGAGCGACGGTGCCTTTCTGTTAACGTGACATACACCATTGGTCGGCGAACATACCTACAGCATGAAGGTGGTTTTTGGACAGTTTGTGTCGAAACAGTGGTGCAAGTAGCCGAGCGAAGGTGTTGTTGAAGAATAGTGGTATTCATATTTATGTGTCTCTGAGCCGTTAGAGTTAAATAATGGTCTTAATTTAGTGTTGTTGCATGTCTACGCCCTTGCCTTGATCTTCGGCCTGCATTTCCAGTCTTTAAAAAATGGTTCCAGATCTTGGAAATCACACTTTGCGAAACTCCAATGGCTTCTGCTACTTCGGCTTGTGCTTGGTCTCCCTCTAACCGGCCAGCAACTCTCCAAGCTATCCAAACATTTTTCGACACTTTTTTAATTTTTACCGGTTGAGCCTACCCTGTTATAAGTATTGGTTTTTTTGGATAGTTCACTTCTTTCTAATAAGGTGTAAAAATGAGACTCATTTAAAGAGAGATTTTTGTATCATTTCCAAATAAGTAGCAGACCTGCATGAGCCTACTGTTTTAGAATAACCGATTTTCATACATTTGATGTTGTTTAAAACCCACCTTGTATAATATAAGACATTTATATATTTTTATCCAAATATTTTTTAGGTACCGCAGTGGATTGCTCATCAGGATCGAAGTCAAGCATCACTGGCTACCATCAGCAAGCTGGTGGGTGACGACTTTGATCAGCCTGTGTAGGAATCGAGAGTGTGCGGTATCGATACTCGTTAAACTGTTCAACCGTAAAGTGCTCGACTTAACGCTCAGGTCGTTGGACTACTAAAACTAGGGAGCCATCCTCTCATCAGAGGATCAAAATTGTGATGGCATGTTTCTTCGGATCATCCTCTGTAATGTTTCCCAGACAGTCTCCATATTTTATGTTAAAAGTAGAAATGTAGTTAAAAAGCAATAAGATCTCTCAGGTGATCAGTGTACCAAAACGGGGGAGTCATCCCATCTGCAGAGAATCAAAATTGCGATGGCATGTCTCTTCGGATCATCCTCTATTATGTTTCCCAGACCGTCTCCATATTTTATATTAAAAGTAGAAATGTAGTTAAAATGTAATAAGGTAGCACAGGTCATCGGTCTACCGAAACGGGGGAGCCATCCCCTTTACAGAGGATCAAAATTGTGATGGCATGTTACTTCGGGCCATCCTCTGGAATGTTTTCCGGAACGTCTCATATATAGCCCATTGCGCAGCTCTAGTGTGACGTAAATATAATACGTACCTACCAAATAGAAAATAAAAAATAGAGTAATCTTATGCTAAACCAAAAATTTTACATAAACCAAATATTTAATATTAAATGCAGAAATGTAGTTAAAATGCATTAAAAATAGAGAGTTTTATTACATTAATATTTATATATTTTTAAACTTTTTGAATAAAGCGGGCATTTCTATTGAATCGAATCACCACAGGGGCGAGTTCAATATAAAGAATATGGCAAGGCATTATGGTAGAAGGAGTTGCATTTTATGTCATTTTGGAACATGATATTTATGGATGATCCCTGTTTTGAAATAAAACAAAGGTGCTTTTTAACCAGTGAAAAAATTGAAAATAGGTAAAATAAACACTTCGTGACTGAAACAATAGCATTTGTTATGAACTTTTAGCTAATTCCTAGAAATCCCTCGATGTTGATTTTAGGTCCTTGTTTTACGCTTTCAATTAGTTTAAACTAAACTACCGACTAGGTTGTACCACCAATCAATTACATACACGTATTAGAAATCACCCTTTAATATACGCCATTTTTTTAGAAAATTATCACTAGTTTCCTAAATTTCAAACTTGAAGGTGCTTTGTGTTGGATTGGTTCTAATTATCTTCTGATTGATATTCGCATATATATCGCAGTTTTGCCATCTGTAAGTACTTTTCTTACATAAATTCATTATTTTATATATATTCATTAACATATATTTTTATGAATAAGAAATATTAAGATCCAGTGATTAATATTATTTATAATGTTAGATTATGGATTATTTTACACCATATGTTTATTACAAACTAACGTATTGGATTTCTATTGTTTATATGAAAAACGATAAATTTTTATTGTCTGGTCAGAAACATTGCTGCGAAATTTTGCATTTTTCAATGTACGCATCCCTTAATTATTAAGTACCATATGGTGGTTGTATTTTGTTGCCAGTCAATTACTATGTTAAAGACGATTTATTTTCATGGTAAAAATTGCAAATATGTCTAACAACATTTGCATTTTTTAAAGTACATTTTCTGTAATTTTAAACTAACATATGGCAATTGGTGTTTCATTGCTTGTCAATAGCTATAGTAAAAATGATAATTTTTTGTGGTCAAATATGGTGGTAGATCAAAACATAGCTGACAACAATTGCATATTTTTAAGCTCATTTTATTTAACTATAAACTTATATATGGTTATTGGTTGCTTATTGCTTGTCGATTATTCGATTTGTTTTACTCCATGATCTCGATTTCTTTTGTCGATTATTCGATATACTTATAAATGTACCATATTTGCTCCCATATTATAAATCTACGACATACCATGATCTGCCATATTTGACCACAAAAACGATTTGTTATTGTGGTTAAATATGGTAGATCAAAACATAGCTGACAACAATTGCATTTTCTTAAGTTCATTTTATTTAACTATAAACTTATATATGGTGATTGGTTTTTTATTGCTTGTCGATTATTCAATTTGTTTTACTCCATGATCTCGATTTTTTTTGTCGATTACTCGATATACTTATGAATGTACCATATTTACTACCATATTATGAATCTACCATATCCCATGATCTGCCATATTTGACCACAAAAACGATCTGTTATTGTGGTCAAATATGGTAGATCATAATATATTTGACAACATTAGCACTTTTTAAAGTACATTTTACTTAATTATAAACTAACGTATGGTGGTTGGTTTCTTATTGCTTGTCGATTACTATATCTTAAGTAATTAGTTTATGTGGTCAAATATGGCAGATTACGTAAACATAGCTGACAACATTTGCACTTTTTTTAAAGTGCATTTTCTTTAATTACAAACTAACATATAGTGATTGGCTTGCTTAAAAATTACTGCATTGATAACTATGAGCAACTTTTTTTTAAATTTCGTCAACACCTATTAAATCCCATTAAAAGATTATCTCTCATTCTGTATATATGTTTGAACTAGTTAAATGAATTATTGTCATTTATATCAAATTTATGAAATTAAGAATAAAATTATAAAGCATACATTTTGCTTTTACTTTGAACATAAGAATAAAATTTTCGGATATAAGCGGAAGAGTTAACAGCTGTGTGTGTAAAGCAGCGGGAAATTTTGTTTATTTATTATTATAAATTTATAAATATTGTTTATTGTTTATTAAATTTTTTTTTTTTCAAAAATATACAAATAATCCTAAAATAGAGAGCTTTTATGGTTTTCTACTGCCGTTGGGTATGAGTGTAGTTGCTGTTCTTATAAGTCTGTAAATCACGTGGTTTCATGACGTTTCCTCAAATTTATGCCACATGGCGTTCAAACCTGGATTGAAGGATTTATGTCATATTCAAATCGAGTTTAATTTAAACGACTTCGAAGAGAAAATTTTGAACTTTTTTTAATTAAATAAATTTAAATAATTAATAATTAAATAATAAAATAATTAATAATTAATAATTAATAATTAATAATTAATAATTAAATAATTAATAATTAAATAATTAATAATTAAATAATTAAATAATTAAATAATTAAATAATTAAATAATTAAATAATTAAATAATTAATAATTAAATAATTAATTAAATAAATTTAATAAATAAATTAAAATAATAAATTATAATAATTTAATTTTTTTTTTTTTGTCTTTTAATACTTTAAAAAAATATATATTTCAGGACAACTTAACAGGTTACATTGTAATAAGTTAAAATCGATGTACTGTTTGTCTATTATTTATTAGTACACTTAAAGTAGATGTTTTTGAAATGAGTTTGCTTAGTGTTTACAAAACTATTTAGACTTTAACATAAGCATTGTTTTGTAGGTTGATTACCCATGGAGAATTTACGAAGAAAGTGTACTAAAAAGTTGGTTCTAGCCGTTGCAGAACGCTTGCTGTTCATGGTATGTCTGATAAGTTTTGGCATTTATCTAGGAATGAGGATCATATCTCCTTACATTCACTTGGTCATTCTTTTGGCGTTAGTTATAAGCGTTACTTACTTACTGATGCAGACAAAGGAGCGCATAGAGACAGCAGTCTCAGTGGATACTCCAGATGAAGCCGCTAGTTTTGAGGGAGTTGCTTACCATGGACTCGATAATGGACCACCACCACCAATCACAGATATAGACATCGAATCAAACTATTCTGAAGATGCTTCTACATTTTGCAGCAATCAAGACGTTGAAGCAGGTTTGTCTTCTGGAAAATCACCAACCTCTGAGTCTTGCGTTCCAGGAAAACCACAAAAGATTTCGGTGAATATTATTCCATGTTCAGATGAATCATTACCAAGTTTCCAAGGTGAAGAGAGTGATTTGTCTTCTGGCAGATGTTCAATGGATACACAGAAGTTTTTCGCATCTCGAGAAATGAGCCTTGAATCGGAATCTGATGAAGTCAATTCAACTGAATGGCCATTAGCGAAGTTCTACATAGGGGATACTGATGAATCCGATACTGGCGATTTTGATTTTAACACAGGTGGTATTTATTATGGTTCATCTTATTTATAAAAACCACACTTGTTATTCTTCGGAATAATAAAAAAAGGGGGGTGGAGGGAAAATGAAACAAAATGATTGCTGTAAAAGGCTTTTGCCTAGCTTGTAACTGAAAAATAAATAAAGAACAACGGAACTTAGAACAAATTTATAGTATTGTTTTATTCCTTATGTAAGTTACAGGAATTTTTCAGTGGAAAAAATTTTATTTTATTTTAAGATTGGAGTTAATTAAGTAAAATAAATTATTACAAGGTGCTACAGATGAATTCAATACTGCCGATTTAAATTTTAACTAAGTTGGTATTTTTTAAAGGTGGTAAATCTTATTTATTAAAACCAAACTTGATATTTCTTTGGAATAATAAAAAAGTATGGGGTGAGAGGGGCGAAAATGAACCAAAATATTTGTTATAATAGGTTTTTTTTGCCTAGTTTGTAACTAGAAAAAAAAAGAACAATGGAACTTAGAACAAATTTATAGCATTATTTTGTTCTCTATATAAGTTACAGGAACTTTGAATCGAAAACAATTTTAATCTATTTTACGATAAATAATTTATTACAACTTAAAAAAAAAAAAAAAAAAAAAAAAAAAAAAAAAAAAAAAATTATTTGTGTTCAACTGCACAAATATTTAGAGGGTAACATTTTAGATTACACTCAGGGAATCTATCTTTACATGGTTAAAAAAAAATTTGAAAAATAAGAGCGCGTGTTGAATTATAATATCATATAAATTTTTATAAACTTTAATAAGGTGCTAAATTGAGCCACATAACCTTATGAATTAATTCTTATCAAACTTGGTTACATGGTTCAACTTAAATAGAATCAATTTTCAGTTCAAAATTTTATTAAGGTTGCAGTAAATGTGCTCCGTATTTAAGGATAAACGTAAAATTAATTTTTATGAAAATGTAGAAGTAATAGTAATTAATTATGTGTTAGAAGTAATAGCAATGAATTAAGTTTTGCATCTTAAAGTATAGCACTTACAACAATTTATTTTTATACCATTAAAAGTGCTCACAATAAAACTTTTAAGACAACAACGTTTTAAACTACAATTATGTATAATTTTGTTTTTGGTGGATTCTACAAACGAAAAGCTCATAATGGATTAAATTAAACATTTTCATGCTTGATTGAAAAAAAATAATAAAATAGTTTGAAACTGTAGAAGAAAAATTGTTCTGATGAAATTCGATTTCATTTGAGAATACGAAATAAGTGAACTGTAAAGATGAGTTTCTGTGCATGTATTTTAATACTGAGCAATTCGAGCAGAATTGCTTGAATTGCATTTAAAAGGTTGTTTTGTGTCATGATATACAGTTTTTTTTCAATGTTAAAACATTCGAAGGTCAAAATTCAAGCTGTATATGTTACTTGACAACAATATCAAGTATAAATACGTATAAACTTGACTAAAATATCAAATTGACCAATTGAATATTTTTCGTAAAAATATAAAACCCTACTTAGCTTTATTTTCTAGCCTGAAGCTCCAAAATACATTAGATTCAAATAGCCATCATATAAGTAAATACAGCAATTGTTGTTAACTTATATTATGTGTGAGAGTTTTTTCAAAATAAAAGAAACAATACATACATATATATATATATATATATATATATATATATATATATATATATATATATATATATATATATATATATATATATATATATATATATATATATATATATATATATATATATATATTGATTACACAATTCTATGTGCAAAATATTATACAATTGCTCGGTTTAACACCTGCTAAAACTGTATCAAATTTGCACCGTATTCTGTTTCAAAGACCGATGTAATGTTTTAGGGTTGAACCTTCTGGTAGTGTGTTTAATATTTTAAAGTATGGATCTATTTCAAAAAATACTAAATTTTGGGACACATTCTTAGAATTTAATTGAATGGAAAAATAAGTAAATTACTTGAATGGAAAAATTTATTCAGTATCATAGCACTACAGGAAATACTGGTAAAGACTTTAATACTTGATTCCTTTTCATTTTTGACTATATTAAGCGAAGCAAAATTTATGTAAGAATCTTAATACCATAATTTAATTAAAAATATAACTTTTGAGAGAGTGAATAAAATTTCTAAATATATGAACCTATTTTATAAAATATTTGATAATGTGAAGAAATGAAACAAAGTATCAGCAAAAATGTAGACAGTGTTTACTTTTATTATTTTTTTGGTTTCTCTTGTGATTTTATTGAATCGAAAAAAAAAGTAAACTACTTAAATAAGAAAATAAACCAAGTATCATAGTTTTAGAGAAAATAACGATTAAGATTTCAATACTTGATTCATTTTCATATATGAGTTAATAAAACAAAAAAAAAAAAAAAATATTAAAGAAGTATCCTAAAAAAATTATCGAATTTTGAATATAGCTTCACAAAGTAAAGTGAAATTTAATTTAGATCTTAAGCATTTTTTTTTTAAAAATACAAAATAAAAAGTACATTATGTTTAAATGGGCTGTATAAATAGTAAATAGTCAGTTTGATCTGATACTATTTAATTAAAGGGTTGCTTACTTGATAGGGTGCTATTAAATATCGAAGAATAGAAAAATTATTTTATATCGAAATTTTAGTTTGTTCATTGGTAAATTAATTTGTAAAAGGTTTGAAAATTAAAATAAAATGAATAAATACAACACATTAAGTTAAAATTAAAAAAAAAAAACTTACAATAAAAATGACTTTAAAAGTTAAATTTTTACTTGTTTATTTGTAAACTAATTTTCAAAACAATTCAAAAATAAAAAATAAGTGTCTTAATAGAAATAAATTAAGAGAAAAACTATAAATTAGAAAACCAGAATTTCCGGTAAGCTGTTACTGTACGATCCGAAAAATGGATGACTAATATACCATATAATTTGGTTTTTAGTAATGGAAATATGTTTCTTTCTTTCTTTTTTACCAGAAATGTCATAACCATACTGTAGGGCAATGTTACCAGAAAATTTTCCTTCGTACATCGATTGATTTATTTCTTAAAATGTTTCAAAATAAGAAGATAAATGCATTTTTCTTAAATTCAAGTAATTATCAATGCGTAACCATTTTAATATTGTGAAGATATTTATTTCAAGAATTTTTTTTTCTTTGATTGTTACAGCTTAATGCATTTCCGTTAACAAAACAAAAATTCCCAGACACATTCTTATACTGACTTAATAACTTTAAAAAAGTATAGTTAAGCATCACTTAACTTACATAAAATATTTGTAATAAATGTAATTTCTTTAAATGTTTTTTAAAGACAACTAAATTGCATAAATTCGAAAAATGTGAGGAAAAAAATTTCCTTTTATGTTAAAACACTGATTTGTTTCCATTCAAAATAATTATTGATATTTACTTTTACTAATCAATACTTGACAGTAAGAAATTTAAAAAAAATCTTTAAGTTAATAATCTTTAGTTCTTTCTCTCGAAAGTTAATTAGGTAGTGATTTTATTCTATAATCAATCAAAACATTTTTTAAATATTAATTTTTATATTATATTGGAAAAGTTGGTTTTATAAAAAGTAACAATCACTGTTAATAAAATAAATACTCTGAGAAAGTATTCAGCATATTTTAAAATACAAATAACCAAGGATTTCATTTCTTGAAGTAACAAGCCAGACAAAAATTTTTACTCGTCACTATTTAAACGAAAAATGCGATAAATTTTTTAAATTTTAATGGTTGCTGTTTTTAAAAAAAATTGACCGAAACCATAAAACACTCTGAGAACTGAAAACAAAAAATATCGTCAAAACTATTGGAATATGATAAAAGGTAGCGTATATTTGGCTCTATGGCTCTCTCAACGAGAAGCTCGGTAATTTTGATCGAACCACTTTGGTAATGAATTTGGTGAAATTAACAATAAAATATGGTTTAATATGTGATAAATATGGAAAAATTTGGTAATTTTATCATCTTGGATTTGGCTTGATATCATGATGTCATGATGGTTAACATATGTGTATACATTTATCATCAAAACGTGAAATTTATTATATGCTACCAGTAATTATGCACTGAGTTATACACTGAACTGTTAAAGAAAATACTTTGTAATATGTTGCCCATTTTACTGGAAAATTTCAAATATGAATTCTATAAATCTGGAAAATAAAATGTCCCAGTGCTCTCTAAAATTTTAAATATGAATTCTATAAATCTGGAAAATAAAATGTCCCAGTGCTCTCTAAAATTTTAAATATGAATTCTATAAATATGGGAAATAAAATGTCCCAGTGCTCTCTAAAATTTTAAATGTGAATTCTATAAATATGGAAAATAAAATGTCCCAGTGCTCTCTAAAATTTTAATTATGAATTCTATTAATATGGAAAATAAAATCAATCTGGAAAATAAAATGTCCCAGTGTTTTGGAAAATTTCAATTATGAACTCTAGAAATATAGGAAATGAAATGTTGAGAAATAATACTTTCAGAAATAATACTTTTCATCGGGTTTAAACTGATCAATCTTCTTTAAAAACATTAATCACCATTTTTTTATATTTTAGATCTTAAAAATAAAAACTCCTTAACAAATAAGCAACAGACAAAATGTACATATATGAGACCATGTGAACATCAGTTTAATCGTGGTCTAATCCTTGTGATAAAATTATATTAAATTGTCAAACCTACTCTGAGAAAACAAAGTTTGTTCAAAATTGCCAGAACATGATAAAATTTACCTTTTCTTGCTCTAGAGAATCACTAAAATCACTAAAATTTGTGGCTGACTGTAAAAAATTGTGTTATAGCGTAAAAAATTACTGTAAAAAGTACTGGCGCCCTGAGTGCAGCATGCGTAAAATTCATTTCTACTATAATATTTATTTAATTACAGTGTTTCGAAGATTTTACATTAAATAATAGTGTAAAAAATTACGGCATATCTGATATTTGTTCCATGCAATTTTACAATGGGTTTTAGAGTAAAAAGTACTGACACCATGATTACCGGAGCATTCTACCGGAATTTTGAAACAGAAAGGTCTTGAAAGCTGAAAGCTTCTTCTTATTTTTTTTTAACTGCCAAAAATAAAAACACCATCCTGTTTTTTTACGTTTGAAATTTTGATTTGACATTAAATGAAAAAAATTGAGTTGTTGAAAATTGCGATATCAGTATGAAAATTTCCAAATATTTTAAAAAGAAATTTCCCCTCAAAATAATTTCAGTACAAATTTTTAAATACTTATAGAAATATTCGCAGTATTTTATTAGTTTTATTACACAGTTCTTATATTTTTCTTTTCAATTACTAAAATTAAGGAAATTGTCACTTAAAATTTTTTTTTTTAAACATAACACATGAGAGTTCTTTCCTAGTTACATTATTTTGCTAAATTGAGTTAAATTTCAAGACCTCCCTTAAATCCAAGTATTGGCTAAAAAATATCGAGATAAAAGTATTTTTGTCTTTTCTTAACATGTACTTTTTATAAAAAAAATTCATAAAATTGGTGATATGCTAGCAACAATATTTTTCTTTATTTTGGTCTATTTAAAATGGAAAGAGACTAACTAGTCTTTATGAGCCTAATTTGTTATGGTCAGAGCTTTATAGTGGTAATTCAATTAAATCAATCGATTATTTATCGATAGTGATAAAAGATAAAAAAGAACAAATTATGAAGTGAATGAAATAAATTTTTGGAATTTTTCATTAGATACTATATTGAGATTCTTTCGTTTTATTAATTTTGCAGTTGTTGTTTTTGTTGAACCAAAATTAAAAATAATATTTTGTACTTAATATAAATATATATTTTGAATAAATAAACAATTTAATTTATTCATTTTATTTTATTTATTTATTTTGCTTTCTTGAACATTTTTTACGTTTCAGAGTTGAATTGGTATGAATAATATTTGCTGTTAAAATAGAATCCATATCAGTAAAACATCCCAAATTATTTTGATTACTTGAAAGTATTTTATTATTGCTTAAGATCTTGATTTTCTGTGAATTTGAAACCACCAATTAATAACTTTTGAAGAGCAAACGGAACAAACGGAGGGGAAAAAAAGTTCTTTCAACAATATCAAAACTCGAAATTGGTTCTTTCAACAATATCAAAACTCGAAATTGGTTCTTTCAACAATATCAAATCTCGAAATTGGTTTTTATTTTTGCACAACCCTTTCTGTTTTATGTATCTTCATTATTTATCTTGCAAAACGTTTCTTAATTTTGACACTAGATAGCAGCACTCTTAAAAAGTTCTTAGTGAAAGTTAGGCATCATAGGTTTCGTTTCAGGGAAAAATCGAAATATATTTCGTTACAATTAAAGTTATTTGCTATTTCGCATTTTTGACAAGTTTTGCAGTTTGATTATTTAAGAAATGAATAAATATTTGAAAAATTGCATAAAAAGCCTTGTTTGAAAGTTAAATTAGGCAAAAAATTATTTTAGTTCAACAGGAGAATCTTGTAACCTGGCTCAAGAATCAGGTAAGTCCTTTTTTCTTGGAGGAAAAAAATTCTTACTTGAAAAGCAAATTCAGTAAAAAATTATTTCTTGTAAAAAATTGATGACAGACTGCTACGTAATAAGCTTAATTTAGACAGAAATAAATTTTAAGTCTAATGTGCATTATCAAAAATATTGAATTTTTTGTTTTTAAATTAAGTAATAATCGAGACAATTTTTGAATTAAAAAAATGAGATTATCCCAATATATTGAAGGGAAAATAACGAAAGCCAATTTGAGCAAGCTCAAATATTTTGTTAAAAGTAATAAGCAAATTTAAAGAAGTCCATAATAAAATGTAAAATTATAAAACAACATTAACAACCTTAGTTTTCAATGTATTTTGCTATATTTCTTCTTTCAATTTGTACATTAAAATTATATTTGCTTCGACAACATCCCTGCAAAAAAGGAACGCTGCAACTTTTTGACCAAACCATTTCCTGTAGAAACTACGCTGAATTATTATGTCGAATTGATGAAATTACTATCTTCACTTGTCGTTTTTGTTTCACTTGGATAAGAATTTCGCCAGAACTAAAGGGTAAATCGATTAACCCAATTGATTAAGAAATACAACATAAATTAAAAGTTGTCTTAGTAAACGAGTATATTCGTCAGGAAATGAACACAGGAAGCCAGATTATCAAGCAATAGCTCAAACTCCTTTACCATCCTGTCATACAGTATAAACGATTTTAAAATCAAATAAAAAGAGTTTGAAAAATCCCAGAATGCTCATGTAAACATACGAGATCCGAAGTTATTTCTTCAAACATTTTAGATAACGCGTTTCGTCAAAAATCACCCGACTTCGTAACAAAATTATTTTCAAAAATTACGAAACAAAGTTCACGGGTTACTAAATTATCAAAAATAAGAGTTGACATGAAAATTTTAATTTCCAAACGTAAGGAGAAAATTTGTGTTTCGAAACTACAGCTCTCACCTGTTTAAAGTTAATACAAATCAAACATTTACATTAATTCAAATAAAAAGTAATAAGATAAATTATTATTCTTCAAACTTTTTAGAGGAGGCGTTTCGTCAAAAATCACCCAATTTCGTAAAAAAATTATCTTTAAAAATTACGTAATAAAGCTCACAATTTACTAAATTATCAAATTAAGAGTTGACATGAGATTTTTAATTCCCAAATAATTCCAAAAGTAAGGAGAAAATTTGTGTTTTGAAAACATAGCTCTCACTAGTTTTAAATCAATACAAATCAAACATTTGCATTAATTCAAGTAAAAAGTAATAAAATGAATTATTATTTATTTTCCCGAAGGTTAATGAATGTTTCACAAACACAACTGCTCAGATGGAATTCGTGAGGAATTGGAACGTTTATTAAAGAAGAAAAAGGTAAGGAGGAAATGATTGACCAAGTTTTTTTTTTTTTTTTTTTTTTTTTTTTTTGTAATAACTATTGGCTCTCACTTTAGAAGAAAGTGATGTTGGGATAAAATTATTTCGTTGCCATTTGTCCCTCAAAGTTCTGGTTTTAATGAACGTGTTAGATAACTTACAGTTTCTTTTTAGATTTTTAGAGGGTAATAGAAGAATTCGCTCATAAACCTGTTTCACATTGACATTTAGTGTAAAATAAATTATGGCCAATTCGTGGATACTTAGAGCATTAAATCTTTTATTACTTGTTTGATATTATTACGTATTATGATTGGTGATGTGTTGTTGAGGTTTAATGTAAGAATTCTTAATGAAAAATTTTGCAATTATTTATGTTATACCCTGATTACTAAAAAAGAAAAAACTATAAATTTATTCCAAACTTTTCACTGCGAATTAAATTTTAACTTAAATTTAGTCAGAGTTTTAAGTCTAGATATTTATTATGTTTTCACCTTTTGGGAATCGCCTTTTTAAAAAGTGTTTTTATTACTAATTATAACGGCTAAAACTAATCACATAATAAACATATATTAGAATATAAACATTCAAAAAGTAATAATATGATTCATTTGGAATTTATAGGATAAACTATTCTTATTTTCATATAAAGAAGTGCTTTCTACACGGAGGAAAAAATTCAGGAAAAAATACCGCGCTTTATGGTAAAATCATTTGTGGTTTAAAAAAAAAAAAAAAAAAAAAACTTAATTCTTGTAATAAAGACCAAAATTTACGATGTTTCAGCCATCATTTAGAAATTTTTCCATTCCTATGGTAACTGTTCACCTATCATTCTGGTTTTCAAAATTATAGTTCTTATTACCAAACATTTAATAAAAAATACAAGACCGACAGCTGAATTTACCCGAATAAATTGTTTTTATGCCATGTTCTAAGGTATCATGATAAAATCTCCAAATTTCATATTTCACCACATTTACCAAATTTTATCACATAAGACCATATTTTATTTTTAATTTTACTAAAATCCTTACCTATATATATATAGATATATATTGGTTTATTAATTGACTAGCCACCCTAATTCATAATACACAATTGAAGTTTAAAACACAATGTTGTAAATTAAATACTTAATCTATAAACAAAAGGAAAAATATAGCCAATCTAACAAGTTAATCATAACTTAAGAGATAGATATCATTTTTTAAGTAGTATTTAACTTCGTATCTGACATTTTTCACTCTTTTAAATCTCAATTATGGAATAAAAATATTCACAGTCAGTGCCACAATGTAAAAAATTCCGGATCCAGTTTAGGTAAAAAGTACCGGCACCCTGGGTGCAGTATCTGTAAAATTTTTCATCGTTATTTTTACAATAATGTTTACCTAAATACAGCGATTCAGTGATTTTACAGTAAATATTACTCAAAAAATTACGGTGCATTAGATTTTTTGTTCCCTTGCATTTTACAGTAAAAATAGTTTTAGCAGTAAAATGTACCGTCATCCTGACATTTACACCATTTTACAGTAATTTGATGCGGAAATTTTACAGTGTAGTTAGACGATTATAGGCTATGAATAATTCCTTTTATGACAGTGCACTTAATTTGGTCATGAACTTCGTTTGCAGCTGCCAGCTGTATGAGCTGTTCTATTTTTATGAATCTCGAACACCTAAGCTTCTGATATGAGTTTGTTAATTCTTTCGAATTAATAATTCAAACAAGCAAAAAAGTCAGTTATATAATTTAACGTGCGGAACAGCACGCTTAATTATATAACTGGCACCTTTGCTAAATGTTTACTATTTTTGTATTATAAAGCAATAGAAATAAAGACTAAAGAGAAAAGTCCTAGTTTAGAAGGTAATTCATTTTAGGATATGTAATATATGGGGACCGGAAAGTGATGCTGTTTCGGTGTATTAAATATTCGTTAGTCTTAAAAACCGATTCATTTTTCTCGATCCAGTTCGATTCATTTTTCATCCGCCATTGAAAGGTAGTTACAAACGAGGGTGAATATATTATTGTTTAAAAATAAAACCTTGATAACAAATATCAAATGCACTGAAACGACATTATTTTCCGGTCCCCCGGAAAAGTATTTTCTTATGCGAAAGTAGAAAATAAGGTTAACTCAACCAAATTATTAATCAGAAGAAAATTCATTTAACCAAAAATAAAGTTTTAAAAATAATTCAAATTATATTGAAGATTTTGACAAGAAAAAGAAATATATAAATTTTAATTTTTTATAAGTCAATTTTAGTTAAACTACTTTAGTAAAGAAGAACAACACCAGAAGGAATTAGAATTAATACCTATGACTGTATTTAGTTTAACTTTTTTGTCCGTAAATGAATGTGCAGAAAATGACTACATATTTATGAAAAATTTTTGCTAAATGAGAATAGGATTTTTTTTAAAATTTTTAATTTTATTTTTAAACTAGCAATTTATTATTTTGAGCAGAAGAAAAAGAAAAATGTAATGAAGGATTATTTAAATTCGGTTTCTAAGTCTAATTTAGCTGAACTGCTTTTACCTACCAAGGAAAAACTAGAATATATTCGAACTTAAATCAATGACTGTATTTAGCTTAATTCTCGTGTAAGCATTTGACTGAATAGTGCCAGCTTAATGACTTTATATTTATAGATCAATTTTTAAAAATTAAGTCTAAGACTTTTTAAATTTTCTTCAGGCACATGACTGTATAGTGTGACTTTTATGTCTTAATAATTATAGATTAATTTTTCAAAATAAGCGTTAGACTTTTTCAATTTTTCTGTATGCCTATGACTGTATAGTGCCAATTTTATGGCTTTATATTTGTAGATCAATTTTTGCAAAATAAGCGTAATGCTTTTTAATTTTTTTCCCCTTCAAATTAAGCATTTTATTTATGTTCTTCTTAATACAAACTACATATATTTCTCAAAAAAACATACAATAATTGATAAAATAATTAAAATTTCTTTGAAGAGATTTTAAGGAAAACGAAATACAGTTATGATAAGATAAGGAACAATCTTCATAGATCAAGTTTTGCAAAATAAGAGTGAAACTTTTTAAATTTTTCTGTAGGCTATGACTGTGTAGTGCCAATTTTATAACTTTATATTTAATGAAAAATTTTTGAAAAATTAAAATAAGCGTAAGACTTTTTCAATTTTTTTTTATCAAATTAAGCATTTTATTTATGTTCTTAATACAAATTGCATATATTTCACAGACAACGTACAATAATTGATAAAAAATAAAAATAAAATTACTTTCAAGAGATTTTAAGGAAAACAAAATACCTTTACGATAAGACAATGAACAATCTTTATAGATCAAGTTTTGCAAAATAAGAGAACTTTTTTAATTCTGTCGGCTAAGCTTGTATAGTGCCAATTTTATGACTTTATATTTATATATCAAATAATAAAGCGTAAAAATTTTCTATTTTTATTTTTAAAAATTAAGCATTTTATTTATGTTTTTCGTTATACAAATTACATATATTTTTCTAAATAACATTCTAAATAAGCGTAAAAATTTTCTATTTTTATTCTTAAAAATTAAGCATTTTATTTATGTTTTTCGTTATACAAATTACATATATTTTTCAGACAATAATTGATGAAAGAATTAAAATTACTTTGCAGAGATTTTAAGAAAAACAAAATACCTTTACGATTAAACAATAATAATTATAAAAAAAACAAAGACGGAAACTTAGAAAAAAAACACCTCTTTCGTAATAATAAGTTCACACCTCAATTAATGTAATATCACAATGCGGTCACCTTAGTCCCCTAGTGTACCCCTTTTGACATTACCCGTTTTCTCTAAATGGCTGAAAAGGAAATGATAGCGTAAATTTTTTTTTTTTTTCTTATAACGAGCAACTGACCTAAACTTACGAAAGGCAAGTCAGTTACGTCAGAAGACTTGCCGCTACTCTTGCTCTCATCGTTTGAACCGGTTGGGCTGATTACTATCAGCTGACACAAACTGGCAGCTCGCACTTTATAGGTTGGTGACGCATACGAGCCGCTCGCCAATTTTCGCCTATCAAATCCAAATTGATTGAATGTTTGTTCTATTGCTAAACGCAAGGTGCTGTGAAAGTATGCTTTCTCTTTTTTGATAAAGTGTATGGTTATAGAAAGGATTTAATGTGCACTTCCGAGTAATTTCTCTAGGAGGAAGCTGAAAGAAAGTGTGGATTGGGATATTGCTTTTTCTTGTAGATGAATGGTAAGAATTAATTCTGAATCTGTTGATAATTATATATTTTTGTTTGCAAATAAATTATGTTGTTTTAGTTTCTTTGTTTAATTTGGTGTTAGTAATTGTTTTTTATTCATCTTCCTTTGAGGAGGAATTAAGTTCGTTTAATTAAATGTTATTTTTTTAAAAGTTTCTTTTTTTTTTGTTAGCAATAATTTGAAATAGTAGTAATAATAATAATAACAATAATAATATAGTAATAGTAATAATAATAATTGCGTGAAAAAACATTTTTGTTAAATATTCTCTTCCAGCATTTAAAAAAAGAATTTTTTTTATGAATTGTTTTAATTGTAAAAATTTATATATGATCGATAATTTAATTTTTATTTCAATTTCTATTTAAATTTTTTTCTTTGAAAATAAATTTTGTGTGTGTGTTTTAAACTTCGTTTTCATTAAATGATTTTATTAAACAATTTACATTACAAAGAGAATTATAAACATATGCATTGTTTTCGATGATTATTCCTTTTTTTTTTTTATTATTAACGATTTCATTTGAGGTTGAATTAAGTTGATTTAAATAAAGTTTCTTTTTAAAAAGTTTCTTTTTTGTTGGTTATAATTTGTAATAATAATAACAATAATAATGATAATTACATCAGAAAGTGTTTTTGTTGAATATTCTCGTCAAACAATTAAGAAAAGTCATTTTTTTATGAATTGTTTGAACTGTAGAATTTATATATTATAGATAACTTAATTTTATTTCTATTCTAATTTTTTTTTCTTTGAAAAAAAATTTTTGCGTGTATTTTAAACTTCGTTTTCATTAAATGATTTTATTAAAAAATTTACATTACAAATAGAATTATAAATACATGCATTGTTTTCGAGGATTATTCCTTTTATTAATTTATGTATTCATTTAAGGTTGAATTAAGTTGATTTAAATAAAGTTTCTTTTTTAAAAGTTTCTTTTTTGTTATTTATAATTTGTAATAATAATAATAATGTAATAACAATAATAATGGTAATAATAATAATTACGTCAAAAAGTGTTTTTGTTAAATATTCTATTCAAACATTTAAGAAAAGGCATTTTTTCATGAATTGCTTGAATTGTAAGAATTAATATATAATCGATAATGAAATTTTTATTTCAATTTCTCATCTAATTTTTTCTTTGAAAATAAATTTTGTGTGTGCCGTTGAAACTTCGTTTTCATTAAATGATTTTATTAAAAAATTTATATTACAAATACAATTATAAATATATGCATTGTTTTCGAGGATTATTCCTTTTCTTAATTAATGTTTTCATTTAAGGTTGAATTAAGTTTATTTAAATAAAGTTTCTTCTTTGTTGGTTATAACTTGTATTCAAAAAATACTAGTACCTTTAAAAGTATTTGCTGAGTATTCTCCTCAAAAATTAATAAAAGAATTTTTTTTTAATGAATTGCATGAATTGTAAAAATTTATACATAATAAATAATTTAATTTTTATTTTAATCTTTTTAAAAATTTTCCACTGCATATAAATTTTGTGTATGTGTTTTAAGCTCTATTTTTATTAAATGCTTTTAAGGAAAAATAAAATTCTAAACAGAATTTCAAATCAATGCTTGTTTTCGACGATTATTCCTTTTTAATTTCATTTCATTCCTACTGTTGTTAAAATATAGCGTACCTATTGCAATAAGTAAATCTTTATACTTTTTTGACGTCATTTTTTCGCCTAATTTTTCTCAATATCTTTTACAAATATCAACTGTATGTAGAGACGGTTATTTTAAAAATTACTCAAATAAATTTTTTGAATAAATTTAATGTACAGTATTTATACAGAAATTGCTTTTTATGTTAACAATGGTTTTATGTATAGATTCAAAATAAAATACTTTAATCATTTCTTGGATTAAACAATTTTTGTAACTTTAAAGAAATATCTTCTCTTTATTAAAAAAAAATAATTTAAACTTACAGAATTGTGCAGGAGCTAATTTTATTCATAAACAGATGCTAAATATTAGGTTATTTTTTAAGATAAATTTCTTGAATACGGCTTTAAGAAGATTTCAAATTGTATTATTTCAGTTCATTTCTGTTTTAGTTGTCGCCTAAATGGATTATTTTTGTCATTGTGTCAGTTTACAATTAATATTTTACATTTAACTTTGACGAAAATAAAAATAGTCATTTTTAATTTATGTGAGTACCATGTTTCCAAAATATGACATGTTACAGTTAACAGTTTTTTTTTTTTTTTAATTTCGACGAAAATAAAAATATAGTCTTTTATAATTTTTGTGAGTATCATTTTTTCAAAATGTGACATGTTATAGTAAACAGTTTATTTTTAATTTCAACGAAAATAAAAAATATCCTTTGTAATTTATATGAGTATCATTTTTACAAAATATGACATGATACGGTTAAAAGTTCTTAATTACTTACAAAGAAGGTAAAAATAATTACTTATATTTTTATTATATTATAATTATTTCAGTTCATTTCTGTTTTAGTTGTCGCCTAAATGGATTATTTCTGTAATTGTGTCAGTGTATAATTAATATTTTACATTTAACTTTGACGAAAATAAAAATAGTCATTTTTAATTTATGTGAGTACCATGTTTGCAAAATATGACATGTTACAGTTTACAGTTTGTTTGCTTTTTAATTTCGAGAAAAATAAAAGTATAGTCTTTTATAATTTATATGAGTATCATTTTTTCAAAATATGACATGATACGGTTAAAAGTTCTGAATTATTTCCAAAGGAGATAAAAATAATTACTTATATTTTTTAAAACTTAATGTATAGTCTTGTGTACTTTAATATAATATGATATTTTGAATTTAAATTTTTTTTTTTATAATTAAGAATTTTTTTTTCTTTTAAGCTACATTAAAATATTTTTTTTTCAATATTGTTTGGAAATATTTATAAAATATTTCATTCAACGTAACTCAAGAATTAAATGATTACACATCCTAGTACGGAATTAATATTTTCCAATAAATCTGCTATATATATTCATCTTTAACACACTTATTAGATAGTTCACTGCTTTGAAGTTTGTGATTTCATATAATTTATAATGTTTTTTAAAGGTTATTATCTTGCATTTAAAAATATTTGATTAATTGTAGAAAAAATTATATAGTTATAAACAAAAGAAATGAAAGCATATTACCTTAGACTCAGTGAAAAAGATGAATGCATATTATTTTACACTCCATTCCTACAATATCATACCACCTGTCTTGACTTATCGTGACGACTCTATCTTTACACATGTACTTATTTCTTTTTTGTTATACACCGGCATTTTGCTTAAAGCATTGATGTTTTCATTTTAGAGAAGTATAAATGACTAATATTTTATCAGGTTTTTTATATGTGTATTTCAATCGTAATGTTTCATGCGGTTATTGAACCATGAGATAAAACAAAGAAAAAAAATTGGGAAAGATGAAAAAGGAAACAAAACATCTTAGGTAAAACATTTGCGTTGAAAGTTAAATCTTTTTCAATAATAAAAACACAAAAAAAAAAAACATTTTCTTTTTTATTGAACTATTTATAAAATTTCAAAAGTTTAATGGCACGTAAAAAATTATTGAAATATGTTAAAATGTTAAAATTATTTTTTATTAAAATATTATTATACTTTTCTATTAGAGATATGTTTAATGAAATAGCGCATTTTGCACATCTCAAAATCAATTGTTATAAATAAGTTATTATCGAAAAATCTTCTAATTATATTTTAAATTAAAAAAATAAACAATCGCCATTTATATAATTGTTTTGGTAAAAGGTTGCAATGTTTTTCTTAATTAAATAATTTCTGAAATGAATCATATTGTGATATTTTTTAAAAACGAATTATTCTTCGCTGCGTTATTCAAATAATGCTTTGATATTTCAATACGCAAAAACTAGCTTATTTTATTTAACAGCTTATGCTCGAAATATTTAAAACTAGAATACGAAAAATGACTTTTAATAGAATCGCTTTCTTAAAAATAGGCGTTCTCATTGTTTCTTAAATGCATATTTTGTCTGGGTTAAGACATAATACGATATTTTTTGTTACAATTTATTTTTCAGTTTGCTATTCAAATAGTGTTTTAAATATTTGATGTCCGAAATTGTCTTATTTTTTTTTAAAGACAAGTGTCTAAAATAGAGTCCCAAGAAAAAAAAACGATAAAAAAACGAGAGATAAAACGTAGTCAATCTTTCATAGAATCATTTGCTCAAAAAAAAAGTTGTTTTTTTTTCAATTAAAAATATTGTTTTTGTATAATATAGGGCATATCGCAACTGTTTAAGTTACAAATTAATTAAAGTAGTATTTTATTAAATCCTTAACCAATGAAATGGTTCAAATTGAAATTTGGAAAATGATTTCAAAATTAGCGAAATATAAACGAACGAGCATTTTTATTATTGTTCTTAATTTTTTACTTAATTTTTACTTAATAAAATTAAACTCTTAAAACTTTTACTATTTCTTTTTTTCATTTATTTTTTCGTTTTTAATATTTGATGAAAGCAAAAATCTGCTTTAAACTTATTAAGACTGCAGATTAAGGTTAATATTTAGAAAATTGCAAGCTACAGTCAACACAAAAAGAACATTTTTCACCAATTTTAACTTTTCAATAATCTAGCTAAAAAAAAACGTTACATTTTCTTTCAATAATTTAAAATGTCGTTTAACTTATGCCATAATTAGCTGGTTTTTTAACCTGTTAAACTAATGTTCCCCCAATGAAAAGTATTTTTAATGTTTCCGAATATTGAAAACAATTTTAAAAAATAGGCCATCTATCGAAAACAGCAACAATTTTTTTTATAAACATAAATAATTAAAAAGAAATTAAGTACATGGTTCTAATGACAACTAGAAATTAATTATTAGCTTTAAAGGTTTAGATAATAAACAACAGTGTATTTATTATACAAGCCAAGTGTAAAAAGGTAATTTATTACAAGGTAAAAAACAATACTTTTTACCGTAATTTTATCGTTTTTTTACAGTGTTTATTGATAATTAAAATTTACTACTTTTAATTATCAATACTTTTAGTATGCATTCCATCTATATTTTAAATACTGCTTTAAATAGTGAAAATCTTTAGAACAAGTTCAAAATAATAAAACTTTTACTATTAGCTCAAAAACCATATAAATCGTACATAAATTCTAAAATATAAATATTAACATTAATTCTAAAATAATATAAATCCTAACATGAATTTTAAAATAACGTAAACAATAACATCACGTAAAAAAATTATATCAGATCTTAAAGGAAATATTTGTAGAAAAATATGAATGGTTTCATATGTCACGTAATTCCGATGTTAAATTTTTGAATTGCATTCTGATGTTAATTATTCATAAAATTAATTCTAAAATAATATAAATCCGAACATAAATTCTAAAATAATATAGACAATGACATCACTTAAAAATTTATTTCAATTTTTAAAAGAATCATTTCTAGAAAAATAATAAAAGTTTCATTCGAATTATTTTTAAGCCATGTAATTTCGATGTTAATTTTCTTAAATTGTTTTCCGATGTTAATTAATCTTCAAATTAATTCTAAAGTAATTTAAATTCTAACATAAACTCTAAAATAATATAAACAATGACATCACTTAAAAATTTATATCAATTCTTAACGGAAACATTTATAGAAAAATAATAATTACTTCATTTGAATATATTTTTAACTCGTGTAATTCTGATGTCAATTTTTATTTGTTTCACAAAAATTGTTTTTGCTCAAGTAGCATTTAATACCAAGAGATAGATATTTATTTCCATCATAAAAAAATCCTTAATTAAAAAAAAATTTTATGTTTTAGTTCAGTAACGTTTTTATTAGTTTTTATGATTTTTTAAAAGAATAATTAAAGCTTTTATTAATTATTCATGAGTAATATGCTATTGGTAATAAAATAGTTCGTTTTAAGGAAGATTTTAAAATTGCTTTACGACCCACAGTTTAATTTTTGTTTCCTTTTTAATTGTATTCGAAAGCATATATCAATTGTTTGTTCTCAATGGATCTCTTTCATTTTCAAGACTGAAACAAATGTAATTGCTTGCAATTCTCATAAGAATATTTTAAAGTTTATTTAGTTACGAATGAAATAAGTAAATAAGTAGAATACAACTATGAGAATTTTTTCTAAATCTGACAAATTTTTAGATTTTGATATTATTTGGAAATTTTCGTTATGCTTCAATATCTTACTAGTTTTAGTTTTTCCATGCTAGTCCTTTTTAAGTTATATTCCAGTAGATTATGCAATATTTATTACCACATAGAGAAAACAACTATGGTTAAATTGCCGTACTGTATAGTAATGACATTTCTGGTAAAAAAACAACAACATAATTCTGGTAATTTAAACCAAGATATGCGATATGTAAACCATTCATTAGATAATTTTTCCATTCGTATGGTAACGGTTTACTTGAAATTCTGGTTGTCAAAATTATAGTCCTCGTTTCCTCACATTTAGCAAAAAAATACAAAACTGAAAGATAAATATGATCAAATCAATCATTTTTATACCATGCTATGGTAACATGATCAGTTATCCAATTACAATTATTTATTGTTAATTCTACCAAATTTATTGACAATTCTACCAAAATCATTACCAAAGCAGTTCTTTAAAAATTAACGTTCTTTAAAATTAATTAATGATTCTGGTAATTTTGACTATACTTTTTTCGTCAGTGCATGTAACAAAATATTACAGATGAATTACTATTTGACAACTAATTGGTGAATGAAAATTAAAGAGTATTTCATAGTACTCTTACTATTTTTAAAAATAATAATGAATCGATGAAGTTTAAGTTGCCCTTTGGAACTTAGTTTCCTCCGTCTTATCAGATAGTACATGCAGATATATGATTTTAATTTTTTTTCTTAATGCTAAATTATGCCGCTACATGTTAAATATTACTATGCTGAATTTTAAAATTTTTTATTGGTGCATAGGTTTGCACTGATATAACATACTGCACTGTTAAGTTTTTTTCTTTCATGAATATACATTATTCTATGATCTAAAAACTATTCGCGATAGATTCTAATTTTTGATATATTCTCTATAAATTATTATTTTTTCTAAACATTTGTCCAATTTATCACAGAAGCTATAAGCACCAATTAGAAAAGTGCGTTTACAAAGAGAGCTTAAGATTTCACAAAATTAAGCAGAATGATTATAGAGATTGTGCTTTTTTTGAAATATGGATAAAAAGAAAGAGAATTTGGGGGAAATTTTTGTCAAATAATCCACTGTTGTGGGAAATTATAACAAATTGTAAAGTTATTTTTTTTAATTTTCCCTATCAATAACAGATTTTTGTCTCAAAAGAATTAAGTTTCTTCAATGAAATAATTTTTCCTAAACCGTTGAGTGTTTTTTTTTAAAGTCTTATTTAAAAAAGCCATACTTTCAATTTATGCAACAAATTTAGAAGCGATATTTGTTAATCAAAAAAATCTTTAAATTCTGAGAAAACAACTGAGAATTATTTAAAACTTTGAATGAAAAATACCAAAACATAAATTTTAAAGATATTCACAAATATTCATACAGACAAACTGAATACAAACAAACTAAATAACAGATATTCAGATAAACTGAATCAAAATGTCATGAAATTAAATCCTTCATTTGCTTTCAAATTAAAGAAGCGTTTTGTAAAAATTTAAATAAAATTAAAAATTTTAATTAATGATACATAATTACGAAGTCAGCACAAGACAAAGTGATATTTTTTTTTTCTACTTCACATCCTTAGAATTATGTAAAAAGCCTTGAGTTAAAAATTTTAATAAAATCGAAAAAAAGTTTAATTGCGTCCGGATGTAGCCTAAAACTTATTAAAAATTAAAAATAAGCGTTGAAAAAAGATGAAAACCTTGAATTTAAAAACCAAAACAAAACATGTAGCTTAAAAATAATCAAAAAACATTCATACAACATTCGTAAAACCAGTCATAAAATTATATCCTTCATTTACTTCCGAAATTGCGGAAGGTTGTCTGCGAAAATGTCAATAAAATTAATGAAAAAGTTATTACAAAGCCTACACTTTAACAAAACACTAAGTAATACATTTGTTTCTTCTACGCAATTTTAGAACAATGTGAAAAAGCCTTGAATTAAAAATCTTAATGGAGTCCAAAAAAGGTTGAATTGAGTTCGGATGTAGACTTATAACTCTACGAACAGAATGTAGAGCAGAGATTCTCTTAACTCATTTTAAAAGTGAGCCAGTTTTATCTACCTGAGGGTCATATCGTTGAAGGCGGGAACGACGTAAATAATAAAACATATTAGATTCCAGAGGACTGACACATGAAGACAATGGGTTGTTTTTAAAGACGTGCGATGTATCTTAAATAAAACCTTTGGGGCTATGTCATGCGAACGTTTAATAAAACGTTTTCCTGTTTTATGCATTCGATAAAATTTAAAAACGTGAATAGAAATATTTACTAGAATAATTTATTTTTACTAGCTTTTGTTCTGTTTTTCTGCGGTTATGATAGAATTCAGAGTTATCAGCAATGAAAGAAAAACACATTTTTATCGAAACAAGTAATAATACATTAAATTAATATAATTTAACAGACAATTTTGCTTAGAATAAATTGGCAAAAATATCTTGCTGTTTCTCTCAGAAATGAACAATTTAATTAAGCAAACTATTCCAGAGAATCCCCAATCTTATTAATGAACACAATATAAATATCTTAATATCTAATATTGAACTGTAAGCGGATGCATTAGATGTCTAGAAAATAAATTCAAGATGGATACGTCGGCTCTGTCCCCAACAACCCAGTCCCGTAGATTTTGAAGTTAGGTTCGTCTGCCTATAAGGGCAAAAATACCTTTATTGTAACTGATACACGTAGTGTATTTCATTAAAGCAAATAGTTCCAGAAATATACAGAGGGATATCCAAAAAACTAATGGGGCCATATTTCTCAAAATGTTGTTATCCTCAATATTTTCAGGATTAAAAATTCGAATTCGTCAAAAAATATGTTTATTCAGAGAAAATATGTTTTTTGTATTTATGTACCTGGTTTCATAACTTAAAATATCGCCTAATAAAGCATATTTTACATGCACTGCAACCTTCGGTACCTTCAATGAGGACGAAGGTAATCGGAGGAATTTTCTCCGAAGAGAAGAAGATTCATTCGTTCGAAAAACATTCAGAATAAAACTTCTTTTTGTTACTGTACATTTCACACAATTTTAAAGAATAAAATAAGATAATTTTTAAATTATTTTTTCTAATTATTTACTTAAGAAAAAATGTGACAAAAGTATACTTTTATATGTTATTTTTACAAGTTTGTTTAATTTTTAACTGTACATTTTTATGACTTCAAAAAAGTAAAATAAATTTCTAGTTTAATTTCTCATGGTAGTTAATTGCGTTTCATTTTTAGGATTAAAGTTTTGTATTGCATGTTATAAAACCTAGAATATCGCGAATAAAAAAGTATATTTCTTAGCTTCTTAAATGTATTAAATGTAATTTTTATATTTTGAATGAAAAAATAGTTTGCCTAAATTTGTTTATTTTAGTAATGTATATAAAGCAATTAAAATTAAATCTAATTTTTTTATTATCTTTAAAGTAATTGTTAGATTTTTCTATACATATGAAAATTATGAAATGTATGTTTTAAAGACATTTATGAAATAATATTTGAAGACGATCTTTTCCCAAAGAAACTTAAAACCAATGTATCCAATTTAATTATTTACTTTAGTATTTCATACACTATTTCCATATTTAATACTATGTTCCATATTATTTTGGAATATTACAAGCATTTAAAAAAAAATAATGAAAAAGAAACAGCCATGTTTAATAATCACCAGAGTTTAGTTAAAAATATAAAATTTATTAAACAATTAAAACAAAAAATGAAAAATACTTTAGGACTGATATTGTCGAATTTAAATGTAAAATTATGTAAAAATTATTTAATTAACAGAAAAAAAATTTAAAATACAATATTTCTTTTAAGAGAGAGAGAGAAAAAAAAAAGAAATTCACCTTTGACTTAAGAGTCCAAATACATTACTCATCTTTATTTTATTTATTTATTATTTTTTTTTTGAATTCCAAAAAGTTCCTTAAAATAAAATTCGCAAATGAAATCATTTTCATAAACTAATTGGTTTTCAAAACCAAAAAAAAAAAGTTTAAAAATGCATCTTGATCTAAAAAAAGTATTTCTTCAGTATTTTTTCTAAGATATAAGTCTATGTCATTTTAAAGAATAATTATGCAACTTTCATTTAAAACGAACTATATCCCAACATTTGAACTCTACTGTAGATCATTTAACCTACTGTATTATTAGAAAGGGGTTCAGCATGCCTGTTACCCGAAAAAATTTTCTTAAGAAAAGGAGAGAATTTTCTGGTTGAATAACTATTCCAATTTAAAAATAAAAAATATGTAGAGTGATGCATGAAATTCCAATAAAATAATAAAGAAAATATTTTTCAAATTTAAGTTGTTGGAAAATCGTTCATCAAATTTTTCACACGTCTTGTGGTTTTCGGAGCGAATCAATTCACTTATTTATTTTTTCTTTAATTGAAGGAATATTCAACAAAAAAATGTCTAGACGGAATACTTTTTCTCTCGCTCTTTAAAACTAATGCTAAATTTACTGAATAAAGTTTTATTTTTATTAATAATTAACTTGATTTTTATACGGAAAAAAATCTGATAAAACTACCGTACTGTATGGTAATGACATTTCTGGTAAAAAACAAACAAACATAATTCTGGTTAATAAAAACCAAAATATACGGTATTTAAACCACACATTTGTTAATTTTTCCGTTTATATTATAACGGTATGCTGGAAATTCTTCTATTCAAAATTATAATTCTTATTACCCCACATTTAGTAAATAACAAAAAATGAAATGTAAATATAACCAAAGAAATTTATTTTTAGGTCAAGCTTTTTGGTATTATGATAAAAATACCAAAGTAATAAAATTTTCTTCAAAACTTTGGATACGAATATCAAAGAGTATACGCATGAAATACTTTATATCACTTTAAAGTGAAATAATTTATAAGATTAATTATCATTATTTTACTTAAATGCTATATTATTTGTTCAAACTACGATGCTATATCGATAATTTATTTAAAATAAGTGACATTAACTTTGATTTTTGAAAACTGTGCCCAATACATGGAGGCAAACAGTTAAGAAATTTAAAATATAATTTTTCTAAATGTTTTGAATATTTAGGAATGGCATATTCTTTATGAATGTGGAGACATTCTCGAAGAATGACGGCTAACTACGTTAAATAAGGAAAATATGCGTTTTTCGTAAAACCATATGAGTCTAAGAAACCAATGGTGGCCTTATTAGCTAACAATGAAACTAGTTCAGGAGTGAAACTAATTCGTTTCATATTAGTATAATTTTTTAAAAAAAGAATATACTTTTCTAAACTGCAAATTAGAATAGTATAAAACAAAGGCACTGAAGGCCCAATGTATTCTTAAATTTGCAATTCTAAATTTCCTTTCTATTAAGATATTTTTTATTAAGAATACTTAAAAGTAGAATTTTAAATTTAAACACATGCTTGTACATTTAAAATTAATTTAAAAACATTCATATTAAATTTCATTTTATATAAATGCAACATTTTGACTTTTTGTCAGTAGGATGAAGGAAAAATAAGTTCAAAAAAATTTAACACAATTGTTAATTAAAAATATTTGGAAATGAGACTTGCTTTTGTTTGAAAATATATTTGCAAAACTCAGTGCATAACCCATTTCTTAAAATAATATCTAAAAATAGTCTTTAAAAAAACACGAAACACTTCCTCGTTAATGAAAGTACCAATCGTTATTTTATTACTTTTGTTAGTTATTCAATTTGATGCTTTGAAATTCATATTTAATGAAAAGTAAAGAAAAGTTTATTGTTTCCTATTTTGCATTAAAAACTTTTACTTCTTGCTACAGTAAAGTTTTTTCAAAGTACTTTTTAACATTACATATTTATCTATTCTAACAAATAAACAATTATAAAATAATGGGTATTATTGTTTTGTTTTGACACAATTCACACACAAAAATTATGTTGCAATAGCACTTTGATTTTTCGATTAACTTTTGTTTATTTATTGATTGAAAAAGAACGAATTGTAAGATTTTATGAATGTCAAAGCTTTTATGAAACAAAGAGTTTTATTTAAAGGGGATTTAAATTTTTTAAAAATCATAAATGTTATAATCGATGCAAAGTAAATTAAAAACAGAAACCAGTTTCTAAAATCGTAAAATGAAAAAAAAAAAAAAAAAAAAAAAAAACACTTTTAACTTCAACGTAATTTCTTCCGCATAATTAAGGCTTTGTACGCCAATGAATTCAAGTTTTTATTCATTCTGATTAGGCTTGAAAACATTAGTAATGGGTGAGAAAATTGCGACTTTAAATGTAAAAAATTTTTTAAACGATTTCATTGTTTTTTTTTCTTTTTTTGTTATTCTAAATGAAAAAAAAACTAAATAGAATAGATGATTAGTTTTCTGCATTTTCTTTTCTTTCCAATTCAAACAATTAAGAATTTTAAGCAGAATTCTTAAGAAAATTCAGAATATTTAACAGCTCTTACGCACAATGGCTTCATTACATTATAGATCATTACATTAGTATGCTAGTTCGAAATAAAAATTTTAAAAAATCTGTTGATTTAAATTGTTAATTCGACTTTAAAACATGTTTGTCGCCTTAATTTTCTATTCCACTAAAAAAAAAGTTGATCATTCAAGGAAAGTTTTTGTGTATAATGTTCCTCATCTTTATTGAACTATCGGACTAGTTACGAATATTTAAACTGTATTATGTATTACAATTTAGTGTTTTAATGTTTTTATTTTTTATTTTATGATTAATAATGTAATTTTAATTCATATAAAAGCATAAAAAAAATAATAAAGTTTTAACCCACTGGCGGCTCTGCGCGTAAAAAGTTGTGTTTTAGCATGCAATCTTCTCCGCATTGAAAAATCGGTTTTTCCCTGTTAATAGATAAAAAAACAGTGCTTAGGGGAGAAACATTATCCCAATTTTGCCCATTCGCTAAACCGCCTGAGGGTTAAAAGATCAAATGCTTAACTTTTTATTGTGACTCTAATTCTATTAAAGTAATTTCCTTTTCGAAACATTCTTTGATTCATTTTTGAGCTATTTACACTTTTATTTAAATGTCTTGAATTGCTGAACAATGGCTTTTTCTACTAGCAAAATGTATTAGACTTAAATATATTCATTAAGAGTTTGAAAAAAAAGCAGCCATAAAAATCATAATATATTTCTTTTAAAAAAATACCTCTCTTATCGATTATGCGTTATTTTTCCGCATAACTAGGCTATGAATGTCAATGAATTTGCTTTTTTTTTGTTTCCTCGAATCACGCATAAAGGCATCATTTTAATAAAGAACAAACAATATTTGTATATATATACATATTAATATCTATAATATTATTTATTTCGATGAGAAAATAAGTGTGGTCAAAATGACCAGAATATGGTAAAACTTACCATGTTTCTGGCTCTATTTGAACACCAAATAACACGGAAATTTTTAACGAGGTGCTTTCGTAATTATTTTGGTAAAATTAACAATGAAACATGGTTTCATAAGATGTGATAGAATTTGAAAAATGCGATGAAATTTGATAAATGAGGTAAGATTTGGTAAATGTAATAAACCTTGGTAACTTTATTATGATACCTTAAAGCATGTCATAAAAACCATTTATTTTTCTAAATTTAAAAGTAGGAAAAAGAACTTAAATTTTGAAATTCAGAATTTCCAGTAAACCGTTACCATATGAACGAAAGATTTACCAAATGAATGGTTAATCAGAATTATTAATCAGAATTAAATAAAAATTTTTTACCACAAAATGTCAATATCATACAGTAAAGTCATTTTACCAGAATTTTCTTCTACATGTAAATTATATTCTCCATGTAAATTCTACATAGCAATACACGCAGTATTGAACAAATTATATTGTTTTTTATTTTTAGATTCATTTCTTATTTTTTAAACTATTTAAGTAAATAAAGAAAGAGTACTTATTAAAATCTTAAAATATATTCGTTAAAAAAGTGGAATATGTGTTGTTCTTCTGCATATTCAGGGCGTGAATGTCAATGAATTCACGCCTTTTTTTTCTTCTTCTTCTTATGCCTAGTGGCATTGTTTAATGAAGCGTAAAAAATCTAAATATTAATATCAATTTTATTGCTTAATATATATTAATATAAAGTTTACTCAATGCGTTACCATAGAAATGCTCACAATGCTGAAAAAATTGTATTGTCTTTTAATTTCAGATTCGACGAGTAGTTTTTGAGCTATTAACACATTTCCTTAACTGTATGGAAACAATGGTTACTTTATAACAAAAAAGTTTATAACTAAAAAATAAATAAATTACAACAATCGAAGTTTTAAAGTAAACGGATGGAGAGTAATCATTAAAATCTTAAAATATATTCTTTTAAAAAATGCATTGTAGATTATGTGTTGTTCTTCCGCATAATTGGGGCGTGAATGTCAATGAATTCACGTTTTTATTTCCTCTGATTATGCCTAGTGGCATTATTTTAATGATGAGCAAATTATATATATTAATTAAGAAGCAATGAATGAAAACTGAACTAGAACTTCCGTTTAGATTTCTGATTAAAAAAAATGAAAGTTATTTAGTCTCAGTTACCTAGATCTTAAACATGTGATTCTAAAATCTTTTATTTCCTTAAACGAAATATTTTTTTTTATCAGACAAGGAAACTTGTTTCCCCGTATCGATAGTTTTCACGTGCTGTTGTTTTTGTATAGAATCTTTGAGAAAGTATTTGTTTTTTTCTTTTTTTAATGTTTAGTTATCCGGCTGCCCAGCCCACCGCTAGCCTTGACATCGATGAAACTTGTTTAACAAATGCTTATAATTATACAAACAAATAGGGGAGAATTCGATCCCTTTTTGGAGTGATACAGTTATATAAGTTATAGATTTATTTTTTTAAAAAAGGTTGTCTTAACTAAAAACTTGTTTAACAAACGCTTATAATTATACAAACAAATAGGTGAGAATTCGATCCCTTTTTGGAGTGATACAGTTATATAATTTATAGATTTATTTTTTTAAAAAAGGTTGTCTTAATTAAAAACTTGTTTAACAAACGCTTGTAAATATACAAACAAATAGGGGAGAATTCGATCCCTTTTTGGAGTGATACAGTTATATAAGTTATAGATTTATTTTTTTTAAAAAAAGATTGTCTTAATTAAAAACATGTTTAACAAACGCTTGTAAATATACAAACAAATAGGGGAGAATTCGATCCCTTTTTGGAGTGATACAGTTATATAAGTTATAGATTAATTTTTTTAAAAAAGATTGTCTCAATTAAAAACTTGTTTAGCAAACGCTTGTAAATATACAAACAAATAGGGGAGAATTCGATCCCTTTTTGGAGTGATACAGTTATATAAGTTATAGATTTTTTTTTTTTTAAATAGATTGTCTTAATTAAAAACATGTTTAACAAACGCTTGTAAATATACAAACAAATAGGGGAGAATTCGATCCCTTTTTGGAGTGATACAGTTATATAAGTTATAGATTTATTTTTTTAAAAAAGGTTGTCTTAACTAAAAACTTGTTTAACAAACGCTTATAATTATACAAACAAATAGGTGAGAATTCGATCCCTTTTTGGAGTGATACAGTTATATAATTTATAGATTTATTTTTTTAAAAAAGGTTGTCTTAATTAAAAACTTGTTTAACAAACGCTTGTAAATATACAAACAAATAGGGGAGAATTCGATCCCTTTTTGGAGTGATACAGTTATATAAGTTATAGATTTATTTTTTTTAAAAAAAGATTGTCTTAATTAAAAACATGTTTAACAAACGCTTGTAAATATACAAACAAATAGGGGAGAATTCGATCCCTTTTTGGAGTGATACAGTTATATAAGTTACAGATTAATTTTTTTAAAAAAGATTGTCTCAATTAAAAACTTGTTTAACAAACGCTTGTAAATATACAAACAAATAGGGGAGAATTCGATCCCTTTTTGGAGTGATACAGTTATATAAGTTATAGATTTATTTTTTTAAAAAAGTTTGTCTTAACTAAAAACTTGTTTAACAAACGCTTATAATTATACAAACAAATAGGTGAGAATTCGATCCCTTTTTGGAGTGATACAGTTATATAATTTATAGATTTATTTTTTTAAAAAAGGTTGTCTTAATTAAAAACTTGTTTAACAAACGCTTGTAAATATACAAACAAATAGGGGAGAATTCGATCCCTTTTTGGAGTGATACAGTTATATAAGTTATAGATTTATTTTTATAAAAAAGGTTGTCTTAACTAAAAACTTGTTTAACAAACGCTTATAATTATACAAACAAATAGGTGAGAATTCGATCCCTTTTTGGAGTGATACAGTTATATAATTTATAGATTTATTTTTTTAAAAAAGGTTGTCTTAATTAAAAACTTGTTTAACAAACGCTTGTAAATATACAAACAAATAGGGGAGAATTCGATCCCTTTTTGGAGTGATACAGTTATATAAGTTATAGATTTATTTTTTTTAAAAAAAGATTGTCTTAATTAAAAACATGTTTAACAAGCGCTTGTAAATATACAAACAAATAGGGGAGAATTCGATCCCTTTTTGGAGTGATACAGTTATATAAGTTATAGATTAATTTTTTTAAAAAAGATTGTCTCAATTAAAAACTTGTTTAACAAACGCTTGTAAATATACAAACAAATAGGGGAGAATTCGATCCCTTTTTGGAGTGATACAGTTATATAAGTTATAGATTTATTTTTTTTAAAATAGATTGTCTTAATTAAAAACATGTTTAACAAACGCTTGTAAATATACAAACAAATAGGGGAGAATTCAATCCCTTTTTGGAGAGATACAGTTATATAAGTTATAGATTTATTTTTTTAAAAAGAAGATTGTCTTAATTAAAAACTTGTTTAACAAACGCTAGTAAATATACAAACAAATAGGGGAGAATTCGATCCCTTTTTGGAGTGATACAGTTATATAAGTTATAGATTTATTTTTTTAAAAAAGATTGTCTCAATTAAAAACTTGTTTAACAAACGCTTGTAAATATACAAACAAATAGGGGAGAATTCGATCCCTTTTTGGAGTGATACAGTTATATAAGTTATAGATTTATTTTTTTAAAAAAAGATTGTCTTAATTAAAAAAACAAATAAATGAAATTCGGTTAGTTTTTGAGATACTACAGTTACGTAAGTTATAGTTTATTATATACAGTTACGCATTTTGGTTTTTGTAAAACCAATAATAAAAAGATTTTTAATGTAAAGCGAGTTAATTTTAAAGTATGTTTAACTCTTTTTAGTTAAATTAAAGACAGTTTAAAAAATGTTTAATGGCTTTCCTCTAACACTCTTCAATTAAGAAACTTATTTCTTTTGCCAGAAAATAAAATATATAAGTTAAATAAAAATTATTCGTTAAAATATATTTTTTCAAGTCATGGGTAAAAATTTTCACTAAACACGTTATTTTTCTAGGAATAATTTTTTCCTCCATAAGGAATAAAATAAGAAAAAGAAAACTTTTTCAACAAAATTAATACTTTTTAGGAAGTTTTTTTTAAAGGTTCTTTCTCTAAACTCGTCCCTGTTTAGAAACTTATTCCTTGTATCCTGAGAAAAAAGTATTGTCAAAACTACCAGAATATGGTAAAATTTACCGTGCTGGCTTTATGGAAACACCGAAAAGCTCGGTAATTTTTACTGGAGCGCTTAGGTAATGATTTGGGTAAAATTGACAATAAAGTTGGGCTTTATAATGTGTGATAAAATTCGGTAAATTGATAATAATAACTTGGATCATGTCATTAAAAGCATTTATTTGGTTAAATTTACTCTCCTCAGTTTTGTATTTTTTTATTGTGGTAATAAGTGTGTGGTAATAAGAACTATAGTTTTAAAAATCAAACTCTCCGATAATCCCTAACTATGTGGATGGAAAAAATTGCCAAATAAAAATATCGTATATTTTGGTTTTATTAACCAGGTTAATGTTTAATTTTCTTTTTTTTTAATCAAAAATGCCATTACCATACAGTACGGTAGTTTTACCTGAATGTTTCTCCGTGTGCACCAAGAAAGAAGGACGAGATTATTTATTTAATGAAAACCATACTTTCAAGTTACAAATACAAATTCGTTAAAATTTTGTCTATTTAACTCTTTATTTTAACTAATTTTAATTTAACTAATTTACTTTTTGTACCAGAAATCAAATAAGAAAAATATGTTTTATTCAATAAAATTCAAGCCTTCAAATGCTTGCCATTGTTCTTTCCAGTAAACTCTTCCTCCTTCAAAAAACTTAGAGCTTTTACCAGAAAATAAGTAAATAAAACGAGATTTATTCTATAAAATATATGTTTTTGTAATAATTTTTTCTTCTAAACATTTTAATTTTCTGGAAACTTTTTTTTCTTGTACCGAAATTAAATAATAAAATACAAATAATAAAATATGAAATGTCTAATTTAATAAAATACAAATTTTCAAGATATTTTCATCCTTTTGACCACATAAATTCGTTTGACATAATAAGAATGCTGTTTCTGGTCGACTTATTGGTAATTTCTCGTAAAAATGGAATAGCGTTTTTTGATATGATTTTCCAGTAAAGAGAAATATTGTGATCATAAATGTGCGTGACATTTTTTATGACATTGAGGGTAATTTGTAAGCATTTATTTACAATTATGATCTGTTCTGAACTCATTTATTGACATTCATATGTTATTACTTGGTTGCGTATCTGTTTTAATAATAGCACTAACTCGAGCAAACAAAGAAAAACTATATTCATTCGAAAAAGTAAATAATTTTATGAACTCATTCCTACTCTTTTATGTATATTTCTTTTTAATTTATTCCTTCTGTGCACGGAGAAATAAATTCTGGTAAAATTTACCGTAATGAAATCTCCGGAGAAAAAAAAACATAATACTCATGGTAATAAAAGCCAAAGAATACAATATTAAAACCATTCATTTGGTAATTTTCTGTTCGTATGGTAACAGCTAAACGTAAATTCTGTTTTTCAGAATTATAATTCTTAGTGCCACACCTTTAGCAAAAAATACAAAACTGAAAAGTGAATTTAACCAAATAGATAGTTTTTACGCCTACTCCACAGTATCATGATAAAATTACCAAATTTTATTACATATTATAACGCCATATTTTACTGCTAATTTTACCAAAATCCTTACCAAAGCAATATGGTAAAAATTACGAAGACTTTTGGCGTTTCTATAAAGCTAGAAACACGATAAAGTTTACCATATTCTGGTTGTTTTGTTTATACATTTTACTCAGTGTATAGAATATTTAAAAATGTTTTTTTAATAATTGTAACAAAGTGATCAAAGTGCATGCGTTTTTTGCTTTAAATCTTCTTATTTCTTCGTTGATATTTAATTCTACTTAACATTTTTCATCTCTTATTTACTTTATTATTTTTTTTAAAACAAAAATTTATGTTGAAAAATATGAAATTTCGAAATTACGTGATATGTGATTCAATTTTTAAAATTAATATTCCATTCAACGGGTTTTCTTTTTTCTTTTAACCTATTTTTTATTTTACGCGCGAAAAAAAAAAATTTTTAAAAGTGTTTCGACGTGTGATTCGTTTTAAATAAATTTCATTGATATTAAACATTACTTAACATTTCTTTCTTTATTTGTATTCGTTTTTTACACCTGTTTTATTTTAGCATTGAAAAACTATTATATTTCAATACAATGCGATATGTGATTCAATTTTTGTAAATAATGAAATTGGAATGAGGACGATATATATATATATATACATATATATATATATATATATTCAAGCCTGAATGAAATTTTTAATGCTGCCTAGAAGCCTTTCTATGACGTTGCTTAGAGTTTAAATATAACCAAGCTTAATACTAATTTTCTCCAACTGGGTTGAAAGTTTAAAAAAATTGAAAAATTGGTGATGAGTGAGTAAATTCTTCAAACATGGGGGGGGGTGGAAATTGGGGGGTGGGGCAGTTTTTTTTCCCATCAGATTTTACTCAAAATGAAAATAAAAAGACGATAATAAAACATGATTCCTAAAAAGTAATATTTCCTAGTAATAATTCCTAAAAAGTTTTTTTTTTTTTTTTTTTAAATTTGCCCGAAAAAATTTTTACCGTAATTTTCAGAGTAATATTTACTTAATAACAGAGATTCAGTGATTTTACATTATATATTACTGTATAGAAAATACGGTGTACTAATTTTTTCCGGGAAAATTTTAAGGTGTTTCACGGTTAAAAGTATCGACACTCAGGGTGCCAGTACTTTTTACCGTTGTTTCATTCGGAATTTTTTAAAGTATAGTTATAAAACACTAGTCTTGATATAAGTATAGTTATAAAACACTAAAATTTCGGGCCAAATTACTGTAAAAAGTACTGGCACCTTAATTGTGTAGGATCAGCGAAATCCATTTTATCGTAAAATCCATCTTTACCGTAATTTTTATTTGATTGCGTGATTCTAGAGTAAATATTACTGTTAAAATTTCGGTATATGTGATTTTTGTTCAGTAAAATTTTAAGATAAAAATGCATTTTACGAAAAAAAGTACTGTCACTCTTGAGTGCCGGTACTTTTTATCGTAATTTGATTTGGAAAATTTTTCTTCAAAGTCTATTTACTCCTGATATCTAATAGATACGAATGTTTAGTAGAAGACTGCACTACACCAGAGTTAGTAAGTAAGTGTTTAATTATGAAATTACACACATATATTCTTTATTATCTATGAATTCTTCAAAATTTGGTTTATATAGTGTTGCAAATATATTGGTAACAATGGAAACAATCAAAAGGATATGAAAGTAAGTATGCTCTGTTATAATGACTAATGTCAGTTTTGGATATTTCAAATTATTAGAGGCTCATTTAGGACATTATACAATGACATATTTAGTATGAACGTTCACAGAAAATATGAATGGCATGTCATGTAAGTATTCATTTAGTTAGCATGTATTTTATAGTCAGTAAATATAAAACCATCAGGAAGTATTTTATTTCAATATCTAAATTAGTAATAAAACATTTATTACGAGTTTGAACCTATCATAAATATTAGTTTTATAACCTAAAATTAAATTAAACAATTGGAGTTTTTACCCAGCCTGAACTTAAATTTACGTATATTTTATTTATTTGTTTTATTTATTTAATTCATTTATTATTTTATTTATTTATTTATTTATTTTATTAATTTTAGCCATTGAGATCATATAAATTCAATTCAATATTTCTGCCTATACTCTAAAAAAATTTCATTCTTTTTACTGACTTTCTCTGTTTACTTAACGATCTAAAACTGTTTTTGTTGACAAAATGGTTTTTCTCCCTGTTTTCCAAGGGGCTTTTTTTATGGTTTTAACTGATTAAAACCTTAGCTCAATTAGTTTTTGGCATTCACTTCTGCTTGCCATACGACAGCTGTACCTTTTTAAAATCAGTTTACCATTTTTTTTTATACTTACTCTTATTTATTAGCAATAATATTATAGTTTCGATCATCGTATAAATAAAACTGCGATTCGATTTTATTGTCAAATTGATATTCTATCTGATTATTATACTTAAGATAAGTTAAGTTGACAGACATTTTCATACCTTTGGGCAGCTATAGCTTTAAACCATTTTATATTTAAATATTATTTCAATAAGCTAAAGACAGTTTAAGATTTTTATTTATACCGAAGACCCTTCTGCTGAGAAAGCTCAGAGGGCAAAGTATTTGTTTCTCTTTGAGAGGACCAAGGTTCGAATCCCAGAGTCTTCTGGACGTACGAATTTTGCTATCTTCTCGCCTTAACCACAATGCTGAGATAGGTATATTTGTCAAAATAACAAAATGTTTTTGTTAAAGTAACGAATTTCTTTTGTTAAGATAACAGTAATTATCTGCTAAAAAATAGGCATCTGTATTTAAATAGCAGTATTTTTCTGTTAAATAAACGGTTTTGTACTGGTAAACCAGCTAACAGTTTTTTTCCGTAAATTTAACAGATTTTTTTTTTTTTTTTTTTTTTTTTTTTTTTGCAGTGCATACGCAACTGTAATAGTAAAATTTTTCTCGTAATATCTTTGCTCTAGCGAAAAACCATTCTATGTTTTTTTTACAAATAGACGAAATCCAATTTTCTAAGTCAATGGAATAAAAAGGTTCTCATGAGACAATCACATACCGAAGTGACCTTAATCTCGACGCTTAATTCGCCAAATTGACGCCAAGCGATAGATATTTCTCGTTTTGGAAAAAATCCGTTCATTGATTTCTTTCCGTTACAGTCAACAATGATAACCTTACGAAAATATAAGCAAACAATGTCCTTACACGGATCGTTGCACAATTTTTAAAAAAGATTATTTGAATTATATAACTTTTTATGTATGCCTGTCAAGCATGTTGAGTGCATGAAATGTTTGAAATTAATCTTCAGAACTAAAATATCTAGAATACTTTTTGAAAATGTTTGAAGAAATCGAGATATAATAGTTACGATTGTTGAAAAAGTAGTTAAAATAGTAGCTAAGAAAACTGTTCGGTTAAACCTTTGACGCTGATGGGACGCCGGTGTGCCTTTTATGTATTTTTTTTTTATGCTCTAATTACAAGCAAAAATATATATTTGCATTTTTTTATCATAAAAAAATAATATAATATTTACTAAAATATCTGATGGATAATCAGAGTTATATTTGTACGAGTTGTTTTTCATTTATATTCAAAAATGTATCAATAATTGATTTTCATAATTGAATTTCATAATTAACGCAAAAAAGACACCTATGCTTCTTGCTGTGTTTTATAACTATAAATTATTAAAATGTCACATATATTATTTTTTACTTATTTTAACCTAAATTTACACAAAATAATGAAAAAAAAAGTTTGTAAAATATATTTAATAAAAATTCTGTGTTAAAGGGTTAAGACTTAGATTGTTTAAAATGCTTCTTGTTTGCTTATGAATTTCAATTTAATCAAATCTTGAAAATCCAAGAACTGAAGAAAACCATAAAAAGGATAATGTTCTCTAAATTAAAAGTTGCTTAAATAGTTTTTTCGTACATGCATAATTATCACATGATCGCATTCATCACAGTTAAAAATTTTTAGATTATATGATTTACATGCAATATATTATGAATAATTCGATTGAATTTGAATGTTTAGATTATTCGAATGACGCGACATGTATTCAAATTAGAATTACAGGTTATTGGGAACACTTTGAAAGTTTATCTATCTTTCAGTGTGTTACTGTTTATATTGCATTGTTATTATTTAAAAGACGTTGGAAGTTTTTCAATCTATATCGGTTGAGTAGGGGTCTTAAAATTTTGATAATTTTAATTCTAGATATCAACTTGTGTCTGCATCAATTTTTCATTATAAGCAAAAATGCTACACAAATTCTTGAAAGGTATTAACTTTTCTAGCAATATGCTTCTAATACTGTAATTATACATGAAATTAAGTAAGTTGGTAAAATTTAATGGAGAAAAACATTCTGATGGAATTACCATATTTGTACGGTAATATCATTTCTTTAAAAAAGTAAAAATTCTTGTATTTTCGTAATAGAACAAAATATACACTAAATAAACAAGTCATTTGGTAATATTTCCGTTCGTATGGTAACGATTTATTGGAAATTCTGGTTTTTAAAATTATAATTCATATTACCACACATTTATTAAATAATACAAATCTGAAAAGTAAATTTAACCGAATAATTTTTTTTAAAGCCATGCTATAAAGTATCATAATATCATATATCAAATTTTACCACATTTACCAAATTTATCACTTATTGTAAAACCATAATTTATTGTTAATTTTACCAAATTCATTACCAAAGCGCTTCGGTAAAAATTGCCGTGTTTATTGCTGTTCCCATAGAGCCAGAAATATGGTAAAATTTACCGTGGTAAATTTCACCATATTTTGATATTTATGACCATACTTTTTTTCCACAGTCTAGAAAAGCTATGATAAAAATGTTTATCGGTCATTTATGATAATATTTTTCGGAGAGAAGTCAATAATATCATTAGAAATGGAAGTTCCAAACTACCATACAATGATAATATAATTTGGCATAATCCTTTAAGAAAATTAATCAAAAATCATTTCCTCGTTGTTTAGTATCGTAATTTTTAATTATGGAAATATAGATATTAAAAATTCATATAAAAATAAAGGATTATGGCAGATTTATTTTAATTTGACAAGTATTTCAATCTTAAATAATTTAAATAAGTCAAAATTTCACGATTGAAACTTTTAAGCTTTCTCATAAATAATTTTAAACTTTCAGTTTAATTTCAGTAATTAATAAAGGATTTTTCAATAATCTTACTATATCGATAAGTTTGTTGTATTAAAAACGTTCCTAAGGTTTAATTATTTAATCAAAAGTCAGGTAACGAACATTTTAAACGAAAGCTTTAATTTGTTCATAATAAAAAAAAAATGAAAAGCTCATGAATTTGAGTTGGCTTTGATTGAATTAACATTAATAAAAATTTCCTAAATCTTTTGTTTAACATTTCATTTATATTCTTCCAACTCTCATGTAATATAAGTCCCTGAAACAAGCGCAATAAATCAACAAAGAAGCATCTCCCCGACATTGAATACTACTTTTTATTGTCTATAATTTCTTAGCAAAATGTAAGAAACCGGAAGTAGCATTCACGACTACCGTTTGCTAATGCAATCGGAAATAAATCATCATTGTTCTTTTAGATATAAAATTAATTTGAAGAACGACTCATCAATTACAACTCTTTCACCATCCATGATGAAATCAAGCAAAGTACTCTCTCCTTGAACTAAATATCGTTAAGACTCAAATTAGCGAAGGTTATTTTTCGTACAAAAAAGGCATCAATCGTTTAAGCCATCCAAAACATACCTAGATAAAATCGAATGCAAATCAGACCTTTTTAAAAGAACCCTGGTTTGAATTTAGCATGATTTATTGCAACTTATCTTGGAAGGAACGTGACAATTTGCTTATCAAGAATATTTTGAATACACTGCGGATATAGTTGTTGTCTTGAAAAATCTTTTAGGACATGACCTTGTCTAAAGGTCATAGTCAACAACAATGAAGAAAATCAATTCGATGCTTCGGAAGCAGTGATCAGCTGAATGAAGCCCAGTTTAAGAGCAACAATGGACAGGAATCTTTTTAACTTGAGGTCATGCAGTAGGATGTTCTATTGTTTTCCAAAACTCTAGAAAAAGTCCTTGAACCTGTCAGCCACCCTAAACAACGTTTATCATTTTTTTGAATGCATTAAATAGAGCTCTTCCTTTCGTTCAAGAAGCTTTTGCATATTGTTTCCCACATAAGTTTAGGATACTTATAGCGGAAAGAATATATTTGGTTACCATTCTGTATACTACCATTCTAATTAAGTACCATTAATTTATACAAATTGACCTGGATTTCTGTTATACCATTAAATATTTCTCTAGCTTTGATAGAAATTTTGAAAGGTGTAAATACATAATGACGCCCGGTAAATACATAATGACGCACTTCGCGCTCCCGTTTCACAGGTCCTGCATTCGATCCTCGGGCCGGGCAAGATTGACTCAGCCTTTCATCCCTTCAGTGGGTCGATAAATGAGTACCAAGCATGCTTGGGAACTAAACACTGGGGGTTCCGATTTCGGCTGACCACCTGATCGGAACATCTGCTCCTACACCCCAGAGCCCAAGGTCAAGAAAACTGAGATGGGCACATTAGGCCATAGCCCTCTATGGGCTGTCGTGCCACTGAGTTTAGTTTAATACATAATATCCTTCAAATTTGCTGAAGCATTATTAAGGTGACAAGGTCAACCGTATTATCGGGCAATTTAATTTTTCTTAAACTTGATTATAAATTGCTACTTTTCCAAAAAAAGAAATTAATTTGATTTTTAGGTGTCTGAAAAATCTGAGTTTTTCCCCAAAAAATTGGTCTTATATTATTTTTTTAAAAATATTTTTAATATTCAACTCTCTCTGATGACAAGAATTTAAAAGTTTTGTAAGATATTTTATACATAAGAATAAGAATGCATAAGAATAAGACTCAGCATAAGAATGATGTATAACATTAAGACCCAGCTGAAAAAATTTGATTATAAAATGTAGACCACTGGTTACGAAATCAAGAAAATTCGATAAAATCAGTCTGGAAAATCAAGGATTTTTTTTTTTCAGAATATTTGTGGTTACCTTTTTCTTGAATTTTATTTCACTCTGTTAGAGCTTAAATGGAACGGAAACACGATTCTATTTAACAACTTATTATGGTGACAGAAAATTTGCACAGTTTTATGTTTCAAGGCTATTACGGTAATTTAAACCGTGTACCAGTTTTAGAATTTATAAACCATAAGGCTCTTACTAACTAATAAACATTCCACTACCAGAATATGGTAGAATTTGAGTGTTCCTGGATCAATGGGAACACCAAAAAGCTCAGCAATTTTTAAATAGGCACTTTGGTAATGATTTTGGTAAAATTAACAATAGAAGATGGCTTTATAATAGTTGATAAAATTCGGTTAATGTTTTAAAATTTGGTAATTTTACCATGATATCAAAGAGCATGGCATAAAAACCATTTATTCGGTTAAATTTACATTTCAGTCTTGTATTTTTTACTAATAAGAACTGTAATTTTGAAAATCAGAATTTCCGGTAAGTATTTTTCATGTAAACGGAAAATTTACCATTTGAATGGCAGATATTTCATATATTTTGGCTTTATAAATATAAATATTTTTTTTACTAAAAATGACATAACTATGCAGTATGGTAATTGAAACAGAATTTTTTTCATCGTGTATGATTCAATTTTTCTTACCTTAATAACGTTGCAGCATATCCGGCAGGTACCTTACCGATATTATGATTCAAGATTAAACTGAATTTTCTTAGAGTGTAGTTTTTTTTTTTTAAAAACTTTCGGTTAAGTCCCTGAAGCTGTATTAAACTAAACAATATAATTTTTTTTTTTTTTTTTTTTTGTGATTATATACATGAAAAAAATTAAATTTGTGTTAAAAGAGGACTATTATTTCAGAATGAAGACAATTGGGGAAAAAATAAAAACAAGTAGCTTAAATGAGAGCATGGTTAATTTAACAGACTTATTATTGCTTTTACTTTAATTCCAATATATCTAATCAATTTTAGTTCTAAGTCATAACTACATAATTTTTCTTTTGACTTGAGTTGTTGTGAATTAAATTTAACTTGTCCCGCCCACAAATGGTTCGGCAAACTATTTTAACTTTGTAGTGTATCTACCACTACAAAAAATATAATTCTAATTCACTAGTATATAAGACATGCTAACTCAATTCCATGGTGGGGTACCTTTTCATAGATGAAGGTTGACATTGCCGATTACTCCTTGCCCCACAACTTTTTACTGTTATTGCCGTCACCCTGTATTTTTTTCGTAGATGCTTAAATGATTTTACGTTGTTAATTATATTAACCAAATTTTTTACCGTGTAACAAGAAATATTGAAATTTAATATTATTTAATGAAATTACATACAGTAAATAGTTTTTTATGTGTTTGGATAAGGGAAAAATTATTTTAAAAAAAATTCTAGCTAGTTATAATGAGTTTAATTACTTGAACTTTATTTTTTAAAAGATTTTATTTCATAATTATTAAAGGAAATTTCATTTAAAATTTCAGATATTACATGAAATAGTTACTATTTTAAAGGAGGAAATGTAAAAGAATATTGAATTAGGGTTGCTACAGCATGGAAAAAAATCTCAAAGTGGTAACTAAGCTTCCTCAAGGCTTCTGAAAAATTTTTGAACTTATCTTCCACTTCTTGAACATAATAAAAATAACCCCCAAAACATGCATATATATATATATATATATATATATATATATATATATATATATATATATATATATATATATATATATATATATATATATATATATATGAGCAATTCTACAAATAAACGCCAATTAGGCTGCCAAAAAAAAAATTTTTTTTTTGGGAGGCACACTATTTCTACATAAATTTTCTTCTTTTTTACACCCTAAAAAGGCAAGAAAAAATCGTGAACATTAAATTTTTTCTTTCTGATATACTTTAAATGTGACATACTCAGATAAATCTGAGCCATTTATTCAGATAAAAAGATTTTTACATAAATATAATATTATTATAATGTCTCTCTAAAATGTATTTATAGAGATTTCATACTATAAGATTATATTTTAGTATAAAAAACAAAAATAAAAAATTTTAATCAAAGTTCGTAAATTGAAAACAATCGGAAAAAAATTTAAAATTGGTATTTTGTCATTTAAAGTATGTCACAAAGAAAAAATTTCATGTTCACGATTTTTTCTTTCCTTTTTAGGGTGTAAAAAAGAAGAAAATTCATGCAGAAATAGTGTGCGCCCCCCCCCCAAAAAAAAATTTTTTTTGGCCGCCTAATTGGCGTTTATTTGTAGAATCGCTCATATATATATATATATATATCATTCTATCATTTAATTTTACAGATTGTAGGAATTTTGTGAATATTATGAATTAAATAATTATTCTGAAAACAGAAGTTTTTTAATTTTAAATTAAAATATTTTGTTTGCCATACAGAGATAAAATCAAAACAGTTTTACATAAAGATTTGGGAAGATATAAGTAAAAAAATTCAGGATTTTCGCGGATTTGGAATCACCTTGAAAATATAGAGTAATACCATACCAATAGGAAAGTGCTTGAAAGCTTAGGCTTCCTGAGTGAAAATCTCTTTTTTGGGTAGATATTTTGCCATAGCTCCGGAACTCATGAAATGAATCGAAATATTTTACTCACAATAAAAAAAATTTTTATCAAAGATACATGACTATGTGAATATGAATCGTGGTTTTCTTCTCCATATTACGCAAGTGCGGGTTAGTGCCATAAAAAAATTCCTCCACGAAAATTAGTTTGTCCCAATGATTAATCCAGGAGTTACATCGCTTTCAGAGTTGCTATGGAGTTGAACATAGTCGTAAACTCAGAATTGGGTCATCTATTCAACGCCGGTTATTAAATAAAATAAGATATAGACATGTGTTAATTTCACGAAAATACACTTTCTTGTCGGATTTTGTAACTTGAAATATCATCTACACTAAGTATTCTGCGAAATTAAGTTCAGGCTCTTGAACTATACATATTGAGTCCTAGTTAGTTAAAATCCAATCATTAGAGCAACAGTTATTAAGGTGTCCTCGTTCTTGCATAGAGTACACTCTTCTGAAACACAATTAAGCTATAGATATAAAGGGAACATATATATAATGATAAGAAGATATAAAGTTAAATATATAAAGTTGAATAAAAATTATATTTTTCTATAAAACTTCGATACATTAATTCGTCAATTTGAAATTATCTCTTTTAAAAAAATTAATATATAAATACTGGTATTGCATGCAAAGGACTTTCACACCAAACTTACTAAACGAGTAAAAAATAAACAAGCAAAAAATATTCAATATCAGCTTAAGTAATTGCAAAAATTTAAACAGAGAGAATATATTTTTATTAATTAATTTTATTATTTTTTTTTTGTCTTTTTCTATGCTCACATAAAGTGCTTCTAATAGAGTAAAGAAAAATAATTCAAAAAGTTTTTTTTAAAGATAATAAGTTCTGTGCTGAATACTGGTGCATTTAATTTTGAGTCCTAAAATAATATTGGTACATTTAATTTTCAATATATCAATAATGCCTGTTTTATTCAGTTCTGAATTCTTGATTACTACCTGCTACATTCAGAAATCCATCTATCGACTATCATGTATTTAGAATCTTGACCATTTTCGACCGATACTCTTGAATATTTCAACTTCATCCCCAGTTTCATCGTCATCTTCCGGCTCAAATTCTTTTGAATAAGGATCATCATCCTCAATATCTGACGAGGACAGCAAGCGTGATTCGCGTGGTTCTAATTCTTTCCATTTCTCATCAAAACTCTTGAATACATCAACTCCATTCCCACCATGAATTTCGCCCTTCGGTTCAAATTCTTTCAAATTATGATCTTTCGTCTTAATATCTGGAAAGGACTGAAAGTATGGCTGAGTTGCTCGTAACACTTTCCTTTTTGGATCAAATCTCTTGATTGCCCCTTTCCCAGTTTGATCGATGTCTTCCATCTCTTTTTCCAAATTATCATCATCCGTTTCAGCACCTGGTAGAAACTCCGAGTTCCGTTCCTTATCTTGATCCGAAATCATTTTAGAAAAAGATACAGAGGGCAACTCACCACTTGCTCCAGATATATTAATCGATATTGCACTTCCTTCAGCAGTTAGATCATTCTTCATTTTCGAAATCAAGAAGAGTTCAGAATCAGGAATGGGTAAATAGATTGGTTTTTTTGGCTTAGCCCCTTTCGAATTAAGATCATTCATCTGAATATCTGAAAAAGATTGCAAGCGGGCTACGTCCAGCTCTTCCAATTTTTGACCTAAACTCCTGAATGCTTTCGATTTGTTTCCGTTTTGATTATCATCTTCCGTCTCAATATCTGGTAATGGCTGCAAATTTGGCTCAATATTTTGATCCGAAATCGTTTTAGAATAGATGACGGAGGGAGAATTTCCACATGTTCCAGATAAATTTATCGATATTGCATTTTCATCGGTGGTCAGATCATTAATTATTCTCGCAGCCGAAATGGACGTAGTATCAGGTCTTGGTGGAATATTTGGTCTACGTTGCTGATTATTAAGAGTAGTGGGAGCATTTTTGCTCTCTTCATCCAGATTCCTTCCTGCATTTAGTTCTTCTCTGCGATATCCTCTGTTCCAATGATGGTTCCAAATTTGCTCAACGACAGGAGCACGCCTGGACGCATCCGTTTTTATAATGTGTTTTACAATGAAAAATGAAGCCACGCCAGCAAAGACAAAAGCGATGCAGAATGTATTAAAAAAGGTAAATCCATCCAGAATTATAAATGTCAGGACCATTGCAAAAAGAAAACTCACGGCGACGACGGCGCAAATGTAGAAACATCTCGTCTCACTACATCTGGGGGTATAAGCAAGTCCATTTTCCTGATCAGCCATGTTACGAATAAGCAGCTGAAAAAATAGTTTGATTTTATAATTAACCTATGATTGCTTAAAGTGTAAATAATTGTAAAAGTTTTGTAAAATATTTTCAATTTTAGAGTTTCTTAAACCATGATGTGGTTATTTTCAAGTGGTCTGGGGCATAATCTTTAAAAATCTTCGTGCTATTAAACAACTATTCTGAGTTAAATTTGCCTTCAAAATTCACTGCTCTTTGTATTAAATAAAATTTTTCTTACATATAATCTACATGAAATGTTCTCTCTCTCTCACTATATATATATATATATATATATATATATATATATATATATATATATATATATATATATATATATATATATATATATATATATATAGATATATATATATGTAGGGGAGAGTCGGGTAACCCCGCCCACTTAAGGAGTATAGCTTATATTTCTGTATAATATTGAGTAATAATCAATATTTTTGTATGTTTCTATTGTTTTATCATCTAATTAAATAATGCAAAAAGAATAAACCAAAAAAAGAATAGTTTAACTTAAAAAAATGAAAATTTAAAAAATTTGACTACTGTATTCAACATATTTTCAAAACTATTGTTTACTATGTTACCAGCTGCATAAATACTTGAAACTTTGAAAATAATCTTTTTTTAATATAACAATTAATGTCCGATGGCCCATTGACTTGAAAAAATATTCTATACATATGAAATTGACAGTGGGCAGGGGTACCCGCTGGGCGGGGGTACCCGCTGGGCGGGGGTACTCGACACTCCCCTATATATATTAATAAAATTAGATTAGGAGAGGTAATGGGAGGTAAGGCATTTTGTTTTCGGATTTTTTTAAAAATAGTTTTTAAAGAGTACAAGTAGAAATGATTTGAATGATAAAACATTTCTAAAATTTTAAGATATTCGTGCCTTGGAAACTTTAAGAAATTTTAAAACAGCACAACATTTCATAGCACTCTCATAATTTGCTAAGATTCAAAACGTTATTATTTTAAAATATACAGGATGTTCCATAAAAGACCGCCTTAAAAATGCATTTTCCGTATCCATACCAAAAATTAAAACAAAAAAGCATACATATTGGAATCACAAATTAATATTTAGGAGAAGAAAAAACAAACTTGTTATGAAAATCTGATAAATTACATTCAAAGAAGGCTCATGCAATATACATCACAACAGTTTTAATTTAAAGATGAAACTTGAAGGTGTTTCTAATATGCCTTGTTATTTATTACATCTGCCCTCTTGTACTATTATTTATCAAATATATTGTAAAGGTAGAAAATTTTAAATTTTATTTTTTTCCTCAAAAATTATAAAATACAATTAAATAAAAATTAAAATACTGTGGAATTTATTTAAAATTTTGTAGATTGATTTTTAGAGTGAATTTCAGAAAAGATTTTTTTAATTTATTATTTTAAAATGATATTATTTAATATATATTTTTGTTTTTAATATCTGATCTAATACTGAGCACCATCCTTTTTTTAGTTTTAAGAGAAATTAAATCAGTTTGATAAACAAAAATACCCAGAAACTTTTTATGCGGCATTTAAAATTAACAAAGTATTATGAAAAGTTTCAGAATTAACAATTTGTTTCGTATTGTAAATTTATTTACTTACAATTTCCTTCAGTATTTTTCTATTATCTTTAAAATATGAAAAAAATGTCTTAAATTAAAACTTTATTTCTGTAACTACATTTAAAATATTATAATAAAACATGATTAAAAACTCTTAAAAATAACTAAGTTCTTTAAAATGAAGATTTCAAGTTATTTCAAAGTTAATGCAATTACCTTTTATACTTTTTGAGATATAGAATCCTGAAATAAAAAAATCAGCACATATTATAAAGAAGTTAACACATACTATAAAGAAATTCACACATATTCTGCTTTTAGTCTGAAATGATATCCTTTTGTTAGCATACTAAAATATTCCCAAATCTAATATGAAGCATTTTCATTTTAAATGGATTTTAAAAATTAACCGACATTTTTTTTTTTTTCATACAGAAGACATTTTAATTATAATATCAATTAATGGAATTTAACTTAAGTAAGAACTTTAAAGCTTAAAATCAAATTGTTCGTTAAATCATACTGAGTTTTAAAAACACTTTAATGATTTAATTTTTTTAGAATGATTTTCTTTAAAAATTTTTTTAAAGGTGAAGCATCGCAAACGACTTGCATTGTTTCACCTTTTGATAATTGTGACAAAGTATTCACAAATAATCCATAAAGTATTTAAAATTTCCGAAAAATTTTAAAAATTTAAAAAACAATTTATAATTCAAATTTTCTTAACACCAAAAATATGATGCTTTAATTTTAACAATATTTAGTTTATTTAGAACAAAGGCATAATTGTAAGAAATTTTATATAGTTTATAAAATTTAAAAATTTTCTAAATCTAAAACTACATTTACGCTTTTAAAAAAATACATTAAAAACTGTTTTAAAAAATTAACACTATTTAAAATTGCTGATCTAAGATTTTTCATAATTAAAAAAAAGAAGCAAACAACAACATTTGAAATAGGTTATTCAAGAATATTTGTTTTTTAATTTTAAAATTCTACATTCCAAAAATTATAAAATAAAGTTGCATCAAATTTTATACAATTTCAAATTTATTTCGAATCGTTGCTTTTTTTCATAATTTAAAAAACAGAAGAGCTTTGAAGTTAAATGTAAACAACTTGATATTTTTTTAAATAAATAATAAATTGCAAAAAGTGTTTTCTTTATTATTATAATAATTAGAAGTATCAGTTTATTTAAGTTTTGAAAATGCTATTCGATTCTCTTAATCTTTTATAATAGATTTTTTTTTTTACATTTTAGTGTACTTATCAAATTGTTGAACATTTTTAAAGAGTTCGGCTGTTAAACAAAATTAAAAAATATGTCCCAAATCCGGGCATTTTATTTTAATACTCAATAAGAACTAATGCCTTATTAACATAATATATAATTAACAAAATATGAAACTAAAATTTTAATAACAAAATATATAAACGTATAAAAATATATAACTTTTATAAATAAACTCTTTTTATATGAAATCCAATTTAACGGAAATAACACAGCATAGACGTTGGTAGTTTTAAAACATTAAGTTTGTACTGTAATTCATATTCTTGTTTAATTCCTAAGTCTTATATTTAATGTAAACCAGGATATTGCAACGAGATATTGCTAGTATTTTCTACTTGAGATATTTTGTATCTGTTCCAAAGATAACTTGTATCTTTAGAATTTTAGTTAAAAAACACTAAGTGAAAATAGCGACTCAATTAAGTTCTTTTCCGCATCATATATTTTGTATCTGTTCCAAAGGTAACGTGTTACTTTCAAATATCTGTTAGAAATACTTATCAAAAGTTGTAATTCCATTTTGCTGTCTTATGCATCACTATTTTTTTTATCTGTTCCAAATGCAATAAGTTACTATCAAATATCTGTTAAAAATACTAGGCAAAAACAAAGGTTCAAACCTACATCATGAGCTAAGAATCTATTCCGAAAGTAACATGTTACTTTCAAAGATCTGTTGAAAATATTTGGCGAAAATGATAACTCAAAAGTGTTATTTTCTCATTTACATATTTTGTTTCAATTCCCTAAGTAACATGTTACTTCCAAATATGTTGAAAAATACTTGAAGAAATAGCGTTGTTGGAGGAAATTGTGGTTTAATCCTAAATCAGATATTATGTATCTATTACAAAAGTAACAGGATACATTCAGATATCTGTTAATAATACTGGGAGACAATGATGACTCTAAAATACTATCTGCTACTTTAGATATTTTGTATCAGTTCACAATGTATCAAATTATTTTCGAATATGTGTATAAAAAATACTTAGAGAAAATGAGGACTCATTTGCGTTGTTTACTACAACAGATATTTTGTATCTGTTCCGAAAGTAACACATTATTTTCAAAGGTCTGTTACAAAGATCTGAACCTAAACAGTGATTCAATTGTATTGAAACAATGACACTTCTGTTATACTCTTATAATAGATACGTTTCAACTTGTCTGTAACTGCGAGAATACTTTTTAAAAGGCAGGCGCAAATAAATAGAAAGAACAAGGTACTCATGAAGTATTCTAATACTGCCTGTTATTTTATAACAGGTATGTACAGATGTTTTACAACAGCCATAACATGTTATTTAAAAACTGATTGAGCACCCACCACTATCATGAATAAGCATACGTTTATAATGAATAAAATTTCCTGACACATTTTATAATAAATATAAAATATTAACATGTTTTATATTTATTGTAAAATATGCCAGAAAAAGTTAAAAATCAAATATTTCATTTGGGGCAAATATTATAAATTTTGGATAATACATTCTATAATTGTTTTTGAAGCCCTTGTAATTCGCCAATCGGGAGTGTCTTCTAAGATTTTTAAGCCCCTTTCTTCCGAAAAAATATATCACAATTGGTCACCAATTTGTTTATGAAATTGATGACTAATAATTTAGGAAATTCTAGCCCACATTATTATGAAATATTAAGGATCAAAAAAGATTTTTAGTTTCAAAAACTTTGTCTATTGTTTACATTAAAATTTTGCGCCATTTTCGTAATCAAGATAAAGGGGGGGGGGCTTGTTAGAGATAGGAATAGCATATCATTTTCAAATTTTTTGACAAATCTTAACATAAACCAAAGACATAGCAAATTTCTAAACATATAATTAAAATATATGATTTAACGGAGAAAAAATAATGACTTACTTAAAACATACGGTGAACTAATTGACCTCCGGGTTACCTACCAAGTCAAAAATGATAATTTTCAAAAAAGTGAAAATTCTGAGTTTTATTTTAAGTCACGTGATGTACGTGCCGATATTTGATTGGTTTGATTTACATAAACTAATTACCCAGGACTTCAACGTTGAAAGTAGAGGAAATTTCCAAGAATTAGTTGTGCAAGAACGGATCCTTTTTTCAATGTTTTTATAAGAATTATTTTTAGGCGATTTCAAGTTACATAAATCTTTCTAAAATATATTGAAAGTAGAAAAATTAAAATATATTTGTGACAGTTTTTAAGTCTACATGATTTAGAAATCCGATTCACGGATTTATGCTAGGAATGATAGTTTTGTTTCAATTTTTTTATTAATTTGCAGATTTTAAGGAAATATATAAATCTTTAATAAATAAAATTAAAATGTAGAAATTTATTGATCTGAAAAGAATCTCTGCCTAAATAACATGCGTAAAATTTTTAACAATAAAAGTTACTTGCAATTTCTCAATAATTTCTAAACATTTTATTTTTAAACAAAGAAGCTTATTTTTTAAAAAGTTATTAAAATATTAAATTAATAAAAAAAATTAATTAAAAAATTAATTAAATGTTATAAAATATTATTAATTTATTAGTTATAAAAATATTAGTACAAAATTAAGATTTTTTTAAAAATTCACAAGTTATTTTTAAATGTAATTTCTTGTATAATCTGAATTACTAAATTTAAATTTGAAAAGTAAAAAAATAAATATGTTTTTAATTTAATTTTTGTTTTGTTAACTGAACTATATTTTAAATAATTCGAATAGATGTTAATTATATGTAAAATAATTTTAACTATATGTTAAATATATAACTTAAATATAGTTAAAAATTTTAAATTATATGTTAAAAATATATGTTTAATATATACTTTAAATATATTACTATTATTTAACAAATTATTTAAATTTTATTTTTATTTGTTATTCAATTAATATTTAAATTATAAAATTAATATATAAAAATATTAAAATTTTAGTAATGAAAAAAGGCGTCTTAAGCGAAAATATTAAAATTATTATAATTATTAAAATTTTAATAATTATTAAATAATATTGAAATTTTAGTAATAAAAAAAAGGCGTCTTAAGCGTAATGCGGTCATATCAAAATTTTAGTAATTTTTAAATAATATTAAAATTTTAGTAATGAAAAAAAGGCGTCTTAAGCGTAATGCGGTCATATCAAAATTTTAGTAATTTTTAAATAATATTAAAATTTTAGTAATGAAAAAAAGGCGTCTTAAGCGTAATGCGGTCATATTAAAATTTTAGTAATTTTTAAATAATATTGAAATTTTAGTAATGAAAAAAAGGCGTATCAAGCGTAATGCGGTCATATTAAAATTTTAGTAATTTTTAAATAATATTAAAATCTTAGTAATGAAAAAAAGGCGTCTTAAGCGTTATGCAGTCATATTAAAATTTTAGTAATTTTTAAATAATATTGAAATTTTAGTAATGAAAAAAAGGCGTCTTAAGCGTAATGCGGTCATATTAAAATTTTAATAATTTTAAAATAATATTAAAATTTTAGTAATGAAAAAAGGCGTCTTAAGCGTATTGCGGTCATATTAAAATTTTAGTAATTTTTAAATAATATTGAAATTTTATATTAAAATTTTAGTAATGAAAAAAAGGCGGCTTAAGCGTAATGCGGTCATATTAAAATTTTAATAATTATTAAATAATATTGAAATTTTAGTAATGAAAAAAAGGCGTCTGAAGCGTAATGCGTTCATATTAAAATTTTAGTAATTTTTAAATAATATTAAAATTTTAGTAATGAAATAAAGGCGTCTTAAGCGTAACGCTGTCACGAAATTATTGAGCCTTAACCTCTCTTACCTCTAAACCCACAAATTGCTAGAGCAAAAATAATTTTCTTCAGTAATGAAATTATTATTTTAATCAAGAAATTAAATTATTTACTCTATTATATCAATGAAACAAGTTTTATTATAATAGTTTAATTCCAAAAATTTATAATTTCCCAAAAGAGAGTGTTAAGTAGTAAAAAAGTTGAAAACATAAAACATAAACATGACATAACTTGACTAAACATAACAAACATAAACTTAAACATAAAACATTTTAGTGCTATATGAAACACTTGTTGAATAATTTCTGAATAATTTGCGGGAATAGTTGTAATGACTTGATATTTGTAACGTAATGAACGAGTTAATAAGTAACAGTACACTGTAAAAAAAATTCAGATCAAAATGCGGAAAAAAGTACCGGACCCTTTGACGCGTATCGGACACCGGTGTCCCGTTTATATACTTTTTTCTGACCCTCTAATTGCAATCAAAAACATATTTTGGTATTTTTCGATTTTTTTTAAAACACAGTCTAATAGCTACTGTTAAGGTCTGTTAAATTATCGGTATTAAATTTATACTAAAATATAAAACCCCAAAAAAGCAGTTCGAAATTGTTTTTCACTCATTTTCAAAAATTGATCAATAATTGATTTCATATATTTAAAAAATTTTAATGATGGATAACTGTTTGTCTTAGATCAAAATATCTGCAAATTTGAAAAATTATTGTTTGAAAGTGAGCCGTGGTTGGAAGATTTTGCCTCTATCGCAGAAAAAGACAAAGGTGCTTCATGCTGTGTTTTATAACTAAAAATTATTAAAATGCTAAATATAATATTTTTCACTTTTTTAACCAAAAATAATACAAAATAATTAAAAAAATATAACAAATGTATTTAAATAAAATTCTGCGTTACAGGGTAAAAAATTAAATCTTAAAAGCATTTCGTATAAAAAAATTATTTCAGTCACTGTTTTTTTGATGTTCGATAAAACCATAACAAGCACCGAACTAAAAATACCAAAATAATACCATAACCAAAAATTAAAAATTTTCTTCACAACACATGTTAAATCTTTTTATTAGTCTTTTTTATCTAAACCTTTTAATCTTATTTCAGTTAACGTTATAAATGATCAAAAAAGAAATATCAAACATAAACAGATTATGTCAATTTTGAAATGAAAGTTTTTATTGTTTATATTTATTTCTCTTTCAAAAGTCAATCAACTGAAATAATGTATTGTAAATTATCATTCTCGTTTTTTTGGTGCCATTCATGAAAAAGTAAAAGCGCTTTTTTAAGAAGGCGGAGTTTTCCTTATCTATTTTTAAAGAGCGCCTCCTACGAAATAAAGTGAGACAATTGGCATATTGAGAGCCATAGTTTAACTTGAATGATAGTTGAAAAACCAATTATCTTCTTTTATATCAGCAGAAGTTAAAGCAAGAAATTTGATCTCAACTTGTGTTTACTTTTATTATTTTTATGTGATAAATAACAATAAAGAACAGTTTTTTTTTCTGTTATATGAGATATTTTAACGGTCCTTTGATCTTTTCAAGTGATTGATTTTAAATCTTCAATCGATTACTCTCTCTAAGCTAGAGTTTTTTTTCATCTTTTAAATGACATTTTTAGTCTATTTTTTGTAGAAATGTACAAGTTTAAAAACTTTATATATATTACAGGGTCACATAAATGTTGCGACAAACTTCTAGAAGAGTTAAGGCACTTAATCAGGATTAACATTGCATAGAAAACCATGCCCGGAAATTTCATCAAACTCAATTAGTGCTTCCCTATTTGGGATTGTTTCTTCGTGTGCTTCTGAACAGGTCAACTTGTACCCCTAGCGGTGTATGACGACATTTCCGGGAATGAGTTCCTTTGCAATTTTAATCTTGATGATGCCCTAGAAGTTTGTCGCAATATTCATGCGACCTCTTGTTTTACTTATTATACTCTTTTTTAAACTTGCACATTTCGACAAAAAAATAGACTAAAAATGTCATTTAAAAAAAAACTGTAGCTTGTTGAGAGGAACCGATTGCAGATTTGAAATTTACGACGTTGAAATATCCAAAATCCGTTGAAAAATCTGACGCGTTAAAAAAATCTAAAACGCGATGACGATGTTCTATTTAAAAAAGGAAAGTGCCCTTTTTTAAATATTTTTGATGACAAGTCTCAAATTGCTTGCTTGGAATCTAGAGATGAACTACTTATTTTTTTAAGAAAAAAATAAAGAACTGCTTTAAAACTTACATTTATTGAAATAACACAAGAGTATTACTTTGCATAAAATTCAAGAGAAAAAAATTTCTTTTCAACTATTTATGTTCGTTAAATTTTTTTACGTTTACACTTAGCATAGTTGAAAAATAAATTCTTAACAAGTACTGAATAAGTGACTAAGCTGACAAACAATTTTAAATTAAAAATGCTAGAAACGCATCATCTTCATTATCTCTTCAGAGAAGTTATTAGGTTTTAACTGAAATAGTTTTAGTATTCATTCCTTAATAGTATTCGTAGGTTAATAGTCTCTGTCTAAACACTATTTTCCGTCTCAAAGCGTGTTATACATCTTAACTGCTGCACGGGCAAATTAACTTAAGCTTTAGGTCTTCGCATTAACGTAGTATTTGTTAATACTTTATAGATAATGCCTTAGGTTTTGCGTCATATGCATTATATAGAACTTGAAATGACAGTGTTTTAATGTTTTATTTATTATTTTGAAACTTAGTTTATTCTTTAATTTGTCTTCTGAGTACAACTATTTCTTTAATGTGACTCTACACATCCACTAGGGAATATTTATAAATTGCGATTAATCTTTCAATTCAAATATGCTTTGCATCATGTGTATTATATGGAACTTGAATCAATAGTTTTTAAAACGTTTTATTAATTGTTAAACTATTTATTTTATTCTTTTCTGTAATTTATTCTTTTCTTTAATTTGTCTTTCCATTAAACAACTATTTATTTAGAGTGACTCGACGCATACGCTAAGGAATATTAATAAATTGTAATACATGTCTCAATTCAAACATGCTTGCATCATGTGTTTTATAAAAAACTTGAATTGATAATTTTTGAAATGTTTTATTAATTATTAGACTATTTAATTTATTCTTTAGTTTAATTTCTCTTCCCATTAAACAACTATTTATTTAGTGTGACTCGACGCATGCACTAAGGAATATCAAAAAATTGTAATTGATATCTCAATTCAAACATGCTTGCATCATGTGTATTATAAAAAAGTTGAATTGATAATTTTTGAAATGTTTTATAATTTATTAGACTATTTAATTTATTATTTAGTTTAATTTCTCTTCCCATTAAACAACTGACGCATGCACTAAGGAATATTAATAAATTGTAATTGATATCTCAGTTCAAACATGCTTGCATCATGTGAATTATAAAAAACTTGAATTGATAATTTCTGAAATGTTTTATTAATTATTAGACTATTTAATTTATTCTTTAGTTAAATTTCTTTTCCCATTAAAGAACTATTTATTTAGTGTAACTCGACGCATGCACTAAGGAATATTAATAAATTTTAATTGATATCCCAATTCAAACATGCTTGCATCATGTGTATTATAAAAAACTTGAATTTATAATTTTTGAAATATTTTATTAATTATTAGACTATTTAATTTATTCTTTAGTTTAATTTCTCTTCCCAATAAACAACTATTTCTTTAGTGTGACTCTACGCATGCATTAAGGAATATTAATAAATTGTAATTGATATCTCAATTCAAACATGCTTGCATCATGTGTATTATAAAAAACTTGAATTGATAATTTTTGAAATGTTTTATTAATTATTAGAAAATTTAATTTATTCTTTAGTTTAATTTCTCTTCCCCTTAAGCAACTATTTCTTTAGTGTGACTCTACGCATGCATTAAGGAATATTAATAAATTGTAATTGATATCTCAATTCAAACATGCTTGCATCATGTGTATTATAAAAAACTTGAATTGATAATTTTTGAAATGTTTTATTAATTATTAGAAAATTTAATTTATTCTTTAGTTTAATTTCTCTTCCCCTTAAGCAACTATTTATTTAGTGTGACTCTACGCATGCATTAAGGAATATTAATAAATTGTAATTGATATCTCAATTCAAACATGCTTGCATGCTTGCATCCACTGACGAACAAAAAATGCTTTATTTTTAGCCTTTTGGTTTTTTATTTTTGATATTATGTTATCTGGAAAGGCATTAATCGGCTGTTAGACTGCAATTTATCTTTAATCATGATACGAAGACAATATTGCTTATGCAACAAAAGAAAAAGAAAAGAAATCATATGGAATTTCAGATTTTTAAAATTATAGATATGTGGTTCCTTAAAAACGTTTTCCATAGCATCGGTGAATCTTGTTTTATTTTGATAAACTCAAAATGCATATTTAATAAACTTAACATAGCTTGAAATACACGTTTTTCAAAAAGCAATTGATCTAATGCAAAATACACGTTTAAAGCATGGCTTTGTTTTACATGCGCATTTGAAATAACATTCATTGCTAATTATGTGAAGTTTCTTTTTTTTTTTTAAATGTAGCTTGATATGCGTATTTCAAAAATAAGCATACTTGAAAATGCGTATCTAATAAAATGGAAATAGCTCATTACATGCTGTTAGGAAAATGCACTGATAAAAGAAATTATGTTAAAAACTACCAGGAGATGGCGAAATTTCTAGCTATGTGGAAACACCAAAAGTCACGATAATTTCTACCAAAACGTTATAGTAATAGTAATTAAATATTGTTGGTGAAAAAAGTAATAAAATATTGGTAATTGGTTAAAATAGTAATAAAATATTGGTAATTGGTTAAAATAGTAATAAAATATTGGTAATTGGTTAAAATAGTAATAAAAAATTGGTAATTGGTTAAAATAGTAATAAAATATTGGTAATTGGTTAAAATAGTAATAAAATATTGGTAATTGGTTAAAATAGTAACAAAATATTGGTAATTGGTTAAAATAGTAATAAAAAATTGTTTTATAATCTGCTAGAAAATTTGGGAAATATGGTAAATTTTAATAATTTAATACCGGTACCATGGCATAAAAAGCATTTATTCAGTAAAATATATTTTCAGCTTTGTATTTGTTATTAAATGTATGATAATAAGAGCTATTATTTTGAAAACCAGAATTTTTAGTATACCGTTCCCATGCACGGAAAAATTATCAAATTAATGGTTAAAATACCGTATATTTTTATTTTTTTCGGATTTATGTATTTTTTTTTTACCAGAAACATCTTTACCATACAATACGGAATTTTATCAGAAATTATTTCTCTCCGTGCGGATATAACATATGATTCCGTTCTAACAAGATGTATTTAATGCAATGTCTTTTGTTTTTAATGCTCATTTCAATTTATTTTTTTTTGTCGAATGTACATTTTAAGCTATATCCAATTAATTAGATACGCACTTAGAGCTAAGGCTATTTTTTCAGAAACATAGAGTAAACCATACTCACTTTCTTAAACATGCCTTTTGAGCAATATCATTTTTTTCAAACATGCATTTTAAACAATGTTAATTTCCTTTATTGTGCATTTTGAGTTTTGGTTAAAATAAAAAGTTCACTGACGAGCTGATGTAAAACAGTAATAGTTTTAAAGCAAAATACAGTTTCTGAAACATTGTGTTATGAAAATGCGTTATAAGTAGCTTCCTTTAAAAACAAAGTTTAGCTAGTAAGATATTTTGTAATAATAATATTTCAAGATTAATAATTTTTATAACAAAATGTAGCTTCTGAAACACTATTAACAAAAGCGTGTGAGAAGTTAAAATTTTTGAGCAACATATATCCTTTAGAACATTTTGTAGTTAGACCGTATTATAAAAAAAACAGTTATTTAAACAAATTATAACTCTTAGATAAATTTTTAATAATTATATATTAGGAGTAACTTTTTTATACAAGTTTCTAAAACAAATTTTGATAACAATATATTAAGAATAACAGTTTTAAACAAAGTATAGCTTCTGAAACATATTGTAATAATAAAATACAGAAAGAATAACACTTTTTGAAAACAAAGTGTAGCTTTTGAAACATTTTGTAATAATTTGTATTAAGAATTTTGTATTTGTATTAAGAATATTTTTTACTTTGTATTAAGAATAACAGTTTTTAAATATAGTATAGCTTTTGAAACTTATCGTAATAATAACCTATTAAGAGCAACATTTTTTAAAACATAATCCAGCTTCTGAAACATTTTGAATTAGCAATGCATTAAGAATAACAAATTTTAGACAAATTATAGCTTCTGAAAGACATTGTAATAATAACGCATAAAGAGTAACACTCTTTAAAAATAATATCTAGCGTCTGAAACATTTTGTAATAACAATGTATTAAGAATAACAGTATTTAAATATAGTATAGCTTTTGAAACTTATCGTAATAATAAGCTATTAAGAGCAACATTTTTTAAAACATAATCTAGCTTCTGAAATATTTTGAAATAACAATGCATTAAGAATAACAGATTTTAAACAAATTATAGCTTCTGAAAGATATTGTAATAATACGCATAGAGAGTAACACTCTTTAAAAATAATATCTAGCATCTGAAACATTTTGTAATAAAAATGTATTAAGAATAACAGTTTTTAAATATAGTATAGCTTTTGAAACTTATCGTAATAATAAGCTATTAAGAGCAACATTTTTTAAAACATAATCTAGCTTCTGAAATATTTTGAAATAACAATGCATTAAGAATAACAGATTTTAGACAAATTATAGCTTCTGAAAGATATTGTAATAATACGCATAGAGAGTAACACTCTTTAAAAATAATATCTAGCATCTGAACCATTTTGTAATAAAAATGCATTAAGAATAACAGTTTTTAAATATAGTATAGCTTTTGAAACTTATCGTAATAATAAGCTATTAAGAGCAACATTTTTTAAAACATAATCTAGCTTCTGAAATATTTTGAAATAACAATGCATTAAGAATAACAGATTTTAAACAAATTATGGCTTCTGAAAGATATTGTAATGATACGCATAGAGAGTAACACTCTTTAAAAATAATATCTAGCATCTGAAACATTTTGTAATAAAAATGTATTAAGAATAACAGTTTTTAAATATAGTATAGCTTTTGAAACTTATCGTAATAATAAGCTATTAAGAGCAACATTTTTTAAAACATAATCTAGCTTCTGAAATATTTTGAAATAACAATGCATTAAGAATAACAGATTTTAAACAAATTATAGCTTCTGAAAGATATTGTAATAATACGCATAGAGAGTAACACTCTTTAAAAATAATATCTAGCATCTGAAACATTTTGTAATAAAAATGTATTAAGAATAACAGTTTTTAAATATAGTATAGCTTTTGAAACTTATCGTAATAATAACCTATTAAGAGAAACATTTTTAAAAACATAATCCAGCTTCTGAAACATTTTGAAATAACAATGCATTAAGAATAACAGATTTTAGACAAATTATAGCTTCTGAAAGATATTGTAATAATTACGCATAAAGAGTAACACTCTTTAAAAATAATATCTAGCTTCTGAAACATTTTGTAATAACAATGAATTAAGAATAACAGTATTTAAATACAGTATAGCTTTTGAAACTTATCGTAATAATAACCTATTAAGAGCAACATTTTTTAAAACATAATCGAGCTTCTGAAACATTTTGAATTAACAATGCATTAAGAATAACAGATTTTAGACAAATTATAGCTTCTGAAAGATATTGTAAAAATAACGCATAAAGAGTAACACTCTTAAAAAATAATATCTAGCTTCTGAAACATTTTGTAATTACAATGTATTAAAAATAACAGTTTTTAAATATAGTATAGCTTTTGAAACTTATCGTAATAATAATCGATTAAAAGCAACATTTTTTAAAACATAATCCATCTTCTGAAACATTTTGAAATAACAATGCATTAAGAATAACAGATTTTAGACAAATTATAGCTTATGAAAGACATTGTAATAAAAACGCATAAAGAGTAACACTCAAAATCAAAACGTTCAAAAATAATATCTAGCTTCTGAAACATTTTGTAATTACAATGTATAAAGAATAACAGTATTTAAACAAAATATAGCTTTTGAAACACATTGTAATAATAGCGTATTATGAGTATATGAGTAACACTTTTTTAAAACAAAATTTAGTTTCCGAAACATTTTACAACAATAATATATTAAGAATAACACTTTTTAAAACAAAATAAAGCTTCCGAATTTTTTTTTTTATCAATTACGTAATAGGAGAGGTTTTTTCGAGTTTATTTTGTGTTTACTCTTTCTTTTTCTAATAGTCATGCAAATCGCAAGGTCAGCAACCGAGAAAATTTTTTTTTTTACTCTTATTATATAATTTTTAGTTCTGTCATTCTTATCTGTCTAATTTATCACTGCCGCTCATGATTATTTTAAAAAAAGAAAAGAAAAAAAGAAATTATATGTTGTATGGGAGTTGAAGGCAGGCGTTCAGTTGTAAACACGTGGGTCCAGTTCCGGCTCGCATAGGCGTGGTGGGAAGAGTTTTTCTCTTTTGTGCCCACTATTTACACTTTTTCTTTTGAACGATAATGACATCTAAAACTGTTTAATTCATAACAAAAGATGAAACAACGCAACGAAAATCTCATTTAAATAATAAATGGATGTTAGATAACCGTTTGTTTATTTACGTTATTTCACTTTCTTCTTATTTTTAATATTCATAATTTCATCATCATCATTATTATTTATTATTATAATTATTCATGATTTCATCATTATTATTATTATTATTATTCATAATTTCATCATTATTATTATTATTATTCATAATTTCATCATCATTATTATTATTCATTATTAGAATTATTCATGATTTCATCATTATTATTATTATTATTATTTTTACTTTCATGATTTTTCGTTATTATTATTATTCATATTTTTTTCTTATTTTTTTTCTAATCATTATTAATATAATTACTTTCATGATCATTCATTATTATTATTATTATTATTTTCATTTATTTCATTATGTAATTATTATTCTATTCACAGTTTCCTTCTATTCATTATTTACACTTTTTCTTTTCATTGAAAACTATTTAATTCAATAAGATGCCTAGGTTCTCAATATGGGCGTTATCGCCCTCCGGCGAGCGATGAAGACTTTTAATTTTTGGTATTAAAGTTGATTTTTTATAGGTTTTTAAAGGGTCGTTAACAATCTATGGATGAACTTAGTTATTGATTACTAATTACGATTCATACAGAATTATTTTCGAAGAATTATCTTAATTTTTAACTCAGTATATAATATTTGTTGATCACAGATAGAAAGAACGGTTTATGCCCATGAAAGCTGATTCTAAGAAAAAAATGAATGCCAAGGTTTGGAATAGTTCAGAAGCATGCATACGGTTAATTATAAAACAAAAACGTAAACGTTAAAATTATAAAAACAAAAACGTACAAAAATATCGCAAGTATTTATTTACATTTGCCAAAATGTCTTAAGCAAAATTTACAATTTTAGACATCAAATATCGGTTGGGACCAAAAAAAAAAGCGTTTTTTTTTTTTTTTTTTTTTTACTCTAAAATTCTCTCCAATTATTCCTCAAAATTCCTCTCTAGTTACTAGTATTTACTGTACTTTGTGCTAGTATTTACTGTACTTTGTACTAGTATTTACTACTCGTCTTTCTTTTCGCTTCCTCGTATTTTCTTCTTCTGAGGTATATTCAAAACATCATTACCATACAGTACGGTAATTTTACCAGGTTTTTTCTTCTCCGGCGTTAAATTTCCAATGTAAATCATTGGTCATTAGGTATATTTTGAAATAACTAAAAGGGGGTAGTCATAGAGGTATATTGTACTAAAAGCATTGCAAATCTTAAAATGGAGAGAAGAATTATTTATTTATTAAATTATCAGTATCATTTCTGTTCCTTTTTTGTAAGTTGACGTTGAAAGTTTTTGAACTTACAAAGTGGGCTGTGATTCAAAAAAGGTTGAGAATTTTATCAGACATCTATCAAATAGATGAAACGATACAACGAAAGATCATTTCAGTAATAAATTACTGTTATTGTTTCTAGAAAATTCCGGAGCTTTAACAAATGTCTTCTCTGAATAAACTAAATGTAGATATTAGAGTAATTTTGAAAGATTGAAACATTGTAGTTTAATTTCATTCAATAAAACTTTTATACCATTAAAATGGTTTTGAAAAAAAAAATAATGAATGGAAAATTGGAATTGATATGATTTGGGGTATACGGAAAATTTTTCTTTATTATATCCCAACATTTTGCAGTTTCTTTTGAGCGGCAAAAAGTGAAAAATGATGAAAAAATACTGCTTTCCCTTGATTAAATGAAGCTGTTTTGTTCGAGTTTTACATAATTTAAATAAATTGTTCAACAATAATACAATTGTTCAACAATAATGTTCTTATACACAATTATTTGTTGGTTACATTCTGACACGCGTAGCAACACTTTATTTATATGGTTATTTTAATGCTATTCAAATTGGGTACACTTTTTTGGAATCACGCAATTTAAAAAAATATTTTTTAAACAAAAATAAAACGTGTTTAAAGCCTAAATAGGCTTAATGTGTATCTTATTTATCAAAAAATAATGTAACTTTATGTTAGTCCAGTATGTAGGTGCCACGTCATTATTAAATTATTATTTTATTTATCATGCTTGTTTAACTAAAATCAATTCAACCATGCGAAGTTTTGTGCTTTAGCTCCATACGAAAGATAATATACTTTTTGCGAACAACGTCAAATCATATACATTTTTTAATTGTATTATAGTTCTTAAAATTTTTCGTAGAAATTAAGTTCATAGTTCATTGTGTTCATAATTCATTAAGTTCATAATTCATATGCTCTGGCGCATTTTTTAACATATATTAAAAAGAAATTTTTTAGCAGCTAATATAAATTCATATAATTTAGTTGAAAATAATTATATTACTTTATAATTTCGCTTAACATTTAAAGTAAAAAAATTACCTGATAAGTCAACCTGATAAGTCATTTTTATCTTTTACGGCGTATACCTTAACAATATTTTAGGAAAAACTATTTAAGCAAATAATTTTCTAAGTATCCAAAACTTCTTTGTTATAGAATTAAAATCATAATAGTATTGCCAAAACTCTTTAAAGAACATTTATAATTTGTTTCGCCTCGAATTATAGTTAAATCATGCTTTTGAGTCTACTGTTTATTTATAAATACTATTTTAAAATTACTCCATTATTTTCTTAGATCAAGCACATTCTAATACGACCAGGAAAAGTCTTTTATTTAATCATAGTTGCATATTATTCGAATTGTAAATGAATTTAATGACATATAATTTGTTGCGCAAAACTATATTCATGAGATAAAATAGGTTAAATACAAATTTTAACTCGTTTAAATTCTTAGTGGGAAAACATTGAAAATGGTGTAGTTTCATGCCTTTATTAATGATATGTAATTTATTGCTCTTCAGAATTTTTGTTTTTTTGCGCACTACTTTTATAACCCTAGATAACTAAACTTGAATTATTAATGTTCAGTAACTAATTGTTCGAAAAATAATTTCTCTTAAACACATTTTCATTTTTTTATATCATTTAATTCCTATTTTTTTCATAAACAAAATTCAAGATATCACCACCACGCCAGGTAATCATTAAAAGTTTTAAGAGAAATAATTTTTAATATTTTCTTTTTTTATTTCTGAAAATAATGATTATTTATGAGTATAGTACAGTTTGCGAAACTTTCTTTACTCTAAAAAAAAGTTTGTTCGAAACTACCAGAATATGGTAAAATTTTCTGTACTTCTGGCTCTATGGGAATACCAAAAAGCACAATAATTTATACCGAAGCTCTTAGGTAAAAACTTTAGTTAAACTTAACAAAAGGATGTGGTTTTATTACTACGCTGTTTGGTATTAAATGTGGTAAAATTTGGTAAGTTTATCATGGCATGAAAACATTTATTACACTGATTTATTACTAAATTTATTACTAAACATTTATTACTAAATATTTATTACTAAATTTTAGTATACTGTTAAAATTTACATCCTAAAATTATGGTAAAATAACCGTCTATCCAACCAATTAACCGCAAAGTTTAAGGCAAAGTTTACAACTAGTACGTTTAAAAAACCATGAATACAAATCTATACGGATTTTTAATCATTTACAATTAGCAAGGTTTTAAAACCGTAAAAAAAATTACTGGACATTGGAGATAGTTTAGCAGCTTTATGGCGCTATGTGTGAATAAGAGTATTGTACTCTAATAGCCCAAGCTCACAAAGTGGGAGCTACAGGACACAGGGAGCTAACTCTTCAGGTATTGATGGAAATGAAAGAAATATTGAGTTGTCAACGCTGGGAACCGAACCCTCGTTCTGCGGGTCAAGAGATTGAAAGATTAGCCCTCTTGGCAACAATATTCACCCATCTGCAAGGAATTAAGTGACTTCATTGGATGGGTCAAGTTGGCAAGATAAAATTCTGGTTGTTTAACCGTATTAGGTGAACGCAGTCAACTGTTTTTCTCATAATTAACAGTTCGGTTACTATCTTATTTATGATTACTCGACTGTTTTGTTTGAATATGGTTAAATAACAATTAAATAAATTATTATTTAGTCATTTTTAAGAAAAGTTTCTAACAGTGTACTTACAAACATTTTTCTTTTCTCAGTATTGTAACGGCGTGACAATCAATCTTGAACTGATTCCTGTAGCATATCAATTTTAAAAAAACCTATAATTTTACTGCGCATAAGATAGAAACATTGTTGTCGATATCATTATCAATCAAAGTTAAAGCTTCTGTATATGTCCCAAACGTATTTAATGAATAGCTGTACTGTTTTAACTCTTCACATTCTAAATTCAGCAGGTATCTGAAATAAATGAATGAATCTAATCCTTGTAATCAATAAGCGTCCTTTCCAACATTAGTGCTAATTAGTACCTATTATTTAAGCCCCACAAGATAGATCCAACCATGAAAATGAGGATCTATATAAAAAAAAAAACTACATGAGTGATATATACTACCAAGAAACAAAATTTCTATCTTTAAATATTACATATAATAATTTATTATCTGATACTGTATTCCTCTATAGAACGTACACTTAGGAAAAAAGTACGGCCAAAACTACCAGAATATGGTAAAATTTACTGTATTTCTGGCTTTATGGGGATATTTAGAGATCTTTTCTCGATTCGCTTTGGTCATGATTTTGGTAAAATTAATAATAAAATATAGTTTTATAATATTTGATAAATTTTGGTAAAATTTGGTAATTCCATGATACCTCAGAGCACGGCATGAAAGTTATTCGGCTAAATTTACTTTTCACGTTTGCTTTTTCTGCTAAATGTGTGGTTATAAGAACGATAATTTTAAAAACCAGAATTTCCGACAAAACGTTTCTTCATGAAAGGAAAAATTATTAACTGAATGGTTTAAATGCTGTATATTTTAGTTTTATTAACCATAATTATGATATTTTTAATTCTGATTCAACTTTTAGTTCCTAATCAAGACTTTCATGAATTCAGCATAAAGCTCAGCCTACCTTTTAAATATTAACTCAAAGTTAGTAGCAATTATTTAATTTATATGATTTATTAATGTTTAAATATGATCAAATTATTTAAGCAAAAATTATATTAATACTTTTCTGTTTCAAAAATTCAGTGCAAAAATAAGTTTATATTCAGTTTATTCAGTAAAATTAGTAGCATTTAATTAAACTATGAGATTAAAGAAAATTTAAAAAGCTTCAAGTGTTTTCTTTTAAAGGAAAGAAATCTCTCTAAAAATCTAAAAGATCTATTCATAAATCTATTACAACCAAACGGAATGAAAAAACGTGAACTACAATATGCAAATTTTTTTATCTTTTTGATTCAATAATATATCATCCATAAGTGGGTGTTGACTTATCTGTTCAATTATTCTTATTGAAGAATTGAACAATTTAATACGTGGGATAAGCAGAGATGTCTGAACCATGTGTCATGAATTGAAACATCCGAATGAATCAGAGAGAAGGAACATTTTATTCGAACATTGATCCTTAAACTACCTACATTCGTTTGCTTTTCTTTTCCTCAGCTTTAACAGAGCGGTATTTTAAACAGCATATTGCATCAAGCAAGACAAGAAAATACTTTTATTGTTGTTTATAAAAGATTTTAATCGCCATGAAGTGTGATGATATAGATAAGTTGTTAGTTATGATAGCTTTTATTTTAAATAGGCCTATTTATTTGAAGATAGTACGATAGAGTTATATATAGTAGACATCAACTAAATGGTGGTTATAGTTTCTCACACTAACTGAATTGTTTCCCATCTACGCTATTTGCTTTGTTTAAAAATAACTTTATTTTATTGGAGAAAAAAATTTTTTGACATGAACATTTTCATGAATATGCCTGCATATGAAACTGCATTAATTACATGAATTTAAATGACAATATATGAATCTACTGGACAATGCATGAAATTTGACATGAAAAAAAATTCTTTGACACGAAAAATTTTTTCAGAGTACACTGAATCATACTACCCAACATAGCCAAGTACCTAGCCCTGGTAGGAATTGACATGGTAGGAATTTGATCCCGGTGAGACGATAACCTTTGCCAACTGCTCCACCGTAGTGTGGTATGCCATATTTGCAGAATTTTATGATATTGAACCACAATATCCTAAAAATATGGCAAAGAGTAGAATGACAGAAGCGGAATTTTTAAACTTGATTGCTTGATTCTATGGTAACATGGATCTGTTTAATACCTTCTCTATATAGCAGAAATTTCGCACCATATTATGGTTCAAGGTCGAGGTATTATAATTAAACATTGAATCGATTTTATTGAGATTGGATAGATGCCTTTTTTGGCAGAATAAGCATGCAATATATTACTTAAATATTGCTGGGAGATACCTGGTATATCTGAATACCGTGATATATCGTCTGGAAAATATAAAGTTTCCACTATAAACCGTGTCATTTTTTTCAATTTCACTACTTTACATTATTTTTATATTGCTCTATATTTCCGTTCCCCAACTTAAATTATATGATATTACAACAATTATATAATATTCTGTAATTATCGTTATTGATAATGCTCACAATATTATATTCGATACTTATTGCTGTCGATAATGATCACAATGGAACATTTACAAAAGGTATTGGTATCATTGTTACGTATATTACATCACATTATGCCATTTATTTACATATTTTACTGAACTCAAAATTAAAAACAAATTATAAAAATTTAACTATAACCAGAAAAATTCATTTATCAAAATTTATCAGATTTTGAAATTCCACAAAAATATAAATACGCTCGTCTTTCTATTATCTCTGAAACAAACGGAAAAAAATATTGTAATTCTTTAGATAAATATTTTTTTTAATCTATGCAAACAACTTTCTTAGTCAATCTATCTATTTTTCTCTTTAAATGACCGTAATTATTTAACTTAAATAGCTAAAGTTTTTCTTAGAATTACCAAATAAAGTGTGGAATTATTTAGTTATTACATTCAAACTGACTTGAATTGTAATTTCTAGAAATTCCAGAGATTGGTAGATTTCCAGAGATTCCACAGATTTTTCGTAATAGATATTTTTCATCTATTATATAAATATATCTGTTACAGAATCATACCTGTCACAAAATTATATCTGGTTCAGAATCATACCTGTTACAGAATAATACCTGTTACAGAATATTTGTTACAGATCAATGCCCGTTATAGAATTAAACCTGGTGTAGAATTATACCCGTTACAGAATCGTATCTGTTCCGAAGTTTACTCGTAAAGTGTTCGTATCTGTCCGAAGTTTACTTTTAAAGTGTTTTGTTTTTAAAAAAAGGCCGCAAGTTGTGTTTCAAAATGTAAGGCAAATGTTTTTATTCAATTGTGTTGCCAAAACATTTCTCTACTTTTTTTTTTTTTTTTGTTAATCGAACGGTCTTTTAAAATTTGAGCTGAGACTGTATTATTCAGCTAATATCATAATTTCAAAGTATTAATTACCGTAAAGGCAATGAATCACTCATTAAATAAATATTAATGTATAAATTACGGTATAATTCTTTGCGGTAAATATGTATTTTACGAAAAATGTATCCAGGGTTGGACTGGCCATCATAGACCTAGAAAAGTGATAGCTCCCTGGGCCCCAGCCAAAGTGGTGGGCTTTCCTTAAAAGTGGACCCCATCCCCATGCCCTTACCCCATGCCCTTTTGATAAAAAAAGCATTTAAAAAAATCAATAAAATTTTAAAACATGCTTTGAGGTAATGTGTTTTATTCTTGGCATTATATGAATAAAATATTTATTTATAATTTCATTTAATGAATAAATCTGAAGATACGTGTGTCAGAATTTAAACTACTATAGGGTACCGCATCTTCAGCTTAATGCGTTTGCATAAAATTCTGAGTTTACAACCTTTTGAGTGTACAAACTGAGGCCCCACCTACAAAAATTTTAAACCAAGAGGTTCATTAAACCTCTTTTCCCTCTAAAACTGGAAGAAGAAAAAAGGGGAAAAATACTCCTGCGCAAAATTCTATTTCATCTTCACAAATGATGAACTATGATATATAAATATACTTAATCTGCATAATGCGCATTAAATTCTGAGTGGACTTACTTTTAACTGTAAAAACCGAACCCTATCTTCAGAATGTTTAAAACTAAGGGTCATTTAAAAATTAGCTCCCCTTTCCCATAAAAATGGAAAAACGAAAAACACTTTTACCCAAACTGATTTTTCAACTTTACAATAATGAATTTTGAAACAAAAACATACTTTATTATGAGGTATGATAATTTGCATTATATTCTAAGTTAACAAGCTTTCGGCTGTACAAACCGGGGCCCTTACCTAAGTTAAAAATTTTTATAATCTTTAATCATATTTAGTTAAAATAGGGAAAAATCAAAACAATCAATTATTATGCAGTTCTTTTATTCAAATCTTTTCTCACTTATTCGGTCGGTCAATGTCAAGGTCTTGGCCAAAGGATACGGTGAGAAGGCCTTTTCATTTCCCTTCTAACCTTCAGTAAGAGTTAGTCCCGAATAGGGACGAAAAATATAGCACCTCCAAAACCCGTTCCACTCTCTCCCCTAAATTTTTGGTGGGGGTGCGTGTACTTCCTGGGGTGTCAAGGTCAAGGTAATCAGCGTCTTTTCAAAGAGAAAGGGGAGGGGAATGGGAAATTGAGGAATTGACACTGGTTTTCTCAAAATTCAAGACCCCTTAGGAAATCGCTTAACTTATCAGATCAAATTTCATAAACGTTTAGATCAAACTTGAATGGGAAAAGCACAATTTTTTACAACTTTTATTAAATTTTCTCACACATAGTGTCCAGGGAAGGGTGAAAGGATTTTGAAGACAATTTGTATGAAATATGTTGGGCGCCTAAACAATCTTTTCATCATCAGATTTATTTCTGTTTTCCTGAACTTATAGAAGTATTGGCAATAATAATCACTCCTGTGCAGCTAAAAACTGTATTTGAGTTGAAAATATATTTTAAGCTGTTTTCAACCTTAGAAATGTATTTCATAAATTACTGCAACATCTCGAAATATGAAATAAATTGAACTATATCACCTGATTTTAGCTGGTTGGTCTCGCTGGTGGCATACTCTCTAAAACAATCCAGCATAGATTAAAAACTTTTAAATTTTTTGTTTAAATTTAACATTGTTGTACAAAGCTTTATAACAATATTAATCTAATATAATCATAAAAATGTATGTACTTTTGTATACTTAAAAAAATATCTAATATGGAATAAAAATTCGTTTAAAACTTTTTTAATTTAATAATGTTATATACAAGGTTTCAGTCATATCATTCTAATGTAAACTGCAAATAATTCGAACGTTTACAAATGCTGAAACAACTCCAATATTAACATAAAATAATTTCAAAACTTTTAAAATTCATTATTGTTATATATATATACCTTGCTTCAATAATTTCAATAAAAAAGTAAAAACTTTTGCACATTCCAAAATAGTTCCAATATGGACTTCAAATCATTTTTAAGACTTTTTTAATTTGATATTTTTATGTACTTAGGTCTCAATTTCTATCTAATAGGAAATATCTATCAAATGTGAAAACAACTGCGTGAACTGAAAATTATATTAGAACTTCGCATTTCATATAATTTAGTATTCCTATACTTTGATATTATTATATAGCGTTTCAATAAAATTAATCTTAAATAATTTATGGAAAAGAGTAGGAATTTTTATACACTCTGAAACAACTCTAACATGGATTTCAAATCATTTTATAACTATCTTTAGTTTAAATTTATTATGATACAATGTGTCAATAATATCAAACTAATATAATCTGAAAAGATGAAGGAGCTTTAACACGCTTTATATATATATATATATATATATATATATATATATATATATATATATATATATATATATATATATATATATATATATACATATATATATATATATATATATATATATATATATATATATATATAAATATATATATATATATATATATATATATATATATATATATAAATATATATATATATATATATATATATAAATATATATATATATATATATATATACATATATATATATAAATATATATATATATATATATATATATATATATATATATATATATATATATATATATATATATATATATATAAATATATATATATATATATATATATATATATATATATATATATATATATATATATATATATATATACATATATATATATAAATATATATATATATATATATATATATATATATATATATATATATATATATATATATATATATATATATATATATATATATATATATAAATATATATATATATATATATATATATATATATATATATAT